>JALRME010000011.1:0-665093 GCA_026120035.1 Coleophoma eucalyptorum
TTTTTGATCTGATTTGCCTCTTGTAAAGCCTTGATTTCAGCCTTAAGAAGTATAGCCGAGTGTACCATAATTTGAGCTCCTTTCACGAGATGGTCAAATGCCTTATTTATTGAAGTCGGAGAACTATCCTAATGTCGTACGATACGCTTTTTAAGGTGTATTGTCTAGAATTCAAGCTCTATCGCATTCTGTGGTGTCCTTGAAGTCCAATTTTGCTCTTCAATAGGAGGAGGCGTTGGTGTCTTTAGTTGAAGATCAAGGTGAGAAAGGACATTCTCTGGATCGTACGGAACTAAACCAGTAGCTCGGAATCCACTTTTGATATTCTGCTCTATAAAAGCAGCTTTAAATGCCTCCTGAAATGCAGGGAGGAACTCAAGCTTAGTAATATGGTTGATTCGAACTCGAACGAGGTTCTCAATCTGCCTACTATACGATGCTTTCAATGGACTAAAACATCCAACATCGAGAGGCTAAAGGATATAAGACGAATGCGGAGGCATGCATAGTGTAATAATATTACTTTCTATACAGAATTGCTGGAACTAAGCTAAGAGGTAGGACTCGTGGCCGTCCAAAATTAAGAGTCGATATTTCCCAGTTATACGATTCCTTGTATACTTGTCAAAGTGCTAAATCCATTGATATCCAATTTCGTTCGTAGTCCACCCATTCTCACTTAGTGTTATTATCCAATCCTTTGGAAGGCTAGAGTCTTCGTACCAAGCTGAGAGGTGGTTTTGTCCTTTGAAGATAATAAATAGAGGGATTGTCCAGCCGTACGAATTAATACCTTGTATAATTGATACCCACTCTCGATTCCCTGGCTGTACAGTTTTTGGGCGATTCCTTAACTCTAAGCTTATAACTACTTTAGCAGTAGCAATAACGCCCATTAGAAAGCCTGCCTCGTCGAAGTTGTATATATCCTCTTCTACAATTCCGTATTTTGCAACTATATTCCGTACAAGTCGAAACCAATCTCGAATAATAGCTGGATCTTCGCATTAAGCTCTCTTATAGTCATACTTGCGACTAAACTTTGCTTTGATCTCTGGACGACGTTTGATAAAGTTGGAGGTCCAATTCTTGCCTACTTGAGGCGCGTCGCGTTCGGTAAGGAGAAGATCTACCATTTCTCTAACAGCTTGAGGTCGAGGTGGAAACCCTCGCGAATCTAGATCGAGTATATATTGTATAATAGCTAGTTCTTCTTTAGGAGTAAGCCTTTGAGCATTGGAGGTAGAATCGCGTCGAGAAGCTATTCCTTTGATTCGATCGCGTAAGGTTTGGATAGGTACGTCATATGCAATAGTAGCAGCTCGAACGCTTTCAAATTGGTGTAATTCAAGTGCCTGAATACTTAAAAGAATTCTACCTTCTTGATTAGAAGGTAAAGCTTGATTTGGTAGTAGCATTGTAGGTGGAATGTTAGTTGACGCGTTTTGGTGTTGTCGTGCACGGCTCACTTGGGTGCACGGTTCATATGGGAAATACGTTATATAAATAATAACGCTATATAAGGGATTATCCTCCTCGTAGAAGGTGAATATTTTTCTATTTCGATATATACAAGTATACGGCCGAGAGCGAAAAAATAGAGACTTATAGATCCAACCTTCTAACGGAGCTTTTAATATTACTAAGGTTTACTATTATTATAATAATAGCGTATTATCTAGCGAGTAAAAGTAGAAAGAGCTAAATTAAGATATCCTAATACAAAAGCGGTCTATCTCTAATAAGTATACTAGGTCGTATGGCTATATATACCGTAATAACTATAAGTAATAATATCTATATATAAAGCCGCTCGTAGGAAAAACTTTAGGATCTTAGACCTAATATTCATTCTAAAGTATACAAAGGTCTTTAATATATAACGTCGACTTTCCTTTTTTGATAAGTCTAAATAGGTAAAATAACTTAGAATCTATTTTTATTAAGCTAGTGATTAATAAGCCCCTTATTAATATAGAGAGAATATCTTATATTATTAATATCAAACAATACCTTATCGTTTATAAATTAATATACTAATTAAGTATATAATATACTTAGGTTCTTCTAGTAGGTTATAATCGAAGAAAACTTCCTAATCCTCGAGTTCTTCTGTTTCTAAAGGAGGTAAACCTTAAATCGGGTTGCTTTATAAGTAATTAATATATCTATAGCGTTAATATTAAACTTTTTATAGAATCTAGGTACAGATAAGTTTATATTAGAAGTTATAGTTTTATAAGAACGTATGCTCTCTACTTTGCTTCTTCCCTCGCTATAGCTATATATGTTTTTTCCCTATAATTAGACAAACCTAGCCCTTCGATAGAGAAGTCTTATATCTTAGCCTTCAAAAAGGTGGTTTCAGAATTAGAATCAGAATTAGAATCGGCACCAGTATGGAACCTAGAATCAGGATTAGAGCTAGGACCTATATCTGAATTCGATTCTAGCTCCCTGTCTAATATAAGACTTACGCTAAGGTTATCACTAAGAGCAAGCGTATGGCTATAGTTAGGGCTTTTGTAACGAGCCTAGTAGCGACGTTAAAGGAATTAGCGTTATTTATACTGCCGAGGAAAACGCTTTACTATTAGTATTATAGGCGATAAAAAGAAGTTATTATATAAGAAAGAAGAGTACTTATATAAATCACCTTACGTTATAAATGAGACTATATATAGGAGATTCCTATAGCGATACAAGATGAAAAGGGGCTATTATCTACTAGGCCTAGTCGTTAGTATCGCTAAATGTTTGTCTGCCTAACATTCATATACCCTTCAGTAGTACAAGAGACATAGAGCGCCTATGTTTATCGGAGGTCATTTGACCCACTTTGGGTGGGCACGTGCAGTAGGTCCGTCTCGTAAAAGCGGCCAGATAGCGTGCATAAGAGCAGGGGACAACCGAAGTCAAGCAAGTATAGGGAGTTATAAAAACAGCGGTAATCGACTTCCTTTTCAGGGAGTGAAATCACCTATAGGTAGATAAGATGTTTTGAAAAAGTCAGTTAACAAGCCTTAGCTTAAGCTAAGATTGAATTGAGCTCAAATCAGCTACAAAGACAGAGCTAGGTCTAGTATAAGATAGAGCTAGACTTAAATTAGCATATATAAAGGGCCTCTAAGTATTTTAAGCCCACTGTACTTAGCTGATCGGTCTCCTTTAACTAGACATGGTAGGAGGTAGACTTCAATGATGTTGGCAGAGCCACTAGCGTTGATGATCCATCGGTAGTCAGGCAAGTGGGCGATTCTTAGGTATTAGGACTCTGGGCAGCGGTGATCTAAACACATGTTGCTGCCATAATTGAAGTAGATCGTGCCGGCGGCGATTTTCAATGCTTTAGACAAGCCTAATGCATCAGAACTTATCTGAGGAAGCGGCAACGCTCATTTTCTATTGCCTTTTGACTTATCAGGCTAAAAATAGGAATTTTTAAGTTCTCTTTATGTTCATGAACCACTTTTACGCAATTGCTAGGAGGCGGAAGGAAATCCTACAGCATAAGAAATACGAAAATAGGTGGCAGGCCTAAGGTATCCTCGCACATGAATGCATCAATATACTCCCACACAATGCCTCTGTTTAGTGCTGGGCCCTTCGACCGCCTTGTTATAACGAGTTGTCAAAAGATAAAATCATAAAGTAGTTTCGGGTCTATTGTAACAGTTTTTTGCTGATACTTACTAGTGCTTACTAGTAGGTACTACTAGCACTTACATACTTTACTATAATAGCTTAAATTGAGCTTCGTTCGTTTAAAGTAGATTCTAAAAAATACAATAGACTTATTTAAATTACTTAGAGGCCGTCTACCAGTAGCTTAGTCCTAACTTAATATGGTATTAAGCTTGAGAGCCGACTTGAGCTCGAGTTAGTCTTGGCTAAACTAAGGCTTGCCAATCCACTTGGACTTAGCTTTAGTCGATTTAGACTTAGCTTAGATACAAGTAGCAGTATAAACTTAACTCCTCTGGCTTAGTAGGAATGGTACTTTAGACTATACATACTGTATATTAACTTTATACTACCTACATAGTACTATTATTATAGTTTGATCTATATATTGTTAGTCTTTAGTATTGAAAAGATAGGTAAAAAACAGGTTTTAGGTATGAGTCAGACCTGGATTTGGAAGTGGCAAAAATACCAATAAAACATCTATACTTGTAGATTAATCTAACTTAAATAGACTTAATCTTGATTTGAATTGGCTTAATATAACTTAGATCAATTTAATTCTAATTTAAATTTTGAAAAAATTTAAGTCGGAATTAATTCTAAAGTTAAGGATATTTTTTAGGTTTAAGTCTAGTTCAAATACTTATAGCCTAAGCCTAAAATTAGATCAATGTAAGAACATGACCTGCCCAGACTGATTAATTGGATAATCAATGACACGTGTCACGTGATCATATGGCCAGTAAGTAGGTACTTACTACTTAGCGTATGAACAGAGTTGGAGGAGTTTCGGTTTTTGTGTCCTTCGTACGAGACCTATAGGGTTCAGTCAATATAAGGTTATTGTGCTCCCAAACACCTCTATCCTTGCCTTTGATCAAACTTGTGTCCTTATAATCAATGCGGTAGTTATATAGCGTAGGAAACCCCTTTTAGACATTGAATAGAACTTAACTTAGGGCTAATTACCCGAGGCTTGATACTAATCTAGATTTACTATAGTTTCTAGAAGCTTATATATAAGTTAGATTTAGTTAAAAAAAAATCGAAATTAAGTTTGTTAAATAATTTAATATTTAAGGCTAAATTTTAGGTTAAATCCTCAATCTCAATTTAGAACCCTCCAGTCTCTATCTTTATATTTAACAACGCTGTTAAGTAATTAACTATTTTTCTAGATGATTTAGGGAAAACATGTATAGAATGGCACCTCAGTACAGTAGGATAGAAATAATAAATACTTACTTAGTAGGTATAACTTACAACTTTTTATATAGCTATGTGATCCGGTTTATTAAACTTGAATCGGGCTGTAATTCGATATAACTCGTGTTTAAATTTAAATTAAATCTGGATTAATTCCTAACTCGGGTTCAATCCCCAAGTCCGTAGTAGGGCTCCACAACATTTTTCCGGATCAAGTTTTATAAAAGCCGAGACTTGATTCAGTCTTCTTCAAGGCTCAAGTTAGGCTTAAGCTAGCTAGAGCTAGTATTAAGACTAAAATAGATACAGAATCAAGCTATATAATAGGTGGCGGTAATGTATTCCAACACTAAAATTCTACTTAATATTGGGTGACAATGGTCTAGTGTAAGTACCTAGGTAAGTAGTAAATAAGGTTGGATATAATACTCGTATGTACCAATAACACTACAAATCCATTGCTATAAAGTAAACAATGTAATCAATCACATGCGGCACTTTATACATGCCTATCACAGTTCACAACTTCAGGCTAGCTAGGTATACGTAGTATTTACATACTATTTAGTATGTAAATCTTGTACGTTCTTTAGTTTTTAGAGAAGGAACCTAAGCGTTATCAGTAAGTACCTACTCGCACAAGAGTTTGGAGTTGTTAGCATCTTTAGTTCAGCACTAAATGTTGTACGAATCTTCTTGGTCTTCTTTTTCTTCGTTCAAATTGCTACAATACATAGTGTTAGTAGGCAAGGGAAAACTAGAGGCTATATTAGGCCGGCACCAAGTATTACCATGGTCTTGAAAATTCGGCATCTGCCTATAAGTGATGCCAAAGGTTACGATAGGTAATGTACATACTGTGCCTATCAAGGAGAGAAAAGGAGGGGTTTTATGGAGCCAAGAAATTTCAAGAGGAAAGCGAGGCATCTCTAAGTACAAGCAGGAATCTTAATAACTGCTTGTGCACTACTTATATAGAACCACTTGCAGCCGTCATCATGTTCCTTCACATACGGATTATAGTAGTTGGGGTCTAGTTGGGAGGTCACCGAAAGATTTAGCACGCAAGTCAACATCTCTCGCCAATAGTGCTCATGGCGAAGCACATTATTTATAAATGTTGGCTTGCTCCGCAAGACTAAGGTTATTAATGGTCGTTGCGGAGTTTCGTCAAGGCCATCGCGAGGTTTCGCCATAACCTCTCTTCTGATACAATGTCCTGCTTGCCTATGCCATAAGCGATTATTATACCTTTTTATATTTATTATTCTCGCAGAGTGCGTTTGGAAACTGCGGGGTCGCTTGGTTAATGCGGGGCATATCGGGGAGACAAGGGCCTCGACCATTGATCATTTAAAACAAGCTGCCTATAAGTTACTCTATCAGCTTTCCCTCGGCCTCTTTAGCACCACCCAAGAAATTCCCAAAGCAAATTTACCTCTATTATATTGTCTAATACTGCACATTGAGGACGTAGATAAGCAATTGTTTTATGACGTCCATGTGGTTGAAAAATATGAGAGGGCAAGTGGCTCTGCAGACTACGATTCTGCGGAAACTGTAACACTGCGGAACCAATTCCGCTAGTAACCTTTCATTTCCTCTGGCATCCAAAGCATACTCTGAGTCATGGAAAGTTTCTGAAGTCTATTTTGTCCAGATACTTAAGGTAAGTGTATTTCGAGCAGAGAGACCCCCATGAATCATTCCACCTCTGTAGAAGACATTCCTAGTGAATATATTTCTTCTATACACTTTCCATAACATAACACACCATTTCAAGAGCACTGTAGCTGTGCAGCCACAAGAGAGTTTTCCTTAGCTTGCAATGGATGCTGAACCAGAATTTGCTTCGTTGTGGGATACCACACTAGAAGCTATCCCACCAGTTTGTCAATCCATTGTCAAATCCTTTACTTCGGTCAATCAAGAAATCACAACGCATCCAATTGTTACTATCGCAACTGCAGATGAAACAGTTGCTATAAGCAAAAGCTCTCTGCCACGAAAAGGTCCTCGCCCCATCTCGAGGGTTCTCTCAGAAGCAGAGAATATCTTTGCTCATCGTATACGCATGGATCATCCTCACTTCTTCGGTTTTATTCCCTCTCCAGCTACGCCTATATCTTTCGTGGGTGATATGATAACATCCGCCTCCAACACGCATGCTGGGTCTTGGCTACAAAGTTCTGGGCCTAGCACTGTTGAGAGGTCTCTGATTCGCTGGCTAGCCGCCGCAGTTGGACTTCCTAAGACTGCTGGAGGATTGTTTCTGTCTGGGGGTTCTATGGCAAATCTCACAGGCCTTATGCTCGCAAGGGACAAAAAACTTGGATGCACTTGGCAAGATAAGGCAAGAGGAGTCGCCTATGTCTCAGATCAGACGCATTCTTCAGTAGCTAAAGGGCTCAGGATCCTAGGATTCGAGAATAACCAGGTTCGAAAAATTCAAAGCGATAATCGATTTCGACTTGATGTGGATGCGCTTGAGAAAGCAATCCTTCTGGATCGCGAAAATGGGCTCCTGCCATTTTTGATTGTTGCGAGCTGTGGCACAACAAATACTGGTAGCATAGACCCTTTGAACACACTAGCCAAACTGGCTCATGCACAAACACCAAGTCTCTGGCTACACGTTGATGGCGCATATGGAGCATCGGTAGCGCTATCAACAAGCCACAAACACCTAGCCGATGGCCTGGGGTGCGCAGACAGTATTTCATGGGATGCACACAAGTGGCTATTCCAGACTTATGGGTGCGGAATGGTATTAGTCAAGGACGAGGCTTGGCTTCGGCAGAGTTTTGCAACAGAAGCAGAGTACATCCGCGATGCTGTTGATTCTGGAGAGAGTGAGAGACCGAATTACTGGAACTACGGACCAGAATTAACCAGGCCGGCAAGAGCCATGAAACTATGGTTTACACTTCAAGTAATTGGGCTAGACCAATTCGGAGCTATGATTGATCATGGGTTTGCACTTGCTGAAACCGCTGAGGCTGAGCTCAGAAAACTACCGAACTGGACAATAGTTTCAGACGCGAACATGGCTATTCTTAATTTCCGGTTTGAACCACAAGGGAGAAGTGAAGAAGAGCTTGACGCAATAAATGTGGCTATTTCGCAGCAGTTGATAAGAGAAAATGTAGCCGCAATACTAACAACAAAGCTGCTTGGCAAGGTGGTATTAAGAATCTGTTCTATTAGTCCAAATATGTCGAAGGAGATGATGTGTAATGTGATAGCAACACTTGATGCTGTCGCGAGGGAGAGAAGAACTTGTTAGATACTGATCTAGCTGTGTGAAATTTTCTTCTCGTGCCTATGCAAGATTCTTCCTTCAGACACGGATTACCTAGCTTCAATTTAGAGATTTCTTGCAGTGGCTGTTTCGAGTTCTAAAACGGATTCTAGACTATCAAAGAAAATGATAATTCTTTATCTCAAGTTGTCTTGTCGCTGGCCTCGATGATCGCAGGTAGAAACACATGTAACTACTATTACTTTAGGCTTGATAGGCATTCGGAATTAGTTTGAACGTTCTTAAAGCGCCGTCTATGATGATTTGATGATAGTCTGCAGCAGCATTATCTATACTTACGGCGAGAGTGAATGTGTAACATATGCAATCTACCGTTAATAGAAGGGGCCGAGAATTCCATACAGAGTTAGAATTCTGTGGCTTATATACCAATAGCTTCTCATACAATAACTGCTTAAATTTGCTTACATCCTCCTGCTAGTCAAATGGGCTCCAAAATGTGAGACTCCTAGTAAATCTTGGGCTTAATGATTCACAATGTGTATCATGGTAGGTGGGCAATGCTTAAGATTCTGTGAACATTGGCAAATTTATCGGTACGAACAGTGTAAATATCGCGGTGGCTCAGCGAAAAAGATACCAAAAAAGGGCACGTCATGAAGTATGGCGAGACTGACGAAAAGCTAGTTTTTCAGTGTAGTATGCTTTTTCATTAACCATGCTACTGAAATTATGGTAAAAGAAACCACAATGCCAAAGATCCGAAATATCGATGGGATTTCTTCCCTTCTCTTTGGATGAGCGCGTGAAAGGCTAGATTTAAGACCGTAACTGTAATATGGCCAGCTCCTTTGATAATTCTGTTGGGAAAACTGAACCTGCTACTTGAAAACTTGTGCCGGTATAATATCGGAGAACTTGCACAGCATGCTAGCCTCAATGCCCAAGAGAGCTTCCTCTGTTCAGTCAAACCAACTATGCTATGATTTATACAGCCACCCAATAGCTCGCAGACTGATTCGGCTTACCAAGACAATAATCTAGTTTCTTTACCATTTTGTACTTTTTGGGAAGCCTTGGGCGATAGTTGCTGATTTTAACTCAGTCAATTATGTTCTTAGCCGAGGTGCCCTACTTAGTACACAGAGAGTACAATTGCTGCTACCAACCTCGTAGGAATCCCGCAATCTATTTGGTGTTGAGAAAAAGCAGTTTATGGTGCAGAGTAGCTCCTGCACGCGATATGGGATTGCACTGAGCGATGAAGGATATATTCCCCACCTAAACCTACCACCAAATTCAAAATCAAATAACATTAAGAGTATTCGTCAGCGTTTCCATTGCTCCAGTTGGTGCAATGACAATATTTTTATCTGTAATTCTGACAAATTTCCAGCTGAGAGGACTATGGGTAATGATCATCATGGATCTCAATTGTCAATCTCTCGTGAAATTCTAACCATCTGAGTAATACTGAGAAGTAGAACTACTGATTGTAGGAACAAAAAGCTCAATGGAGTCAGTATGAGTTGGGGTTATACAAGCGGCTCACCTCTGTTCGAGCATCATCTGTTTACCAGGTGCTTTAGCTAGAAAGAGCCCACGGTATCCGGCCAGGGCAACCACTGGAACTCAAAGATCCCTAGCATTAAGGACTCGAGCCAATACGGCAAGTGATTGTGGGTGATGGATATAATAATCTACAGTAATACATCAAAGAAGTCCTTGACTAGGATGAGAATTGTGTTCATATACTAAATGAGCATCGTGTGTGGTTTATACCTAATTAAATGTTAATTCTTTTTATTTGGATTTTCTTCGGTGTTCGTTACGGGTATAAACCCCTGCATTCCACAGACGCTCGTTAGCACGCTAAAAAACATAAGCCAATTCGAGCATATTTTCGGGTACACTAGTACGATTATGGTCAGTGACATTTATATCCATGCATCATTATCAGAGGTATTATATCCCTAACAGTATTCTTCCCCGGCGGCTGCTTGTAGAGGTGTGGATTATTTCAGTTCACATCAACCGGATTTTCTACGGTACTAATATTATGGAAAACTATTCCGGTAGTAGTAAATCCTTGTCGAAATCACAAATTCCGCTGATAGAAACTTTGGAGTGTCTTGAAGGCTTTAAAACAGGATATTTACCCGATGAACACGCTGGAATTTACCCGATGGTCACCCTGGAAAAATACCCACCACGTGGGGGAGATAGTATGTGGTCTTTGCGACGATGGGTTCTCCTATTTGATTAGTGGGTAATATGCTTATATTTTGCCCGAACTTATTGCATGGGATATGGAGACTTCCAAAATAGGTCTTCATCCCGGACTCCTGAATATCTTCGGGAGTGCACTCCTGTCTGCTCACTATTTTTAATAATAATAATGACGATGCCTTTTGTATAACAACTCTGATGGATAACCAGCAGTAAATGTGCTTATTGTTGAAGCGCGCTGCCAAGGCCGTGCTGTATATATATACGGAGTAGATGGATTCAAGACGTTATTAATAGGTTTAGGGTTGTGAATATATACTGTACTTTACGGAATGGCCCGAGACTAATTTCCCAAGCCAAGAAGACCTACCCCACTATTCACATCTACAGTAGTCGATATTGTATATTAGATCGACCGGTGATTCGGAGATATGTATCACATAGATGAATTTTAGTTGTACCTTCCTTGACCAGGAAACTCGTCAATGTGATGGATACTTAAAGCCAAGGCTACTTGCTCGTCCTCCGATTTTGTGCCCCCTTCGTCAACCAGAGCTTCCCTCAACAATTCCCGGCAACTATGAGGTTCTTCCGTTCGGTCTTGCTTGGCGCTCTGCAATTCCCTAGTATTGCTCTCGCTGCTTGGGGTTATACCGACGATGGCACAAACTATGTGGTAGACGTTGGGTCACTCTTGGTTTTCAAGGTGTCAAAGTCTACTGGCGATATCACTTCCATGGTTTACAACGGAGTGGTAAGTATTCGTATATCCAGAAATATATATAAGGTACATTCGAATTCTGACGTGATCTCAGGAGACCAATGGCTACTCAGGGAAAAACACGCAGGTTGAGAGTGGATTAGGCGCTTCGACGGTAACGATCCAAGAATACACAAGTGAATGAACAAAAGTACCTTTTTATCTTTCGAGACATTCGGCTAAACTCTTTTAGCCCCCGCGAACATCATCAAGATCACGGTTGTGCATGGCACTTTGATCCATACTTACATTGCGAGATATGGAAATAACAACATCTATATGTTTACTCGTAAAGGAGATGATACTGTAGGAATTACTTCCATCTTCAGGTTGATTCTATTATTGACATAGTCTCAAGGTCACAGCTCTCCGGTTTATTGTACGAATTCCGTCAACTATTCTTCCCAAGGCCATCACAGACGCAGACTACTATGATGAGCCTCTTGTCGACCTTGAAGAGACGGATGTTACCCGGTCCAGCACCAACAGCTATACCAAAGCTAAGCATTACTCAGGAGATCTCTATGGCAGGTAGGTATATTTCTGACCCTAACAAATTTATCCCTGGACTTATCATCCTTAGAACAATGGACTATGACTATGTTGGGAAGGCTTCTTCTACAATTGGCATGTATATGATTCGGTCAAACCACGAAAAAGCATCCGGTGGCCCGTTCTTCCGATCTCTCTTAGCTCGTTCAGCCACCACTGAGGAAGATATTTACGAAATTCTCTACTATAATATGGGAACAACAGACCCGGAGCGCTTCGGTCTTCAAGGCCCATATGTTCTGTCATTCACATCTGGGACTGCCCCAAATACCAATCTCTTTGCACGCAAGGCTGATTACAGTTGGATGGACAACCTCGGGATCACCGATTACGTGCCGGCAAGTGGTAGAGGATCCGTCCTAGGTGTGGGTATTGCAAACATGAAGTCCGAGTATACTTACGTCGCAGCCATTTCCAATTCTGACGCTCAATATTGGGGTACTGCAGCTGCCTCTACAGGAGCATTCAGCATAACTGGAGCCCTTCCAGGGTCATACAACCTTACAATTTACAAAGGAGAAATCGCAGTATACACATCTTCTGTGGATGTCACTGCCGGTGGAGAGTTAGCTTTGCATACCATCACACCTGATAGCGACCCCTCGGATACCACCGCGATATGGCGGATCGGAGACTGGGATGGAACTCCTGCTGGTTTCACCAATTTCGATGCCTCACCTATGTTACCAACTTACATGCACCCCAGTGATTTCCGCCTCGCGTCTTGGACACCTCCAAACTACATCGTAGGCACTAGCACAGCTGCTGGATCGATGCCTGGATACATGTGGGTTGATGTCAACAATGGGCATCTCATCTATTTCAGACTTAGCGCCGCCCAGACCGCAGCCGCTCACACTGTACGGATCGGTATTACACAAGCTTTTGCCAATGGGCGACCTCAGATTCAAATTAATTCTTGGACGAGCAAAATTCCCGCAGCAACCAGCCAAGCTAGCACAAGAAGTTTGACTGTCGGAACATATAGAGGAACGAACACAATGCTTACCTACGACGTCCCGGCAAGTGCATTTGTTGCAACCGGAGGATGGAATATCATGACCATCAATATTGTTAGCGGAAGCTCTGGCACGACATATCTGAGCCCAGGTGTTTCACTGGATTGCATCGACTTCATCTAATCATCTAATGCGTTAACACGAGGAGGAGAACCAGGAAATCCTATTCATAATACTACGTCTTTTATTTTACAACAAACTACCGAGTGTAGTTAAAATAAGTTACTTCTAAATGTAAATTTTAATTGACCACTATTTAATGACGGTTGCTTTTTAACATAAGTTAAGTTAACTACTAAAAGAATTATACTCTAAGCAAAGTATAACTGGTTGTTTAATATTATATAACTTTGAAGTAGACTTAAGTCTAAGCTATAGATCTAAGATTAGATCTCAACCTAAACTACCCCCCCCCCCCTAAAACGCTGAGCTAGGTTTTTGCGAAAACCAAGCCTTGCAAGGGCAGTCGATCAGGGCTATCTTGCAAGTAGAAATAGCTGCTCTGGGGTTCCGCAAGGCTCGCGAAGCTCTAGCCTGTGCAGACAGCGGTCCATGGTCTCCTGGCCAGACAGAATACGGGTTACCGTGACCTGGCTCGTAAATCAGACGAGATAAAGTTGGTTTAAGGGAAGGGGGATAGTTTGATTTCAGGCTAGAAGCTAAAGCTTAGTTAAAGCCTAGCTTAATCCAAGTCTAAGAATTCATACGAGAGCCTCTCTAAGTATCTGGCAATACAATCCAGCAAATCTCTAGATTCCTAGCTTAAATAGATTAACCTTATCGACTATACAAAGTCCCAATTTAGCCTGGGAGACGGCTCACGAGCTGTTATTACTGGACTTCTCCTTTTTCGAGGTCTTGAAATGATGGGCTGTTATGCCGCATTTTGGTGTGGATTGACGCATATCTACTCCCTATTCCAAGCTAGCTACGCTCTTTGGCCAATTCATAACTTCATCCCACTCCTCATCTAAAAGCATAGCAATATCCTTAATCAGCGACGACCCTAACCCCTCCACCCACCAGACATGATTCTCCTGATGTAGCAAGCTAGCAAAATGGGCTAGAATGGCCAGAGCACTAGGATGGCGCTTGATCAGAAGCATCACAAACTCATTTGAGACGTCGAGGATCCAGAGTAGGATAATCCCCACGGTGAACTGGTCGTGGGGAGAGGCGCGGAAGAATTTCGCATACGTCACTTGTAGCTGTGAGATGGTTTTAGTGAAGATCATGGTCGTATTGAGGTAGCTGGTCGTTGAAGTGGACGTGGAGAAGGTGGAGCAGGCGGTTTGAAGACGCTGGAGAGACGAGAGCCCGGGATACGTCATTGCCTCGGGGAGATCTTGGATGGCGATCTGCAGCAGAGGGGTCAGACGACTAGTGGAATAAATATCTGACCAGGGAAGTAGGAGGAGGTTGACGCCTCGGAGGAGCTGCAGGCAATTGAGAAAAGCGGACAAGGCGTCGGTTTCTTGCGTGTGGTTCCGCAGCCGAGCCGAAGCTGTGGTCGAGAGCGAAGAGAGAGGCAAGATACACGAGTATGCCAGGATAGCATCGAAATTAGACGCCGAAATCGCGTCTAGAGCTTCTCGGAACTGGGCAAGCGAGGTATCCTGGTGGACGGATGCCGTGACGAAGTACTGGATTGACTGCTCCGGGTTCAAATACGAAAGATGCAGTGCCGAAAAGGCGAGCACTCCACGCAGGAGGAAGGGGTGCTGCAGCCCGATTTTGATCATGGTGCCTTGCCAGTAAAGCTGTTCCTCGCGAACGTTGCTCATGGTTAGATATGTGACGGTCACAAAGTGGTGGAGCAGTTCTAAATCTAGAACATTAATATCCGGCGACACTATTGGCTTCGGGTCGGGCGTAATATTCTCTGCTGCCAATCTTGATATTTCCGCGCCTTGACTTGTGGTGGCAGGCAAGGTGCGTCGAAGATAACGACATTCTGCGTCATAATCGATGCAGTTTTGACATTGGGGATGCTCTTCTCCACACTGGGGCTTCAAGTAAGCATGAATCCATTCTTGTGATTTCCTTGCGTGCGATCTCTGCCTACCTTGATATGCCGCCGCTTACATACAACACATCCATTCCGCGACTTCTTAAAGGGCCGTCGTGCCGACATCAGACTCAGCTCGGACTTTAACCCGCGGTCAAAGGTAGTGTCAAAGTAGCTTGCTCGACTGGTTCATTCAACTCGCTTTTCTCGCGCAAACTTTTGGGATAAGTATCATATTGATCTCCGATACAAGAGGTCGGGAAGAGGTATTTCAGCGTCATGGCGCACCTCCGTAGATTCCGGTAAGCGAGCACGAGCGCGATACGCGAACACGACAAAATACGCGAACACGAAAATCCCGTGGTATAACAGGATTGCGAGCATCAAGATTGCAGTGACTCTGTAGAGAACCCCTCTAAGAATACGATGTACTTTGTCAAGGCACTTTTAAATTTTTTGGCCCGATCCGATATGAACATGGTCGAGAGGCACATGAAAATTTGTATAATGTATCCTCCTTGCTTCCCTATAAGTATCACAATGCCGCTCTGTCCGACTTCAGCTCGACATCTTATTTGAATTATCTTAATACTTCTTATTCATTCATTTGTCAGCTCTGCAGGATAAACCTGCCGCAGCAAAATGGCCGCGCCTACCGCAGCAATCGACTCTGTTCTCGAAACAGAGATTCAACGGCCAGGAGATAGTGGAATCGTAACTCAAGAGACCGACGATCGTACTCTTGTTGAAGGATGTATGAGTCAAGAATTCCCTGCGGCCACTGGTGCCCGCATCCGTGTTCTAGCAAGAGCTTTTTCGAACATGTCAAGAGCTTCGAGACCTGAGCAACCTGCAGCCAATCCTTTCCATATCGCAGACGACTCGTCCCTCGATCCTAACTCCGCAAACTTTGATGCTACCCTCTGGGCCAAAACATACTTATCCGCTCTGTCCCAGGACTCGGAGAGATATCCACAACGTACTGCGGGGGTGTCTTACAAGAGCCTCTATGTTTACGGCTTTGGTGGAGATACTGACTACCAAAAGGATGTTATGAATGTCTTTCTCCATGGCGCAAATTTGCTCCGGGAACTTTTCCGAGAGAGACAAAAAGTCCCTATTCTGACAGAATTCGATGGTCTATTACGCCCCGGAGAAATGTGCGTTGTCCTTGGACGCCCAGGAAGGTATGGAAGGACGCTAGCAAACAAAGGCACCATATTATCTTGCTGACTCTCCCAGTGGTGTCACTACACTCTTGAAGAGCATAGCTGGCCAAACAAACGGACTTTTTGTTGATGAGAGGTCCAGCTTCAATTACCAAGGTGTGAATTACCGTATTTCAGCTCAATATATATTTATGTACTAAGTTTCACCACAAAGGTATATCAAGAGAGATGATGCTCAGCCATTTCCGAGGGGAGGTTTTGTACCAAGCCGAGTCTGATATTCACTATCCTCACTTAACAGTCGGCCAAACACTGCTCTTTGCATCCCTAGCTAGAACGCCAAAAAATCGCATGCCTGGCGTAACACGCCAACAATATGCCCAGCATGTCAGGGATGTAGTTTTGGCTGTTCTTGGACTCTCCCACACGGTGGATACTAAAATTGGGAACGATTATATTAGGGGCGTCAGTGGTGGTGAGAGAAAAAGAGTCAGTATTGCGGAAGTCATGTTAAGCCAGAGCCCTCTGCAATGTTGGGATAACAGCACTCGAGGATTGGATAGCGCAACTGCATTGCAGTTTGTGAAAACTTTAAGGTTAGGTACGGATCTAATGGGCTCGACAGCGATGGTCGCAATATACCAGTCCTCTCAGAGTGCATATGAAGTAAGTTGATAATCCAAAAGACAGGCAGGAAATCCCATCACAACAGCTAACATTCTCGCCGTCGCTAGGAGTTTGATAAAGTTGCTGTTTTGTACGAAGGCCGACAAATCTACTTTGGAAGGACAGAAGACGCCAAAAAATACTTCACAGATATGGGATATCGTTGTCCAGAACGGCAAACTACGGGAGACTTTCTTACCTCTTTGACAAACCCAGAAGAACGTGTCATTGAAGAAGGATTTGAGGATCGAGTACCTCGGACCCCTGAAGAATTTGCAGATATATGGCGACACAGTGAGACAAGAGAGCTTCTCTTAAATGATATATCCGCCTTTGAGAAGGAGTTTCCAATGAATGGTCCGCAATTGAGCCAGTTCGTTGCTTCACGGAAAGCGCAGCAGCCTTCCCTCATGTCAGATCAAAAGCTCCGTTACTTCACAGTCTAATGTTGCTGACTTTGTATCTAGAAGCGTAAAATCACCATATACGATCTCAGTACCTATGCAAATTAAGCTCTGCGTTATTCGAGGATTTCAAAGACTTCGTGCTGAATACACATTTATGCTGATTACAGTTATGGGGAATTTGCTCATGTCACTAGTCTTGGGAAGTGTTTTTTACAATCTCCAACCGGTAACTTCAAGCTTTTTCGGGCGGGGAACTTTGTTATTTTTCGCTATTCTTTTTAATGCACTAAGCTGCTCCCTCGAAGTAAGTGCTACCTTTCCGTTTAATTGTGGTCTTCTTTGCTCCAAGGAGAATGAGTGTCATTGGAAAAACAGACTCTGTAGGGCGAATGCTAAGTCTGATAGATTCTACCCTTGTTCTTTCAGCGCCCCGTCGTTGAGAAGCATGCGACATATGCATTGTATCATCCTTTCGCCGAAGCTATCGCATCAATGATTTGCGACTTACCAACCAAGATTCTGTCAACGCTAGCATTCAATCTACCGCTGTATTTTATGACAAACTTGCGTCGCGAAGCTGGTCCCCTGTTTATCTTCCTGCTCTTCGCCTTTAGCTGTACACTCGCAATGTCCATGATATTTCGTACAGTTGGACAACTCTCTCGAACATTGTCGCAAGCAATGGCACCACTGGCACTCTTTATCCTTGGTCTCGTTATATATGCTGGCTTCGTCCTCCCAGTGCGGAGTATGCAAGGATGGCTGCGTTGGATCAATTACATCAACCCAGTAGGATATGCATTTGAAAGCATCATGGTCAACGAATTCCATCATAGGAAATTCCCCTGCTCGCTGTTCGTTCCTATGGGCCCATCTTATGAAAATGCAACCAGTCTGGAGCGGACATGCTCAACCTCAGGTGCCGCTCCTGGATCAGATTTTGTTGACGGCGATACCTACGTTAATGCAAACTTTGGATATTATTATTCTCATCTATGGAGGTAAGTTGCTGGATCCAGAGTTTTCAAATTTTGGGGAGGGGGAAAGCAATACTCACATTTTTCATGTAGAAATCTTGGAATACTTATTGCGTTTATGATTTTCTTCGCGATGATATACCTTCTCGTCGCCGAATACTGTTCCTTTAACCGTTCAAGAGGCGAGATTCTGGTATTTCGACGTGGTCACCAGACATCTGCTTTTGAAAGAGCATGTAAAGATGAAGAGAGCCAGAGTGTAGTTCCCGGCACTCGACCGCTGAAGAGTGAGGGAACAGCTGATAATACAACCCCGGGAAACCACCTGCAACTCCAGACTCAAACATCAATATTCCACTGGATGGATGTTTGCTATGATATCTCAATCAAGGGTAAAAAGAGGAGATTGCTTGATCATGTTGATGGATGGGTCAAACCTGGGACCTTGACTGCTCTAATGGTGGGTGAATCAATCAAGTTTTGATGTACGCAAGTCAATACTAAATTCGTGTAGGGTGTATCAGGTGCAGGGAAGACAACTCTTCTAGATGTTCTCGCAGCCAGAGTCACTATGGGTGTTGTCACAGGTGACATGATGGTGAATGGTCACCCAAGAAATGATTCCTTTCAACGAAGTACAGGCTATGTCCAGCAACAGGACCTCCATCTCTCGACTTCAACAGTTCGAGAAGCCTTAAGATTCAGCGCCTTATTACGGCAACCAAACACTGTCTCCAAAGAAGAAAAGTATTCATATGTCGAAGAGGTAATCAGATTACTTGAAATGGAGAAATATGCCGAGGCCATAGTAGGGGTACCAGGTGAAGGTATATCCTTTTCTTTTAATTATCTATGTGTAACTGGAGCTGATTGGAAATCCAGGTTTGAACGTTGAGCAGCGTAAAAGACTCACTATCGGTGTCGAACTTGCTGCGAAGCCTGACTTGCTTCTTTTCCTTGATGAGCCTACATCTGGTCTTGATAGCCAGACAGCCTGGTCTATTTGTGCGCTTATTCGGAAGTTGGCAAATAACGGCCAAGCAATTCTATGTACAATTCATCAGCCTTCAGCAGTCCTATTCCAACAATTTGACCGTCTCCTTCTTCTAGCCAAAGGTGGGAAAACAGTCTACTTTGGCGCCATCGGCAATGACTCGAAGACAATCACCAACTATTTCGAAAAGAACGGTGCTCCTCCTATCGGACCTAGACAGAACCCGGCTGAGTGGATTCTGGAAGTCATTGGTGCTGGCCCTGGAGGTGATGCCAATGCAGACTGGGCACAGATTTGGCGCAACAGCCAGGAGTTTTGTGAGACCAGAGAGCAGCTTGATACAATGCGCAAATATGCATCTACCACCAACCCCTCAGAAGCTGATACCACAGTGACAAAATCTTTTGCCACGCCATTCTACTTCCAGCTATATATGTGTACAAAGAGAGCTTTCGAACAATACTGGCGCACTCCATCTTACATCTGGGCTAAATTGATCCTGTGTGGAAGTTCGGTAACATAATCACTATTTATTATTCTTCTGACACGCGACTAATACTGGGTAGAGCCTTTTTATTGGCCTCTCGTTCCTCAACTCGAAAGTCTCGCTCCAGGGATTGCAGAATCAGATGTTCTCAATCTTTATGCTCATGATCATCTTTGCTTTCTTAGTCTACCAGACCATGCCTAACTTCATCACTCAACGTGAGTTATACGAAGTACGGGAACGACCATCTCGAACGTATTCCTGGAAGGCATTCATGCTAGCTAATATCTTCGTCGAGCTTCCCTGGAATGCTGTGGCAGCTATACTAATTTTCTTCCCATTGTACTATCCTATCGGAATGTACCGCAATGCTATTCCAACAGGAACTGTCACAGATCGCGGAGGTTTGATGTTCTTCCTAGTCCTCTCATTTATGTTGTTTGGGTCTACCTTTACCAGCATGGTCGTTGCTGGCGTTGCAACAGCCGAGATTGGTGCAATCATTGCCCTGCTTTTGTTTGCGCTTTGCTTGGTCTTCTGTGGGTAAGTCCATGATACATATTTCCTTCTCTGATCACCTGTAAATATTCAATTAACCTTTCCTAGTGTCCTCGCGACTCCCGCTGCGCTTCCCGGCTTCTGGATCTTTATGTATCGCGTCAGTCCCTTCACCTATCTCGTCAGCGCCCTCCTGTCTACCGGGCTTGCAAATAACACCGTAAAATGCTCTTCGCTCGAGCTCGTAACTTTCAACCCATCTTCGGGCCAAACTTGCGGCGAATACATGCAGGCATACATACAGACAGCCGGCGGAGCGGTCTACAACCCGTCTGCGACAACCAACTGTGAATTCTGTACCATCGCCAATACGAACACATTTCTAGCTTCAGTGTATTCTTTCTATGACGAGCGATGGCGCAATCTGGGGCTCTTGTGGGCGTATATTGTTTTTAATGCTATAGCGGCTGTGAGTCTGTATTGGCTTGCGAGGGTGCCGAGGAATAGGGGCGAGGGGGAGGGGTTGTTTGATAAGATGTTGCCCAAGGGAATTAAGTAGATAGCTAGTCAGATCCCTAGAGCGATAGAGTCGTTTTTGTACATAAAATTGCTAGTGGGGAGTGTAGTTTTTCCATTCTTAATCTCCTAGTTAAGGTCGCTTGCTGATAAAATCATCTGTACCCTGTAAATTAGATATTACAAATAGATAGCAGAAGGTGAAAAATTAGTTAGTAAGGAATGTTGAAGTAGGATGTATAGTTACCAAGGATGATAAGCTGAGAATAACTGCAGTGACTGAATAGAATAGACTTGTGCTTGCTAGCATCAGTTGCTCTTCTCACACCGGCTGCCATTGAAAACCCAAGCTTTATAGACTATATGAGTATTTTATTAAAGGTAACCTTCGAGAATTTGCAAAATTTATTCCTATAAACAAACAAGCCGTTGCAAATAAAGTACCAAGCTGACTAACTGAAATTTTCTTGCCCCAGGCGAACAAGACACAGAAAGATTCTTGTCAATCTATGCGTAGCATCACTTGAAATTCTGTGTCAAACCATCTAAGCAACTCACTTGCATCTTATCCTTTGTCGGGAGTTACCAAAATCCACAATTTACTAGTGTTTATCCAAGCCCTTAGCACTATGTACCCACTGAATGATATATACTTTCAGAAATCCAAAGGTTATAATGTACTAGGGCATTTATAAGGCAGGATTGGTAACGGATCTAATTATAAATGACCGCAAGCTCTGTTATTAGAACCATCCTTATTAGATCAAGATTTCGGTGGTCCATGGCTTCTTGGGATTGGCTTCGACCGATAGGCATCTTGTTTTAGGTGCAACAGTTCCTGCAGCTCTCTAGCTAGTTTCATCGTAAAAATAATCCGTCTCCACAATAATTGGTTACCTTTGATATTACAGTAACAGGAGTTTTTATAGTTCAATGGAAAGAGATCTATTTAAATTTATAAAAGGCTCTATCCTCCTAGATCGAAATTAACCGGTAAACCCATTTGACCTTAGTTTATTTTCATGTCATATTTAATACATCTCGCTTTTAATAAATCCTTTCGTAATTTGCTTTCTATATTAGTGGCTCTTTTTTCAAATAAGAAGTATAGTGCAACAGGGAGTATCAAGAGCTAGGTCTACCGATGACACACTTGTTACCTTTCATGGCTAGAAACAATAGCTACAATACTTACGTTACCCCCTTTTCTCTAGATATCCATATCTATTATAGACTTAGCCGGTAGATGACTATTGGTGACATGCATGTGAACAGGCCCATAGAATCCGCCAGAGGTCGTTACAGGTCACGTGTGAGTTGGAGGTGGAGCTCCAAAGTCCAAGCAACCGACCTCAAACCCCCCACCTATGCAAGACCGAGGTCTCATTGCATCGTGAAAATGTACACAAGACTCCGTAGCGGATCTTGACACCAATCCGGTAGTGTTTATCCCAGTGAACAACGCTTCGGGATATCATGACCTCAAGATCCTCCAAAGCTAGAAGAGTCGAAATGGAAACTCCAAGTCAGGCTAGAAAAGACCTTGCGAGGCCATTCAAATGCTTGGAATGTTCTAAAGCGTTCACACGTCAGGTAGTTACAGTCTCCAAGTGTACATAATGCAGTACCAAATAACTTGACTGACTCCTGTAGGAAAACCTCAAAAGACACATACATACTCGTAAGCAAGTCCTCTCTAAATAGCACGGCCATGCAGCCCATGATAAAAAATGCTGACTACATTTCTTCTCAATTTAGATCACAAAGGCCATCATGCTCGGAGCTTTCAATGTTCCTTATGCAATGCTCGCTTTGCCCGCAGGTTCGAGCCTCATTGTTTTTCTCTCTCTTCACCGGGCTTACCGTAGACTTAGTGACCTCAGAAAGAGGCATGTTGAAAATTGTCATGTTCAACGATGTGCTGTACCCAGTAGCGACCTCATCACGGAATCTACTCCATCCCAGTCTCTGCAGAACGACCTGCAACCCAAAACTGGCTGGTTGGATTCACTTCCATCTACATCTGCTCCAGTTCCTGCGGCACTGGAGGTGCCTTTACAGCAAAACGGGAGTCACGCAGCAACTTTCTTTGAAGATGAAACCCCTTCGTAAGTAGTCCGCTATTAACAACGATGTAAAAACTCCTTCCTGATTAGCAAGCTAATACAAAAATTGTATCCTTGACCAGAGACATTAGATGTATAAACGCTTTCTACAATTTGTTCCATCCTAATTTCCCAATTATACACGAAGGGACGTTTGACCTTATGTCGGCACCCGCTCCCATGCAGAAAACCATAATCTGCATTGGATCCCTCTATTGTGTCTCCGGGCATTCCGAGGTCTCACAGAAGAACTTGTTTGATACAGCTTTGGCATCCGTTCAAAGGCTTGTATGTTGAGTCAGGTCCAAATAATTGAGAAGCTAACTGGTTAGCAGGTCGATCAGAATCGATCAAAATATCAGGAGAGATGGATTATACAGACACTCTTATTATTAGAGTTCTTTGGAATCTATGGTGGAGATGATGAATGCTTTCTTCAGGCGCAAAGGATTCATCGTGATCTTGTTGATGCGATGAGAATGCTTCAGTTGACACATGACGGTTCACACAATTTCCAAGATGAAGACAACGAAGAAGATGAGTTAGATGGGGTTTCGACAGATTCAGAGTCTCCGGAATCGCTGGATGCAAGCTGGCTCGAGTTTGCAGAGCTAGAAGCCAAGAAAAGGTGCGATATCGAAAAGCTTCGACAATCACCCTAGTCCTAACTGCCCTAGATGTGTTTACTCACTGTACCTTTTGGATTCACAACTCGCAATATTGTGCAATCTAAGGCCGATGTTTTCTTCTCTGGAAATTAAGTATGATTTGCCTTGCAGCGAGAATTTATGGCTCGCTAAGTCAGCATCGTCTTGGTTCGCTCGAAGGCAAGAGCAATTTAATTCCTTCAATGATAATGATGACGAGAGTTACGATCAAGAAGCCTCACCATCACAGGGATTCTTCTACGAGGCCTCACAGACGCTTCTGCATTCAAAGCACCTGAAAGACCACAAGAAGTTAAGGCTGCTATGGGCTTCTCCATTTGCAGCCATCATTCTTGTGACTCAACTACAGGTCTGTTTAGCCTAATGGGTATTAGAAAGGAGCTAATAGCAATTTCAGATGATGGCCAGGGAACTAACTCATGCAAGCTGTCTTCTTGAGAGACCACAGTCTCAACGGCGGGCTTTATCAGTATTGACAGATAGTCAACATTCGCAAATATCGCAGGCGCTAAAAGGAATAGCTGAACTCGTGCCTCGGAATAAACGATCGACTTTCAGCTTTTTATCCACCTGTGACTCTCCATTCCCCGATAATGAGACTCCGTTGTGGCACTCGTTCTGGTTATTATGGCTGTATTCATCTTTGACACTGTCTCATCCCGACTCCTTACTTGTGAGCGGCGTTGTGGAATGCAACCTACCTTTAGCTATTGCCACTGCAGGCCACCTGGCTACACCACGAAGCAAAGAGAAGCGAGATATATATGAAGGTCAGTGTATAAGGTTTTATATGTTGCCAGAGCTGACTTCTTTTTAATCAAGACCGGGATGTCTTTCGAATTGTATGACCTCTCCAAAATTCTCGAGGTTCTTTCTGGCAGTTTTGTGGGCTGACGAAAATCTAGCTTAATGATCTGGAACTTGCTCTAGAGAGGATGTCCCCAACGAAATCCACTGCCTCGCCACTAATGGAAAATCCATTTATCAGCATCCTGGGTTTCAAGATCTGCCTGATAGGATGGCGGCTAATTCGTCTAACAATGGGCGAGGCTTATGAGGCTGCAAATCGTGGAGCGACCTCAAATCCATGTAAATTTGTATTGGATATTATCATGGCATTTGTGCACCTGGAGCAGGATGCAATCATGTGCAATGCGGCTCTGTACGGAACTGCTGTACAGGGACAGGAAGGCGACTTACATGTGACTGACAACCCATCGACTATTAAAAACCTAGGACAGCCATTTTGTGATACTATGGCGAGTGAAGTACAATTTTTAGAATGGGTTATTGACGTCTTTAAGCAAAGGAAAAGTTGGCCAGTAGGCAAATGGATCGCTGCAGTGATGGAAGAGAGCCTTGAGAAGGCAAGGATTGTTTACAATGAAAGCAAGACTCGCGGTGATTGAACGAATATATGGCCATGATGAACATGGACAAATACGATTTGCACGCTGCAAAAAATAACCCGACAGTATTAGCTAATTGCAAGCAATTCTCCGAGATGTTAAACACCGGCAACGCTTATAAACCCTTCCGGGTCGATATACTTGCCATGGTATGATAGCAGTTTGTGCAAGTCTCGTTATGATCGAAATAAAATCTCTTGTAGCCTCCCTTCTGAGGTTTCAAGTAAGCTATGTAGCCACAGGGCTATCGATTCCAGACTGTGTTAATAGCAGAAACCCAACCGGGTTGCAGCATACACTCGCCAATTGATTGTGCAAAATATATCACTCCAATACTCTCTCTCTCGTTCCTAATATGGGGGTAAATTTAAGGCAAGCTTAAAGCATCCTATGAGCCATAATTGGGACTTGAACGCCAATTGATAAAGGAAAAAGTTATGGACTGTTTTGCGCCATCGAGAGGAGCCTTATTATATCAGCATCAGGATGCCTTTGGCCATGTATTTGGCCTGCCAAACAGTGTGGCAGATCCATTCATCTTACATCTTATCAGAAAACATCTCCTCAACCCGTGGTGTGACACGTTCGGTAGTGCAATTACAATGCAAGGTGGACAACGCGTGCTAAAACGTGGGGTTTCTGCAGCTGGAAGACCAGAAAGAAGCGGGAGCCGACATGTGGTGCTCCACCTTTTAGCTCCTCCTACTCACTTGATTTGGTGCCCTTAAGCGACCACTTATCAATGCTTTCCACATCTCTCTCGTACTTGGAGCAATTTGATCCTTATTCGCAAAGCGGGCGCTGTCAATTTCGACTTCTCTGCGATAGAATCCTCTGCTCCCGTCGCAAAGAATCCTTCGCTTCTCAGCGAAGAACAACCTGTGCCCACTCGAAGACAGTTCATTAAAATTGATCGGGGGCTCCCAAGCCGAACGCTGTTGCTGGAAGTCCCAAAACTGTAGCAACATTTCAGTATTGGATCGGGTTGTTATTTCTACAACCCAGGTATAATTACGGATGCTTTTAATTTGTATTTCAAGGCACACTATGATAGCTTCCATCCACCGTTAGTCGCGTCTTTGTAACCTTTGGTTTCATCTGTATGGCTGTCTGGAACGTCTTGCAGCACTCAGGTTCGTCACATTTTCCATTGCGGGTCCTGGCGACACTTCGAATCCACAGTTAATGTCATGGGTTTCTGGTATTGCATTCGAGAAGTCAGTATTGCAAGTATAATCGCCATTAGACAGATTCTTCTGGTTCGGCTTAATATCGCCACTTTTTTTTTTTTTTTTTTGATAGCATTGGGCTATGGATTACACTGCTGCATATTTATGCTTATCTCCACCATGCCGCTTTGGATTCGTGAAGATTGGATGTACAAGCTCAATTTAGGATTGCACGGCTTGGACGAAGATGCTGAGCTGGACAGCATCGACTCAGTAAAGGAGCATATCGATCACAACGGCAGGCTAGAGCCAAATTCTGAGGACAGAGAGGTGATTTGAGCGTTCAGCATAAGCTTCTGTATGCTATTGATGTACTGCTTGTGGCATCGGCTAGTTCGGGTTTGCATCCTAATTTATTTTGTAAGGCGCCATGGTGGTAGTTGCACTTCAGGGCGCCAGGTTATCTTGCTGCCCTGCACCTCTAGATCATTTCGAGTTTCTTCGGCTTCTCTATGCCTTGGGCGGAATTTCTGATGAATGTTAGGACATGGTCGTGAATGTTACTTTCTGCGCCCATTCTACACAACAAAAGCTTGGTGAACTATCCCATCTCCTTGTGTCAAGTCATGAAAACGAAGTCCATCCGGGAATATATTCAGAGATGTGCATGATTACAAATGGTCTGTTCCCTTGGTAGGAAGTCTCAGCCCAGATCCTCCAGAGGTACACTGGCAGCCACTTCTGGATAAGCGAGGCTTGCCATTGCTCACTGCCGTAATGTCGTATATCGTGCCATGTCTCCATCCACACTTCATAGTGCTCCACCTTTAGCGAGAGCTCCACCTCTTGACGACCCCTGGAGAAGCATGTCCGGAAAGTGTAATAGTAGCAATCCTCGATCAGAAATCTATATATTTAGATAAAGAGAAGGTCCAACTTTCTTGAAACGGTAACTTTGTTCGCTTTCTTGTCAAATCTGCTTGTCTTCTTTCTAGCACTTGTCAATAGCTAGTATTGTTCAAATTGTGCCTAATCCTTCACCAAAATATATTTCCACCTCCAACCCGCCTCGACAGATTCGCATATTAGCTACAAGATGTCGTTTGGGAAGCTCTATTACTATCCAAAGGCACCTCGCGCAACTATGTGTCAATATACTGCCGAAATGAACAAGTACGTATGATTATTCGGATTTTCCGCCTATCAAAATCGTGTACCTTGAGGCTGCTGTAGTATCTTACCTAACCAAGAGAGTTTCTTCTGAGCCTCTTAATCCGATGGGCGTGAGACCAGAAGCTGACATGTGACAGACTTGATATAGAATCTGTCGAAGTTTGGCCCATTAAAGTGAACCCTAGCATTGGGGGTGTAGGGTCGGATTACCTGGAAAAATTCCCAACCGGCAAAGTACCTGCTCTCCAACGACCTAATGGATACGAAGTCTATGAATGCATCCCCGTCTCAGTTTATCGTATGGATTACTTTGCCCCATCTTCTGACTATAAGCTAACATTTCTAGTCGCAAAGCAAGACCCAAACACGAAACTTCTTGGCACGTCATTAGAAGAAGAAGCTACAATCTTACAGTATGTAAATGAATGCAATTATATTTTTACATGCGGCAGCTAATAAAGTTATTGAAGATGGGCGTCTTTCGCAAACTCAGAGCTTCTCCCCCCGATCATGGCTTGGATAAACCCTGTCATAGGCAAAGCACCCTCAAGTCCAGAGATCTTGGCCAAGGCAGCGCAAAATTCCGAAGGGATGGTCAGCGTGGTTGAAAGAGCACTCTCTGATGGGAGTAATTTCTTGGTTGGTGCAGACCTGACTATTGCTGATCTGTTTGTTCTTGCTGCATTAGCAAGAGGTTATCAATTTGTAAGTAAATCTAAAGATCCGATGACCTACCAAACTCTCTTTCCCCAGCTGTATGACCAAGCATGGGCACTGATCATTTGAAGGTATTCACCAAATCATGGGCTGCAGCACATCCAAAAGTCCATGATTACTATATGCGCCTAAGATCTGACGAGATCTGGTGCAAGATTGACGGAGGTAAGCCATATGTGCTAGAGAATGCTGGGGATGAGATTCCTCATTGAAATAAGAGACCTGCAAAGCACTGTGGGTTGGATGCGCAAAACACTTGTATAGAATAAAATGCAGACTTTGATGAAGAAACACATATAGTTGGAACATAATCCTGAATGTGATAGTCCCATTTCATTTTTGAACGGCTGAATGTTGTGGGTGATTGATTGATTGGGACAAAGCTAACATCGAATACTCTGGATGTCTTTACAACACAGTTAGGACAAACAAGCCCCTGCCCTGTGTTGGGACCTATGGTAATACCTATAAAATCATTGGCTAAACTTGGCCGAGGCGAAAGATCAGGCAAGGGTTTGTTCCTCCTCCCATTATCGTAGAGTAATTGCTGGACATATCAAAGCAACAAACCACCTTACCTCAGCCTACGATGTCGTTGGTGGGTAGTGGCAGGGTTACTCCATATTCTGGGTTACTTAATCATAAATATGCAACACGATATCAGGGACTTGAGCAGAGACAAATGTCGACCGTACTATCTACAACGGCGGATATTGTCTCGTCGCGTGACCACCATCGTCTCTATCATTGAGTTGGATCTACATTGAGAATCGCGCAAGCCAGCATTGACACTTATCTAGCCTCCACACTGCTAGCTCGCCCAATGCCTCGTATATTTGACCTTCACATTCTGGTCAAGATGTGGTGCAGGTCTTGCTAGCGGTTTCGGGCGTATTGTCTATTCTGATATTGTCCATGTAGATAATTGGGTGCGAAAGGTTCTTCCCTTCTCACTTAACAATAGAGCATTCGACAGTCTCGCGTGTTCCTTCATGCCTACCGATGCATATAATTAGGATCCTATGTATGACTTGAACAGTTTTATGATATATTCACCCATTCAACGCCAAATAAACCTAGCATAATCTAACGGCTTGCTTCCAGAGAAAGATTGAAACGATACCTGTGTCGGGGGAAAGGATACCTGTACTTGATTTAGCCTTTAAATACCCAGATACGTTGGACTCGGCCTATCGGTGCACATCTCCGTAATACCGGGATATCATCCTACTCCGCCCTCCCAAGACTTTGTAAATAGTACCAACTAGTTGACATGCAGAAGTGGTTTATGTATGCAGGTATGCAAGTAGGCTTGCGTTGTAGATCATTGGAGGAGATAGGAGCTACCCCGCCAAAGGTATCGGATTGAAAATGGGGGTAGATAGCGGCCCGGTTTGGTCGCCAGCCTTGACACCTCCCTCTGCGCAGTATTCCGGCCCGGTCCTTCGCTAAACAACATGGCATTGCAGCAGCCATGGCTATCAAGGCGGACCTCAGGTGTGCAACCTGCCACTCACTCTCTGGTCTTTCCTCGTCAAGAGAAGAGGCATCGTAACTCTGTGCTCCCAGGCGACCCAAGACAGCAGTACCGATACTGAGTTGGGACTCTGTCACCTTTACCAATGGCCCACTATTGATCGTTCAGTAAGGATGCGCCTTATCTTTAATCCATCTTGCCACCAATAAGGGCTTGGAAAAACACAATCCACCGCAAGAAATGCTTGGCTGTAGCTCAGCGTGTATTCTGCATAAATATTAGACTATATCTACTGGTGTTCGGCTTCTGGTCTTTTGGTTGCAATACATTCCTCGGCCATCATCCACCATGGCTGACTCAAGGTCCAGAGACGGCAACAAAGGCACCACGGTAACACAGGATGCTGCTATCGTCGACTACCTTCCCGAGGAGCAGCAATCTACTTGGATTGACGAGGCATATCTGCGCTCCTCATGGTTCGTAAAGTACTACCGAGGAGTTCTATTTCAAATGATCCTCTTTGGAGCGTAGGTTCTTACTGATCCATGAAATCTAGAGAAGAAGCTGATCAGATCGTATATAGACTCTCGTTAGTGGGCCCGTCCATGTCAGATGCCATCTCGAACTTGGGAGGTGGAGGGCTTTCATCACCATACCTGGCGAACCTAGCAAACTCGCTCGGGTACGCTTCTTCATGCCTAATCACGCTGTTTGGAGGGCCCTTGATCAATAAAATCGGCATCAAGTATTCTTGCTTAATCGCTGCATTAACGATGCCATTAAATGGCTCCAGCTACTACGTCAGTGCAAGGTATAGTGTAAATTGGTACCTGCTATTTGCAAAGGTAAAGTTTAAACCAATCCTTCATTTGCTAGATGGCAAACTGACCTGTTAGATTCTTGGAGGCTTCACCGGTGGATTCCTCTATGTGGCTGAAACAACGGCAATGCTCTCATATCCATACCAAGATGAACGAGGCCTATACCTAGGTACTTCAGAACCTTGACCCTGCGGAGATACATACTAATAAGTTATGGTTAGGCATTTGGTCCGCAATGCGAAACTCCGGTAGTATAATCGGTGGTGCAATCAACTTCGCCACGAACTATAGTAAATCTACAGCTGGTGGCATTGCATGGTCTACATACTTGATATTCGTTGGATTCGGTAAGTCAACCCACCGAGAGACAGAGGACCTGGACAGTTATTTACAGTTACTTACTTCCAAAGAATGTACTGGCATATTTTGGGCTGCTATTCTATCCCCAACGAAGCGTGTCCGACGCCGTGATGGATCCAGAATCCCCTCGTCCGATGATATCAGCTGGAAAAGAGAGTTCGCTGCATTGTGGCAGCACGCTCAGCGTAAGAAGGTGAGAAACCATTAATAACTGGAACGTTTCCTGAATTCAACAAGAGACTAACGTCTAGTGCAAGACCTGGCTGGTCTTCATCCCTGCCTTCTATTCATTCTTCTATGGAGGGACGATGGGAACCTACTTGTCATTGCACTTCTCAGTTCGAGCCCGCGCGATGTCATCCCTTATCACTCGTGAGCAAAACTCCAATTCTTCAGTGATTTTTTCCTGTTACTAATTTGCCTTTCAGCAACAATCGTTGTGCCAATGGTTATTTCTTACGGTCGGCTCTTAGATATGAAGAGATGGTCACAGAGCAAGCGAGCATGGATTGCATTCATCATCTGGCTTGTACCCCAGATAGGATGCTTCATTTGGATCGGTATTGAATACAGCAAGTTTGGATCTGCAGATGCTGCGTTGGACTACCAAACGTAAGCTTGTCTCTCAACTCATAGCAACAAGCAGCTAACATTTATCTCCCTCACAGCGATGGTCGACGATGGGCCGAAGCCTATCTGCCATATCTTATAATATTCACAACCGGTTATCTCACGCAATTATCGCTATACTGGATTCTGGGCACCTTTTCTACGGATGTCAAGTCCTCCTCGCGCACTGGTGGGCTGTTTAGAGCCTTCGAAACGGCCGGTCAGGCCGTCTCATATTCCATAAACTCACATACCGGCGATGCTCGAATTCCGTTCTATGTAAATTGTGCCATCCTCGCCTTGGCTATACCCTGTATGGTAGCATTGATTCGCATGGTTCCAGAAGCTCCTGCAGAGACGGACATTGATGCTGGCGAGGCACCAGTCATTGAAGCTATAGCAAAGACGGATCAGTCGCGATCTATGTAAATTAATCAGAAGCGTACCGCATCTATGAAGGAAGTGAAGTTCCGGAACTCACATGAAGGATGAGACTTGAAATTTATGGATTCTACTAGAAGCAATATTTAGGTAGAGATTCTTCATACTGAGCGTGTATTACCATACCTTATAAAATCTAGCCCCCAACGTTTGATCGCTTAGATTATCGAATCAATTACTTTGACCTTGGCCCTAAGCGATCATACCTATTATGTAGAAATCATTAATTTAAGACAACCCATCTTAGTTTTGATATAAAAGGAAGATGGCATTACACAGTTGTTTCACAGGTCAACTGGTTCTACATACAGCCTCTTAGGAATAATACTCTTGAATAGTTGTTTGGGGAGAGTGATCCTCGACATTTCAGACGCTTAGAAAAGACGTCTCCCAATATATATAATAATAATTTTTTAGATATACCAGCAGTTAAAATCGTATCTGATTATGATTGAATCTGATATCTGGTCTATGATTGATTAATTATAATATATAAATATAGTAAGGCTTAACCAAGCCGTGGGCGACTACGAGCATCATTACAGAACGGTTTCTTAGAACTTTCAAAATCCGTTTTTATCCTCTCCTCGTACAATTCTTCAGCGTCCAGCTTCTGAAGTCTCTTGACACGTTCTGCTGTAGCATAGAATGGCTCAGGCAGAGGCGGATATGGCGCTACCAGCGAAGGACGGGTGAATTTCATATCTAATGATTGCAGAATAAGAGGCGTGATATGAGCGGCAGACAAAAGAATCCGCGGCATGCCTTGAAATATCAGTCAGCTTGAGATCAGAGTGGATATTATTGCATAAGAACTAACCGTGACCGGAAAAGCCCGCGGCGACGAAGTGGCCATTGAGATCTGGAACAGCGCCCACAAATGGAAATGCGTCGATGCTCGACGAAGTGACTGCTCATTGGGTTAATGACGTTGTGTAAGATGGATAAAGAGTAATAATCACTTACTTCCAGTCCAACATCCGCCCTCATTGACACTCCTTCCCAATTCTGCGGGATCTTTCCCCTCCCAACCCACTATGTCTGAAGCGGGCCATGATTGATAGAACTCAGGAACACCGTCAAACTGTTTGTCTTCACTATCACTGCGGATATAGGCACGAGGGTCATGAACCAGGATTTGCCTTGCACCACCTACAATGATAGCGTTATAAGGGGCTGGAAGTTGAAGATGGTAATTCTGTGTTCACCAGTCAGCTAGCTTCTTTGTTGACAGGGCTTAGCAGACGAACGTTAACAACACTATCCCAGTGTTGAGAACCGGTGTGTTTGATGAAACCCTCTGGCGCTTTGATAGCTGCCAAAGTTGCTCGACCCGCAAAAATGAGTTTGTTGAAATCAGGTAGAAGGTGCGAAGCCCAACGATTCGTGGCGTGCACCACGGTCTTCGTCCGTACATTTCCTCTTGATGTCTTGACAGTGATCCAACCAGTCGCGTCTCGCTCCGAAACCTCCATGACTGGAGTATGTGCTTGAAGATTTAGATTGCCAGTTTTGAGGACAATACGAAGCAGAGCGTGTATGAGTTTGTATGGCCATCTGAAAAAACAAGGTTACCTATAAATACCCTCAAAGCATGTGAGTGTACCTACACTTGCCCGGAAGGATGTACTACAGCCCCCAGACAGCCCTTCATTTGGGTGAATTCTTCTGCAGCTATAGGGTCATCAATAAGCCTACAATCTCTGATCACATCGCCATCCTTTCCATGGTCGTTCAGCATGTCTTCATAAGCCCCTCTGAGGCGAGTCCACGCTTCGTCCGTCATGGCCGCATCAAAAGTCTCTCCAAGCTTGAAACAGACTTCTTCAGCAATGCCTTCTTCGCCGAGAAGTTCTTGAAATGCAGGTAAATGTGCCATTTCATGTTTGATGAGTGCGTGTGCCCCATCTGCCCCAAAAAGTTTTGACCAGAGGGGATACCTCGAATAAGCATGCGGCCTTAGCTGTCCACCTAAATTTGCTCACGTAAGTTATGGAACATTGTAGTTCTCAGTCGAGAACCTTGGATCAAGACCGACCATTACGACCCGTTGCACCCCCACAAACATCACGAGCTTCTAGCATGAGCATTTGGGGTGATTTTAAGCCATCATTCGCCGTGTACTGTTCGGGAGCACTTTAATCATACAGCTCAGCAGGAGCAAGATTTGATGTGCAACATACCTTGTGGAGCCAGTACGCGGTGGTTGCGCCAGTATATCCACTGCCCACAATGACCACATCTGTCTCCTGTGGCAAGTCGGTAGTTGAGCGAAAATTTCGGAGAGGAGATTCAGCCGCCTCAATCCAGTAGGACTTAGTGGGATTTTCAACTGGCAAAACCATATCTGAACGGAGATTTTCGTAATTGGGTGGTATTTCGTCGCAGATGATTTGGCTTGGCCATCACTTACCTTTTGTATCTGCTACCCGTGCCCGGATCCTGCGAGCCGCGGCCAATATGTCCAGCGTCAACCCGGGCCGGCAATCGGCGATTCCCCACAAGTAAGATGGGATAAGGCGAGGAGGGAGAGAGTAAGAGAGATAGAATAAGCGAGTAAGGGACATTTCGTCAAAGGTGGCATGGATGCATAAGCCACTGTATCTTACTATACTGCACATGCAGGAATGTGGCTCTCTTTACTATCTTATCTGGTTGCTGCTTCGGTTCAGCCTAGATCTGCATAGGCTTGGAACTAAGGGACTAAACACGAGGATTGTAATCGAAGCTCGATCGCACCGTCGCATCAAAGCCTCCTATTATCGATTAATATGCACATCTTCTGTAGCACTCGTATAGCACTACCCATATCATCTTTCCTTACTTGTACGTAGCTCTTTTCTGTTCTTCGTCGAGAACACACAGCAATAGCTTGCATACGGACATATAGCAAATCAAGAGTCTATCTTGCAATATGAGCCTATCGTGTTCACATTGTGCATCGCATTTCCTGATATCTTCAGATTTCTTCCAACAATTTCTTAGGTCAGAAACCATCATATAATATTAATCCTGTAGTCAGCGTCATCTGATGCATCCTCTGAGTGATCAACCGGCTGTAGAAGATTTTCTTTGGGAAGTCTTTGAACCTTGTCGCTAGTTTGTTGATGAAATTTCCGTCGCCGAGTAAGTCACCAACGCTCCGTAACATTTAAAATTTAATCAAATATATCCCATTGATGCAGCTGAAACCAACCCAAGTTCTTCGCTACAGACAAATACATGCAAGCAAGTATTCATGTAGTAGATGAATGCTATAGACTCTGGAATAGAGGTAGTCATCGAAAAGAATAGAAGATCTTTTACATTCCTTGGCGCGTGAGCTGTCTCTTAATATCCAGCAGAAAGAATATTGACTAATCATTAAATTCATAATCATCATAATCTGGCTCCGCACCTTACCCGCTCTCCTGTTTTCCTGATAGCAGTGGAGGAAGTCCCATAACATCTTCGTTTTCCTTGTCCGCATTTCCAATGTTGAAATGTCGCCTCTGTCTTCATTATCATTCCCACGCTGGTGTCCAAACTCGTTGATAGATATAACTAGGGGCTTGACTATCGTAACAAAGTGTGCTGCAGCCCCAACACGACCACTCGGGTCGCACAAGTCGAAGTCCTTTGTCTTGTAAATAACAAGCAGAGAAGGCTTTGATGAGATCGGATCGGCCTGTTTGCCCTCACTCATAAGATATTCTAGATAGTCCGTCCTCTGAGATGGGGCATCTGAGGAATAACGTATGAACCGAGATCAAATGACGCCTGTACAAATATAGCTGTTAGCTGATCCACCATAAAGCAAGATGAAGGCAGGGCAAAAATAGAACTCAACTCTTTAAGACGAACGGGGATCAAAAAATATCCGAATCATTCAATAACATCATTGCAGGTCCAAGCAACTCCCAAAGTTGTTGCCCAAGAAAACGATCCGAAATGACACCCGCCACCTGGAGATCGTCTCTCTGACGAGTATAAGCGAGCTTACTTCGACACTGCAAAGGTCTTCATCCATCTTCCAGGTCCAGGCCATAGTATGTTCATCTTATCTGAGAAGCAGTAGTGCCCCATCATCTTCACAGGTGCAACTGATTTTACCATTTCTTGACTGAAGAATCGAGCGTTTCGGGGCTTGGTGAAAGGCGATACGAGTTACAGGTGAGGTCTGATTGCAGTAGAGATCGACAATAGTGGAAACAAATTGCGAGATGGCCGCATGAGCTACCACCTCATTCTTTTTATTCTCACGCTGCTCCTCGAAATCTGGATTTAGATCAGCGGTCGTCGGGTCGTAATCCATTTGTGAACTTCGTAGATTGGAATCGGTATCACTACTGCCGCTGGCGCTTCTAGGAGAGGAGTATCTTTCGCCGCTTTCGGTGTTCACTTTCGCAATCACCGCCATGGCTCTGGATAATCGACGAGTTGGTAGAGTTGCCGTCTGTCCTATGCGATTACTTCGAAGGAGGTTTGCAAGAGCAACGCAGAATGCGCCAAAACGTCCTCCTCCTATCCCCAATTCCTCATTCGTCTTTGAAAGAAGCTCTAGCTTTCAGTACTTTCTCAGCTCCCCCAAGAGGCCAAGGAATTTCTCTTCGAGTTCCTTGCTAGTAACCCTCGAGTTTCTTCCTGCCTCTTCGATTTGACAGACACGGAACACTTCCAGCTGCTTTCGTCCCCGATGACTACCGCTTTTTGTACTAGGTTCGCAATTAGAAAGATCTTGGGCTTCGGGGTATTTAGCGTTGAAAGCTTTTAAGTACTTCACAGCTTGCGGTGTCATTTGCAAACTCATGATGATTTGAGAATATCTCAGAGAAGAGAAGCAGATGTCGACCAACATTGCAGCAGAATAAGAAGGTCATCATTGTTCAAAAATTAAGAAACCAAAGGACTAGAGAAGATCTTAAAGTATGTTCTGATAGTCAAAGAGATAGAAATACTTCACTTCTTTTCTGGTCTCTGAACAAGACTTGATCTGTTTGCTGTTCTATAGACGGTGGTGAGTGAACATCTGTTAGACTTGCAGCTACTCCATGCACGATATGATATCAAAAATGAAAGTCGTAAACCCTTGACACTTATAACCTGATACAGGATCTGATTGTGCGCAATAGATCCAGTATCAACAGTAGAATAGATGGCAATAACTAGGAAGAGGATGTACGTAGTGTATCACGTGTGCGGCAAATGTATTATCCGGCATCGGTTATCTTTGTGATGGCATACCATACCTTAAGCATGAATAAAGCTGGTGATAATGACGCACATTCTTGAGCATCACCACTCTCGTGACGCCAATGACCTCTACAGCAGCGTCCTGTATTGGCAATGGAGAAGCCGGCAGGTTGTCCTCGGGTCAACCAGCCTGTAAATAAGGCAGAGCAGCAGGGAAGCGTGGAAACCGCTGAAGACGAACTGGAGCCTCGGTGCGATTCAATACTCACTCTTTCGCCTTCACGCTCAATATCGAACCCTTCCACACACTCGCGACGATTTGCGGCTACTGATACAACACTGTTACTTCAATATTCTTTAAAATCTTCCGTGTTGTCGCGTCAAACTCCTTCCGCTCGTCCACCACGCATATTCATAACACCAGCGAAGTCTCCTACTCGAGCATCCAACTACACGCCTCTTATGTCAATCCGCTCGAGTGGACCGCACAATAATTTGATCTCTTAGGGGTTAATATTTTGGAGCTGTCTGAACTAAGGCATAATCCACATCACCCTTCTCTTGCTTGCATCAGAGAGTCTTCTCCCCATCCCAATCCTGGCGTACTAAAAGCGGTCCCGAGCGAGTTTTTCCATCTATGTGCTCAGTGGCGACCATCTTTACGAGACTTACACGCCTTGAGTATTGTAGAGAATATTGGGAACGATATCTTGAGTAGTAGAGGTGGATACTTTGGTCCTGGGTATGTGTGTGCTGCGGCCTGACAGAAACATTAGCTGACTTGTCGTTCTTGTTTTATAGGCGCTTGAAGTTGCGCTACAATGGGAAATTTGTCTGCGCAATCAATCTCCCTCTGATAGCATTCAGCTCAAGCGCGAAGAGGTCTTGTTGCAGCGGATCAGTCGCTGCGTATTACTCCTGACTTCCTGGCGACCATGATCGCAATGGCACAGCAGGCGGGGCTGAAATTGGCTACGGTACCTTTTCTACTTATCACTGTAGAAAACTTTCTGACTTGATCCAGCTGACGTTTTTCTGCCCTTACCACCAAGAGGAAGCTTCCAAAGCCAACCCAACATACAAATTTAAATCCTCTACTCTTCACAAATACACTGCAGTCATACCAGAGACCTACCTGAGAAAATTCGAGCAGCCATACAAGTATTTTGAGGGTGAGCTGTGTATTTATAAGGAAATGTTCGCACTGAGGAAGGACGGTGTTGCGTGCCTCTACAAGGCAATTCGAACCTCGAGCGAGACAGCGGTAGCTGAATCGCCAATTAAGAGGAAGTCCTCGATCGAGCTCAATACACCTAGGAAGAAATAGACGGTACGTGGCGCAAAAGGGAAAGAATAGGAAACAGAAAACACAGCTTGGTATGGCATTGCTGGCGTTAAGACAGGAAGTTTTTGCTTTTGATGATACCCATTTTCATGCTTTCTTTGGGGTTGGGCATAGGTTTGGGGCCGGGGTATCGTGAAAGTGTCTACAGACACAGAGCTTGTATTCATTGTAGACCGGCAAGGGATGGCCTTCAGAATGGACCTCATCGCCTTTTCTAAGCCCTATCCTACCAGCTAAGAAACTACTCCGAAATTTGATACAGAATCCAGGTCATTATCCACTACAAAGCAAGTGGCTGCGAAGGGAGTAGGTCAATCTTGAGTGGCATCAAGCGATAAGGCTGTATCTTCGCTAACTTATAGCTTCGGCCAGAAGTAAGGAATTGATTCAGATTTTGACCCATGGAATACCAATCTCCCTGGATCCAAGGGTAAATGTTGCCCCCAAATTTCCCTGGTTTGCCAACCTGCCTCCGAGCCGACTTCCTTTGAGCCAATGCACAATGTGCACCCAGATCTTACTTACAACCATTTTATGTTGTATTCAGAACTCCTGTTGCTGTGGTACGTGGCATTGAGGTAAGGATACAAGGCGGAAGTTAAAACGAGGCTTTCATGCTGTGTACTTCTGGTCGGCGGCAAGTCCAAGAGCCTTGGGATGCTACGGGACAGCCATCCTGGTGGCAGGGAACAGATTTGCTTCCTGTTATCCCTTAGTCCGACTGTTGCTGTCCTGCCTTCAGAGGTGATATTGCATACCGCCTCTCGCCAAATTTTTTCCTCTAGGGTTTCTGGTTCCAAGCATGTTACCTCACTCGGCGATTATTCATGGTCCTTTCGACTGAGTTTGTAGAGAAGCAGGTAAGGTTGGGTGTGTTGATTCACTCCCTGGCCACTCAGACTTGCGTTGGGACATGAACAATACGTTGCACAGCGCATTGCGACACCAGAGACGACATATTACGCGTATGACCATCAGTGCACGCGTGTGCGCAAAGTAACAGAGTTAATTCCGCCGAGAAAGTGAACATACTTGCCTTTGTTTCTCGGCAGCAGTTCGTGTTTATGTTCGTAGTATCGTTGCGGCCGTTTGCATCTTACCTTATTGAAGATAGGATTTCTTCGTTCGTACTAGTAGCTATTAAAACGTATGGAGTACCGCAATCTCTCTTCGAAACAGCTCGATTGCCAATCTGTTTAAGGTGATATGAGTTTGTTGTGTTTGAAATTGATGAGTAGTGCCCCACACAGATTTACTGAAATGAAAGCTGAAAATGAAGGTTACATGGAACTGAGCAGCCAGAGTACGGAAACATGCAGTGAACTGGCTTTGTGTAACCTGGGGGGCGGGGGCAGAACTCCATTACTGTGCTTAGAATGGAATCATAGAAAAGTATTTGTTAAATGGTTCTGCTCGACTCTGAAGTGAGTTATGAAAAACGACATGTGAGCAGCCACGGTACTACAAAGCAGAGGACGGTCCGAATGTGAAGAATAAAAGTAGTAGGCGCAGCCAAGTCTTCTGTGAAATACTTGAGTTTCTAGTGGAAAGGGAGTTCAAGTCAAGAGATGTACTTATAGAGATACGAGTTCTAACCGAAGGACCCAAAGGGGTACACGTGATATAAAAATCACATGCTTGGAGTAGAATTGCTATCGAACGCAGAAGTGCTAAGGAATTTCCAAGAGTCTCAGTCGCTGGGTTTATCCTCCAGTTTTACTTAGATGCCTTAAAGAAGAATTTGGGGTAAGAAGGATTGAGTATACAAGACGATATCCTCTCTCAGTGGCTAGCGCAACACAGGCGAGATTTTTCTCTCGGCTCCCCTTTCTGCTCAACTTTTACCTCCTAAGGTAGATAAAGTTACTCAGATCATATATCCAAGCCATTCAGTACAGTACAACACTTCGCCATGTTAGTCAACGAGAATACCGGTAAGGTAACGATGCCACTGCGAGACAAAGTAGATACTAACATCAAACCAGCAATTTCTACGTCCTCGGTCCTCCTCGTTCCCTACGAGGCATCACACGTGACGACGTATCATGACTGGATGAAAGATGCGGTGAATATTCAGATTCCACAATGGCATTTGCATGCAAAGGGCCCCAAGCTTCACCGGTTTCTAATATCTCAGCACAGGAAATCCAAGAAGCAACGGCATCGGAGCCTCTCACCATCTCAGAAGAATATGCCATGCAACACAGCTGGCGACTAGATCACGACAAACTGACATTCATCGCCTGCAAACCATTGGCCGACACCAAAGACAATACTGCTGCTGCCGGTATCTGTGATGAGCCTGAGTCTATGCTAGGGGACGTGAACTTGTTCCTCTCCCCCGCCGACGAAGACGAGGAAGGGTGTATTGGTGAGCTAGAGCTGATGATCGCTCCCATCTCTGCTCGAAGGAAGGGCTATGGCCGTGCTACAATTCTTGCCTTCATGATGTATATTGAGAGTCATCTCGATGAGATCTTGGCTGAGTACAAGAAGGGCCACGCATCTGAACAGGCCACAGCTGCAGAGGGGAAGAAGATGAAGCTCTTGCAGCTTAAGGTCAAGATTGGGAGCAAGAATACTAAAAGTATTGCGCTTTTTGAGAGCATTGAATTCGTCAAGGTTGAAGAGGGGGAGAATTACTTTGGTGAGATCGAGCTAATTTTTGAAGGGTTCTTGGGTCAGGGGAGGGTTAAGTCTCTTTTGGAGAAGTTCAGCGTTGGTGATTTCAAAGAGCTGGCTTACGAGAGAATGGGCTGAGTACTTGAGCCATTGGAAAGACTACAATAGCGCATCAAGGGGCTTCTGGGACGGATGATTAGAAATAAAAGACTGCTGCGTCCTGATATGGGAGTGCTTCTGTGGTGAAATGAGAACAAGTATGGCACTCTCTTCGTGGAAGCTTTGGGGAATTAGGGACACGAAGATTATCGCAAGAATTTATTGGTTGTAGTGCTGGAGAAGATGTCAAAACAAGCAACTTCAAAGATCTTTTATCTTCTTGCTGTCTATTAAATAAACTTGTGATATAGCATCTATTTTACCCATCGACTCAACATTTTTTCGTCCTTCCCATAGGTTTCTCTATATGAGTGCAACAGTTCTAAACTAACACCACTACCACCACAAACGACAAGAACTACATTTCTCTCCTTAAATTGGTCATCGCTATCGTCAGGAAACAGCTCTTTCCTGATCGTTCCGTTATATGCTGTAGCCAGAGTCACACCACAAGCAGATTCGACCAAGATCCGTTCGTCATCAGCGAAGCTCACAGCTCCCATAGCAGCCTCGGCATCACTTAGGATAGATACAACGACCTCGGGTCTCATTCCGTATTCGAAAGCTTTCTCAGCGACTTGTGCGGCGCCGAGACTGGTTGCAATACCAGAGATCCCTGGCAGGCGAACAAGTTTCTTTTCCCTAACCGATACAGCTAGTGAGCAAGTGCCTTCAGTCTCCACAGCCAGTAATTTGATAGCTCTCCCTTGACGACTCCCATCTTGCATCAACCGGCCATGTTTCTCCAAGGACTCCATGATCCCGGCGAACAACCCGCCGCCTCCCACGCTGCACACCAAAGCATCATAACCACCAAGGTCAAGCATTGTCTTCTCAACCTCATCAACTAGAGTGCCATGGCCCTCCCATAGATCTGGATGATCAAATGGCGGAACGTAAACTCCGTGCTCATCCTTCGCAAGTAGTTCTTCTCGCAGATACTTGTCCGCTTCGCTCCACTGATTACCTATCTGCACGACTTCGACCCCGAGATTCTTGAGCTTCTGCACCATGAATTCGGATATTATTAACGGCATCACTATGGTGGCTGGACACCCCAGGGAGATGGCCACTGTTGCACATGCTATTCCGGCATTGCCTCCGCTCGAGCAGTAGAAATGGACTGGTTTGGAAGTCCCGTGATATGCAATTGCTTTCATCATCAGGTTGCCCAGCCCTCGGGACTTGAACGAGCCAGAAGGTTGCTGGTTCTCAAGTTTTAGATAGATGTTACTAGAAATTTGTCAGACCAGATTCTTGGCAATTGATGGGGCTGGAAGATCGTAATCCTAATCCCCCATGTCTAGTGTAGACGTACCATCCTGCTTTCCGAGACAGTGCTGTAGATTTTACACATGATGTCTCAACCCATGGCCTTGGTGGCGCTGCTGTTGTTGGGCTCATATCTCAGAAAGATTCGGGATGGTCTGAAGATGGATGGTGGGGTAGTAAACAAAGTAAAACCTTGACTGAGCCGGAGATCACCGGCAATGGACAATTGGCAAGGGTGAAAAGTCAGTATACGAAATGATATCGAATCAAAGGATGGTCTACTAACTCATTAGAGAGTGTTTGAGCACAGCAGTTTATATCTATAAAAAATTATGTTGACAGGTTGATCGGAAGGGCGTGTGTGGGGCACAAGTGAGAAGTAGTAACCCCGATAAGGAATATGCTACGTTATCATTCACAGGCGAACCGAGTCAATCGCTTTACGCACTGGTACGTGCTTCGTTTTATCTATTAATTGATAGCGTCTCTTTTTGTATACTCGGATTTCTGGCAAGGAAGGGTATTAAACAATAGCACAAAGGTCGAGAAATAAAGCTTGTGAATCCACACCGAGGAACAATTCAAAATAGACTTCAACAGACATACCTACCCATTGAAAACTAGGATTATCGGAGTAAAGGTGAAATGACTTCATCTAGTATACACGCCCAGTCCCATTTTTCCTTCCTTTGATACACTTAACAACTGAAACTTCATGGGAAAAAAAGGTATCAAAAATACACCGCAGAAGAGATACACCCATCTTTACGTCTTCAAAGCACTTCTGGAAACTCCTGCAAACAGGAAATCTCACAATCATCATTCATAATTCATTCACAATTGACACTTCCATTTCTGAAAACGTCCCACCGCTGAGCCGCATTGTGATCTGCCAGAGCTGAGCCTCGAGGAAGCTTGCCTCAGAGGTATTCATATGACAACTCATCGTCATGCCTGGGGGCACTATGAGCAGATCTGTGACCTCTTGTATCCCGTCTGCTTCTACCACTGTCACTGCCGCCATATACGCTGCTGTGTCTCCGATCTCGCTTGTCATCGTCGTACACGTACTCATCGGCATAACGGCTTCCTCTCCTGCGATCGTCGTAGGCATAGTCACTTCTCTTTCGTTCATCGGCGCTCCTGCGCCTATCTTCCCGTCTGTAATCGTCTCGTCCTCGATCGTCGTAACTTTTTCTGCGCTTATCATCTTGGTACTGTCGTTCCTCTTTTCTGATCTTGTCGTCATGCTCTTGGTGCTTCTTCTCCCATGGATATAAAGCAATGCCAGCCATCAGTGCTAGAAGGCCAGCCTTGTAGTATCCATCCTTGTTGTTGAATGCTGGGTGTCCCCGCTCGAGTTCCAGACGCTTTTGTCGATGTTCTGGATGGGCTTTGGCTGGAGCCCAGGGTAACGGATTCTTAACCATGATGAAAGGTTTTACCCAGAGTATTGTGACTCGGCCCTCACACAACCGAAGTAGATTGAAAGGGAATCTACAGCTGAAGAGCTTGTACTAGGATTGGACCGTATGCTAATGGGTCTTCGTGCGACTTGAAAGATGTCTGTGGGGAAGAGCAGAGAGAAGAATACTGGAATGTTTTATTCGAGATGTGATATACAGTAAGCGCACTGATGTCACCTACGCAGTATGCACCTAAATAAAATGGGGAGAAGAATGTGGAGAAGGGGCGATATAGTTTGAGCAGATATGAAAGCTGCTCAGAGGCGGTAAGAAGCAAACATATAGTGGAAGTGGACTTGAGCTAGAACTACAAAGCTGAGGCGACAACTTTGCCACAACTATCAGTAATGCAAGACTCCGGCTTAGATACACGACCATGAAATAGATCGGTATCGAGTGGATAAGGGGACGGAGACGACGAGATGTTGGGGAGCGCCTCAGCTACACGACGATGCTCAAATGACCTCCCTTGGCTCAACTACCCACTCACATTCTAAGGGTTGAGACATGTCGTTGATGCACCGAATCACAATCCGTGAAGGTGGCGATCAATGTCTGCTTATGAGGTCATCGCTACGACCATCGTGCACCGAGTCTGCAGACAGGAGCGATAGACGGTACGAAAGTCTCCTCATGTGTGTCCGCCATCCACAGGCACGAAATGTGACAGGGCTCTGGACCCTGTTGGTCTGATGTTCCGTGGTGCTTCCTCTGATGTGATTGGTATGCGCGCTTGTTTTTGGTTGAAAGTCGACCGCCGTCGCATGGATTCGGTGATTGTGACGCAATGGGTACCTTAGCAGCTTAGCCAGGACCAAGAGTGCTCTTTGTCTTCACCGCCACTGCTGTGTTCTCGAGCTCAGCACAAGGGTAATCTAAATTCCGGCCGTACTACAATGTCGGAAATGATCTGATTAGATTAGATCGGAGAAATACCGCACGAGAGTACTGTACTGTATATTCCTTCGGCACTTACACTGCACCCCCCACTAGGACTCAACCCACACCGGCCTTATGTCGGGACTCTTAACCTGTCAGGCACGAGAAGCTATCCCCGCTATTCTTTGTTATTCTTAATGTTTATTACTCAGGTACAGGTAAGGCGGAGAAAACATCCCATTTGTGCCCTCCTAATCTTACTTAACCTTGATCATTGATTGAACCTTGATATCCCGCATGACATGGTTACCAACCACTGAGTAAGTACTCCACCCAAGACTTATCTACCGAATCAAAAATCCCTCGCCAGCACTCCATAGTTCAGGACTGTGGCCATGAGAGTTCGAATAGTGGACTTGCATCCATCGTGGCCGGGGGATACGGTTGAAGGATGGATCTTGTGCATGTTGGAAAAAAGCAGAGAGCAAGAAGAGGAAGCATGGATATTTCCGACATTCGGCCTTTGCGGCAACGAGATCCATGCCTCGAAGTATAATAGACAGAGCAGACATTACCTTAAATAGCTCCATCGCCATTCTCAGACCAACAACTTTAAGTTGTTCAGTCTATTGCTGAAGAAAAGTCAAGCAATATGAAGTTCTTCATACCCCTCGCGTTCTGTGCCACCACGGTCAGTGCAGCTGCCGGCTTTGAAGGGCGAAGATATGACTTTGCGGTACCAACTACACCTGTTGCTACTTTCAACGAGAATTTCACTTCCACCACGGAGGCGATTGCATCCTTGAAAGCAGCTCTCAGCGCCAATGCCAGTATTGCCGCCCCCTTATCGTTGCAATACGGATCAACAATTGCTCGAGTGTGGCCAAAACAATTGGAGACATGGCCAGAGGCGATTGTGTATCCTAGCACTTCAGAAGATGTCAGCATAATCATGCAATTCTACTCAAAGTACCACGGTCTTTGGGATGAAGCATTTGCGATTATGTGTGGTGGTCATTTCTCTAGTGGTGGTGCTCAGACTAAGTCTTTGATTATCGATATGCAGTTTTTGAATGCTGTCACTCTCAATGATCCTGTGGAAGACTCAGAACGTGCAATTGTCAAGATCGGTGGAGGCACTAAGAGTGGTCATGTGTATGATGAATTGGATGGAACCGGGTGGGCATTCCTTGGTGCTCGTTCGACTACCATTGGTATAAAATACTGTTCCTTATAACATGAACGAGACTTGCTAATCAATTCTCTAGGTACTGGCGGATTTACCTTAGGTGGAGGCATTGCTTACCAAACTGGAAGGTATGGCGTTGGAGCAGATAACCTTGTCGGTGTTGAGATGGTACTCTTGAACGGAACCATCATCTACGCCAATCCTTACAACGACTATAGCGATATCTTTTGGGCGTGCACAGGTGGTGGATGGGCTGCTACTATCGGAGTAGTGACCAACTTCTATTCACAAGCATACCCTGACCCTGGTGAGGTGCAAGTCGGAGCCTTTGTCTATTCCGAGAGCAAGAAGGATGCTGTCTTCCCGCTCGTGAACAATTTCTTCGAGAACAACACAGACGTCAGTGCTTTCCCAGCCTTGGTCTATTACTTCAAAGACCCCGACTACCCATCCGCTGTTGCCCCAATCGCTGAGCGAGAGTTCGTCCTGCAATTTAATGCTATGTATTTTGGATCCATCGATGGTTTCAATACTTCATACGCTGCCTTCTATGAGGACGCCAACTCTGTCAGTGTGACTAGTTATACTTTGAAGAATCTCAAGGAATTTTTGTCTTCCAACTGTAAGTATCTACGCCCGGTGTCCAATACATTGAAGCTAACAAGGAGTAGACCCCTATGGGCAGAGCACAATATTCCGAGGCAAGAGCCACACGCACGTCTCTAATGACCTCTGGGAAAATACTCTCTCAATCTACAAAGAGACAATTCAAGGTCTTCTCGCACGTGGAGAAGACCCAGCTAATTCTTTGTGGGTATCAGAATGTAAGAGCCCCGTCCATCCCAATTGAATGTTGCAGATCCTAACACAAGTTAATAGACATGTACCCTAACTGGAACGGTGCTGGCGCAAGCAATGATAGCGCAACAGCATGGCCACATTCAACCAGTGCACACATTACGCTCACCTCTCTGATGTGGTCTAACCAAAGCAATGCCGACTACGTCGATGAGAGAGACGAGGTCATGATGGATTACCTGCGTGAATACCAGGCGGGAGTTGATTCAGCACCGATCTATGATTACCCTAACTACCTGTAAGGCATTTTCAATTAACTGTCTCTTTCGGATGGAATTTTTGCTGACAATGTCTACCATCTATAGAGCACCATACAGTAAAGCTTCTGAAGTCTGGGGAGCTGATAACTTCAACCGTCTAGTTGAGATCAAGGAGAAGTATGATCCGGAATGTTTGATTTCACGAGGCGTTGTTATCCCAACAACTGCTTGCACAAGCAAGGGCCTTGTGAACTACTCCTTGGATGATTAAACATACAAAACAAAAATTATGTGAAGGCTAGAGTCCTGGGGATGCATGTATATACTTCGACTTCTACCTTGCCACGGCATAAGCCTTCAGCTGGCTGGTAAGATAATTTAATGTTTACTCACTTCCAATAGCTTTGCTACTAAAACTGTATGTCGAGACGAAGAAAATTTCTACAATCCAAGCTTCTTAAGATGCTTCACTTCAAAACCTTCCACGAATTCCACTATCTCACGGTACTTGGTAAAGTCATCGGTCTTAGCGAAGGCCATATGATGGTCCACATCCTCGAAGCCACTGAATAAGATCCACTCGTCCGTTTCTTTCCCTTCAACCACCTCTTTTTCAATCCTCCACCCGCCTTGTACATCATATGGTCTAGTATAGCCTTCCAAGAGCGGCTTCACTTCGGCCATCTTCTGCGAAAAGTCGGCTCTCTTCGCCGGGGGCACGAAATGTCTATTGCAACTTATGGTTGGAGCGTCTAAGATGGGTTGCTTGCCTCCAGAAGTGGTGAGGATGTCAGCCTCAAGATGCCATAATTGGATCTCACTTGCAGTGACATGGTCTTCAAGAAGCTGGAGCAATTCTTGATTCTCTGGAGAGGGAAGAAACTCGTGATGGGCTGCTACTGAAGACCAGGACCCAAGAATATACACGGTCGAGGGATCCTCAACTTGTTGTAGAAAGTAGAAAGTAAAACCACTGGCTTGGTCGAGGACCTCCTTTGCTGTCTTGAATTTGGCGAGCAGCGAGGTGGGTAAAGGTGTGATTTGAGTCGTTCGCAGTGGAAGGATGGCAAACTCGGTGACTGGCATCTTTGGAGTGTTGCGGGCAAGAGACAGCTTGATAAAAATAAATGAGATTTGGTGGAATTTAAGATGGAAATGATGGTGAATAACACTGGGCAAAAATATACTACAGCTAGAGCCTTGTTATGACGGAGTTGGTATTACGGCAAGCTATCCTGAGCTGGAAGGCAGCATGCTTACGCACAACCTCAACGGGTTTCTGCCTCTGTCACACGACCACTCATGTAAAAGATGTGTGAAGCCACGGAAATTCCAGGGAGCAACCGAAACTCGTCAGAGGAATCACACTAATTATTGACGGGTTTGAAGTCAGCTTAATGCTGCAGATATGGGAGCAGAGTAAGCATTGCCACAAGAAAGTTGCATATGGGGACCATGGCTAGAGCAAGTCGCGAAGGTTAAGTGATAGGCGCAAGATGCACACTCAGCATGCGTCACAATGCGTCGCCAATCCGGAGGTGTTGAGTTAATCGACGGTGGCGCACATGTCTTCAGGCACACGATCAGATGAAACTGACAGAGACGAGTGCAATTGAGCGTCTAGAGATAAAGAAACTGCCTGCCCTGACCAAAGCAATCCTATCCTCCAATGACAAAAAGTGGATTTGTGTTCCCCTGTCAAGGGTCCGCCAGCCAGTGCTGCGAATGAAAGGCCGTGGATGGATCCCCAGATTACTTCCTATCTCGTCGATGGACAACACCACCAAAACCTGTCCGGATTCCTCTTTGTTCCCTCGAGTGTGAAGCCAGGAGTCGCATTTGGCCGAGGAATCATTTGCGTGCGCGTGAAATGTCAACTGGATCAAGCAAGAAGTCAATTGGAAGTGGTTCCATCCGACGAAAGAAGCCGCATTCGCGCTCTAGTAGCTCGACCACCTCCGTCGCCATTTCAACACCGCCTGGCAGTAGCCCCTCAACATCTCCGCCTCTCGCAATGTCCCGCGTTGATATTGATGTTGCCATCAACGGCGTCAGCGAAGAAATGGAGAATACAAATTTTGCTGGCGGCGCCGATGCGCGGAGGAAGGTCTTACAGAGGAAGCAATCTACCCCTATGATGCCACCATTTCTGGTGTCGGCTCCTGGCAAGGTCATTGCTTTCGGAGAGCATGCCGTCGTCCATGGCAAGGTATGGGCTACCTCCAGCTTCTTTCCTTCAATTTTCAATTGCTGATCCCATGCGATAGGCAGCCATTGCCGCAGCAATCTCCCTACGATCCTATCTCCTCGTCACTGCCCTGTCCAAATCGAAGCGGACTGTTTCCTTGCGATTTCCAGATATAAATATGTCGCATACATGGAATCTTGACGAGCTGCCATGGAGTACCTTTTCGCAACCTTCAAAGAAGAAGTACTATTATGATCTTGTTACTAGTCTTGATCCCGAGCTGGTGGCAGCCATGAAGCCCCACCTTGCAAATGTCTCAATCGATGCGCCGGAGGATATTCGCAAGGTTCACCAAAACTCAGCCTCCGCATTCCTATACATTCTTCTCTCTTTGGGATCTCAATCATTCCCTGGGTGCCTATATACACTGCGATCTACTCTACCTATAAGTGCTGGGCTGGGCAGCAGCGCATCCATATCTGTCTGCCTTGCTGCGGCACTCTTATTGCAAATAAGAACTCTCTCCGGCCCTCATCCTGATCAGCCTTCGGAAGAAGCACGATTGCAAGTGGAGAGGATAAACAGGTGGGCCTTTGTCGGAGAGATGTGTATACATGGAAATCCATCTGGTGTTGACAATACTATCGCAACGCAGGGCAAAGCTGCCTTTTTCAAAAGAAAAGACTATTCGAAGCCACCCTCTGTGAAACCTCTTTGGGATTTCCCTGAGCTTCCACTTCTTCTGGTCAATACCAAACAATCCAGATCTACAGCTACAGAGGTTGCCAAAGTCGCAACTTTAAGGAAAACACACCCACAGATTACGGACTCAATTCTCCATGCCATCGATAAGATCTCTGAAGAAGCGGCTGAGCTCATATCAAGAGAGGATTTCGACAAGGATGATATGTCTAGTCTCGAGGCTCTGGGAAAGCTGATGACATTAAATCACGGTCTACTAGTAGCCTTGGGAGTTTCTCACCCACGTCTAGAACGAATACGAGAACTTGTAGATCACGAAGGTATCGGCTGGACGAAGCTTACTGGAGCAGGAGGTGGAGGCTGTGCTATTACACTTCTGAGGCCAGATGTCACTGAAGAGAGAATGAGAAGATTAGAAGCAACCCTTGAAGAAGAAGGATTTGGAAAATATGAGACGACACTTGGTTGTGACGGTGTTGGTGTACTATGGCCGGCTGTCCTCAAGAATGGAGCCGATGATGATTATGGAGATGAGATCGACCAAGAAAAATTCTTGAATGCAGATGGAATTGAAGGAGTTGAACAGCTTGTGGGAGTTCGTGGAGACTCAGGCGAGAGAGACGCCTGGAAGTTTTGGAGGGTGGATAGTTGATTGATGCTTGTGACAGTGATATTATAGAAATCAACCTCAGCGACATTTATTGCTCTCAAAAGCATGTAATACCTAATATTACTCTTACCAAAAGTTTATTGAAGCTCTAAATTTGTTTTGTCCTGGTGCTTTGTGGGTCTTCTTATTGTTCCTTTTTCAGCCTTGATATTGTTCTTTAGCGCAAGGCTGGCGACCGCATCATTCCTCGCTTTTAGAGGCCTAAATACTTAGAATACCTAACCCCTCCGTCATCCATTATGGGCCCCAAGATCAAAGCTCAACCACAAGCTGCAGCTGAGCCTGCAGTTCCGGTAGAGTGTGAGTTCAACCGGCATCCTCTGAAGCTTCCTCCGCCTTATTCGGGCCTCACCTAACCAAGCTACTGAGCTGACATCTTTTTTGCTAGACCCAACGATCAAAGACAAGCTAGAAGCAGAATATCTCGAGTCGCGGCCCTATGAAGTCCTGAAGGCCAAAAAAGGCTTCAGTGGTATGAGTGCAGCTGAAAAATCCGCCTACGCAAATTACGTCTTCCTCGAAACTGGTGTCTGGAAAAGCTGGGCTGTCTCGCAACAGAAAGACTTCTGGACTCTGGTTGAGAAGCAAAAGATTCCTCTACCGTTACCGAAACCGCAACCTTTGGGCAAGGACTTCCGAGGCAGAGATCTGGGGACGTACACGCCGCAGGAATATCAGGAATATCAGAAGAAGCAGACGCGGCTGAGGCAATTGGAAGCTGAGAGTAAACGTTGGAGGGAAATTTATATCGACGGCGACGAACGAATTGAAGAATTTGAGGAGGAGGAAAGTCAAGAGGTCGAGAAGCAAAGAAGAAAAGAGATCGGCCAATTAAGAGGGAAAGCTATGGGTCGATACGAGAGTGATCCTGTTTGGGATGATGTTAAGCCCATACCGCAGGATGATGGGGAGGGTGCTTTGGCTCAGATTGCATACACAGACGAGTACTCTGAGGGTATGTAGGAGAGAGAGAGAGAGAGATGGTTTAGTTTTTGCTTGCATTGTATATGCTAACACTGTTTAGCAATGGGCTATCTTCGTGCCATCATGGCCGCCAACGAGCACACGCCTCGAGTCTTGGGGCTTACTGAACACATCATTGGGATGAATGCAGCTCATTATACCGTCTGGCTCTATAGGGCATCTACTCTCTTTGCTCTCAACTCCTCAGTTCCCGACGAGTTGAAGTGGCTAAACGAAGTTGCTCTGGTAAACCAAAAGAACTACCAAATCTGGCACCATCGTCACCTCCTTATCGATCAGTTGTACACAACAATCTCATCCTCTCCAAGTGACATCGAGAATTTGGCCAAATCCGAGTTAGAATTCATGACGCAGATGTTTGCTGAGGACTCCAAAAACTATCATGTATGGAGCTACCGGCAGTATCTAGTCCGGAAGCTTGATCTCTTCAACAGTGCACCAGAGCTAGCCTCGGTCGAAGCACTCCTGAGAGAAGATATCAGAAACAACTCGGCATGGTCTCACCGTTTCTTCATCGTCTTTTCAAACCCAAGCTACTGTACACCAGCCAGTAAGGCCACCGAGCCTGATCCTGCCATCCCGGAGTCCATAATTAACCGGGAGCTCAACTTTGCTAAAGCCGCGACCTTTGAGGCACCACAGAACCAAAGTCCGTGGAATTACCTTAAAGGCGTGCTACGAAAAGCTGACCGGAAGCTATCTACCGAAGAAGATTTTGCGTCTCAATTTGTTCAGGATTTGGAGAAAGATACTGTTGATATCAAGAGCAGTCACGCCTTGGATTTTCTGGCAGAAGTTTGGGAGGAGACTGGAGAAGTGAAGAAGGCTGATAGAGCTCTGAGTCTGTTAGGCGATACATTCGATCGCGTTAGGAAGAACTACTGGGAGTGGAGGAGGAAAGCTTTGAAAAAGGATTAGAGGCCTTTGATATCAAATCATATAAATCCCCACGCATGTTCCAGTGCATAATACTTGTAACTGATGAGCTTGGATGCAGACCAGCTACATCTTGTTGATCGAGACGTCTAGTTCAAAGCCGGGCCAGAATCGTATCACATCTTCAATCCAGGACACTATAAAGCACCATATGAAATCGTGATCTTCGTAGAAGGATTCGCTTTGCTATTTCATCTGTACAGCGCAGCTAAAAACAACCGATTTCTGCCTTTTTATGACAGTTCCCTTTCGTACCCTTACGCCAGCAAGTGTTATCGGTTATTTTGAGGTCTTTTGTGTCGTTCCATGCCATTTTCATGTCATCGACCGTTTCTTTTCTCTCGAATCCTCATTCACTATTCATCCACTGCTCCCCTCTCCCCTCCTTCTCCGTCATGCCCATGCACACTGCATTTAAGCAACTCGCTTTCCCTTGGCGTTCTTCTTTGGTGTCTCGGCGATGATAAGAGCTGTTAAAATAGGTGGCATGTTAGTTTCCTATCTTAATGTCCTCCTTGATTTTCCTATGACCTGGGGCTCGCGCTGTTTGGAGGGTGGACGTACTTGGTGGGAGAGATTGCTTGAGCTTCTCAACCTTCTCGGAATCTCTCAAGACAAGGGTGTACAAGTGTCTTTGGCAGCGGACCTTGAACTTGGTCTGGGAGGTCTTCTTGTTGCGCTTTATGCGGGCAGCTAAATCCAGGACAATGTGTCAGTCTGTTCGTTCTTTGGTTCGTGTTGCTTCTCCCTCCAAATTCTTCTTGCTTCCTTCTCATGTTGGCAATGCTTTCTTCTTTTCCCTCCTCATTCGCAACCTGGATATCGTGCAATCGTGGGAAAATGGTACATACAGGAAGCATCCTTGCGTCTGCAAATCTCAATGAACTATACAGCCGTTAGCAAACTGAGCTTTCGTCGCTTTTTGCGCGGAACGGTTCCCCGGCTTCCAGCTCTCGATCTGAGACGAGAAAAATGTCTAAAACTTACATTCTTGATGTCGGAAACTTCTTGAGGCATTTTGGCGGTGGGGAGAGAACTGAATCTGTCTTTTGGCGGGAATTGAAGAGGGCGATTATGTTTCTTGCGACGGGAAGCAGAGGTGATCGAGTATGGATTCGCTGGTGATAATTTCTGTTGTGGGTGGATTAGGTAAGCGGACTTCGCTTGTGATAAGGTAAAGCATGATGGGCTTGCAGATTGAGGTCCTGAGGTTGAGGCGCAGGCGAAGGAAATCGGCTAGCGTCATAGAGGAGATGTGGCTTGACGCGTGGATGTCAAGAAGGCAACAAGACTTGGACCATTCATATTTATGCTCCTTCTTCCTTACGTGTTCTTTGAACTGACTGTTGTTAAATAATCGATTGGAATTTTCCTGTTCTCATATATTATCAGAGAGGAGGAGTCTTATAAATTTATTGGAAAGTGACGTCTAGTAGTCTTGGGTCGGAACACCACGCCACTCTACTATAACATATCTCAATTCACCCCATTGAATACGACAAAATGCCGACTCCATTAGACAAAGCTCTGCACTCAAAAGTACGTGCATCCTCTATTTCGTGACTTAGCGACTTACTAACTTATACTCAGAATACATTCCTTGGTACGAAACACCTCAGGTCCCGCCACCTACATGCATGTCTTACCAACTAATCATCTTAATCCCATAGCTTTTGGCGGCCTCATCACCGCGGCAGCAGTATGGACAATCTGGGGCCAAGACATGTTTCCTAAGGAATCAGATCCCACAGGTGGTACGCTATTCTGGATCATCATCATCTCAAGTCTTATCGGTATCCTCGCTTACCAATGGTTTTCTCGTTCGCGTTAAATAGACCCTGAATCTTGGACTCAGGAGGAGATGAGACGTTGGTTAGCCAATGTACGTCCTTTATTATGTTCCATATGTCAGGACTTTCTAATTTAACGCCGCAGAGAAACTTACATCCAAATGCCAAAGATGACAGGGAACAGTTGCTAGAGAGGGTAAAGGCTAACATGAGGACGCCAAGAAAGTAAGCAGGCGCTCATGAGGCAATTGGGGGGTGGAAGTATTATGGACAAAATAGTGTGTCAAGCAAACGTCTATGTCATAATCATTAGATTTGCTCGCAGAACTAAAGTGTAGTGTTCTTAGTCACTAAAAGTGTCATGAGATCGTTTTTAGTGATCACTATGTTACTACACTCAATATTATTCTGAAACTTTAGAAATTGTGACAAGCCCTAGTGATCTTAATTGAATTATAAATCTTTGCATTTCTTTTGTCTATCTGTGCATGACCTATCTACCTGACGATTGACGAGGTGCTCGTTTATTACCTAGAGTGTGTCCATTGCATATATTCTTTTTCTTCTTTTATTCTGGACTCATAACGGCTCCACTACAACAATAGTGTTTCCCAGCGGTGCAATGTAAGAAATCGTCTAGATCAGGCTTATGCTGTGATGTTCTTGATCATCCCCACTCAGAGTAGTATCAAAGGTCTTTGCATCGGGACTTTGCATGCTATGCCAACGAGTCATACTCCTCACGCAAAGCCCTAGTTTTCTTTCGTAACTCTGTCGTCTCTTTCTCCAGCTCGACGGACTTCTGCACAAGCTCATGAATCTGGGCTCGAGCCTTATTCTCAAGAAGCGCATTCTCGTACTCCTCTCTAGCAATATTCCTACTCTGGATGGCAGTGCTATATCGAGATGATGCTTTTCTCTCCTCTACTTCCAATGTCATTATGGTAAGAGGTTCTTCGTGTTCTGCGGAATTAGACAGATTTCGACGTTCACTTGGACTCTCCGCAGCAGCTGTGCTAGTTATTGGTAGGGAATCTTTGAAACGATACTCTTGGACCTGCTTCTGCTTTTCCTTCCACCTCCCCTTGTGTTGCTGTTTATCTCTTAGAACTTTACTGGCAGATTCTCTTTTCAGTTGCAAAGCCCCTTTAACAATCCGAGTATCGTCGCTACTAATTTCGCCCGCTTTTCGCTTGTCTGCACCAGCACCTCCCGGCAGGATCGGTGTATTCGAAGCCTCAACAGAGCTGGGCCTCTCAGTAATAGGTTCGGTGAAAGAGTCACTTGCAGTCGTATCTTGACTGTCTAATACTACTTTGTGAGCTACGGCAGAACATAGAGGCTGTTTGTTGCCCGAGTTTTTGGCATCACTAATAGAGATGGGGCTGGTTATTATGCGTAACGGTACCGGGCTAGATATTGCACTGTGGCCACGATCCGAGTGCTGCTGGTTGCTATTAGACGATGGAATATTTCTGAGAATAGGTGAGCTATGAGCTAATGGGGTCCTCAATCCAGAACAGGAAGTAAAGCTGTTCGAGCCAGTATTTTTCTCTATTGAGAGTTGTTGCTCCGAACCAAAGTGTAATTTTTCTCCGAGGATTGGAGACAAACCGCTTTCTTGTGCCGATATATGGTATATTTGCTCAGAATCCCCGGATTGTTCTCTCGTGGCACGAGGAGTAGAAGGTTCTCGAGTAGAACCTCTGTCCTGCCAGGCGCGATATGCCGGAGCACTTGGAATACCAGCCATTATGAGTAGATGGTTGGGTTTTTTGATTGAGTGCTCATTAAATCTGGGACTTCCGACAGGCTCTAGAACGTCCCTCTGAGTTGACAGGAGGCCGCCGCTTTCAACCGACTCAACTTTAAATTTGCCAACTATTGTTTCAATGGTAGAGTCATGGGGTGGTCTCCTGTCAGTTAGTAATACTGGAGGATTTGAACCATCGTCCACTTCATTAGTCTGAGCAGAGTTTGGTACTACTGATTTATCGTTGTGTTGAACTGTCTTGGAGTTATCACCTGGTGTGTTGCTTTGTAGCAAACTTTCAAAGAAAATACCCAGGCCTTCCTGCGACTCTTTTGCAACCTCTTTTGAAGAAGGACTTTGGATTTCTGCGTCTGAAAGCTTTACTGACAGGTTTGTCTCTAGTGAGGTAGTTTCTGTAGTTCGAATTGCTTCCCCGATAGTTTTCACTGTAGCATTTGAAATTCTAACCTCTGGAGTTCGAGCCTTTTCTGAGCTAGGTACAGCTGCTACAGCTGCTACAGCTTCTACAGCGTTCTGAGGTGTATTCAAAAGGTTTGTGATTCGTTTTACAGCCACTAAGCTTTCAGGGGTATCTTGATGTAATTGTATATGTTGGCCATTGACTGGTGTTGATAATGATGTTTGCTCTTTTGAAGAGACTGGAGATGCCGAATTTGTTGAAGCTGGTCTTGGTTGTATTAATACACCGTGCCCGGCCTCCTGGCCAACCGTGCTTTCCCGATTGTGCTGCTGACTTAGGGGAGTATCAGCACTAGTATCATCACCTTTTGGTCGTAATCTGAAAACAAAAGAGCACCACAGCTTGTAAGTTGCAGGATACTCTTTAACGACACGTTTCTTTGCTCCCGATCCTGTGTCAGCTCTTGCAAACGGGTTGCAGAAGCTGAGGCCCAGAGTCAGTAGTTAATTCTATGCAGGCTTAAGATCTAGAATGACCTACCCAATTTCGAAAGATGGAGGGCTTCTTCTTTCAAAAGGAGCCCCTTTGAGTTCTGACCATGTAGCATAGTTAACAAAGTTAGGGCCTCTGCTCAGTATTGGTGGCTTTTCTTCAATGGCTTGGGTTGAGGGCCCTGCAGGAGGTGAGCTTTTGTCGGTTCTGTAGAAACGAACTTCGATGGTCCCAACAGGTGAAGGTTCAGCGGAGTTTGTGGTCAGAGCACCTAGAAGATATTAGCATGATTCATTGTAAAATGATAAGGCACATACCTGAATTTCCATTCCAAGTAACGACTTGCATTTCACAAAATCTCATGCCCGCCCTTGCCAACTTTCCAGGCTTTCTATCGTTGTAGCAAGCACGGTCGAAGACATCGGAGAATATTTTGGATGCTCTGGTGTTAATCTTAGAATTTCGAAGAATTCCGTCCACCAGAAGGTCAGCAATATCTGCAGTACCAGAATGAATGTAAAAGACAATGTTGATGATCTCGCCCGGTGAGACCTGAACATCTGTAACTACTTGGTTGCCAGCCTTTCTGATGTTTGACTCGGGCAAAATTTTGCCATCAACCTGCAGAACCACTGCCCCACCACTTGATTCGCTGTTCACAGCTTGAATGGCCTGGGAAATCTTCATGATGCCGACGACAAAGTAATATTCTGAGCGAAATTAAAAGGATAGGTGGTGTAGGAAAGGTACGTAAGCTACGTAAGGTACTTATGTAGCAATTAAACTTTGAAGACTAGTCTTGCTGGGTGCTCTAAATTAGCAGGCTGGGCCAAGATTCGTATTGGATATGGATCGCGTCCTTGCCGTGTTTGGCAAAAAAGAGATTATTTTCATAGAGCTGAAGCTGAAGCTGAGGAAATCCAAGTCTTCATGCGCCAAATATATGGTGGATAGATATTGAACAGGGCCTATCAGGAGCTAGATTGGAGGGTTTATGCTGATTGAGGTGAACGTGAAAGTCTCCTTGATCTAATTGCAGCTCGTAACGATTATGCAGAGGCCCTAGATTTCAGGTTCATTGGTGAGGTTTCACAAAGTCGGAAGGTATGAAGAAGTTAAAGGATATGTTGTTGGAAATAGCACTGCCAGAGGATGACTGAATGCGCAAAGTAGCATCCGATACTAAACTATTGGAAGATCCGACGTATCAGTGATCAGTGCGTATTCTTCTCCTTGGGGCTTCTGGTCTAGCAACGGGATAGAGGTTACATTTGAAATTCGTCATTGAGAGCACGCCGTTGCCTCCAAGGTTAGTTATTCAAGCATGACACTGGGGTTATCACACAATGTAGGTATAAGTAGACTACATGCTCCCGCGAGGAATTCCATTCGTACTAACAGGTGCCGCAGCCACTCGCAGACGCTAGGGGCAGCGACACCGGAATCCCTCAAATAATTCATATTGTAAAACTACCAAGTTGCAGTTTCAAAAGCATACCCAGCAACTACGAACTATAATGCTTGAATATATCAAATAGACACAGTGAGTCAGCTTATGAAGAGGGCAGCAGTCCATAACCTGTGGCATCCACTAATACCGTACACTATTTGGCCAGATCATCTTCAATTCTTGGCGCTATAATAGTGCTACAGGCACGACGCAGCAATATTTTAGTTGTAGGGATAACCAAGACTTTTCCCAAGAACCCTAGGTACTAGAGTCTTGTGGTTCATATCAATCCTTAAATGAGAAGGTGTCAGTGTCATCTGAGAGGTAACGCTCAATGCTGGGTCCAGTTCAATAGAACATGTCGTCAAGTGATATTGTTCTGGTGTAGATTGTGGAGAACATGCTGGGTTATTGTATCGTAGATATGCTAATCGGGTCAGTCTTATAACAGTCGACCTGCAAAGGGGAGTGCGTACATGTCTTCCAGAATTTTCTACTCTAGCATGCGCAAGCCTTCCATTCTATCACGCAAGATGGATTGATGTGACCAATTGATTAGACAAGGATTCTGAAATTCTGGCTCGCAACCAGAAATTTCTTTAATCCTTTGGGAGCCTTGGGGCCGAGAGCATCCCAATTTGGAACCAGAATAAAGCTTTCAGTGAAGCCTCTCTCATCTCCATCCTCCCCATATTTTACGGCACCACTGACGAGGACAAGTAAACTCATCTTCTTTCCATCCTTGTCTGGTCCTAGCATGCTTTCCTCAGCGCCCACATTGTAATTTCGATTGATAACCTGGCAATCAAATGAATGCACATCGTATTGCGCCTTTGTAACTTGCTTTTCGAAAAGATCTTGTAATTCAGCAGGGTTGGCGAAGACATTGCCGTTCATAGAGATGTCGGCTTCAGCAGGAGCGGTTGGAGTCGGCTTGATGTAGAATTTCGCGAGGCCCGTCCGGCCTTGCGTGCTGTTCAAGGCGGCATAGTATGAATCGACGAAGTTTTGAGCGCCTGCATCCGTTATTACGCCAACTACTAAGATGCAATAGCGGGGGACTGACCTTCCGAGGAAACCTTTACTTCCACGTCTTCCGAAGGATTTGACATAGCCGTATTCTCAAGCAAGGGCCAATTCGGTGTGTCTGTATGCTAGAATAGCAGAAACCCGCCGTTTGATGTACTGTTATTCGTCTGAGGTTGTGTTTGGCTTCTGTCAAGTCCCGAAGATATTTTAGCTGCGGGTAGAGCCGCAGAGCCTCGGTCTTAAATTTCGAGCTCCGCGAAACCTCACGTCACCATGATCAAACAATGATTCGAGCATCCCTCAACTCGACTTTTCGACGGCCGGTAGGGCCTCGGCCCAAGGTTTCATGGACGAGTAATTGGATCTGCAAATCTTGCCGGGCAAGCAGCAGTGTGGGTGTCAAACAGGATCCTGTGCAAAAACCATATTATATCACAACACCAATCTTCTATGTCAATGCTGGTATTATCGCGTTGTCTGCCATACTCAAGCTGTGTATGTGCTAACTTACCATTTCTACAGCTCCTCATGTTGGCCATCTCTATACTATGGTCCTTACGGATATTCTGAAGCGATGGCAAGTATTGAAGGGTAATAGAGCGATTCTCTGTACAGGAACAGACGAACATGGCATGAAAATTCAGCAAGCTGCCGCAAAAGCAGACACCCCACCGAAGGAATTCTGCGATCAGAATGCGGAAACATTCAAAACTCTGGCGCGTCTGGCGGGACTCTCGAATGAACATTTTGTAAGAACGACGGACAAAGATCACAAGGAAGCAGTGCAGTACTTTTGGCACTTGCTAAAGGAGAGGGAATACATCTACGAGTCAAAACATGAGGGGTGGTATTGTGTCAGTGATGAGACTTTTTACCCCGAATCCTCAATCGAGAAGCGGTTAGATCCATTCACTGGAAGGACATTCATGGCATCACAAGAAACTGGAAAAGAGGTTGAGTGGACCTCAGAGAGGAATTACCATTTCCGCTTGTCCCATCTCAAAGACCAGCTGCTAGAATTTTATGAAAAGAATCCGAATTTTGTCGTTCCCGCATCAAGAATGAAAGACGTGGTCAAATGGGTATCTGAGGACCTGGAGGATCTTTCGGTTTCCCGCCCTGTGGAAAGACTGACATGGGGCATACGGGTTCCAAATGATGAAAGTCAAACTATCTATGTATGGCTCGATGCGCTCGTCAACTATATCACGAAAGCTGGTTACCCATGGACGCCGGGAAAAGAATCAGCCGGGGGGTGGCCCGCAGATGTCCATGTCATTGGTAAAGACATCGTCCGATTCCATTGCATATATTGGCCAGCATTCCTTCTTGCGCTTGGGCTGCAGCCACCGAAGCAGGTACTGACACACGCACATTGGACCTTACAGAACAGAAAGATGGCAAAATCTACTGGCAATGTTGTCAATCCTTTCTTTGCACTAGAGCGCTTTGGAGTCGACCCTATGCGATACTATCTTGCACACGATGGCGGAATTGCAAACGACACCGATTATGGCAACCAATACATCTTAGAACGGTACAAAAAAGGCCTTCAGGGTGGCATTGGAAACTTACTTAACAGAACTGCGAGATCAAAGCTGTGGAATGTTAGAGACGTTATCAAATCTGCACCCACCATCGAAGATCATGAATTAGACTGCAAAACGGAAAAACAGATCAAGATGTTAACGGAACTGCCGTCCACGGTTGAGGTTGCAATGGAAAAGCTCAATCCGGGCTTGGCATTGCAAGAAATAATGGATGCCGTCTACGGAGTAAGCACCCGCTATCCTAAGCAGCTTTTCTTACTAATTAACTTTTTAAACAGACCAACAAATACCTTTCTGACAGCGAACCATGGCTTGTAGTTAAGAACGCCAAGGCACTGAAGGAAGGCGCCCCGAAAGACAAGATGAATGCCCTCGTCCTGCGTAACATTTATTACTCCGCTGAAGCTATTCGCATAACTGGGATTCTCTTACTGCCCTACATGCCCACGAAGGCTTCAGAATTGCTAGATTTGATCGGCGTTGACAAGACACGGCGAGGGTTTCAGTTTACAGCCATCGGTTCAGATACCGACTATGGCAGTTCATTTAGAGACTGGCCAGAATTTGGCTTATTCCCTCAGCTCCCAACAGAGAATTGAAGCTCATGCAGCGATCAATGTGTATTGTAGGACGTTGACTCGAGGCTTGGGCAACGGGAGGAATGTATTATTAAGCTAATGATAATATGTATAACACATATCGCACCTCATCCTACTCGCAAAAAAAAACACAAACTTTAAGCAGTGCTGCATTGAACAGTAACTATTTTCATCTTACCTGGCCTGGTTTTCTTTTCTAAGGCCATGAATTAAAACGCCTCGAACTTAATTATGACTTGGCTGCGGGCTTGGATTGTTGAATACGTGCAGTCCTTTGCGTACATGGATGCCTACTCAATAATTGTGGTTAAAGAAGGGTCTTGACAACCGACATGATTAGATTGTCAAGTAAGTATAAGACATAGGAGGACTCTTAGGTACCTCAAATATTCCAATAAGCAAGAAAGCTACAGACCTTTGGATTCTACATCATTGCACAATTGAACGCATTTGATATCTTATCTATCTACAAGCCAATGAGTGGGAATAGGGAAGCCAGTGTAAATAAGCAAAAAGATGAGAACTGGAAGGAAATTGTGCCACTAAACCAAGAGCGTCGTTAGCCAATTCACAAAATGATTTTGAATCAAATTGTAAAAATTAAAAAAAGCAGACGGCTGGGAAGTGGCGGTCGAAGAACTCGTCGCTAAATTGAAATTAAAGTCTACCGACCATAGCATGGTTAAGTGTGCAGACTGAAAGATGGAGATAACCTGCAATCAGTTTACCTGCATCTGAAATTTTCATAATAGGCTCTGAGAATTGAGTGAATATAATAATAAAATCTGTACCAAATCTGATAAGCAACCTCAGCAATTCATATGCTGTTTCAGTGGTTGAGAAACTGGGCGGTGATTGACAAAGCAATAGAGGATTTTGTATAGTTACATTTCCAGGTGCCTTACGAAATTCCCTGCCTTACCAAGGCCCTCAATACACATCGAATTTTATTTCCCCTCTGCTTCATCTATCTTACCTTATCTCTTCATACTTCAACCGCCATCTTTGACAAGCTTTTGATTTCATCAGAATCCTCTTCTTGAACACTCTTTCGAGTGTTTCCTACCTATTCAACCCCGATTCAATTTACTACAATCGTTTCACAGCTCTTCTACATTGATCAAAAGTCACTGTGTTACGTATCAAGTTATGAATCAAATTTCATCAGTTTTCAGCAGCTACCTTTTTTCTACAAAGAATCATAAGTCCTTACTTCACTTATTACTGCTTCTCGATTCCAAGCTGTCAATTACCGATTGTACTTGCAAAAAGCGCTTTACTATCGACTCGTTAAGCCTGAGAATATTCAATCCGCTACCCACTCAACTTCTTACCAAAGTAAGTCGCCCACTGTGTCTTCACAGCATTGATGGCAACCTTCAGTCCGCTGATTACCGACGATGCACAGTAGATCCTGATCAATCTTCCAGAGGCTGTGTTCATTTCCCACCTTGACAAAGCACCCATACTAGAAAGCCAAACGCTCAAGTCGATCCATCGCAAGTAATACAGACTCAAACATCTAGATCTGATTTTAGAATCTCCAAGTCCAGTATTGTTACTCTGCTCACAAGAGTTACTGATACTCTATCGACATCCGGAGCCGTGTGTCAGCAATAAGACAGTTACAAGTTAGTTCGTTCCGCGAGTGCATTCAACAAATTGAAGACCTTATGCAGTTTTATCTATCTTTCAATGGCTGACTCAACCATATAGGACTTCATCATGTTCTCATACCAACCACTGCCTGAGGACTTAGGGGGTGGCTATGATCCCAGACAAAATCCTGCCCTTCCATCCATCAGTGTTGGATATCTTCCTAGGAATAATTCCTCTTTGAAACTAACAGTCATGGATCTCGACCCTTTACTCCAGGCTCAACTTGAGTTTCCCGGAGGCTATCACTGCCATTACTGTGCGCAAGCCATGCCTCATTGGCCAAATGATGAAGAGCTTGGCATGAACTTGGGTCAACTCCAATTACATTTGAGCAATGCCCATGGTATTTCTCAAGATAGAATTTCGGAGTTCGGTAGGTCATCTTGCTAAACAGACCAAGCAGATAAGCATTACTGATAGATTCCAGTGGACAATCATGCAGCACAGCTTCTTCTCAATGCTGGGTACACCAAGCAACTCCAAAACAGTAGTACCATACAATGTGAACTTGATTATGCCACTGGCTTCTTCATGGGAGATCCACGCGCAGGATTCGCAAGTATAGGCGATCATCAAGTCCAGAAACTTGCCGCAGCCACCAACACTCATACCGAGTCTGAGTATCAACTCAGTCCTGTCGCTATAAATGCCTATTTGGAGCCTCGATATGAAACCAATCCCATAAAGTTCGACACTGGTGTTGCACCTCGGCATCGACCTGACGATACAACCTCCATAAACGGTGGGACTAGTGCGCAACATCGAACTATCGATGCTACGTCTTTCATTGTACACGAGACTCCTGAAGTTAAGCATCAACCACATTTGGTTACACCTACGGCAGCATCTTCCGCGACAAATACCTTCTGCCCTGTTGGAAGTCTAGCTTTAAGCATAACTTCCAGTATTGTGGCTTCTGGCACTAGGGGCGCAAAGAAATTTGTCTGCGAATTATGTTCGGAGGCCATGCCCGATGCCAGCCTTCCAATGCTCTCTAAGGATCAGATTTTAGATCATGGTCGCAAGTTCCACAGGCTTCAAGACAACGAGTTTCACGAATTGCTTCCAGATGGAGGATTTTCCTGTCAAGTGTGCGTGGAGGCCATGCCAGGTTCTAGCTTGCCAACAATGAATAAGGAGAAGCTTGAGCACCATGCCCACAAGTTCCATCGTCTCAACGACATTGAGTTACCAGAATACTGTAAGTTAGCCTAAGTCCTCGGCATAGCCATCATACTAAGAATTCTAGTCCAATCTGCTGTCGTTGCAATCTTGAATGCAGCGGACGATATACATGGAGTTGCCACGCTTTCAATCCCTTCTGCTTCTCAGCAATATATGGCATCTCAACCAGCTGTTGCTTCTCACTCAAGCCCTTCTTCCAGAACATATTCGAAGAGCGTGACACCAAAACATCGATATGATACAGCAATTCCCCTCGCCGATCGTCCAAGTGCGAAGACTGTTTTTGGAGGTCCACGACAACTTCGTAACTCTGTATCTGCTACTTCGATTCAGGCCCAAAGTCCTTCTATGGTGAACACTCCAAGCGCGAGTGCAAACCCCTCCAACTTCGCAGGCCCGCAGAACGTAGTCTTCAAAGCCATTGTTCCGCCACCAAGCACAATCTCTAAGAAGAAACCTGGTCGTCGTAAGGCTGCCGAAGTTGAAGACAAGGAGAAGACGCCTCCAGCAAAGCGCAAACCCAGAGCTAAGAAGACCACTGAGGCAGGTCCGGATACAACACTGGCTTCTTTCGCAACAACCGACGGCTATAGCTGTTTTATCTGTACCTCTAACAGAGTACAATCTCCATCAATGAACATGCAGGAGATTATGGGTCACGGTCGGGATACTCACCAACTTATTGGCGAAAACTTGAATGAATACTGTAAGTAGATGCTGGTCTTTCAAAGTGAATAAGCTAATTTCTTTGGGTAGTCGTTTCAGTGATGCAGTCATTTTTTGCTGCAAGACACAGCTCTGTTAACTGTAACACTCTGCGTGGAATCCTTCTACCACCTCATGGTCAGACTGTTGCACAGAATCAATCTTCCATGAGCCCAGTTGTTCCCCAAGGCCTCAACACGCAGGGATATCACGTTACTGTAACTGCTCAACAAAGTAAATCGCCCTCAGGCCAATCATTGACACCAAACCCAGCCCTTCCTCAGGGACCAATCATACAAACACCTGGTAGTTCGGGTTTGCAGACTCAGACTGTTGGGATACAATCCGGATCTTTGGGACAAGATCAATACAGTTTAAGAGAGACAGGCATGGGTCAAATTCCAACGTCTCTGCGCTACCAAGGGCTTTTGGGTTTTGCCTCACCTCCACTTCCTAATCCAGGCAACTTTACAATCATATCTGAATCTAGAATGGGACTGAACTCGGCTGCACAAGCACAAGAACCCCAGCCAGCAAGCTGTTCTCCACGAACGCAGCTATTGCAGCAAGATCCCAGTATTCAAACCTCTCAGAGGCCTATCTATCATTCATCAACACCACAATTAGCAACTCAGGCTTTGAGACTTGGCAACCCTCCTATTCCTACTCGGAAGCCACAATATCTGCAAAGAAAAGTTCAAAGTGCAAGCATGGACTCCTTAACCCTTCCTACCATTTCCAAACCACATCTGTCTGTTAATGGTGCACAACCAGTCAGCTCAGCCTCTCCACTGATACAAGCGTCATGTGCCGCTCAATTTACTTCTGGCCCTTCCATGAGTGCCACACCACCATCCATAGTGTCACCTGATAGCTCTTTCTACCCAGTAATTGCAGATCATTCTCCTGACCCTGTTACGGATCTTATTACGGGTGACTCTACCCATTTTTCACACGAAGATGGGGATAGCGGCACAGATCTACTCTTTGAAGATCTCAGGGCCTTGCTCGATGTGGAGTTAGGAACTTGCTCCACTCCTCTTGAGGTTACAGAGTTAGCACAAGACGAGCAGCAAGTGCTTAAACAGCAAGATTTACATGCGATTGAGCAAGCCACTCCAATGGAGATTGACAGGATCCTCCTCAATGCCAATGTCAACCCTAGGGCTTCATTGTTGACAGACTATATTGAGAACAGTGGTTTGGGATTGGACAAAGAATGGCTCAATGATTTATTTGGAGATGAACTGGCTCAAGAGACTGAAGCGCAACCTCTTGCAGCAGCTATCGACATTGTCTCCACGCCCAAGGTTACCCATGCAGTTGCAACTCAGGCCAAACATTCCGAGAAGACGAGAGACAGCAGAGAACACGATATTGTACTCAATCCAACCAACAAGGAGCCCGCTGCGAACATCAATGGCACCCTGTCGCAGATTTCTACAAGTATTTTCATTGCGGAATCGTTATCTACCGACATGGATTCTGCAAAGGAGCATACCAGTAAGGCCTTAGAAAATCGAAAGGCTGCATCAGCTGAAGTCCAACCATCCAAGAGTCTAAATCCGAAATGTTCGGGGGTAATTGATTCAGCTAACAAGCTTCCAACCGCTTCCAGCGAAAACACCTCAGTTCAAGATACTCCGGTGCAGACCACCCTGTCCCAAAAGCTACAGGTTCAAAAGCTTTCAGTTGAGAAAACTCTAATTCACAAGCCACAAATTCAGCTCGCGCCATCTCAAGTTCGCCAAATTAATGCCGGTGGATGGAATGACGAAGCACCAGCTAGAAGAGGACGAGCACCAAAATCGTCCTATGCTTTGATTGGTTATGAGATAGAATCATCTGACAATGAGGAAGTTGATGGAGATGACATTCCAGCCCGATCTCCAGATCATCGAGGATATGATGATATTTGCATGTTCTCAAATCTTTCGGCATTGGGCGCGAATATTTCAGATTTTGATGATGAAAAAGCAAAGTCTGCCGGTGCTGTTGATGATGAGTCGAGTACGCGTGGAGAAAATAGTGATGCGAAAGGCTACGGCAGCGATTCTGAGGTGAATTATGCAACTGCTTTGATCACACAAGACGCTACCAATGAGGGCATTGACCAGGAGGCATCCAAATCAAAATTTGAAGGTATTCTGCATCAGCCTACATCTACAATAAATCATCAGACTTCAGTATTATGCTGTGGAAAGGGCAAGGGAAATACATTTATCGGCAAGCGTCTGCCAAATGTTCAAGCAACTGAACCTGAGATACTTAAGGCCAAGGTCAAAGAGGGTCTCCATCTGGATATTCTAGACCCCAATCCTGTTCAACCAGCTGACCGTGGCAAGGCCGGAAAGAGCCGGCGTGTAACATATTCTGACAAGTCTCCGCCAGGCAAGAGTCTTAAGCCAGAGGAGTTATTTGTCAATCGTCGCAAGGCAGAGGAGAAGCATGATATCGAAGATGGGAATCAAGAAGGTGGAGATCAAAACGAAGCTTCTTACACAAATGAAGAACAAGAAGTAAAGTCAGATGGGGATGCAGATGAGGAAGACTCTGATGACAGCGTTTCGGATTTCACCCCAGAGGATGTTGATGATTCTGAGTATGAAGATGAAGTCACCACCCGCGTTGGACGAAGACGAGCAAGTGGTAGATCTACTCGTCAAACATCACTCGCTGATTCTGAACTCAATCAAGGGAGTATGCCTAAATCCAGCGGGGCCGATAGACAATTTGCTTCATTCATTTACCAACCCGGCGATGATTGCCATCTGAATGATGACAGTCAGCAAGTGGTTCTAAACATTGAAGATCTTAAAGACGGAATCTTTAGGGGAAGCTGTAGCTTCGACTTCAATGTCAAGGACATCAATTTCTCCAATGATCATGGTGAGAAGGTCTCACTTGAGACTCTTGGCTGGGATGCACTGAACAGCTTGTCTGAAGAAGAATTTATGCGTCTTGAGGAATTACATGGCTCTCAACTACTTGCCCTGAGTGCAAAGATGACACCAGAGCAAAGAACCACCACTCTTCGTACATCCAGAATCGAACTTAGAAGAATTGGATCTGTCACTTATGTCGATGTTTTCGACCGCGAACCAGATACTTTACTTCCTCCCATCGGGGAAATTCGGGGGTCTTATTAATAATGGTTTGTTGTCTTCAAATGTGGAGGACATTAATTCCTAGGAAACAAGTGATGAGTGGTGGTAGAGACGACATTCGTGCAGCGAATATGGTGCTATTTTGGCGAACTTGCATCGATGACAGCGCACAAGTGGATCAAGCTTCGGTACAGGGAGAGTAGTCTTGATATTATGTGGAGGATGCAAGCAGAGTACAAGAGGACTTGATAACAAAGAGATTCGTAGCGTAGAAAATTGCAATATAAAGTCCTGATTAAATACTCGATAACGCAGGCCATGGAATTGTGAAGATACGCCTTCTCAGTATTTGTGGTACCGCCCTTGAGCACAATAGTGTACGTTGCGTTAAATCGGCAAGCAGAGAGTAGTACCAAGTCTTGGAGACATATTCCCCGGCATCACTCTCTTCCTCGCTGGACTTGACGATGACTCCGTACTCTGTTTCCATAAAGCGAGGCAGGTGTCGTGACCTTCGGAAAACAACGAAACGAGCGTTGTGCCATCGTCATCGGGTTTAGGATTTTCCGAAACGCCGGCTGAAGCTCTCGAACTAGCTTATGAAGGACACATCTGAAGTTAGATCCCTCGGACCATTTGCAGACAGGAATCTCCATCACCAGATTCCCTTTCAGACCGCTAAGATGGATATCCTTCAGGTTTGTGGCTAAATACAACGTTTATTTTTGAAATCCTAACGTTTTGCAGCGTCTGGCCCGCTTCCTAGATAGGCCTATGTTCCCATGGAAAGGTCTCATAGTTGGGTTCTCTCTCGCGCAGTATTTCTTCGAAGGCTTTCTCTCTCTCCGACAATATCAGGTCCTCAAGCAAACCAAACCTCCGAAAGTCTTGCAGGGCGAGGTCTCTCAGGAGGTCTTTGACAAAAGTCAGGTAGGAAATAGGTCGCATGTCTATAAGGCTTACACTGACCAGAACAGGCTTATGGACGTGCTAAGGCAAAATTCGGTCTCTTCTCCGGTCTCTATGGTCAAATTCAAAACACTGCATTCATTTACTTCGATGTTCTCCCAAAGCTTTGGAACTTGACTGGATCATGGCTCCTTCGATTTGCTCCTACCCGATTTTCTGGCGAGATCTCGCATTCCATCGTTTTTGTCCTCACGTTCATTGTTATACAGCAGATAATCTCTCTGCCTACCTCAGTCTATCAGACTTTTGTATTGGAGGAAAAATTTGGGTTCAACAAGCAGACGCCTAAGTTGTTTGTCACTGATATGCTGAAGTCTCAAATGTTGGCTTTCGTTTTGGCCCCTCCTATCTTGGCTGGATTTTTGGCCATTGTACAGAAGACTGGCAATCAGTTTTTCTACTATCTATGGTTATTCGGCGCCGGGCTGCAGGTTTTCATGATCACTGTCTACCCAATAACCATTTTGCCACTCTTCAATAAGCTCTCCCCTCTGGAACCTGGCGACCTTAAGACTGGGGTTGAAGGGCTTGCCGACAGATTGAAGTTTCCTCTTCACGAGCTTTACGTTATTGATGGAAGCAAAAGAAGTGCTCACAGCAACGCATATTTCTTTGGTATGCCATGGAAGAAGCACATTGTCATCTATGATACCTTGATTGAGAAGAGTGAGACACAAGAGGTTGTGGCTGTACTTGCACATGAACTGGGCCATTGGAGCTTGGGTCACACGACTAGATTATTTGGAATTTCACAGGTAAGAGATCTCGACATCTGCACCAGAATATGCTAACTTCAGGTAGTTCCATTTCTTCTACATCTTTTCTCTATTCTCCGTCTTCATCAATAACAAATCCTTGTACAATTCATTTGGCTTCCATAATGAATTCCCAATTATAATCGGATTCATTCTCTTCTCGGACGCTCTTGCCCCAATGGACACGGTCATCAAGCTCCTGATGAACATCCTCAGCCGACGCTATGAGTTCCAAGCAGACGAATTTGCGCTCAATCTTGGATACAAGACTGAGCTAGCTCGATCCTTGATCAAACTACAGATTCAGAATTTGAGCACAATGGACGCAGATTGGATGTATGCAAGCTACCACTTCTCACATCCAATTCTGTCCGAGAGACTAGGTGCCCTGGGATGGTATGGCGATGCCTCGAAGAAGGATGGTTCCGCGGCCAGTGATGAAAAGGTCGCGCAAGCCAGTGGCAGAGAACTGTAAAATACGTACAGATAGCAAGTAGAGAGTTGAGTCCACAGTATCCGTGTGCCGTGCTTCATAGCTTGATCAGGATTCTCGTGCCGCTGCTTCGGCAGCTAATCGAACAGCTTCGTGCTTCGCCTTCACTTCTGCCTTTAGTCTTGCTTTCTTCTCTGCCCTTTTAGCCTCCTTGTCTTTCGGTTTCACTGCTTTGGTCACAGGCTCAGTTTCTTTGGCCTCAGCCAAATCTGCCTCCATGGGTGCACCTGAATTGCCAGGGACGATTTCTCCTTCAAGGTCCTCCTGCTCCCTTTGGTATTCGTCCAGATCTTGCCAGCCTTCAGCCTCCATTTTGTCGCCGGTTTGCACATCACCGTTTTCCAAACCCCCAACTGCTACTGGTACAGCCTCGTCAATATCCAAGACTGGTGCCAGCCATTCTCCACGTAGACCAGCTTCGACACGCTGCAGATTGTGAATTGTAACGCTTGAATTGGTTGAACCCGCTGATGGACCTGATGATTCGAGGCGTGCATTGGGCAGAAGGTATGGCGAGGTCTTCGTTGCTGCAAGGTAGTTTTGTAGATGTGAAAGGGCAGTCTCCGCAGAGACTGGAATCGAAGCTTGAGAACGATGTGGTGGGAAGGCGGACATTTTGACGGCCGAAGCAGACACTCTTGACTTAGGAATAGAATAGAGTGATTTCTTCAATGCTAGGTGGTCTTGATCGTAAATGTGGTCGGTTTTCATATTGAAAGTCCAAATTTTTTGGACTTGACGCGGGGCCCTGCCCGCTAGCGCATTTTAGCATCCAGATTTCTGGACGACGTACAATTCGCTTTATGGGCGAGACAGCAGGTGTCAATCCACGCATTGAAGAGCTAACCGCCATTATGTTGTGCCAACGCTGTTCTCGAGGCTTGAATGTCATCTCAAGAGTATCAACAGCATCGCGGGCACTACAGTCTGCCTCTTTCCAGTCGTCCAAGAGGTAACTGTTCAACTACTCTTCTTCTGTAGCATCTCTAACAGCACGCCTTATAGGACGTTCACATCTATTACACCACGCCGCCCAATACTTCCATCCAGCTCCTTCAAGCCTACATTCTCAAATGCATCGACATCAGAACCATCATCTGCTGCTGCACCTTTGGACTTGATGCCCAAGCTGTCAACACACCCTGCGCTAGGATCTATGCAAGTTCGATGCGGCCCAAGAAACACTTTTGACCCAAGCCATTTCGTCAGGAAGAGACGCCATGGGTTTTTGTCAAGACTAAGGACGAGGAAGGGCCGCAATACGTTGCAGAGACGACGAGCGAAGAAGCGGAGCACACTGAGCCACTAAGCACGTGGGAGCTTTAGGGAGGTTGAAAGACTAATCTCGAGAATGGTGGAGGCTGGACAGTTTATGGAATTGTATGATACGGCGCGCATGCTTTATGGGCTTATGCATCAGCCTGGAGTTGGGATGACTAGCATAAAATGGCCTTGGTGATTTGTTTGTGTAAGATAAAAAGAACCCCGAATCACGAGCATATACGCCTCTTCGACCTAGATCTTTGTGCCATGGAAAAGAAAGCTACTTATAAGCACCAAGGTTTGAAAAGTCATCTGAAGACCAAAGGAAGTTGTCATTCGGTTCGGGGACTCAGCAGATGTCTTTCCGTCAGCGTTCTTGGACGCAAACAGTAGCTGCATCAATCGAATCATCACAAGGTGCATGTTCAGTTGCCAGTAAAATATTTATCTTCAATAATCTCTGCGGTGTACTGGCGCTTCTAACCACCGACCGTTTGCGGGCTCATCAAGGGTGGAGGTGGATGCTCCGGCGCCCATAGTACGGAGACAGCGCGTGCATTTCAGTGCTTAATCCCTGCTGTGAGCCGGAAAGCTGCCTGCCATCATTAACTTTCAAACAAACTTCAGCATCTTCCAAAACACAGCCTTGGATAAAATGCACGAATATTCAACAATAGTATATTTAGGTATTGCTGCATGGTATGCGCATGCCGAAGCCCAAGAATTCCCACCGCTGCAGATTGGAAGTGGTGGCTGAATCTGACCGGCATGCGGCTGAGCTGATGGGCGTGCAGCCCCCAACATCAAATAAAACATGTCGGGCTGCTGCTTCACACATTTCGATTGCCCATGTCCTTTCCATTATTCTTTAATTGAGGCCAAAACAATGTCTCTATTTACTCTGTCATTATTCTCTTGACATTCCGCATTATTACTCCCCGATATTATATTTCGCATTGGCTCCTCCAATTTTCCCATCTCAGCCTTGACGCTATGGGGCTGAACTCGCTCAATCAGAATGTCCTCGCACTTGTTGCTTTGATTGTCTCTCTGGTTGCTCTTCTTACCACTGTACTCCAAGTGTTGCAGCAGTACTTCTCCAGCGCTGACGGCTATCGAAGATGTGCGGAATCTGTGATGGGCAAATGGTCCGAAGGTAAGTAAACAACAGAATTTAAAAGACTGAGATTCTTAGGACCGTGTCACTGATCCTCTACCTGCAGGGACTCATCGCAAACTTCGAGGCTCTCAATTTCGAGTTGAAGTCGTTTTCGAAACGCCTGTTATATTCGTTGCACCCCCTTCCAATAAGAATGGCCCCATTCCCAATCGACCTATTCATTATATTACTGGGACGGATGAATCGTATAAGAATACCAGAGTCTTGCGAAGAGCGGAGCAGCATCAGGCAGATCTGCAAGCCGCCAACCGGGTGCATACTGCAGACGATGAGCGAGCTTCTTGGTTGACCTTACTATCCACGTTGCAGCGGAAAGAATTAGAATCTAGGTCCTGGGACGAAGAGAAAAGAAGCCACGGTGCAGGGAAACCTTCTCAGGGACAACCAAGGGTTATCGAACCTCCAGAATATGGTACCGCATGCTGTTTGCAAAGCAAGACAAGATCTTGGGATTTCATGCCCTCTTCAATCACAAAGCCTTTCGCTACATCTGCTATTTGCCATTTGGTAGAGATGATGGCAATGGTAGGCATGTATTGGAAAGCCTTTGACCAAAGCTTTTGGAACTTGAGGGCTGAAGGCAATGGTCATATCTTGACTACAACAGAAGTTCATGGTCTTGGTGTCATGGTCAAGTAAGCAATATCGCTATATTTCTCAAATTAAACTACTAAGTGAAATAGCTTCGCAGTCTCCGGAAAGGCAGTTTTCAAGGAAAACCGTGTCATTCCTTCCGAAGATATCAAGGACCTGTGCTTCGGTTTCGTTTTAGATATCTTTTCTACAAAAGGATATCAAGCAAAACATCCTGATGCCCAAAGTCTTAACTTGGTCTTTGGGCAAGCAGAAGATGTACGGAACACTTTAGAATCATTAGGATGCTCTGCAGACTTGGTTAAAAAGTATGAGAAGGACCACAAGCACATATTTTCTGGTTAGTATAGACAGATACCCACCAGTGTATCCATTCTCTAATTTGCCTTAGTATCTTTCGAGATCGTAGCAATGCTGAGTCGAGTTGTTCGTATTCGAGGCAGCAGCTTCAGAATGGTAAGGCTTAAGGGTTTCCACCCGATACATAATCCGAGCCTCGTTTTATTTACTAATACTCGGCCATTGAACTGCTTCTTCCACCAGGTCCCCAAGTACCTATTGCTGATCCCTTCGTTTTAGATTCCCAATCCAACCGAGGACTCATGGCTTAAGATAATCGACCCCAAGAAGCCCTCATGGAAAATGACACGAATGATGGAAATTTTTCAAACAAAACTTAAGAAATATATGTCTACTGAAAGCTTGTCTACAAACACCCAACTTAAGCGTATTACCAAGGACTGGAGTTTTGTCAAGGAAGTCGACGAATGCAACGATGACCTTAGTCTTTGCATCCAGGCTCGCGAGGCAATTCATGATGCCATTGATAATGTTGACAAGTATTTACTAGAAGAAGTTGACCAAGCCCTCGTTCTTGGTGTGCTTGTTACACATCTGAAGGCGGTCATGGACGAGCTTGATAACCCAGAATCTGTGCTCAATTCAATTGTCCTAGCTAACAAAGAGGAGCCCTTGGTCAACTTCTACTTTAACGAAATCTTCCCTACTGTTGTTAAGAGCAAAGTCAACTCAACTGATCGATCACCGCTTTATAAGGCTGGTAATGAACAGGCCGATGTGCACAGTTCTAGAACAGATGGTGATCCCCGACATCCCAGAGATCCAACCATGTATGAAAAGGAACGTAGGAGTGAGGTGTGGATAACTTTGGTTTTCCGAATGTTCTGTTGGCTCCTGCTTCACGATTTCGACCACAAAGACATCAAAATCGTACCCTCGGATTTGAAAGGAAGTAGAATGCCTGTCTTTATTGGATGATATATTATGACGACCGGCCTTCTTGCAGCCGCCCCTATATGAGTTTCCTCGTCAAGGCGGTTGTTGATTGTTCTGGGAAACAATTTACCATATTTTTGGCATTTGGATTTTGCGAATACCAATTTGCACGACGTACATGACCTGATATTACCAAGGATTCCCCAAGTTTGCATGGAAGGACACTTCGGCTGGGCAGGCAAATCTCTGGCGTATAGACAGGTTTTCTAATGAACATATATTAACTTCAATCTCGCTATTACAAGCACGTCGCAAGTTTGATCACGCTCCAGTGAGTTGTTTGTGGGAGTGCGGCGTGCACACCTATATCTTTTACTTTCCGTTATTCATTGCAGTTGACTCGGCCTTCTCGCTCCTATATTGGCAATGTCTAAACGTGCAGGTGGGTGCCGCAGTTCTGAAAAGATTAGACGACTTGCTAGCTATTCTGAGTGGAATACAATCATAAAAATACGGTGGACACTGTTCAGGTACGACTGGGTGTCACAACGCAGAGGAACCCGCCTGCCATAATGATCGACTTTGCCACTGATTCTATTTCATTGCTTGGAGTCACAAAAGTTGCTTTAAAGGCTATAATATTATCCAATTTAAGAAATTGGATATATTTGAGCAATTGCTATATCGCTACTCTTGGTTTATAGAAGGGTCCAGCTGTTGTGAGACACTGGTGTAGGACTGAAGATCCCACAAAAACCATTACTGAAAGACTAGGCGCTTGCGAGGCCGAAGCGCGAACAAGGAAGCTGCTTTTAATCATCATCAAGCCCAAGAGCTTGCCTCCTTGTTGGAGCGTCCGCTACAAAGTAAGGTTTCTCCGCCAAACTGGTCACTCTTGTTCCATGTCTTGGCTCGCTTCCTTCATAATCCCAAGAAGCATTGTGGATGGTGATTCGGTTGTCCCAGAGAGCGGAGGTTCTTGGAGTCCACTTGAATCTGACCTGGATGTCAACATTGTTCTCGTATACATCATATAGATAGTTCAGGATCACGTCGCTCTCAGCTTTATCCAAGCCTACAATAGACTTAGTCATAGCACGGTTAACCCACAAAGCTTTCCAACCCGTTGCTGGGTGTACTCGGACTAGCGGATGGGTTCTCTCAATGTGCTGAGGTCCAAGAGTAGGATCTTCGCGAGATAGGTACTTGTGCGCACTGATATAGATGGCCTCTTTACCATCGATGATCTTGCGGAAGTCTGGCGATAGCTTGGAATAGGCGGCGTAACCACTGGCCCAGAGGGTGTCACCGCCAACTGAAGGAACAGTATCGTTGTGAAGGTGAGTGATACCCGCTGGATGGAGTTCATGAACAAGGTCACTACCAGATTGCGTTAGTGGCCTGAGAGAAATCTGGTCTTCATGAACTTACGTATGCCATTTTGACGCACCTCCCGGTTGTCTGAAAGATGCCTTTCGTTCGGTTTCCCGTAGAGCGGGCCAGATGATAGTTACGCCAGGTACTCCAGGCACGTGTGGAACTTGTGGCTATGGGGTATCATTAAGAAGCTCCAACATGGGCAAAAATTCAACTCACATGGACCTCAACCTCGCCGAAATGCTCCCCCAGGGCTCGCTGCTGCTGAGGAGAAAGATCCTGGTCGCGAAAGAACACAACACTCCTCTCGGCAATCAACAAGGCCAATTCATCCTTCTGCTGATCTGTCAAGTCCTTCAATTGCAGACCAACAATCTCAGTGCCGATATGGTTGGTTAGATTAATCACTTCCTTAGCCGCTGAGAACAGTGAGGATTTGGACTTATCAGCCCGTGCACCTACATCGAGATGGTCCCGTGGGGTATTGCGGATTGCGGTGGCATCGTCAAGGTAGAGTGGAGCAGCTGGTCGTTCTGGATAGCCTTTTGAGAGGTCTATGCCAGCCTTTTCCAGGCGTGCACGTGCAGCCTCAGGGAGCGGCAAGGTATCTTTCTTTTGAATCCTCACATCTTTGATACTGGGATGGATGGGGAGAGGCACTTCTGACGTTGCGGATGGAGCCATGATGTCAGATATTTTATGCTTGAACCCAGTACGTGATATATGAGGACTAAATGATATTCTATTGAGCCAAAAATCTTGGGTCGTTTTTCACTATAAGTACATTTGACTCTCTGATTCCTAGTACTGTCGCCGGCCCAGGACATTTGGATTTCTAAGCTGATGGTGCGAGTCACCAGAGTTGATATTAGCTATAGGTCGCTTCTCCATTAGCAAGATGTGGGGTAGATGGCGTGCTACCCCATGAATGCACCAACCTCAAACCACATCCATTGCCTCCAGCGAATCATTCCTGAGATGTTTCACTGATCCAGCTCCTGTGCTGTTCTGGTCGTGAAACTCAGTCGCTCTGCTTATCTCCTCGTGAGGCTTCATTCGATACTTCCCCTCATCACCTCACCAACTCGCCATAGCACAACATCCATACATAGATTCAGCCATGCACTATTTCACTCGTTTGGGGAGAGAAGCTCGTATCTGGCACAAGGGGGCTTCTTCGTCCCAATAGTTGCCTTCTTATCGCCAATCCATCATTGAACGGTTGGGTCAAAATCGACCCGCATGTCTAGGTAGTGGTTATAGCACGCCATTAGGACGTGATCCTTCTCATAGCTCGACAGCAACTACGCCATTTTGCGAGGAATTGGCAAATTGAGTTGGTGATTACCCAGCCGTCTTCTGCTGCAAAGCATAAGACCACAAACCTGCATGTATGATTTTAACCCGTCGTCCGGGATCCTGCTACGATCCGTCTGCATCGAAGCTCTGTTCAACTGCTTCAATGCCGCTGGTTCCCAAAGCTCTTGAAATTGGGTATGCCAGGCTCGCAGACTCGGAATCCGTCACCACGGATGACTTGGATGACTTGGAAGAGTACGATGAGTATGAGAAACCACCGTGGTGGTCGTATATCTGGGTAAGAAGTACAGCTACTTCCATTTGCGAAGGACCCACGCTAAGCTGGCCATCAGGACTATGAGCCAACTCGTTCGCGCGAGGAGAGGAGATTTGTGCAGAAGTTGGACTGGTATCTCTTGACTATCTTGTCTTTGGGATATTTCATCAAGAACCTGGATACCACCAACATCTCGAATGCATATGTTAGTGGTATGAAAGAGGGTTTGAAAATGGACGCAAATCAGCTAAATATGATTGATGTTGCATGGACGACGGGCTATGTTGTTGGCCAGCTACCGTCTCAACTCATCCTCACCAAAGTTCGGCCAAGTATTTGGATTCCATGCTGTGAGATTCTGTGGACCGTCATGACCTTTTGTTTAGCGGCGTATATGATAACCGTCTCTATTTTCATTGAATGAGGACTTGGCTGACAATAAGTAGAGCATCATCCTCCAACCAAGTCATCGCTCTCCGCTTCTTCATTGGCTTGGCCGAATCCATCTTCTACCCAGCGGCGCATTACCTGATCGGCAGCTGGTACAAACCCTCGGAGCTTGGGAAGCGAGCATGCATATTCCACGCCTCGTCCGCCGCTGCCGGCATGTTCTCGGGCTACCTCCAAGCGGCGGTTTATAAAGGCCTCAACGGCACGCTTGGTCATGCCGGCTGGCAATGGCTCTTCATCATGGACGGCATCATCAGCTTGCCCATTGCCTTAGCCGGGTTCTGGCTGTATCCCGATTTCCCAGACTCGACTCGAGCATTCTATCTCAACGAGGCAGATCGCGAGCTCGCGCAGACACGAATGCAGGTGATTGGGAGGAAGGAAAGGACTAAGCTGGGATGGAGTGTATTTAGACGTGTTTTTGGCCGCTGGCATGTCTGGGCTCTGACAGTGCTGTACATCATTTTCATCAATACCGGACCGAGTTCGAGTGTTAGTCCATTAAGTCTGTGGTTGAAGTCTCAAAAGTATCCCGTAACTCTGGTGGTATGTATTTCTCGTCTTTCCCCCCTTGGACCTTTTCCTTGAGATGTTAGGGGAATTTCAAATACTAACAAAGTCTTAAGAATATCATCCCAACCGGACAGTCAGCTGTCCAGCTGGTCACAACCGTTGGATTCTCAATTCTGAGCGACTTTTTCCGTAAGCGAGCCTTTATCATGTCAATATCAACCGTATGTCTTCCCCCGTCCCAAAATCCCCACTCCTTCTATCTCATTCCATTAAACAAACATATAAAACAATGCAGACTCTGGGGCTCCTTGCCGCCCTCCTACTGGCCATCTGGACCATCCCCGTTGGTCTAAAGTGGTTCGCATTCTTCATTGGGCGCAGCTCCGTCGCTTACGGTCCGCTGTCGATGTCGTGGGCAAACGAGATTTGTAGCGGGGATGCGGAAGAGAGAGCTCTTGTGTTGGGCATAATGAATGCCGCTGGTTATGCGGTCCACGCTTGGTAACTTCCCGGCCTTGTTCTTTCTTTCTTTCTTTCTTTCTTTCTTTCTTTCCTATCCCACGCCAACTTCTGGGAAGGAAGAGCTAATAATGGAGGAAATAGGCTGCCCGTCTTAACATATCCTGCAACAGACAGTCCGCGATTTAAGAAGGGATTCATCTTTACAGCTGTTGCGTTCGTGGCTCAGTTTGGCATTACAAGTCTTGTGGCAATTCTGCAAAAGAGGGAGGCGAGGAGCAAGGGGAGGAGCGAGGAAGAAGAGGAGACGGCTGGTCTTACAGATATATAGATGTTAGAGGAGGAAGAGCCAGAATCCTTAGAGAAATTAGAAAACCGGACCAACGCTATGAATTTACGCTATGTAGGTTTTATTTCTTCTATGCACCACAATATACCCCCAACCAGATCCAAAATAACGCCATGCTTACTCCATGTATAGTGCGATGAATTGGCGCATTCTGTCATGCAAATTATGTATAAGTAATGCTGACAACCTTATGCAGAGCGTAAATCATATCTTCGTATCTGGCTCATTTCAAGAAGAGCCAAAATCCTCCCGACGAATCCCACTTCGGTCGCACATACTCCTGAAGATGCCTCCTTGCTCGTACAGAGTTAATGGAGCATCTAGCTCAGCAATTCTGCCCTGGTCCATGACACAGATACGGTCATAATTGATGATTGTCTTCAACCTATGCGCAATACACAGCAGTGTCTTTCCTCTGAATCCCTCGCGGATAGTTGCTTGGATCTTATCATCCGTCTCCATATCTACGGAACTCGTAGCTTCGTCGCACACAATGATCTGAGAACCACGGACCAAGGCTCGAGCTAATGCCATGAGTTGACGCTGACCAAGAGAAAAGTTGAGTCCTTCATCCTCGACAATGCCATCAAGGTGGATTCGACCAGGTTTGTCGTCATCCAATGAGGCATCGGCAGACACAAGATCACTTTGTCGGAGGGCTGACCATAACTCGAGATCTGTATGTTCGTTGAAAGGATCGAGATTGCTGCGGATGGTTCCCTTGAACAGCGTAGGATCTTGTGGAATGATCGCAAGACGTGATCGAAGGTCGTGTAGACCGATGGTGCTGATATCGATACCATCGATAGTGATCGATCCACCAGACAATTCGACAAGGCGAAACAAGGTAGCCATAATCGACGACTTTCCTGCTCCAGTACGGCCGACGACACCAATGCGCTCACCACCTTTGACGTGCATGGTCAATCCACGCAACACCAATGGTAGATTGGGCCTGTATGCCATCTGGACATCATTGAAAACGATCTCTCCAGATTCCGGCCAAGATTTTCGAATATCGATCGTATGAAGAGGTGCTTCCTCCTCAAGCTGTGTGCCGTAGTAGTGAAGGCGCTCAGTGGCGTTCATGCCGTTCTCAACCTCGGCCAATTGACGGACCGTGAACTGAATCATTTGCACGATAGAAAGGATATAACTCAACACCAGACCTGCAATTGACGGCGAGACGTTAAAGCGAGAAGTAACAACAAGGATACCGGTAGTGAACACGAGCAAGTTTCTGGAAAGATGTTAGCAAGGAATTATGATATCGGAGGACGTCTACATACCCAATTAAATCCAAGCGCGTGGAAAGCCAGCGCTGGTTGGCAAAGGTTAGGAAATATGCTGCATCCATCTCATCGATAGCTTCTCGGATATTCTGGATGAAGACATCCTTCAAGCCATAGGCACGAATACATGCTGTTCCAGAGAGACCTTCGCTAAATTTGGCAAATACATTGGAGCGAAGGACCGATTCGAAACGCTTCACCTCTCGAGCTGATGCTCTGTAATAACCTGCGGCGAAAAGGAAAAGAAGGAACAGTGGTCCCAGAGCGATAGCGAAGTAATGGAAATAAGCAATGATCAAGGCGAAGACGGACGTAATCATGGCCAACGTTAAGAAGTACATTCTGATAGCATCCGTCAAGTTGTTGTCCATCACATCAACATCTCGAGAGAAACGGTTGGTGATTCGGCCGAGAGGTGTAGTATCGAAGAAGGACATAGGTGCTCGAAGTGCTCGAGTTATTGCTCTGTTCAGCATCGATTTACTGGCATAGGTACCCATGATCGTGAGGGAGAAGGCGAAGAGGAAGAGCAGGATGGCCTGGGCAGCACCTAGACCAGCATAAACTCCAATATAAGTGCCAGTTGAATAGCCAAATTTGTTGCTACACATGCGTCAGTACAAAATTTAATCTCCCAAGTGCTCAAAAGGTTGATAATTTATGCCCGTACAATTATGCAATAGGCGTATGATTTACAGAATAGGGGAGAAGGATGGGGAGTGGGACAGAATCAACGTACCTAGTCCACCAAGAAAGCCACAAACTCGTAGCAATGTTGGCACCCTGCGAACAGATCAAGAAAATAACTACGAGAGGAGCGTTGAGTAGCGATCCAGAGGCTCGAATGTAATCAATGTACACACTCCAAGGCACGCTCTTAACAGCACGTTCCTCAGCTTGCATAAGAGCCGCGCCCTTCTTTCTCTTCTTCAGAGCCTTCTTCTCATCTTCAACCTCGTCCTCGTTGACCTTCTTCTCTTCCTCTTGCTCTTCCTCAACCGCTGTCGTTTCCATGAGCAACTGGAATCCAGCGTGATCACGCATCAGATTGTCAAAAGTATCAATTGCCTGAATCTTGCCTTCTTCTAACCAAATGATTCTGTCGCAACGGTTAAGGACCCAAAGTTGATGAGTTGCCAGGATTCTGGCTTTATCTTTCAGCAAGCCCATTATAGCATTATCGAAAATGTGTCGTCCCACGTGAGCATCTACCGCAGACAACGGGTCATCCATCAAAATTAAGTCTGCATCAAAATAGATCGCGCGAGCAATATTAAGTCGTTGTTTCTGTCCTCCCGAAACTGTGATTCCTCGTTCTCCAATCTCCGTCAGATCGCCGTGGGGCAGCATGTCTAGATCGGCTTTCAATGCACAAGCATCGATAACTGTCTTGTACCAATCCGGCCTCATTTCCTTTCCGAATCGAATGTTCTCCTGTACCGTGGTATTCTGGATCCAGGCATATTGTGGACAGAACGCCCGGTCAGCTCCAAGAACGACTTCTCCTTTTGTCTTTCGCATGTCACCTGCTAATGCTGCAAGCAGAGAACTCTTTCCACTTCCGACCCCTCCAATCACAGCAACGAGCTCGTTTCGCCCAATCTGAAAGTCCATGCCTTGGAGCTTGAAAGGCTCCCTATCACCAAGGAGCGTGCTGTCATCATCGGGTGTATCAGGAGTGGACGATGTAGCGCCCTTTGCCATTTTGGCGTCCTTGATAGCTTGCTTTTGAGCCTTTTTCTCGAATTTGACTTCGGCCTTCGTCTGAAATTTGGGAGGAGCAGCGTCGGGGTCTTGCGTAGCGGTTCGTTCCCAGGTGAAGTCAGCGTTGCGCATCTCCACCGCATTCTTCGCTCCCTTTTCAAACATGGACTCGTCTTCATCCTGCTCCTCACACAGCAAGTATTCCTGAATACGGTAGACCGAAGACCAGGCATCAATGACTTGCCCAATAACCAAGGGTAATAAGTTAAGCGGCATGCGAAGCGAGTTGAAGAGTGCCAAGGAGGAGAAGACATGCGCTGGCGACAATCCATGACTAGTAAGGGAATATGTAATGAATGCCAACATGGACGCAAAGATAGGCAAAGACATGGAAACAGCATTGATGGCGTTTCGAACGGCGAGCAGGAATTGGATCGAGCGGATTTCCCGACCTCGAATCTCGTTCAATCGTGCCAAGAACGAGCTTTCCCATCCAAAGAACTTGACGAATCGAACGGCCTGGAGGATCTCTTGGGTAAGACTGACTCTCTGATCCGTTATTTTGTTGATCAGCTTTCTCCTCCGGAACAGCATTTTGACCGCTTCTGTAAGCGCGGGAAGACCAATAATCAAGAGAGCAAATCCAGCAAGCGCACTATATGTCAGATTGATTACTAATAGAATCAAAGTGATGATACAGGCGATGGGTGCAGTCCAGATCATATGGAACATACCAGAGGCTTGGTCCACACGATAGGTGTCAACCGACATCAGGTTGACGACTCTGCCGTTGGCCCAGCCCGTTCCATCACCAGCAACGCCCTTTGCGATATCCGCCCCCGTGGTCTTGATCCCCGGTTCTTTCTTCCAAAACTTCATACTCTTCTTGCTCTTCTCGCTCTTCGCGTTCGGCGCTGTCGGAGCCAGGTCACTCTTGACTTCTTTGCCTCCGGCTTTGGCTCTCCCCGAAATGACCATGGCCTTTTCAAAAATCACCGAGATCAATACGGCACGAGCCTGCCCTCCGCACATCATTCCTCGGTATATGAATTGATTCGTACCCAAACTTTGGCACATCTGCATAAACGTGATACCAATGACCAGGCCGATGCCTTTGCCAATATGGGGTGCCGGTTGACCGTTATGCTGAGCATTATAGGCATCCTGAGCAAATTGAATCAGGTAGCGAAGAGTAAAGGGCGAGATGACCTGGAAGATATTGGCAAAGAACTGGCATATGCCGCCCAACCAAAACTCCGCCTTGAAGGTTTCGTGCATGGCAAACAGCAATGGGTATTTGTCGCCTCTCGCGACCCTTTTTTTGAAGGAAGCTTGCAGCTTCAAAGTCATGACCTCGGCACTACGATTAGGGTTGATGGTCCAGATGTCGTTCTGCTCGAGCTGTCGCTTGTAGCCGGTCTGCGAAAGTTAGTTTCCATTTTCGTGTATCCTCTTGTACGCAAAGCTCTTACCGTCATTAACGGCGAAATCCATTGGAAATAGACCAACGACAGGAACGGCGCATTGTATTCTCTGGAAACCTTGCGGGTCTCGGGGACGGGTGGAATTCCTCCCCATCGCAGGGGGTTCAATTTCTTGTGCCATGGTTTCTTTTCGGGTTCGACGTTGGAATCGCTTCGAGTGAGGGCACTCGCGTCGGTGGCATGGCTCTTGGTATGTTGAAGATCAGGCCGCTTCTCATCGACGGCTTCACCTTGTTCAGAGCCACTCGAGGAGGCAATCTCCCGGTTGTCGTGGGTCCGGATCTCACTGTATTCCTTCTCGCTGGGCCCATGGTCCAAAATCTCGTCGGGGTTGGTGGTAGTGGTCGCGCCAAGCGGCTCGGCCGACTGGTATTCATCTTTATGGGGAGGGTCGGGGTCCGTCATGGTTGATTAAGATGGCGAGCACAGAGGAGAGGACGAAGAGGAAGGGGGAACAGCCATCCAAGCCGGACAGCACAAAGATGGGGAGGGCAGAGATAGATAAAGAAGGCGAGGAGTCGGCGTCGGGGTTAGAGAACAATAGAGGCTCCAAGGGGAATTTAACTGCATGGGATGGCAATCGGGATGGGCTGCAGGTATTAAAATGGTGGAGTACTACTACTACTACATCAAGCTCCCTGGCACACGCCAGTCTGAGAGCGGCCAACGTGGTATGGGAAAGGCAAGCCCAGCAGAGCAGAGCCGACAGAGTGTAGAGTAGGCTAGATGTGGGTACGGAGTAGCAGTTGCTAGCAGCGATCATGGGGGAGGTTAGCATGGTGGAGCCAGTAGCAGGGCTGCATAGCTGCAGTCGCCTTTGGATTGTTTGCGCTGTGTGTTAAGTTGTTGCGAGCAGGCATGGGAGAAGTGACGATAAAGATGATGGGACGGAGCACGGAGAACTAGCCGGTGCAGAAAAAAGCCATGACTTTGCATTGAGCAGGAGCAGCTAGGCTAGGCTAGGCTAGGCTAAGCTAGGGAGGACTTCACGCCCAGGTTGGTGTAGTCGAGTGGTCGTGGGCTGATCGAGCTGATCTGGCAGGTATTCCGCAGTGTATCGGCAGTAGTGTAGTGAGTAATAATACAGTAGCGAGCGAGGGGAGTGTAGTGCGTGAGTAATAAGGTAGCGAGGGTAAGGTAGCAGTGGAAGGTAGGGGGGCGAAGGGAGGGGGGGGGGTTAGGTAAGGTGGGTTGGGTTGAGTACGTACCTGATCCTGGGTGCCTGGGTCTCGAGCTCGAGTCTACGGAGTAGTCGTCCCCGTTAGTACGGAGAGGCAAGACGGTTTGGGTACAGTGGCAGTTCATGATTGCACAGTGCTGTATTCCGTACTTGATTATTACAGCATTGCAGGCGAAGGACAGGACCCTCCAGTCCCCGCCCACTGTCATCCTCGCCTATCGGGATGGGACCCCTCCCGAGGATCACTGGCTGCTCACTGGAAGGCGTCGCTACGGAAGACTGTGTACGGCCTCTCTCTCTCTCAGTACACTGGAGCTGGCCCAGTCGGTCCAATTCCCAACCAAACTACCCCCCCCCCATCCATCCATTGCCACTCTCCCCCTCCGGCCTACCACGCTGACTGAACAATGTCTCTGGATCTTAAGGTACGCACCATCCAGCAACGACTAGTGAGTGGCTCGCTAATGTTGAGAATTATTCATCCATGTCCATCCAGCCCCATCAGCATCTTGCTTTCCCACCTGATCTACTGTGGGTGAAAAGACGGTGACGAGTACATATCGCATGGTGAATCGTAATCCAGTTACTCGTGCTGCACGCCGGATGCAGACGTCTGGCGTACCTTCTTGGGTGGTGCGAGCCTCGATCTACCTCTGTTCCTCCCGGAGCCATCTCAATGTTTCGAAAACCGCTTTCCAAACATCAGACATCGGCCCAACTTTGGTGAAACCACGGCTTGCGAAAGAGACCTCGAGAGCCGAAGGGGGTCGCAAACTTCTAAACCAAAGCCCCCGACGGTATTACCTGGCACATTACGGGTGCCGGACGTACAAGATCGCTTTTCGGACCGCTGGGCAAAGGGTGGAGCGAAAGCGAAGACGAGGACCTAGGCACGAGAGCACCCATCACATTTTCGAGGCGACTCGTCGTAAAACTTTAGTTTTGGCTCTGCATGCTCACATTACAAAGCACACCACTATTACACGTCCGCGCCAGCATCCACGCCCACGCCGACGCCCACGCCAACACAAGATTTAAGCTTCTTGTGCAGCAGCAGCAGCAACAGCAGCAAGCCTGCTCCATTCCCCTATTGGGATGGACTCTCTCTTCATAGTCTCCTCTACGTAATCCGATTTTCTAGCCAGGGTGGAGTTAATCGCTTGCCGAACCCCCGTTAACTCCATCTACTCAACGGCCAACCCTGATTTCCAACTCCGGACGGGGAGAGAGAAGGAGGATGGAAGAACTACGGAATAGGAGCTTAAAAGATGACAAACGCCGTATGGACAGAACTGACAGTCCGGCATTGCCCTTCTTCGTTGCCATCCAGCTCGGGACCGAGCCTGACCCTGACTGACCGACCGGTCGACTGACTAACTGTCACATCCTGTCACATACTGGCACATTACGCTCGAGAGCCGTTGATGTCGCTTTGTGAAACATATCGCTGCATCCCACCTCTCTCGCGCGAACACACATACACACACACGCTCTCTCTCTCTCACCCACTCACTCACTCTTTGCGGTTGTCGTCAAACCCGCCAATAAACTTCCCACAGTCAAGCTTTAGGTTAACGAAGCTTTTGATCAACACGGCTCCAGATGGGGTGCCAACCTTAGATTCAGAACTTAAAACGTTCGCTACCAGGGATGCATTGCTCGCATACGTCTCCAAGTATTAACAGCATCGAACTCTAATTTCAAACCACGAATGCGCGACGGTTCTTTTGGATCAACATAAAAATCTCCAATCCACCCCTTCCAATTTTCATATCACGTTTAGTGTCTTGTATATACCCGGCAATGCTCTTTGTCGTAGATCGTCGCTTCCAAATCCCTTCCCTTCCCCTCACATTGCAATACAGCCAAACCCGTACATAGCCTTTTCCACATCTCGCTTGACCTGATACCAATCCGCCCGCCGCTCGGCAAACTCATACACTTCCTCCGCGCGAAAGATACCATGGAAACGGTCCCCATCCGCAATAATCGTTGCCATCTCCTTTGCATGACTGGGGTCGATCAAGTAGATTTGACTGAGTTCTCTCAGTGCCTTGAAATATTCGAGGAGATCATTGTTCTTCAACGTCCGGATGTATCCAAAATAGAGGTTCGTGTCGGAGATCAGCTTGATCGATCCATCAACGCTGATGCGCTGTCGCTTGAGGTGCTTGCAGAGTGCGGTGAAGAGACGGAGTCCGACTTCTTGGTTGAAGACGTCAAGCATCGTCTTATCCGTGCTGCCGACTAACATCTTCGTGTGTGCCTCCACCAGTGTTACAACCTGTTCTGCTGCGGCCGTCGGCCCAATGCCGAAATCCTGGACATTACCATCGGCACCAGGAGCTGGATTATAATCCGTAGGGGCTTGTGATGTCGCACATACGTACTCCACTTCGTCCATGAGAACATCAATTCCCTTATTGAGTCCCGCGGCCACTCGCTCGTCCAACATTTGTTCGAATTTCTTTTTGGCTTTTACCGCAGGATCCAAGAAGTCATTTCGGTCTGCCAGTTTAGTGGCTGCAAGCTGTTGCTCGTAGAACACATCAATCATCTGAGAGATTAGATCTCCCACGTTGACAAGCTCGAGGAATGTCACCAGTGGTGCCACTCCTTGCTTACTGTGCTCGCTGACCTCGCGAGGATTGTATTTCGACAAGTGGTTGACAGCTCGATCAAATCCTGTCTTTACGTGTCTGGTCCCCAGAATTTGGAGCAGGTAAACGAAAATGTTCTCGCATTGTTCTCGAGCTTCCTCCCCGTTCTGTCCACCAAGACGGACGAAGAGTGCAGCTCGCTCGATGCTTGCCTTGGCATAGTGAACTAGCTCCAGCGCAACCTCAATACTGAACAAGGACCGAATTCCTTCGAGTCTTGATGCCATCAAGGCCGCTTTTGCGGCGAGTTCATCTGTAGGGGCCTCCGCTGGCAATGGCGTGGACATACGCTTGGGATTGAAACCTGGGGTCTGCGGTCGAGATGGCGGGCCGGGCAGCACTTGTAAACTGGCTCGGTTGCCAGCTAGTTGTTGGGCTGGGCTAGGGCTGGCCCTGGCGGTAGCAAAAGGCGAGGATATCGGTATGCTCGGAAGAACGTTCACTGGCATCATCACAACCTTTTTGAAGGAACTTAGAAAGTCCTTCTTATCAGCTTGCCGATTGACATTTCCCATGAAGAAAGACTCCGTTGAAGCGTCCTGCTCTGACAACTTGGTTTCCCAATCACCTACCTGTGTTTCTGCCAAACGCTTAAAATAGTCCAACTCTTCTTGAAGGTACAGATCCACATGAGGTTCAAATGCCCTGGAGACTACCTCCTTAACCTTCGCTGGGAACTTTGCGCCAGAGTTCTTCGACGGCTTTAATGACATTGCAAAGCGTAGACTCTGTTCAAAAATACCAGCCACTGCCTTCAAGTAGGATGGAATGCTTCTCTCGTGGGCTTCATCAAACAAGGGCGTGATATATTCCATTAAAATGTCGTCTCCAATCTTCTCCAGTAGAATTTGCAGAACATCCAGACCTGGTGGGAAAACTCTATCAATGATACTGGATTGTTCGTTGGTTTTCGCCGAGAGGTTCTCCAGAAATTCTCGTGAAGGTTCCAAGGCTATTCCGTCGGATGAGGCCTGATTGAGGCAATCCATAGAGTTTCCGAGAATTTGCAGATCAGAAAACATAGGATGCTTCTGCACGAAGAGCTCTATGCCAGCATGCCCACCATTGAGTACCCCAAGGACATGAGCATATCGCCGCATTCTTCCGTCAATATCCCACACCTCGTATCCTTGCTCAAATTCTCTCAGCACCGCATTTTCAAACATTCCGATCATGGTCGTCAGTCTCTCCTCCCTTTGCCGCCATCCTTGTGCCAAATCACTACGAGCGAACATTTGCAAATGGGCCAGCATTTGTGCTTGTTGTTCCGGATCACGGTAGACGCGGAAAAGAATAGGATCAACATGAGTCCTCGAGCGCGCAAGATCGAAATAAAATGGAGCCAAGGCAGCATATATTTTCCCGAATTCCTGCCTCGCAGAACCTCGGATGGACTTGACGTTTGAGAATATATTGAGTAATGCCTCCGGCTCCAGCATAGGGGCTCGGGGGCTCGGGGGTTGGACTGGTTGTGGAGGTGCTGATAATGTAAGAGTCTCAAACCCATCTACACTTGTCCGTACTTCGTGAGACTTCCTCTGCCGTTCTTCTTCAATGCCGGCGTCAAATAAAGTTGTGCTCGTTTTTCGTATGCCCCCTGAGCCGTTAACTCCAATCCCAGTCCGTCTCCCTTCCTCGGCTTCTGCTCGAGCTTTCATCATTTCCCTCTTGACTTTGAGCGCGTCATCGAATCTCTTCCTGGCTTCAGCCTCGTTCCAGACGCCCATCAGCTTCAATCGTTGCACCCATCTCGAATCCTCATATACCATTTCTTGCATGCGTCTCGAAGTTCGTGCAAAGTTCAGCAGATCGGGTATAGGTAAGTAGTTAAGTATCGTAGAAATAATCTCTGCAGGCAAGACAGGTTTGCTTTCGATCATCTGTGTGGCTTTAAGGGAGGAGAGGATATCACTCCTATTCCTCCCCGCGCCATTGGAGATGCTGCGTTTGAAGTTCGACATGTTGAGGCTGACGGCAAGCTACTTGGCTCTTGAGCCGCAGATGCTTCCAGGTCAAGCCTCGAGCTCATCTGAAGATAATTTGAGCAGTTCAATCTGTCTTCGCGGAGATGTGCATGAGACGAGGGATGATCCGCTGCTAGGGAGTGTTATGTGGAGTATTACTAAGGCTGCAAGGCTGCAAGGCTGATAAGGCTGCCCCCCAGATTGACGAAACTCAAGGTATTTTGCAAATCTACGAAGTGCAGTTTGGGCTTTTTCTACTATAAGCATAAGCTACAGTCGCTTCTAACCATGGCTATCTAAATCATATCAACTTCAACGCTTGAGGTTCAAACGCATGATAAAAAACCCATACACTTCATACACCTCATACACCTCGCCAAAAACACTCACTGCTGGCGCTCGTCCCATCTCTGTTCAGCCGCCTCTGCCACCAAGTGTCGGCGAACCTCCGTATTGTGTCTGAGGTCACTATTCCGCATTTGCTTCCGCTGTTCAATGCCACCAAACAGACAATCCCACAGGTCCTCATTCTCAATCATCTCACCCCCCTTTCCACCTTTCATTAACAATCTTGTAAGCGCAGCCTGTTGTAGCTCCATAGAATTAGCTTCTTCCAGATTACTATCGAGAACTTCCTCGGGAGTTGTGCTTTTGGATTTCCCCTTCTTCTGAAAAAGTGACTGGCCCATATGCTCCATACGTCGCCGAACTGAAAGCTGATGAATAGACTCCTCAACAGTATCTTGCACTAGATAGAGCCATACGTTTGTTTCCTGGTGCTGCCCAATTCGATCGACCCGTGCTATTGCCTGGAGTTCCAATGCTGTATTCAAGAGTGGTTCGCACAAGAAAACGTGACTTGCGTTGACAAGATTGAGACCGGATGAATGTGCCCGTGCATGTAGAAGAAAGCATTCGGTGCCTGGATCCTCCTTGAATTTTGTAATTCCATCAGGCTTGTCGATCGAGGCATACCCAATGCGAAATTTAGTAAAAGCTCTTGCAAGGACGTCTAAAAAGTCTCTAAACTGGGAAAATATAATTGACTTAGCACCCGGATCAGATTCACGAAGCCAAATCAGATGGCGTGCAAGTGTATCAACTTTCGTGGTGAACGAAGGGCCGTCAAGCTCGATATTCTTGATTTCGGCAAGTTTTGCCTTGCTGATCTCGGAATAGATTGCAGATTTCCTTGGTTTTGCATCCGAAGAGAATCGTTGCTGATGGACTGCAGCTACCTCCTCAGCCTGGATGGAAAGTTCTTGCGGCTTATAGGTAATGTCATGCAGATCAGCCTGGGTAAGCTTCTTCTTGCAAACCGGACAGTTACGGTGGGAGTTCCACCAAAGCTTGATGCATTCCTTACAATACTGGTGCCCACACACTGTGAGTGCACCCATCTCAAAGCTCTCTCTACAAATTATGCAGATACGTTGTTCAGTCGGATTGGTTGCTTCTTCCCGGAGATGCAGCAAGTATCTTCTCTTAGCTTTCGCTGTGGCTATTTTTCGTTCAAGCTTTGCTTCTTCCTCGAGGATAGCTTCAAGGACCCGCTCATTGTTCACTCCCTCATAGGGTGCAACCATATCGCTGACCTCCTGCAGCTGACGATAATACTCGATTCGTGCATTTGATACAGTGTTGAAAAGCTCTACTTCTTTTTCCAGAGCAGAAGAAGCCTTCGTCTGATCACTGAGATGTTTTTGGACAAGCTTCAGTTGGGAATCCACAATCGAAAGTTCATTTTGGGCACGGTTGCTACCATTATCAGCATCGAGCCTTAAGCTGGTAGTCAGAGCACGTAAATCAGCTACAATACCACGGACTGAGCCTCTTTCTTTTGGTGGTTTTATCTGCTGCCGAATGCCGAGTAGTTCGATGGTCTTCTGAGGGAATGCTCCCTCGCCTTCTTTTGCGAGTCGTAAGGCGACCTTGACATCGAACTCTGTAAGTTTATTCTCTTGCCCTGTCAGGGCTTCATGCCTATCAGTGATGACAGCTTTGAGAACCATGATGTATACCAAGACTTCATCTTGAGTTTTAGTAGATGAATCGTATTCATCTCCTGTGATTTCTACTCCATCATCTTCGTCAACTAAAGGTCTAAGAAGAAACTGGATGGTGTTCTCTCTCCATTCATCGAGCTGGTTTGCTTGAGCATCTAAAGCCTCACCAAGTTCATCGAGGCGCTCCATAATTCGTCGGCTTTCAATTCCACCTTTTGGGGGACTGGTAGGAAAATCGGGAATTTCTGAAAAGCTTTGAGTTGCTGCTTTCTTTGCAATTGTCCTCATGAGCTTGCTTGCTTTGCGAAATATCTTTTACAGCTTTAGCCAATTATTCATTACGGGAAATTATGAACCAGTTCTAGCATATTTCAAGCAGAATAACATACCTCTAAAAGTATCTCTTGTCTGATTTTCTTCGCCTTTTCGTAACCCTCGGTTTCAAGTTTGTCGAGGGCTTCAAATTCTGGAGAATCTGGTTTAGTCAACTCTTCGTTGGACTTGATCTGGAAATGTGCATTGGCCAGGAAAAAAACAGCCATCTAAAAACACATTAATGTCGGTACACGCCTGCATTAACACTATTGATATCTTACGTGCTCAATCTCGAGTGCAGCTCGTAACCTATTTCGAAAGACTCCAAGACGCGAAGTAGCATCCACCCTGTCATAGTGTCAGAAGTACCTTCAATGGTATATTTGATTGACTTACTCATCTTGTTCATCGGCCTCATCACTGTCAACGTCTGAGAATTTCTCATTCGCGGTCCCCTCAGAACTGTTGTTACTCGCCTTTACGCTCTCATTCTCTAGTCTCAATTGCTCTCGACATTCTTCAACGATCGAGGCAGCTTGTTGATGCGCCTCTGTCCAGATTGCTAGAGCTTCCTTGACGCGAGGTGAATTCTCAAACAGCTGACCTCTCTTGAGCTTCAACATGAGTAAAGACCTTTGATCCGCTCGAACAGTGCTATCAGTTTGATCCATCATGGCATCTAAGACCTTGAAATATGTCAACTACAAAGCCATACTTTGAGGCTATGTTATAACACAATGTTACATACCTGGTCTACTGTTCGCAATGGAGCATCCCCATTGCCTAAAGCACGCCTATTTCTACCTCCCACTTCAGGATGCAGGGCAGTTTGACGCAGTCGTAGGAGCCATGTTCGCATGGCCTCGGTCGTAGAATTCCGTTTCGGGTCCCAGTTATCGCTCATGGGAGCCCCTTCGGAGTCAAGACCTATCTCTTCACACATCTGGTTAAACAGTTCTTGATAGTGCTGCTCTTCGATAGGGGTGAATGGCATTGTTATTACATATCTTCGCTGAGCCGGTAGCCGCAATTCGTCCCGCACAGCCTGTTTACTATGTCGTAATGCTAGGCCACCAAACAGGCTTTGGAAATCATGCTTGTGCGAGGAAATGAGAGACGACCATACGTGTTTGTTTGAAGCATATGGCTCTTTTCGAAGAAAAATAAGTAGGCCTTGCAAATCTCCTACTTCATTTCTGACTGGCGTACCCGTGATACACCATGCATGCACGCGAGGAATTGTTCTCGCAACTATTGCAGCAGCAGAAACACCACTCTCAATCATTTGCGCCTCATCGATTGCAACTCTAAAAAATTGAAGTTGCAACAAGGGAGACTTGGGTCTCTCATACTTCTTCTTCCCACGTAGAACCTTCTCTGGGTTAAGCTTTGTGAAATTTAACTCAGCTGAAAGGACCCCATACGTAGTTAGTACGATATCGCAATCAGCCAGGTTTTCGAGTAGCGTCTTTGGTGTCTCTTTTTGCAATCTAAGTCCTTGATAATGCATAACTTTCAATGATGGTGCGTATCTCTTAATTTCAGAGAGCCATTGACCCAAGATTGCTGGCGGCGTGATAATGAGGGTGGTGTTTGTTGGTATAACCTCCTCCTCAATATACGGATCAAAGACCTTTGAGCCTTTGTCCACAACGTGCAGGTCCCGACTGTGTAATATAATCAATGATAGAACTTCCACCGACTTGCCCAGGCCCATCTCTTCGGACAGAATTCCTCCTGTCGTGTTTCGTTCTACTGAAAGAAAAGGAGCAACGTCGTAGGTCACGACGCCATAGAGGTTACTTGCATAATAAACTCGACCGTTCACATCTTTACGTTGGACAAATGAGTGAGGTAACCTTTGAGGATCTGGACTTTTCGTCATTTGCACCCGTCCTGAGGCCCACTCTACACCTTCTCTGCGAAGAAGCCACTGTAACGATCGCTTCTGGAATGGATAAAGTTCTGTCTTTAATCGATCCACCTGGATTGATTCTGCTTGTGCATCCTCCTTTGGTGGAACATGCACACTATTGTAGAAGTCTTGCGGGGACCATTTATTCACATACGCGATTCGGTCGTCAGGAAAATAGTGATTTACAAGTCTAGAAATGACTGCAGGTTTCTTAGTGGCTTGATAAAGATTGTAAGGAGATGTGGTGACGTTCCATCTAATGGTAAAGTCTAATCGAAGATAATCCGAGTCTTCCTTGTGGAACAGGACGACATCGAGAATAGTCCAGATCTTGCCTTCGACTCTGGCCCACTCTTTGGAACTCAAATTTTGTATTTCGATGGCCAGCCTGATTTCTTCAGAAATATCGGCCTCGGCTGGGAATGTGGTCCAATATACGGTCCTTTGGTCATCTTCGACAATCTCAACATAACTCTGTCTATCTCCGGGGAGCAGACGGATGTATGCTTTAATGTCTTCCCTTTTCAATGGTGTCTGGAGCTTCGAGAGCTTGGAACCTATACACTTGACCTCCCAAGAGGCTTTGCCTAAAGTCACAAAATCTGGAACATGTGACGGTGTTCCAGCCAAATCCGTGACAGAGCGATCAGTCCGACTATGCTCTCCAGTCTTTTGTCGCTTGCGAGCTGGTTCCTGCGGCAAAGCGCCGCCATTTCTAGCGAAATCAACAAGAGAATCCGGTATTTCATTGGCAACCAGATCACTTGTAGTAGCATCGATCATATTTGATGCTGTTTCAATAATTCCGGAATGCGGGAAGCGTTGGGATGGGTGCAAACTACCACGTCTACCCGGAGAGGTCGAGGTACCGCCACCTCTTCCTAGTGCTCGAGCCGCGCCGTTTTTCCCCATGACCGGAGACCGCGTCGCAGCTAGATTTTATTGGCGTTGCGCACGAAATTCATGCTTACAAAGGATAAAGAAAGTGATGCGGTGATTTGGTAGCAAGCACAATGGCGAACAGGAGAGTAAGAAGAAGTGATGCCTACTAGATGAGACAAGTTGAATGGCGAGGGAGGCTTTCCTTATCGATCGATAAGAAATAGCTGGGTGCTTTCACGCTATCACGTGAGTATCACGCTAGTATGTTGGGTCTTGGCAGTAAAGTGTTCGAAATTGGAACCTCGCGGGAAAGAGTTGATGCTAGGGAAATTGAGCACGCAACTCAACTACAGGTATATGATTCATCCCCTGTCGAATTGGCCCTCAGTTGTAACTAATTATCTAGTAGGCATCATGATTGTCAAACCATCTCAGCTGCGGCCCATACCGTCCTTTTTACTACCTTTTGCACAGTCAACGGCTTCCATCCAAGCTCGTGGACTGCATCACCGAGTAAAAGCATCACCAGTACCTTCCCCAACACCTTTTGTACCCGATCCGCAGACCTTCCTTACTCTCATTGGCCGTAATTTGAGCCAGCATGCATCAAAGATACCTACCTGGAGGGCACTCTTTACCTTGACTTCAACGCAGCTCCGTGAACTCGGCATTGAGCCTCCACGCAGTCGAAGGTACCTATTACGATGGAGGGAGAAGTTTCGCAAGGGACAGTATGGAATTGGAGGAGATCTGAAACACGTCGAGAACGGTGTCGCCGCTCTGCGCGTTGCTGAGCTCCCAATACAAGGACGCAGCCCACTCGAGAAGCGGAAAGTGGTTGTCAATGTTCCATCCCAGAATCAACTCAGTGAGATTCCTCTTGAGAGTCTCGTACCATTGAAGGATCTACACGTTCAAGGCGCACATACAATTGTTGGCCCACACGTATTACCCGCGGTGGGAGGAAGAGCAGCCAAGCTCGAGGTAAAGGAGGGTCTTTGGGAAGACCGACGCGGACACAAGATCGATGGTGGCGAGAGAAGACAGGCTGAGGTGCGTGCTAAGAGACGGGGCGAGGAGAAGCGGGCGAGGTAGGAATGTTGCAACAAACCGTTGTTGATGTAAGATGGTTTTTGCGCGAGGGAGGCTGTGCATGTACAAAATCTGTGGCTTGCATATTGCATTCTTCCTGCAGAATAGGTTGAACACCAGGACACTATGCTGAGGTTATTTTGGTCCAGAACTGATGGCAGTCGGGGTGTATGTAGAATAATGGACTGCTTTACGCATTTCTGTCTAAGTCCCAGGTTATTCTTTGGGGCCAGGGAGCATTCAGCAATATAGAAGCGTTGTCAGCAAGGGAACATGGCAGCCGACATGGGGTATGCATCCTGCTATTACACTCTACTATTATATCTTGCCGCTATTGCGGTTGATCTTCAAGCGTCAAGGTAAAGAACAAAGTTGACCGTGCCCAATCGAGCTTCGGTGAAGAGATGTCATATAGCTTACCGAATTCAATCGCATGGCAAGGCAAGCATACCTGAGGGTAAGGTAAGGTGCGGTAAGGAAAGGGAGCCCGTTCCCATGGGCAGGCACCGGTCGCCAGCCGGAATAGCTGAGGACTGCCGAGTGGAACAGGACAATGCGACATATGGTCATCCCACCAACCTGAATTTTCCGCCTGCCGCCAACCGATGCTGGCGGTCCAGGATGTAGCAATGATATGTTGCTCGTGAAGCCTTTTCGGACAGTTGTTGCTCATCGCCTACCTAGAAGCATTCCCAGTCCGTTGCAACGGGATTGAAATAGAAGCACGGAAGATATCGAATCTGCATGGGCAAGGCGCATCCTCTCAGAGTCTCCGTGCCTGGTCATGGGAGAAGATGGACACCTCGTGATCGGGCCTATACATCCTGCAGTTCCCGAATTCCACCCTCGCTGGGCCCGCCGTATCTGCTTTCACTCCGGGCAGTTCCCTATTCCAGCACCGATGGGTATTCCGAGCCATGATCAGCCAAGGCGTGGGTGGATTTAGAGCGGTGCTCGTTTGGCTGGGCGAACGATGCAGTTAGTAGATCCCGGATGGGCTCGCCGGTGAATCATTCCCCCATCTTACGAGGTGCACTCCCTCACACCTTCCTAAGCGAGCAAGCCTTCCAGAAGGAAAGCTTGGTCTTCCATGCCCACCCTTTCATCATCACCAGCAGGCAGGTCCGCAATACGTTACCAGGCTGGGGGCATCGTCAGCCAGCCTGCGTACTCAGGCCACGAAACCTCATAAATCAGTCTTTGAGCCAAGCCAGTCAAATAAGGTAAATAAGGTTAACAGAGATAGAGGAGGGTCCTATCGCCCGATCTAGCAGCACCAACCATGTTGATGGGTGGTCGGTATGGCGTAAGTCGCGGGAAGGGGGTACGAAGTACGTTGGTGCTGGATGCCGTTTGAAGCGTGGACGCAGAGGTAGAGCAAGAGGAAGAGTCATCCTGCTCCTCCTCTTCATCATCAGCATCATCGTCACCAGCGGCGGGAGGACCTATGACGGACGAGCATGACTTTGGCCGTCTGCATCGCACACCGTGCTTCATTTCCTGGCCCCAGAACTGAGTTAGTCTCCGTTCCCCGGTGTCATTTATTGGGCACCCAAGAGGACCAGCAAGACTCACAGCTCACCCGCACCCACACATTAGTCTCGCCCTTCTTGCGTCCTCCGCCGTACGTGGGTTTGTGCCAAGGTGTCGACAGATTTACTTGCCTGGCTTATCTTATCGATGCTGGCCTTAAGGCACTGGTCCCATAGGTGTTCTCTCCATGCCATAACCTGATAGTTTCGCTGCGGCGTAGCCGATCCACATCGCTGCCTGAAAAGTCGGCGCTTTAACGAGCAACGACGTCGGTTGACGAAGAGCATCATCTGCTGCTGCAGCCTCCACCGATGCAGGTACCGAAGACGACAACCTTCGAAATGTCCTCTGCTGATCGATGACTGTGACAGTTGATTTGTTCGGTTCGGTCACCCATGGTGCTATGCAATCCTTTCGCGGTGTCTAGCTGAGCCCTCTGTCTTTCCTTTGCCCTCCCGTCCCTCCCCGCTCTCTCTCTCTCTCTCGCGCTCTGTGACATTTCGCTTTCTCGCATTGGCATCCCAAGCTCGTCTCATGCATTCCTTAGCGGCGGCTCTGGTGTCTGGCTAACGAGCCGTCGCTAAGAATTGTGATTCATACCCTCCACCGACCTTGCTACAACAACCTTCTTTGGCTGTGCCTATTCTTATTCTACCTCATGCCCGTCTTTACTGTCTCCGTCAATCACACTCCACTCCCGGCCTAGGGTCGTCCCTTCATTCCCGTAAGCCTCCTTGGGTGGCAGCCATGCACTCAGTCGCTCGCTACCATGACTACCCCCCGGTTCCTGCCTTGAGGCTGCCTTGGAGAAACGTAGGTTTGCTTCCCTTCGTCGTCCTCCAACCTGCGTCACGTACTCGTGGCTTGTAATAATCTGTACGATCCTGGGGTCGAATCGTGTCCAGAGGCAGTGCCTTCAGTCTGAGTCTGACCCTACCATAGCTCTCTTACTCTCTCTCTTACTTTCCACCAACGGCTCGCTTCTCTTCCTCCACCCTTCCCTCTTGTTTCAATTATCAGGCAATCATTATATAACCTCCTCAACGCCTCCCCTTTCCACTAGTCCATAGCCTCCATTATCATTGCACTTCTATAGACTAGAACCAGGCGTGCACCTTTTCCAATTGAGGTATCACAAGTACCGACCTCTCCAACTATTACCCATTGTTTAATTTTGGATACTTCTCTTCCCCATCCAGTACTTCCTTCAGTGCACTTAGACTTCAAGAGAGTAGTAGAGTAGAGGACAAATAGGTATTACCCTCCTCAACCTTCATAATTCTACAGTAGATAGATGTTCGTTAGTATGCCCAGGGTACATTGAGCTATCAGCTAAGCAGCCACCGTAGGGACTCGGAGCATGAGAACGAGCCAATTCAGTCTACTTCCAGATATCCAGAACAGAACCAGGCAACAACCGTGGCCACCAGTGATATCCCACGAATCACGGTTAGTGATCCGACTGAGAATCCAACCAGGGTCAAATACGAATCCTCGTCTTCTACCGAAAAAGAGATGTCTTCTTCCCGCAGCTCCCGTCATGAATCCAGCCGCCATCACTCTTCCTCGCACTCTTCCTCCTCCACCAAAACCAAAAGCTCTTCCTCCTCCTCCAAGGGGAAATCCAAGAAGGACGACTGGTCTGAGATCACAGACCCTGAGGAGAGAAGACGCGTTCAGAATAGAATCGCTCAGAGAAAATTTAGTAAGTAAAATTCAAGTCTCTGAGCCAGGAAAATGCGAGTCTAACTGAAACCGCGCAACAGGAGACAAAGCCAAAGAGACCAAGGAACGAGAAGAAAGAGATGCTCAAAACCAAATGCATGCTAGTCGTTCATACCATACTCCCGATCCAAGAGATATGGGAACCGACGACGAGCTTTCCGGACTACCCTGGGGAAGCCTGAGTCTTCGGCACGTGGTATCCAAGGGCAAGTCCCGAGAGGAGAACTCGCGGCGAGGTTCTCGTCGAGATGAGGACAGGAGCAACTCGTATGAATCTCAGAATGCGAGCTATGCGGGCGGCGATGCCTATTATGAGGGCGATGCAACATATTACGACGACGCCGATCAAGTATATTACGACTATGGGAGTGGAGGAAGTTCGAGATAGACAGTGCCGGGCACAGAACTCTCCAGCCAGAGTATTTCGAAAGTGGTCACTCCTGCGAAGATGGTTGCCTAAGATGGTGGACCTTACTCTGACTCAGAAACTGCATGTGTGCTTTACATAATATTTTTCTTCTGCAAGGGCATGGCACTGGCTTTGGACTGGTAAGCCTCCCAAGTTACCCAATGGAGAATGAGGTCGAAACAAACACGATTCACAAGACAAGATGATATTACGGAGTTACGACCAATACACGACGTCCTTGTGTTTCTTCAGCGGGTTATATTTTCTGCTGTTACATTCTTCTCTTCAGCAAAGCATAGCGATGGTCGGAGTATACAGACGCCTTGGGGAAAATAATTAATTTGGCTATGGGTTTTTCTTTTCTTCATCTCTCAGCTCTGGGACAAGCAAGCGACCTAGATTCAACTCGGTTTGTAGCATTAAAACTACTCCTTCTCATTAATTATTGTCCAATTCGGGTCTGGGAAGAAAGGTTTCTCTAGAAATAGCAACAGCCTAGAAATTGAACCTAATCTCATAATCTCCAGACTTTGGTTCAAGGACGGTGGATGAAGTCACTCCGTTCGTTTAGTGACGCCTGGTTCGGTCCTGATGCCATGACCAATCATAGCCAATGACTCATGCCTTGGACGCGGGAGCTTGTAGATATAAAGTATGGCTTAGGAGGACATCGTGTAAAAACAAAAAAACCGAAGAATGCAAGAGAATGAAACCGCTGCCTGATGTGAGAAGGAACTCTTTATGGGAAAATGCATACTCGTTAGGCACCAGCCAGCTAAACAACAATGCCAAGGTAAGGTACGATTGGACTCCTTCGCTCACTGGCAAGCGGTCCTGCATTGCGACAAAACCACATCGAGTTGGCCGATGGGAAGGTCTTGTGAAAGGGCACCTAAGATGCCATCATTATTTACCACTGCATGCAGGCTGTGTCGTTCCTTGGATCGGATTATGCAACGCAGCGTGCCTTGGTGTGTGGTGAAGGCCTCTGCTCGCTTCGCCGGTCCGGTAACGAGTGAAGGCCCAGTAAGCACACGCCCGGCGTTCTGCAAGTAGGCACGCCGTGGGGGACTCGAACTAGGCCAATGGAAGAATACTCAACCAAACAAGCCTTCATGCTGGCACCGTCCCAACTCTGGCGTCGTCCGTCTATCGCGAAGTCGCGGGCCTGCAATCCACTCCCCCGGGGCCCTGGGGAAGCAGGAGCTGCTGTAGGGAACTGGGCTGGGGGCGGTGGGGGCTTTCGCTTGCAGGAGCTGGCTGTCCAGATGTCCAGACGTCGCACTGGAACTGGAGTAAGCTGCTGCACGGGCCACAATCTCTGCGTGCGTGGTCGTAGAGGTATCTTCAAGACACAATACCTCCCAAAAGCACCATCATCATCGCTTCGTTCGTCACTGCACACCTCCCGCTTAACTCGTCTGCATCTTCCTTCTCCTCGCCATTGCTCCCCATCCATCCGCAAACACCTCCATCGTACCTGGCCACTTAGCCATCCCAGCCATTCCCCCTCCCGTCTAAGTCGACGTGCATCTCCACTCCGATATGGTTCTTATGTCACACTCGCCGAGTCAACAATCATGACCGACCTGCTCAGTGCCCCTTCGCCGGGCTCGACCATTGCTGCTTCAGAGATGGGTTCTCCCGCCCGTGTAGACCCACGATCCACTGTGCATCAACTTCTCGATAACCCCGACTCTGCGCAGAATACCCCAGCCGCTTCCAACAAATACGTGAATGAAATCATGACCGAAGACGACGATGTGCGAACACCAGGGGGCTCTGCTGCCCCCGAGCCTCCTACCTCTGTTCCCGCTGCCACATCATCTCGAAAACGCAAGGCAGAGAGCTCGGCCAATGGCACAACATCAACTTCGATGTATAGCGGCAACAAGGTCAAGCATCTCAAGAAGGACGATGGTGAGCCATTATGGCGCAAAGACATCCAGTACGATTTTCTCAAGCTCATCTTCGAGGATACAACGGCCTGCTTCACCAACAGCTACGAGCCGGACAGCATTGGCAAGCAGACTTTCGCCAATGTCTACATTGACGCAATGGCCCGGAGTAGCAAGACGAGCAAGATCCTCAGGGACAAGCTACTGACGGAGCATGAGCCTGCCAAGAACATGGCCATGGTCTGCCTTCTGGTCAATCTTGGCCGCATGAATACTACTTTGAACTGTATGTCGTTTTATCACCAGTGCTATAAATTATGCTGATATTGGCTAGTCTTCCCCGAAATGCGAGCTCAGCTACGAACCTATCACGCGATTCCTTCTTTGCAAGCCCATCAAGATCCCAACTCCTATAAACAACTACAAGATGCACCGCGGTTGAAGTCCATCCTCAAAGGCGCATCCGAAGATCGACCGGAACCCAATACGTTGGAGAAGATTAAGTCCATGACTGTCCCTAGAACGAATCCTGTCAATCTGATCTTTGTTCTTGCCCAATTTGCACCCAAAGTCACCGAGCTACACTTCCCCCCTCCTCGTGATTTCTATGATCTGATAATGCGAACCACCATTTCTAGCGCTTCTCGAGCGCGGGCATTCCTGTGGTTGATGTGGTTTTACTTGGAGTCAGACTTTACCGAGGAAGGGGCAGAGGAGAATCCATTCGGCGCTGGAGTAGATTATGGAGTGGATCTTAGAAATCAAGGAGTTCCGCGGTTCGATTACATGTTGGATGAGCAGGCTGACCAGGAAAATATTGACACTCCAGAAGAGATTGAGTATGGCCACGCGAAAATGCGTGAACGCAAGCGCATCATTGAAGCAGACCAAGCTGCGTTCCAAGCAGAAAATGGTCCTCCAAAGCGAGGTCCGAAACCTAAGCTCTACCTGCCACCAGATGATGGCGGTCCTAGTCCGGCTGCTACCATCATCCCTCGAATGCGATCCTCTAAGTACGAATCCGACATGGACAGTACTCGATCCACGCCTCCCCCTCGAGCATCTTTTGGTGGTGCCCGGATTGGTGGATTGATTAGTGGAAGACCGCTCAATGGCAATGGTGGGTCACTTCCAAAGCGTCTTATGGACGGCTCCTCTCCAGTGCCTTACGTCGTAGAAGGGAATCCAAGACGAGCGAGACCCCTTACGGCACATCAACTTGCTGTCGAGCGTAATCGAAACCAGCGAGTAGACTACATACTCAGTCGAGGCTTGAGGAAGGTTCACCACAGAGCTAGAAAGCACCGCAGGCAAGAAGGAGCCGTTTTTCGGGCTTTGCAGCGGACCAAGCATATCCCCCTTTCAGAACACTTTGATGACAGTGAGGATGACGATAGCATTGTTAAAGATCCGGGCATCTTTCGAGAAAGAGGTTTCCGGGGAATTGTCCAGCTTGTGAGCGAGGATGACGATTTTGGTGAAGAATCGTCAGCTTATGCCGCAGCAATGCGGCGAATGGGAAGACGCTTGGATCGCTGGGATGGCCAGAAAGATCTCAACCTTGGTGTCATGGGTACCAATCGTGTCCCCCAAACCTCATTAAAGGTAGAAGCCAATGGCCATTCCGCCAGGGACAATGATGAGACGGAGGACGAGCGACCAACAACGAAAAAGGCCAGCAAACGAGCTCCCAGCAATGATGTTGTCATGGAGGACGATGAAGACCTTGACGATATGGAGAAAGAGATTCTCGGACTTGGCAATGAAGGTTACGACGAGGATAGTGCTGTCGATGAGGATAATCTCGACGATGTTGACAAACAATTGTTGGGCATCCACGACGCAACCGATTCAGAAACCTATGCTGGCGGCGACGACGAATAGTGAATATGTTATCGATCATGGAAGTTAAGATCTTTTGGTGGTATAATCGATAGGCTTGTCGATGGGATGGCGTTTTGAGGGCATGTGGCGTATAAACAAACTTAGCTGAGTTCATCGCAAGTTGGATCTGTATGAGTTCGAAAAATGAGCACCCTCATAGAGACCGGAATACGATTATGTTACTGCAGACTGCACGCAGAGTCGCAATGATTTCTGCTTCCTCCGTTCCGTGAAATAAATTTGTACAGAGATTCTATCTGCCAGTCAATCATGACTGACCGTTGTTACTGATTCTCTATCTACAGATAGGTCGCATCCTGTGTAGCTATCGATCTTGGCCGTTCATTGTCTCGTCTTGCCATGGATTCATCACCTTATCTATTCCTGAGTGCCATCTTCCTAGGCAAGTAGCAAATGGGTAAGCTTGATACACTATTGAGAGTACTATTACAGGTCATTTTCTTGGCTAGTAGTTCTAAGTCATCCTACTTATATCGGTCATAGTCAACTGCCATCTCTCCTGCGCCCCTCTCTCGTATACCACCAGCGTATTCTTCTTCGCATTTCTAAACATCTTATTCTCCTTGCCACCACTCACACCATACAAAGCATCCGCAATAGGTCGCAGTAGCATGCTCATGGACAGGTTGCTGTGAGGACCAACCATCACCCGGTTGGTAAAGATGGCAACAACGACGCAGAATAGGAACTGTGAGGCAACGATTAAAATGAGAATGAGATAGAAAAACTTCGGGTGGTTCTGTCCGAGATAAAAGCCTTGCGAGGGCTGCATGCCGTAGTATGTCACGTTCGGATTGAACAATGATGCGCCTGCAATTGTGCCCAAGGCCCATGTCGCGATGGTGGAGCCCATAAATGCTAGGAGAAGAAGTCAATCAGAGGTCACTTGGGGTTTACTGCTTGGCATCATTTGGCACTCACAAGAATTTCCGTACAGTGGAGAGCCCCAAAGACTGTCCTTTGGGTAGATCTGGGCTTCCTGCCCTGAATCGTCAACATACCCTACTTGCGCTATGGAACTTGTCGCCCAGAAAGCCATCAGATCGTTAATATAAGAATAATTGTGCGGGTCATTCTGGGTTGCACCCATTGTGATGTTGCCTTAATATTCAAGTCAGTATTCATGATTTCCAGTCTTAAAGAGTGCAAGCATGTAACAGTAATTAGATGACCACCACATTCAAAAAGCACCTAAATATCGTGACAGAATATAAAAGCCTGAAGGAATTCAACTCACATCTATAGTACCAAGGCTCGGTGTATGAAGCTTCAAAAGCTTCGACTACTGAGCAGCGTGGGTTTCCGTCGAGGCAATGATTGTTCTTGTTGGTAAAAAAAGTAATTGATGATGGGACCTTACGCGAGACAAACACGTCGCCAATATCTTTGACCTGTATACTAATTAAATCCAACTTCCAATGAACGACAAAATTTCAATCTTACTGTGATATTGCTGAAATTTCCATCTCCGTTCTCCGTCACTTGGTGAGCATTGCAAGAATACATGACCTCAATCGTTCGGTTTGTATAGATAGAGAATGAGCCAAGTCCAGCAGGAGAAGCGTCTGAGAAGATAAACTTCATTTTTTGCTCATTCCAGTCAACCCAAAGCATGTCATTTGAAGCTTTATACAAGTCGTTTGGTTTGGGTATAATATCGGTTATATTAACCCCATAATTGAATGCGAGGCCCCCATATAGATGAGCAATATATTGCTCATCCTGGATACCTGGTCTGGTGTTGTCTCCCCTTAGAAGTTGTCAGCGAATCTAAAGGTGGTAGCTGGGGGCCCTAGAAGTACCAGCAAGGGCTTCTTCAGTCGGATAAATATAAAAGGAGGTATAAATATTAGACAAATCTCAGTTATTTGTATAGAACCAATACGAATAACAGAATCGATTCAAGCTATCTGTATTCGTCTTCATGAAAAAGAGAGCTCTCTTAAGAGCATAGTACATACCAGGGGAAAAAATGATCCATATTCGGGATCGTGACATTGCCTGGTCTCATCAACGCGGCATTGGTGTTGACTTCAAAGCCATACGTCAAACTGAGCATTGCAATTCCAGCTTGAGCCAGAATGTTGATGAACAACCATGCAGCACATGCCAGAATGACAACCGGTCGCTTGGACATCAGAGCTAGTCGCGCAAGCATTGTCAAGCTGTCGCAACCTAGAAGCAAGTCCAACTTGGCTCAGAGTCAGCAAATTGCACTCTTAATCACAGCATCCCTCAAATGGGCCTACCTCAAGCAGATTCCGCTTCCTGAAGCTCAGTATTGGCCATCGCATATCTAACGCCATATCCTTGAAGCTACTCGCGATATTTAGACCCAAGGCGATACTGATCGCTGTAGTCCAAGCATTGAAGAATTTCTTCCCAGTCTCGTCCACCACGCCTGCTTTCTTGTATTGTCTTATCACAAGCACATAGGCAGCGCATAAGCCGAAGGTAATAAGATACCTAACCAGGCTCCCCAACAACAAATGTCGCAACTGCCTGCCGCTGTTGTCCTTGGGCGGGTTGTTGTCGAACCCGGAAAAATTGGTATCTAACTTGTTGAGAGGATCAATAAGAAATGGTTGCGTATCATCTTGACAGAACATCAGTGTTGCATCTTAGGTAAAGCATCCCTCCGTAGCGAACTTACTGTTCTCGCCTGGGGGTGGGAACAAGGTGGAGGATGTCGAATTGACCGAGGCTCTGTCGTATCTGCTGCTCTGATATCTCGCAGCATCTTGCATCTCCACTCCATTCTGGGCGCTCAAGTCGCCCTCGTTGAAGTCGGGACTCCATTGCAAAGGATTAGATGGTCGTCTGTCGTGCTCGTTATCTAGAGGCGAGAAGGAACTGGCATAGCCAGTGTGAAAGTATGCCATCGCTTCGGGTGGGACAGCAAAGAGGCTATGGTGCTGAATTGCAGGACATGTCTATTAATAAGTAAAGCGATGAGCTCCCTTGTAAATTCTCAGATGTATCGCCAGTCAGCCCTTCTGCTTCCTCTTATCCTCTCTCGGTGAGGCTTGTCCCTCGAACCGCACTACCACCCATTGCAGGCCAGCCAGTGGGGGCTGAACGGGAACTTGGGGGAAATGGGGGAAGTATATCAGGATGGCAGCGCAGCCACCAAGAGCTTGATTGGGTGCACCCACGAGGGAAGCTGTGCGGCTGACCTTGGCGTCCAGACGCAAGGCCAAAGTGGTCAGCAAAACAAACTACATGAAGTAACCAAGCATCAAATGCATTCGGATGAAGCTTTATCAATTTCACATCTGCATCTTGGGCCGGTTGAACTGTCTGCGTTGTAATTGACATGCTATTGTCTAGATGGGTTATAGGTGTAGGGGACAAAGAGGGAAGAAAAGCGAAAGGAGGCTCTGCCCTACACGCCGGTACAGTATATGGATGAAGAATGTTGCTTATTTTAGCCTTTATAGCCTTGCATCAAGCAGTAACTAGCACAACGTCTTCGTACTCGGAGACTCTCTTGGAAACCTAGTCTTGTCATTCTCAACAACTTGAAGAATTACATGGCTTTTGACTAGAAAACCCCAGTCTCCAAAGCCTTGCGACGTTACCGCTCTCAATCCTTGAAGTCAGTTGGGTAATTGTAATTAAACGTGCTGAACAAGGGCTGAGAAGACACAACTTGTTACTTTGTTAACAGGTAGGCCATCCAGCTTGTGATTTTGCATCTTTGCACATTAAAGCCTCAGCAGTCTCTCGGAAAATTCAACGAGTTTGATATATTAGATAGATTTCATTGCCAAATAATGTACACGTATCGTGACAGTTACTAAATATCGCATCTTTCGCTGAATACTAAAACAGTCTTGCTATCCACCACCGGCTTAAAGGAACAACCAGCTATTATATACAGCACGATACAAGCAAGCGTGGGGAGGGAGGAGGCATTATTGTTTCAGCTCATGCAAGCTGCTCTGCTCAAATGACCTCATGGAATTTCGAGTCTCGAACTGGACTGCTGCTGCCCTTAGCTGGACCTGCAGTGAATATAGGAGGTGGGGCAAGTCCTTCGTCAAAATTGTCCCGGGTTTCCTCAAACTCGTCATCATCGCTATCGTCAGTAGCCGAGACTACACTGGTATCCGATGCTCGACTCTGGCTCCTATATACGCGTTCCTCTGCATCGGTATCAGTGGTTTTGCCCGCAAGTGCAACTTCACGCACGGAAGAGCTGCGATTCTCTACACTTGTCATGCTGTCATTGTGCACACTTGCTCCGGTGTAAGTAGCACCACCTAGTTATTTGTCAGTTGTTTGACCAAGATTCACAATAGATAAAAAAAACTTACCGACAAAGCCCTTATCATCACTGCTCTCCTCCCTAACCGGCTTCTGTCCTCTACTCATTCGTCGGGAGAACTTGGTCTTCAACCAGTTCTTGACCTTAGACCCGTCTCCAGGAGAACCTGGCGATATCATGGTAGACTCGTCCTTGTTGGCTACGTCGGCGGCATCTTGCATACGCTGCTCACCCTGCATCTCCATCGAGGTTCGAATTGGTGCTGGTGCTGAAGCGATATCTCTCCTTTTTGAAATAGTGGAGGCTTCTCTTTCGATAGGAGCTACTTCTCCGGCGGCATGGTCCTCAGTTGCAATAGACGCACTAGCTACCAAGGTATTGTCCGCCACTTCGGGCTTGTTACTAGAAGAAGCGTCCTTGGACTTTCGCCTCTCCTTTGCAAGTCGCCTCTCTTCCGCTCTAGCAACCTTCTCTTCTTGCTCTTTGGCTCTCTTTTCTGCCTTCTCTTCATCCCCCTTTAGTTTCTTTTCATCCCTATCTTGTTCTATCGAATGTTAGTACAGTGATCTGGTTGTCATTGACTAGGGTTGTGGCTCACGCTTCAGCTTCTTGTTGATATCCTTTACCTCCTTATCGTGCGCCTTCTTTTCAGCTGCCTTTCGTGCCTGCGTTTCCTGTTCAAGCTTCAACTCAGCCTGACGGATCCTCTCCTTCTCGGCCTTTTCGTTGATCTCGTCAAGGACAGGTTGCACATTTCGAGCAGCGACCAAATTGATTTCACTTTGGTTCATGAATTTCCCTCCACCAATGTTGACTTTCCCATAATTCTCCATACGAGTTTCACTCTTAGCTTGAGCCGCTGCGTGTGCCTTGAGTTCCCAATCGGAAAGGAGAGACGGGGCGACCTTGCCAGTGTCTGCAAAAACTTTCTCATCCATGCCGTGTAGACTCTTTGTGACGTTGCGTTGAGCTACAGCAATCAAGTTCTCTCGGTCATGTTGCCTTTTCTTTTGATCGACTTCGGAAAGCTTGTTTGAAAAGAATGACATCTGCGCTCGGATTTTGTTTGACTGAGCCTGGTCATCTGTCACGTCTCCTTCACTTGAAGCCCGTCGCCGGGGTCTGCCTCTAATGGATAGTCGGGACGCAGCTTTGCCACTACTTCCATAATACTCGCGGAATTCCATATTCTTTTCGTGGTCTCCATATAGCTTGGCAAGACGTTCTTGCGCCAACTTTTGTGCTGCTTCCTGAAGGTTGTTGAATTGCATCAGGACAGGTTCGTCGCCGCCCGATGAGAGTGATGAAGTCCGACCATGTGCCGCAGCTGCTGCAAAATGAGCATTTGTACCCTGCCCAATCTGCTTCTGCTGCATCTTATACATCCCTTGTGCCATCGCAACTGCAGATGCATGCAGAGAGTCTGCTCGGTTCTTCTCCTCGACCTCAGGTGCTACAGGAGGACGCGATGTATACATATCTCTCGACAGATTAGTGAAGGGCACTGAACCTCCACCAGGGTGGAGCTCATTTCGTCTGCGGGATGGTTTTGTTGCAGAAGTTGCAGCAATTAGCGCATTCGCTGCTGCATTGGCTTCATCTGGGTATCGTTCTGGGAGACTAAGCACCGGCGTAGATTCAGACCGTTTTCTGTTCCCCCTCATAGCGCCTGTTGCGGCCAAGAGTGATCCTTGGCGACCAAGAGTGGTATGCCCGTAATCAAGTTGGGGAGAAAGTCCTCCGGCACGATCCTTCTTGAAGGCTTGAGTGGCGGCAGTATTACCCCAGGATGTAGCTTCCGGTCGCCAGATCTCAACCTTTCCACAGTCTCTGTTTGCCAGCACTGCAGCCTTTGCGCCCGCGGTACTTTGTTCGGGCTGCCACATCGGGGCCATCTTATAGTCCTTCGCAAGCATCGCAGCAGCCGAGGCGGATGCTGACGGATCTGGCTTCCAATGCTCGAATGATTTTTGATTGGCCCAACCCAGGCTTGCAGCAGCACCTGCGGCGGAGTCGTTCTTCTTCAATCCTGACGACGGATAGCTCGGGAGGTCTCGAGGGTTGGCGTATTTGAGCGATGCTGCTGCACCTGCGAGCAATGATGTCAGGCCGTCGTTAACAAGAGTTACTGATTAGATGTGCGACCTACCTGCAGACGAGAGTTTATTGCCACTATCGACATGTATTTGCCCATTGGTGGTCACACTATTCGCCGTGGATCGGTTTTTGTTCGTGACATATAAGGCTGCCGTAGCAGCTTGATCCTCCAGCTTGGAGGACGTGGTGTGGGGCTGCATGCTCTCGGTAGGCATTGTTGTGGTAACCATCACTGCAACGACCGCGCCAAAGACGAGTCTTGCCAAAAGTCAGAGTATTGTTGATGAGATTTTGTCCCAGAACTTGAATATCGAATTTGCTGTACAGTTTACACAGTCTAGTATGCGACAATGGGTGTCGAGGCCACGGGGTGATCGGCCGAAACAGGGCTGAAATGGTGAGCGAGTCGATGCGGCAATCCAGATCAAGCTCATACACGGATTTCCGACGGTCGAAGCAAGGCAATAGGTGAGAAGCAGATGAGCTATACCGGCTTGACTGTCAGAGAGGAAGGGTCAGGTAGTGAGGAGTCTGAAGTCATTCAGAGAAAATGGGAAGAATGCAGATTTGTAGAGACATTGGTCTTGACTCGTTCAGGACTGACGATGGCTGAAGGCCTCTCTCCTACGTCATACCCGCATCTCCCTTAGCCGTCCACAAGACACGGCATTGTTGCACGTCCAGTGCATCGGTGGAATGGTTTGAAATGAGACTCGACTGGAGATGCAATTTGGCGACGCTTGCTGGTGTCGTCGTATGGATTGCTATCGCAATTGCAACTTTCTGTTTGTTGGTCGGTTTGTTTACCTCCTTTTTGTGGGGAGGACGGGCCATCTTTGAATTCCATATTGAACGGTAGCTGGGTAGGTGGCATGATCGCTTCAAGGATTCCAGCCATCAGGGATCTCTCGTGGACCCTGTCCCTTCTGCCTTCATCGTGCCCATACGGGGGTACAATAATTATGATTTGTACCGCTCTGCATAATAATTCCAAACTTGGCCATGTCCTAATTCCTGTTTTGTCCAAACGGCCATTCGCCGCCATCATCATCCACATCGTCATCATCATAGCTTCATAACTTTGTGCAGACGCCCAGGCTCTCCTTTTACTTTGACCTCTACTCGAGCTGTCCCTGTTGGCTCCCCGCCTACCTCCCCCACCCAAGTCGATCTGAGTCCTTGCTCTACGGCTAGCACGCGACCTTTGAGGTTGCCGTACAGAGTGTATACATAAGCCAAGCCACATGTTCACTCCCTCTCGTGCTGCAGGTGTCATCAACTCATCTTCAAGACGATAGTCACTGACAGCGAACCGGCCATGCCTGCATCAACCACGGCTGGCAAGGCACAGTTCCCAGCATTCGAGAACATCCTGAATCTGCGAGATGTCGGCAAAACTATCAATGACTTTCTAGGCGAGAAGTACTGCTCTCTCTTTTCATCTGTCAATTATCCCAGGGTATGCTTTCATTTAATTCAAAATGCTTACCATACCCTAGGCGAGTGGCTGAAGGTCGACTATATCGTTCGGCTCGTCCTGGTATGAAATATACCGACTTTTTGATGGGCATTCATTAACAACAGCAAGATGATGCGACTTTATCAGACAGAAAACGTTTGAAAGATGAGCTTGGCATCAAGGCGGTAATGGACTTACGGACAGTGTACGTTCCAATGTTATGTTTTCATCATATTTGACTCTGAATCCCATAGCACCGAGCATGTCAACCAAGCAAAGAAGCGAGAAGGCGACCTGAAGATTCCAGCCCTCTTGCAATCCAACGAAGCTTTGGCCGAACCTATCAAAATTCCCGGCATGAAATATTTGGAAATAAACATCAACGGTAAAGGTTTCGAGCGGAGTTTACTTTGGCAGCTAAAGGCCACTAGTTTTGCGTAAGTATTATCCTGTGCCATTACACCCACGAGCCAAGCTGATGTCTCTTCAGTAAATTAGTAGCCTTGATGTTACTCGGGTACCGCATGGAAGCAATCAGCATTCTTGGGCGGGAGGTCATGCAGCCCCGAGGTCTGGTAGGACTTGGATACGATTCTCTGGACCATTGTGGCGCCGAGATAGCAGATGTAAGTTTGACTGCTTACTAAACCTCCTTTTACTAGCTCTGACATGGCCTAGGCACTTCGAGCATTTTCGTGCTCAGCCAACTTGCCAATGGTTGCACACTGCACACAAGGCAAAGATCGTACTGGTCTTGTCATTACACTAATCCTACTACTTCTAGACGTCCCACTTAAAGCGATAACTTACGACTACTGCTTAAGTGAAGAAGAACTATTGCCAGAGAGGGACAGCAGGCTCGTGGAGATCAGACAGATTGGTCTGACGGATGACTTTGCAGGTTGCCCACCAGACTGGGTGGAGAAGATGCATGCGCATTTAGAGGAGAAGTATGGTGGGATTGAGGCTTACTGTACAAATATTGGATTTTCAGAAGAGGATCGTACAAGTCTGAGAGGTCTTTTGAAAGCATAGAATGCTGTGTTGCAAAGATCACACGTTCGGGTTTAGGTTACAATCGCCTTGCCCTTGCGATATTTATCCCCATAGTTTACATTCTACAAGTACATGTTTCGGTGAGATCCCCCAGCAAAGAGAATGCTATAACAAGTCCTAAGCTATGTCTCTCGGCCTATGGAATTGCTACTCCTTCAACGAGGGTAAGCTGAAGAGAGGCCCGACTTTGGTCTTATCCAATCGAGAATTCTTAGTCGTCCGTATAACAGAGTTCGTTTCTGCTCAATACGGACTTGGCCAGAGAGACGATGCTAATAACTATATCTGTATGGGTGTCTTGGGTTTCACTCCCATACAGTGTTTCTAACACCAGAATCATAACAACAGCCCGGCCTATGCTTTTACTTTTGTGTTTGTACAGTAATATCATTATACATAACTTTATCCATGGTATCAAACCTCTCAATCTAATGCTCCAATGCATATTGTACAGTATTTAAATGCTCATTCCAAACTCCAAACAAATCATCCCATGACTATGCCCTTTTCTATGCATTACAAAAGAGATTCATTACAAATACTTCATCATACCCACTCACAACCACTTAGAAATTGTGGCCCATAGCGGGCTTCGGCCTCTCCACCACTACTTCATTGTTGGTCAATGTTCGTTGGCTATCGACGGTGTTTCTGCCGTCAGGGTATTGCCGAGCGGCACTTGCGCGGTCATTGGCCTCATGCTGCATTTCGGTTTCAGCATTTGAGAAGCGACGGTTTTTGGTGTGCACGGCAGGGATAAGGTCGATGAAGAAAGATAGCACGTAGAACGTGAAGATGAAGGCGATGGCCCACTCAAGAACAGCAGCAGCATTGTAGAGCTTTTTGAAGTTGCATGCAGCGAAAGCGATAGCAAGGACAACTTCGATGAGGATGAAGACAAGCTTGATCCAGAAACTGTTACGGAGGATGGCGTGTTGTCTGAAGTCTAGGATGGAGTTAGCTAACGAACTAGTGGCTTCTTGGGGTTGACTTACGTATGCCGAGACGTTGGTACTCCCAGCAAATGAAGATAGCGCTGACGACATATCCGACGATGAACAGAAGCAAGAAAATGTCATGGAGAGTGTGGTGGTGTAGTGTGTCAAAGATGCTGAGGAGAATCAAGCCGGCTGTTCCAATGAGTGCGAAGACCATCGACAACCCCGATAATACTTTCTCGGTCATCGTGGTGTTTCTGGCGAGGCGTCCACTGTGTCGAAGCCACCGTTCCGACAAAAATGAAAGGTCGAGGAAGACGGTTGTTACACACGAACCGGCAATGAATAGCGGCTTCAGGTGTCCGGCTCCAACATCGGAAATATATGCGATATGTTGTGATGCGTCCATTGAAGCCAGATGGGGACGACCGTCAACATTCCAGCTGATGAGGAGCCCGAGAAGCATACCTAGCCAGCAAAAGGCCGAGATGAGGGGAAAGACCTGATTGCGATGTTAGCCAATTCGAGATAAACAGCAATACAACGTACCCAATATGATATTCCCCACATGATGGCGGGTATGATGAGGTCCTGAATTATGCTGTTCCTTGCCGGAGTAGAATGTCTACAGAATGTATAAACTATACTAATGTACGAAGTATTATAGCCTCGTATTATTGGCGGAAGCGTTGTATATGGATGCTGGCGATGAAAGATAACCGACGTGAGAGAGTTAAGAATCAAGGGACAAAGGGTGAGAGGAGAGATATATAAGTCCAATGCCAGGTACGTCAAGCCTCCCGCAACACGTAAGAGATGATAAGTCTCTGTTCGGCTTGGCAGTGTGGTGGTTGCGTAGGTCGATGACAATCTGTGGAGGAATTCCTCTTCGAGAGTTGTTCGGTACCCTTAGTAATGTAGCACAGTGACATCATTCCGAGCACAACCTTTCGCATCAAAGCTCCAAAGCCCTTCCTCGCGGCTTCCATTGGCTGGCCTGCCCGAAAACCAGGGATTCCATGGAGGGTGGCTTTTAGCACAATCGGGATGAAGTCATGGAAGATGCGGGCCGACTGATTGCCAGTTGCTTGGCATGGAGGCAGGGGGACTTAGTAAGCGTGCTAAGGTGGACGAACTCAAACGGGAGTTTGTGCACTTATGCATCTATACATCAGTTGTATAATCAGGTCATACTCCGTAGACCTCCGTAGGGGGTGCATAACTTTAACTCCCTGAGGACCCCCACCCGTGCTGTGCTTCTCTGGTCAGCCTTGTCCTTTTAGTCTCAGCCGTGTCGACAACAACTACTGTACAGCATCGCCGACCAGCAACTTCGTCCCATCCAGCATGTCATAATTGTGCGAGGCCACTGCCTATTGACTCCCTTTCTCTCCACTTCTCGCCATCCTCGGAGCTTCACATCCTCTCCATCATGGCCGTCTCTCCCTTGATCCTGCCCCCAGCACCCGCTGACAAGAATGCTGGCGCAAAATTATCGAAGCTGTCGAACCAAGGATCCAATGGCGCTGCATCCGAAGTCCCACCCGCAAGCAGCGGTATCCGCGACCTGGCAGAACAGATGAATGAGGAGGAGAAGCAGAAATACGTCAAAGGTTTGATTGCCGTCTTGTTTCTTATCTTCTCTGCCAGAAACCATCAGCAGCAGCACGGAGACTGCCATTTTGCAAATTTCATTTCACTCACACCTATCAGGCAAGAAACTTGGTGAAGGTACCTACGCCAATGTCTACCTCGGTCATCTTCGCGACGATCCGAAAAGGCTGGTTGCTATCAAGAAAATTAAGGTCCAAAAAGAATACACTGAAGGAATGGCTCCCGATGCCGTCCGCGAACTCAAACATCTCCAAGAGATCTCACACCCAAATATCATCTCTCTCCTCTCTGTCTTCTCCTCAAAAGATCAAAACCTTAATCTTGTTCTCGAATATCTTCCTCTTGGCGACTTAGAAATGCTTATAAAGGATGTGGAAGGTGTCCGGTATGGTGCTGCAGATATCAAGGCATGGATGGGAATGCTTAGCCGAGCTATATGGTTCTGTCATGAAAATTTCGTACTGCATCGAGATATAAAACCGAACAATTTACTGATCGCTGCCGATGGCGAGGTAAAGCTTGCTGATTTTGGTCTGGCGAGATCATTTTCTGACCCATACCGAATTATGACTTCGAATGTTATCACCCGGTGGTACCGACCTCCTGAGCTTCTCTTTGGCGCCAAGCACTACTCTGGAGCCGTTGATATTTGGTCCGTGGGCTTGGTTTTTGCTGAATTGGTTATACGGACGCCATATATTGCGGGTGATACAGAAGTTGGGCAAGTCAATCTCATTTGCCAAGCTGTAGGCACCCCTACAGAGGAAAATTGGCCGGGCGTAAGCAAATTGCCCGAATATGCAGTTCCAGACCCTCCAAATCCAATCCGAGGACGAGATCAATACTTGGGCACTTTTGGCACGGCTGGACAAGAGGGAGTTGACCTGCTTATGGCAATGTTGATACTGGACCCAAGAAAACGAATTACAGCTAGAGAGGTGCTACAGCATCCTTGGTGGGCGAGTGAGCCGAAGCCGACAAGGAAGCAGGACCTACCAAAGAAAGGAGGGGGAGCAGAAAAGATTGGTGAAGATTTAAAACGACGTCCCGGCATTCTAGATGACGAGAGAGGTGCAAAAGTGGCCAGGAAACTTGATTTTGGGAAAATGTAAGTATAATATGGAGTTTACTTCTACATGGCGTTCGGGTAGGAAGTTGGCGCAGAGATGTCGTCAAGATAAGAGCGAAGGCTGATCGCCAGCCCAAATCGAGCTTGTATCGCCAATGGGGAGGGAATCCAGTACTTTCATCGCAAACAAGCCCTTGCCCTGTCTTCTCACCTATAGTGATCCTATAACTTGTTTGTCCAAGAGGCCTTAAGACCAGGCAGGGGTTTGTTTACGTTGGGAGTATTATACGACCCAGTAGCAGACGACGACATTCATACGTGTATCACTAAGTAGCATGAGCGTGCCATGCTTCCTGCACCAAGTGTATAACCACATAAGTTTGAATCTGAGCTAAAGCAAGGTACCTCACCACCTTACTTCTTAGCATTATGTAAGCATGCATTAAATTTACATGTAGCTCATCTCCTTGATCTTTACTTTAACTTTTGTTGTGCCTTGCATTTCAAATCAGTCTGTCGATTTCTTTCCATTCTTTCTGTTTTTGCCCGTGTTGAGTGAGTCGCACTCCACAGGGGTCAGCGGTAGTCAGATTAGGAGGATCGTAAAGAGTGGTTCCACAAGTTCGGCTGTGCCACTCCAACCTTCCGATCACCGACCATCACAGAGACGCGTACACTTCTTGCTCTGTTTGCCAACCAGCACCACATGTTAAACCACTGATCCAACCTTCGGCCATCACATCACAGGGATGCTTACACGTCTTGCTCTGCTACTTTGTCGCTAGTCTTGACCCTCACTTGGGTCGCCAATTATGTTTACAAACATCCAGCTCTCTCACACTCCCCCTAAACCGTTTGCAGTTCCTATCGCCTATGCCATATGCATACTGTCCTGTCTTCTGCCTACCAATGTTCATCATGGCCAGCGAAGGCAGGTAGCACGTGGCTCCCGCATCCTTCTGTGCACACCACTAATCCTATACTACCTCTCCCAGGCAATGCAGATGACCACAGGAGACAATGCGCTGGATTACCTAACCGGCACCGGTTGCTTCGTGGTGTTGTTCAAGTGGATTGACTTTATGGTCTTGCACACTCCTGAGAAAGACTTCAGAAGAGTGGGAAGGGCCGAGGGAAGCTTTTCTGGCGGAGAGGGAGTGGAAGAACGGGTTCCAGAAACCTTCTTGGAGAAGCTGCTCTGGAGTTGTGACCTTTGGACTACTCTTCGTGGAATAGGCTGGAACTGGCAGGTACCAAATGTCCCTCACACTTCAGTGACCTCAAAATGGTATGTAAATGATCGTCTTTGAATTCAAGAAACTTGAAATAAATAGCATATAGGTCCTTCGTCAAACAACGTATCACTGAGTGTGCGTTCTATTACATCCTTCTCGATATCCCTGCGACTTATCTTCGCGGGTTGAGACTGGGACAGGCAGGAACTGCCGACATCTTTGATTTTCCACTCAAAGATCAAGTGATTTTGACCTGGCTTAGCACTCTATGCGCGTATACTGTTCTGCAACTCCAGTACAATTTATTTGCTTGCATATTCGTCGCCACGGGTCTTTCTGCGCCCGACAAGTGGCCCCCAGTAATGGGCTCGCTCCCAGATCATATTGGAAGCGTGAGAAGTATCTGGGCTGGGTTTTGGCACCAAACAGTTCGTCGTGTATGTGCTCGTATTCAACTCTTTCCATAATTCCGTGATTACCGTGGGTGAGACTATACTAAGATCCCAAAAGGTAGTAGGAATTCCTTACCAGATATTAAGACAAGTGGTTACTTTCCCGAAGAGATCTCTTATTTCTCGATACACACAACTTTGGTTCTCCTTTATCACATGTGCAGTGCTGCACCACATTGGTGCCATAAAAGTTCCTGGCATTTCAGCAGAAACGAATGGCCTGCAGTTCATCTTCTTTGTATGCCAACCACTAGCCATTACGTTCGAGGAGATCGTGGCCCGATTGGCGAGGAAGCGTGGCATTCGACAGAGTCGTGCCACAAAGTGTATCGGTGCCTTGTGGGTAGCCATATGGTTCAGCTTTTCTTTGAGGTATCATGCTACATACCAGACGCGGACAGGTATCTTCGAAAAATCAGCTGTTCCGAGCATTGCAGAATGGGCATTCAACCAGATGGATGGTGGAATCTTATCAAAGTGATCGGGGTCAGTAAGGAAGAATATGTTCTTACGTGGAGATGGTTGGCAAGACCTGTAGCTGGTGAGCCGGTTCTTAATCTATTCAAGCCTGCTGTCATTATTGTGTTAAGATTTTCAAACTAGATACTTAGACGTTTATACGGAGACCATGAAGATTACATGGAGGAATTGTGTTACTAAATTTCTGGTTCGTTGTAATTAACTGCCAACTACGTCCAGGGTTTGCTATTTCCTGGGTGGGCGAACATCTCCCTTCCAGGCGTGAGATTCCCCACACTAAACAAGCCAAGTTCATCGATATAATTGTGGTCGCACAAAGCAAGCAGAGTGTCCAAAACATTTCTGCTCACCGTATGCTTCGTCTTGGGACTTATCGGCTAGCCCTCAGGGGATACGAGGAAACGGTCGGAACAGCGATTTTCCCTTTCCTATGACATATCATTCAACGATAAAGTTAGAGGACCGGTGCGGAAGGCTTAGCTGTCTCTTACACGTACGTATCTTAGATCGTATGATATGATACCTGACCTGAACTGTCCTCAGGGGCTGCCTCGCTTCTGAATAGGAGTCGCCTGGATGACCTTCGCGAACCTTACGAGTCGCATCCACTGGCGTCAGCCAATCAATAGCAACTTATTGGTAACGGAACAGGCATAATGCTCCAAAGCACTTCACTAAGTCAGCCTCCACCAGCTATCTCTGATAAAACCCCGCGCCGTCGTCATAAAAACGAACGATCCTTCTCCAACGTTCGACTCTTCTCTTCACGCCTCACGCCTCACACCGCAAGCTACACCTACCTCAGACTTTCTATACTCATTCCACGCAGCACAATTCGCCTTCTTACCCTTAAACCAGCAGATATGGCCGCTACCGAGCAAGTATGCCCAGTTGTCGGCACTACCAACACAATTCTCCCCCCTTCTCATCCAGACTTCGATATGGATGCTGAAGGTCTGGTGTGCCCAGTCACCAACGCAACCACCGCCCACCATCACATTCTGCACAAGCATCCCGGGCTCCCCAGCTCGACTGACTTGAATGCTCAAGCATGTCCTGTTCTCAAGGAAACTATCAAGTCCCCTGAGAACAAGAAGTTGGACGAGGGAATCTGCCCCATCGTCGGCCCCGTTTCTACCATCTTGCCCCCAGATCACCCTCCTACCGATCAAGGCGCAGATGTTTGTCCAGTCACCAAAGCAACCTTGAAGCACCATACCGACAAGGTACACAAGCACCCCAACGTTGCGGGTGCAGCTGAGGGGGCTGTGTGCCCTGTTGTTGGCTCAAGAAAATAAAAAACAATAAGAGGGATTCTTTTAACAAGGTGTTTGGGGGAATTGGTATCTTGGGATGGGCTTTCAATGTCGTTACTGGAGGCAGGATAAAGTATTTCTCTTGGCCATGGTTTGTTTTGCTACATGCTTTTTGCAAGTGAGTGATACTAGTATCACATCTCAACCAAAGAATTTCGATACTACTATTTCTCGGTACAAATAGGAATATATGTTTTTTTTTCTTGCAAATGAGCGGAGTTGTCTCGGTTCCGAGTGATATATATTTCAAACGACGAAAGTTTCCCTTGCTGCCCTGCCAGCGGTGAGAAAACCAAAAGGTCACAAGAAAACGTGTAATTTGACATGAAAGGTCATATGTTGAAGGAACAGCTTCACAGATTATCCTTTTGGAGCCGGGTCATCTGATTTATGCTTCTCATTCTCTCATAAAGCTATCATGATACCTGAAACCGCACAACCTCTGTCTCAAGAGTCTCTGTATCAACGAGGACAATTTCACGAGTCTCTGAGAAGTCCGGTACAGCAATCAATCGCACAACCTGCCCATCAGGTCCCTCAATCGTCGCTGTATCGAACTTCGGCTGCGAGCCAATGAAGAATAGGTGCGGGCAGGAATTCAGAACAAAAGGATCATCGTCTTGGAATGGGTAACTCCCTATATTGAGATTAGCACAGAATATGAGATCAAGTGTTTGGTGCTTACATAGCGTATCAGGGGCGGTTGGAGCACAGCAGCGCCACCTACACATAGCTTCCATCATCCCAAGACGGTCTTCACTCTCAACGTACTTGAAGATATCATCTAAATTCTGCCCTCCCGTACCTAGGAGCCTCCAACCCTCCACCTCCCCTTCCCACGGATTCGTCACTGTGTCGAACCAACCAGGTTGTTGATCCTCTCCTGCTGTTGGAGGAACAGCGCAGTATTGCCTTGCTTGTGGGAACATGGCTGGATGGATAGGTTGCTGTGGTAAAGACGTATTTGCTGGATCTGAAGCGCCGGGTATCAACGTAACGGGTATACTGGGTAACAAATCGCAGAGAAACTGATCAAAATGGGCCGTTGGTGCCGGATTATAGGCACTGCTATCATAGCCGTATTTCTTTTGAGCTTTTCTTGTATTCCCAGTTGCATCTTGGAGAATCACATCGCTCTCTGTAGATATCGAGTTGCCGGCGATAATTAGTCTGCTGATCTGCGAAACACTCTTCTGAGTGATTGGATCCAGTGCTTCACCCAGTAAGTATTCAGTAAGAAGACCTAAATCAAGGTTGTGCGCCGAATCAGTGCCAGAGAATCCAAGTCCAGAAACAATGGCTATCTTCTTGCCGGTCGATTGAGGTTTGTCCATATCCTCATCATCGTCCTCGTCCTCTACTTTTCTCTTCTTTCCATTGGCTGGTGCTGGTTCCGAGGTTTGCCATCTTTCAGGTTGAGGTGGTAGGTCTGGCACTTTGATATCAACGACCTCAAAATCTCCATTTGCATTCTCCGTGCCCATCACCGCAATAATACACCCAGTGACAAGCATCTCATTTGTTAATTGCGGTCCAATTAGCCGCAACCGACCCGACTCATCTTCCAGCATGACTAGATCTTGGCCTTCAGGTGATAAGTATTTCTGTCTTGGGGGAGGTGCAGAAATCCAATGCTAGTAGCTGGTATCAGCAAATGATGTATAACCCTGCGTATGATATATGGAGGCTTACATCCTTTGAGATATCTTCCAAAATATTCGGTTTCAGAGGCATATCCATATATATCGTACCGGCCACCCAACAGAGCTCACCCTGCCTGACATCCAAGACCCTTTCAACTTGTCTTACGGTCTCTCCCGCGATTTGAAACCCTTCCCAGGCTTCAACAGCGACCTGCTCCACGGCAGGCTTAAGCTTGGTGAGTCGCAGGAAATACATGTCGGCATATTGTTGCTGGTAGTGCTTCTCTTTCTCGAGCGCAAAAGTGTGGAGGGGTTTGTAGGAAGATGGTTGCCGCGATAGTGAGGTGTAGCTATTGTCTCTGCATCCTGTCATTAGATTATTGTTATCAAGGAGAAGGAAGGTCATACGATGGTGCATGCAGAAGGTTACCTTCCTCGGACGGGACCGCCATGTTTGCTAGAGAGGGAGCGTCGAAGGTAGTCTATACCATAGGTTCTCCTGGAGATAGATGGTTGACGCGACTAGACGGAAGGGTCGCGAATTTTCGCGTAAATGACGGACTTTTGGAGAGCCGATATATCTTAATATCGATCACCTACTTTCAATTCTCGACATAAGCCCATGAATTTTAATGCACCATTAACAATAAAAGATTTAGATACTTCGTGGATTGTGTTCTTAAAATATACGTGATCTAGTACCAGCCCTGGTTTCAGTGGATGGCGAGCTTTTGACTTGGATTTCCGCTGGACGGTGTTTTCCTATAGATCTAGGAGGTAAGGTGAAAAATGTGCGGATCATGGAGAATAGGCCAGTAAGGACAATCGAGGATCTTAGGGGTGTTCTTTGTATTGCGTTCGTTAATTCTACTTCGCGTCTAAAGCGCTCTCCGCAGCAGTTCTGAAGCCAGAAATAGTAAAGCAATATTTGAACCATTCTTTTATGCAGGAACAGTAATGATTTTTCAGTAATCAGATGATATCCATTCTCTCTAGTAATATTGGAATTTACAATACTGTGATCATGCGCTCTCTTGCTTTAAGAGTTTTGGCGAACAAATAAGCAAGGACAACTGAAAGGTCCCGTAAGGGAAAATGACAAAGGGAAAAGGTCTCGATAATGTATCCCAGGCAACGCTATGCAAGAAAAACCCAGCAGAACTATATTGTACGCATAATCCAATATCTCCTCATTATGCGCTCCCGTGCGGCGACTTGAATCATCCCCTAGAAGATATTCACTGCACCTGCTCCTCCTTTATCACAATATCCTGGCAAGCTAGGCGCTGGAGCTCCTGCCCAACTCTTGACTGTGAGGCCGGTGGTGTAAACCATGACAATAAGTCCGAAGATACAGAGTAGTACATCACAAGTCTTGCGGAAAGCTGTCTGGGAAACAGCCTTGTAGTGGAGCATCGGCTGATTGAAAAATTAGTATTGACGTCAAGGAAGCCAAAAGATTTACTTACTGGATAGATATAGACGAGCGGAATGCAGGCAAAACTGCCAACAATCGAGACAAACTTGTCGAGATCATTGGCACCAAACCATGCAATACCGGCACAGAGCATGACTACGAAAAACCGGAATACGTTCTTCTGCCACTTGATGTATGGGTTGTACTTTCCACTTCTTGTGAACAGCTCGTTTTCAGTGATCCTGATAGCCGGGAAAATCTGGAGCGGTGTAGAAAGGAGAATTGCCAACGAATACAAGAATTGTACTCCGTTGACAAGCTTGCTGTCTTGTGGTAAATTCAGAATGACAACAGTCTCGGTGTGAGAACCGTAAGCTGCGTATGACAGAGCACCCATCGAAATGAAGACCACCGTAATAATAATCATGACCCCAAATAGCACTGGTGGAAATTTCTTCGGGTTCTTCATTGATTCTTGGATTGGAAGGATCAAGCCAATGCCTTCGAATGTGAAGATTGCAGTGCCAATGAATAGCGTCCAATCATCTTTATTGAAGTTGACAATATCAGCCATGCCGTGATTGCTAACCAGCGTGAAGATGTCGTAATAGTAAAGATAACATAGACCAATCAGAATAAACAAATCGGCAACCAACGCGGTGAAACCCAGCTTGCTGATATCGCGGAGAAGTGAGAATGGCAAGAAGATAGCCATTTGCATCAGGATCAAATACTCAATCTTGATAAAAGTCTTGCAGTGAGATACAGCGAGGATGAAGGCCTGAAGATTCTCAGACGTAAAGACAATATAGGCTGCCACAAAACCGATCTGACTGATGACGATTGAACTCAAGATGACGTTCCGCATCCATCTTCCGTAGAGAATACCTCCCATGTCTCCAAATGAGGCGTTTACCTTGGACTTTGTGCTGACGAGTAAGATGAAGCAGTAGTAACTTAACGCTGCTACAAACAACAAAACGAGATTGCTAAACATCATGCCACCATTGAGGTAAGCTTTCGGTAAGAAAAGAACTCCTGTACCAACAAAGGACTTGAGAAGAAGTGCCGAGGCTCCCATAGCTGTGTTAGTGCCCTCTACTTTGCGCTCCTTGCGCTTTCTCTTGCGGCGCCCAGGAGTGAGGAGAGCACTGTCTTCCATGGGCTCCCTATCGTCATCACTGCCATCCCCGAGTCCATACCCTTCGCTGCCTTCATATCCATCAGAGGAGAAGTATTCATCCGGTTCCAAAACCTCATCGTCTTCCTCGAGCTCTTCACCTGCGAAATGGCCGTAGATTGTCAAGAACTCGATGAAGTTCTGGGTCAACATCTTAGGGCGGGTTGCACCTCTCCTCTCTGCAAGTCCATTTCCTTCTTCAGAATCTCTGCCTTCTGGCGATGGTGATGGTGCAGTACGGCGAAGATAATTTCGTCGGAATCCACCCGGGACTTTGATCGAGCCAATGTCTAGGATTTCGTCCTCAGGTTCGGGACGAGACAGGTGGAAACTTTGACTTCTTCCGCCCCGTCCTCTTCGTTTGGCTCGCGCTTGAGCTTCCTCCGTCCACCTATATATCGGTCTTGTAACATCTCCTCCCTGCAAACGTAAACTCGAGAACTCATCGTCATCAAGACCGGGGGCTACATCATCAATGAACTGTTTAGATCTTGAGGCTGGAGAACCTTGTTGTAAAGACGGTGATTGTCCACTCGGTCCAAATATACCATCAGCACCCCCATCGCTTGGTTGCGGCGCGGTCTCTGAACCCTGCACCAAATGCCTCTTTACGATTTCTGGGTCTTCAAACGTACTCGGACCAACCCAACCTGGAGCACCTTGTATGGAGCGAGATCTGGCATCGAATGAGCCGTAGTTACTTTGCAAACCAGAATTCTGTACAAGTTGCGCGCCTGCTGTACTTGGAGAGATGTTTCGTAATGGGGGAGTTCCCAATCGTGGGGGGCTCGCTCCAAGAGAGTTGGATAGCGCTGCGGCAAGAGCTGAGATGCCCGGACCTGGTGTTGATGAACTTGGGGCTGCACCGGCGAGAGGCGTCAAGCTGCCCGAGGCTTCAGTACCAGCTTGACTAGGCGTGGGTATCTGACGAACTGGAGGAGTGCCACTGTGCGAGGGGACCGGTGAGGCTAATCGTGCTGTCGACTGGTGTCTAGGCACGGAACCACTCGCTGCTGAGCGCCCTCTAGAAGAGCTTATCGAAGATGACAGCGGCACTGGAAGAGGTCTGGAGGATGACGATGCATCTCGCGGAGTCGACATGGTGTCTGTCGAGTGTTGTTGGTAAGGACAAGGAGGCTGACGGGAAGCGATGTTATGTTATGTATGCTTGCGCTTGTGCTTGTGCTTGTGCCCGTGTCTTATCAGAGCTGACCCGAGCCGATAAAATGGGGACGAGATAACCAGCAAATGAGGAGGTTATCGCAATCCAGGAAAGGAAATACAAATCCAATTATGGAGTGGAGGAATCATAAAAGCTACAATGTCTAACCAAAAGGCAGATTTAGAATTAGCTGTCTAGCTTCCGGATCCAGTGCCTCTCTTACACCTGCCCAAACCAGAATCATCACAAAACGATAGAGTGGATAGGTTGCCGGTGAGGGTGCAGGACGAGGGAAGGAATGGGGAAAGGCCGTTCCGCGTCGCTCACGTGCAAGACCCGGCTCCTTCCCGCCATCTCGTGATGAGTGTCGAGTCTCGAGTCGTGGGCATCATCTGACCTGTCGGAAGCTCGCACTCATGCCCCACTGTCGTTTTCATCCCTACGATACGGAGTAGCACGACTCGAGATGCCGCACCCACTCAACTGTCCCATCACCGCAACGGCATTCAAGGTCCCTGGATGTTGGAGCCAATGAACAAGCCTTTTCCATCCCTTCATCCGCAGCCTCTCCCCTGAACGAGACTACTGTACTGTTCCGCAGCCTTGTCATCTTATCTAACAACTGAGGCATTTTGCGCAACATTCACACCTGCGAGCTTTCCTTCCTTCTCTTTCACTGAACATGTGGCTCCTCCATCATGGTCCAACTGGATTCTTTGGTTCGCTCTTGTCACCGGAATGTGTGTAACTTTGAGTTCCACTGGCTCGTCTCAAGCGACAGCCTTGGCTCGAGTGACGTCGGAACTGCAAGGGTACAGAGAACTAATCTTCGGCCGCATGATTATGCGCCTAATGCCGAGCTCACAAAGACAATAATGGCCATGCTCGTGAATTCGACATTATTACGGATCTTCGAATGAAGACAACGAGCTGTGCCGGGCCCTCGACCATCTTACTGACGGCCCAATATGCCTAGCCCACGTCGCCATGCCTCCGAAAATCTGGTGTCGCACCGGCCAAACTTCATGTCCAGAGCTGCAACAGATATCGGTGGGGAGCTCCAGAGACGCTTTAGTATGATTATCGAACAACGAGAATCCCCTTCACCACCTCCAGCAGCAGATCGAAGAAAAGCTACCGATTCGATTGAAAACCCAAATGTATACGAGCCAGCCGATCAAGGCTCGACCCCACCACCCAGAAACCACTCTTTCACCAGGAGGCTGCTACACATGCCCGATGGAACCAGCGAAGGGGAAAGCCTCCGACGAAGGTCACCTACGGGTAAGAATAAATACCAAAGTGCGGATATGGCAGCTGAGAGCAGCATCACTGTTCAACTGAGCAATGGGGCTGAGAGCAAGAGAGCGAACGGAGACCCTTCCACAAAGAAGACTGGCCTAGGACCTCGTCCTATAGGTGGAGTCGAGAAGTTGGGCACGTTTACTGGTGTTTATGTCCCTACCTGCCTCAATGTCCTCAGTATCCTTATGTTCTTGAGGTTTGGATTCATCCTTGGACAAGGCGGGGTGCTAGGCATGATGGGTATAGAGCCTCCTACCCCATTTCTCAACTGCCACTAACACCACATAGGCATGCTCCTGGCATCATACTTTATCAATACTCTCACCACTTTTTCATTATCAGCCATTGCTTCCAATGGCACCGTGCGTGGAGGTGGAGCCTATTACCTGATTTCACGATCTTTGGGGCCCGAGTTCGGTGGTAGCATAGGGGTTGTATTCTATCTCGGCCAAGTGTTCAACACGGGAATGAATGCCGTTGGTCTAATTGATTGTATCAATCTGAATTTTGGACTAGCTGATGGCAACTGGTATAACGTGCTTCCCGATGGGCAATGGTGGTCGTACCTCTGGGCCACGGTCATTCTGGTAATCTGCACTGGGATTTGTCTAGCTGGCTCTGCAATATTTGCACGCGCTAGCAATGGGCTGCTAGTGATCCTTCTTATTGCAACACTATCTATCCCATTTTCCGCCCTCGTCATGTCACCCTTTGAGAGCAGAAAACTGGGGATCGAATACACCGGTCTTAGTGTGAAGACTTTCGTTGGCAATCTCATGCCTCAATTGACCAAAGGTGCTGCCGGAAGTGGTATACCTGGAAAAGAGACCTTTCAAGATCTCTTCGGCATTCTGTTTCCAGCTACCGGTGGCATTTTCGCAGGTGCGTCGATGTCCGGAGATCTTCGAAAGCCCAGCAAGTCGATACCGAAAGGTACGCTCTGGGGCCTCATTACAACATTTGGTCTTTATACACTGGTAATCCTTGCCATGGCTGCTACAATAACTCGTGCCTCCTTCCGCCGTAACGCCAACGTTATTCAGGACACCAATATTAGTGGAGTTCTGGTGCTTGCGGGTGAATTTGCAAGCTCGTTCTTTTCCACCTTGATGGGTGTTATTGGAAGTGCAAAATTACTGCAGGCCCTTGCACGAGACAACCTTCTCCCTGGCCTCTCAATTTTTGGAGAGGGATCTGAAGTCGGCGATGAACCCAGATACGCTATTATCATCACTTATGTTGCCGCTCAGATTACAATGCTCTGCAACCTGAATCAGATTGCTTCTTTTGTGACTATGACATATCTTGTAAGTACAATTTGGCATCCAAGAATCAAGCGCTGACTTCTTAGATGACCTTTCTTGTCATGAACCTCGCATGTTTCCTACTCAAAATAGGATCCGCTCCCAACTTCCGTCCCAGTTTTCATGTATTCTCGTGGGGTACTGCACTGGCTGGTGCTGTACTTTCTGGAACCGCCATGTTCTTCGTGGACGGCATCTATGCCACTGCATGTGTTGGCATACTTGTTACACTCTTTCTAATCATACATTATACTAGTCCTCCCAAAAGTTGGGGAGATGTCTCGCAAAGTTTGATCTACCACCAAGTCAGAAAGTATCTCCTGCGCTTGCGGCAAGAACATGTAAAATTTTGGAGACCGCAAATTCTGCTATTCGTTAATGATCCGCGTCGGCAGTATAAGCTCATCCAGTTTTGCAACTCGATGAAGAAGGGGTCACTATATATTTTAGGCCATGTCATCGTCACTGATGACTTTGGAGGTTCTGTGCCAGAGGCACGCCGTCAACAGGTAGCTTGTAAGTAACCAACTATTCTTTTGTCAATCAGTCCAGATGGGGGGGCTTTGTTGGTTTGTATATCTAGTGAGTCACATCTCGACGAATTCGAAATGTTGCGTTTCTCGGGGTTTACTGTGTATAGGCAAATTTACGGAATTGACTAAGTTCATCCCAGTGGATGTATACATTCAGCCAGCCAACCATATTGCGATCTCGTTATATTACTCTGTCTGAACCCTTCACTGACAATAGCTTCGACAGGGACCAAGTATATAGACTTTAGCAAGATAAAAGCTTTTGTAAACATTGCGATCAGTCCAGGAGTAGAATGGGGTGCTCGAAATATTGTTCTTAGTACGTAAAGTCACGGAGGAGCGCATTAAACTTACTTACATTCCATTACAGGTGCTGGCTTGGGTGGCATGCGTCCAAATATCTGCGTTCTTGGATTCTATAATCTTGATGATTTGAGGAGAAACAAGCCTCTGATCGATGTCCCGGAGATGCCATCACCAGTAAGCAACGCAAGCTCAAGCAAAGCTTCTGAAAGGCCCTCGGGACGAATTCGCCGTGACAGTAAAGAGGATAAGATGGAGGGCGATTTACCTACCGATTCTTGCAAGACGGAGGACATGATGAGCGTCACCAGCTACGTTACCATCTTGGAAGATCTACTCTTGCGCCTGCAGATAAATGTTGCTGTTGCCAAAGGATTCCAGGATCTAGAATTTCCAAGTAGCCAGGTTTCCGAAAACTCTAAAAAGTATATCGACTTGTGGCCCATTCAAATGTCTGCCGAGATCACTTCAGAAGGCTCAAAACAGAATATTTTAACCACCAACTTTGACACATATACCTTGATTCTTCAACTTGGTGTCATTCTAAACACAGTTCCTGCTTGGAAAAAGGTTTATAAATTGCGCGTGGCTGTATTTGTTGAGTACGAATCAGACGTAGAAGAAGAGAGGAAGAGGGTCAAGACATTATTGCTTAATCTTAGGATTGAAGCCGAAATACTAGTGTTCTGGCTCGCCTCAGGCGACTTGCCTAGCTATGAAATCATCGTGAACGGTGGCAGCTCGGTTACAGAGCATGAGGAAATGGTAGAAAAGTGCTTGGATGGCCAAGAATGGTGGAACGAGCTTCAGGTCATCCGCGGAAAGCGAGAGGCCAGAGCATCAGAGGATCTTGTGACCTTTTCGAATATCTTCAATAACGGCTCCAAGTGGCCAGAGGCATCATTTCAGCAAGGACCCCGAGATGAGCGAGTTGAGCGCTTTATAGGCCTTCGGAGACTACTTCGGAAATCGAAGAAGAAATATACCATGGGTGGACTCTCAAAATTGGGTGTTAGTCTCGGTATGCGAACTCACCGTTTACCTGCGGATATGCAAGTCAGCTCTAGTGAAGACTCAGACAGTAGCAACGAAGACAGCGACTCGGATCGTGAAGCCACCATTGATAACGATGAAGAGGCTGCGAGCGAGGCTGATATGGATGATTTTGAGAGTGACAGCGATTCACGACCTCCGAGCATATCCAGGATGAAGAGAAGAAAGAGCCATGGCGATAGTATGAGAGGCCCACCTCCCTCGAAGCGCTCAACTGGGGAGAAAGAAGTCAAAGTTCCCGAACGGACAATAAGGAAGCTATTCGACCCTCCGGCAGTTTCGGCACCGGATCTTGTTGTGGAAAGACCCGAGACACCACAAAAATCTGCCTCTGTATCTGCACTTGCAACATCGATAGCTGCATTGCAGCCACCTATCTTCGAACAAGGGAGCAGTAAGCCACCGTCGACTCATAAAGACAAGGTGCTTCCACAAACTAGGGCGGATAGCCGACCTCCCTCGGTCAGAGGGAGAGAAAGGCCTGCATTATCGAGACATTCTTCACAGCCCAAGTTCACCAGTCAAAAGGTGCCGGAGACACGAATTGCTCAAGACGATGGCCCCGGCCCCAGCATCATGTTTGCTACGGATCAGAGCTCACCACCTATTCGGAAGGGTCGTCTACCTTCTGCATATCAGTCATCATCTAGCTCCACAGCTCTGCCTGAGCAAATATCAGAATCGCCAGCATCGCGCCGTGGATCCGTATATTCCACACAGTCTCTTCCACTGTCTTTCAACGACCTCCCATGCCGGGCACAACATCTGATTCTTAACGAGCTTATGCGGAAATACTCTAGTAAAGATACAGCTGTTGTATTCACAACATTGCCGAGCCCAGTGGAGGGTACGGCAGCGAGTGAAGCTGCTTCAGCAAGCTACCTCAGTGATTTGGAGGTCCTATGCCAGGGTCTTCCGCCAATATTGATGATACATTCAAACTCGATGACTGTTACAATGGCGCTTTGAACCATGTTAAAGGTAGGGTGCAAGTGCATGATGCATATTGGGTTTAGAGCTGGAGTTTGACTCAAATCTTTGTTATGTATCACAACCTAGGCATGGGTTTATCTGCATTTGTATTTAGCAGTCATTCATGGCATCACGATTGACGTAACTATAGAGTATAAAATGATAAAAATCCATCATTCTATAACTATTAATATATTAGGCTTGTTCCCACTTTATGATTGTATGAACAGCAATGATCAAGCAAGCCTAATTCAAGATGTCCAAGCCTACTATGCCCACCTTATTCAGGTCGCATGACCAGGTGCTGTTGTGTTCATGATACTTAGAGCTTCTGACTGGCTTGACTTATCCCTGATTTGTCTTGTTTGAAGGAAATAATTCTCCTAGAACCAATGATTCGAGAGCTGTCTCGATACAAGCTCTGAAAACGACCTGGGTTCTTTGTAGACTAAACCGGTACTGGTTCTCCTCTTTAGGCCAGCTACAAACAAGGCTGACACGCAGCCTGCATTTAGCGCATCTCAAGCAGCGGGCTATCACGTGTGATGCGAGAGCATTGAGCGCAGGCTGGGGCACACCTACTTTCCGTTCCAAAACAGCCCCGGATTCCCATCACAAAGGTCAGTGCTGTTTTGATTGCCTAACCTGCAACCATCCCCGACGTCTGGATGTATCTGCAGTGCTTGGATTCTCTTACAGGATCTTTTTGCCCAGCATCTAGACCGGTAGCTATCTGCATCTCCATGTCGATGAGTTAGAAAGTACCCCAACGCCAAACATTCTGCAAGCATGGCGCCTCTCCTCGAGGATCCCCGATTCCGACAAACCTGGAATCAATTCTCTCAGAACGCCGAATCTGCTACTGAGACTGCAGCGGCAGGCATCTGGACCTTCCAACACGCATATATCAACCCTTGTATCTCCTCCATCTCCACTAGTTTCCAGCAATGCACAGGACAATGTTTCCCCGATCGCGAAGAGCGCTTGCGACGCAGGGAGCGAGGTAGAACGAGGGGCAGAGCGGAATTGAGCTTTGATTTCTATGACGACTGGGATGAAGACGAGGGATTTGGCTCGGCTGGACTGGGAGGCTGGGGGAATGATGAGCTGGATAGATTACTTGCGGGCAGTGGTTCACATAGTGCTGTCAACGATGCAGCTGACCAGGCCCCGAAGCGCAAAAGAGGCATGAGCTATGGTACTCGGAGCAACAGGCGGAAGAGTCTCGATCCCGACCCAACAGTAATTCCCAGCACGACCGCATTGGGGTTCCTTGGGCGATTGCCCTTCCGGCTCGGTGGTACATTGAGATATAAGCCTAGCGCGGCAGATTTACAAGAGCATCCTGGCGGTCTGCGTGGGGATTATCAAGAGAACGAGGCAGAACCACTCATGTCGGATGACCATAGTGCAGATGAGCGAACTAGAACAAAGGGACACTCAAGAAAACGATCATCAACAGCTAGCTCGGGGGAAACCACAGATTCCTTTCGATCCCGAGGAGATCTCTTCCCGAGTGATGGAGAAGATGATGCTGTGCCATTGAGCGACGAATTCGCCATGGCTCTGGAGAGAAGAATGACACTGACAGATGATCGCAGCAGCGGCAAAACGGGCAGCAGTAAAGGCAAGAGATCTGCGCATTCACGGCGACTCTCTAGGAATGCCTCCAGTAGCGCCCCGTCCTTCAAGAACAAACGGCCATCTTTGGGGGCAAAGAGAGCTAGCTCACACTCTCTCCCTTCGGCTTCTGATGCCTCGGTCCCGGATATGATCGAAGCACCTTCACTGACGGATCTACAACTAGAAGAAGAGAGGATAAGAATGGAAGAGGATGCCGAAGTGGAGAGGAAACGACAAGCAGCCGTTCGACTGGCACAGGAGAGGGGACTCCATGTCCAAGAACCCGAAGAGGTCTCTGAGACCAAGGCCGAGGCTCCGATACATGAAGAATCAGTTCCAAGCGCAGCACCGCAGCACGAAGCCGAAGAAGAACTCCAACAATCACTGCATCCGAAAGCCACTAGCCAGACCGAGTCGAGAGAGTCAGATCCAGGCAAAGAGGACTTTGTACCTGCCAGATTGCCGCATTTTGGATGAGCGGTTTTTCTTTTGATTACCCTTCACTTTACTCACTAGGGCTTCACTTCATGTTTTCTAACACGGGGATTAGGGTATGAGGGGTTTCTTATCGGTCGGGCATGCAGGAGTTTGGAGTTTCCTTTCTCTTTTATACTCATATAAATTGCATGCGAAGAGCTCGCCATGCATGGAGGATATTGGTGTTTTTTCGTCATGATGCTTTCGATGGGAATTCTTACCGAAATTCTTAAGACTTGTAAATGCCATCTGGATCCCTAGACTTTGATAATTCTAGGTAGACTCGTAAATAGGTTGAGCAGCGAGATATCACAGGCGGAATTATATAAGTAGAATTGACTTCAGTCATTGATCAGCATATCTCAGTATATATTAGGGTTAGTGAACTACTCTCGACGCTCTACGTTATAGCCAATCTCTTTGTGCCTCGTGGATGAGATGCCGCATCATGCTCTATGCCACGCTTCACAAGGTAGGCATGAAGAAGTATCTCTCGACGTCGAGTACAGCTTCCTGGAAGTAATAAGTCAGCGAAAATCATATAACTCTGGTGTTCCGATCCACCATCTCTCTCAACACCACTTACATTACTGCATATTATGGATACAGCGTATATTTCTTTGCAGCCTATACTTGGCAATACGATACTCACCCCCCCCCCCTTGCACCTTGCAGAAATACACAGAACGCCTCGAAGGATCAACCAAACCTCGCTATGTCCGGCCAAGGACTTGCACAGAGCGAACCAAATCTGAGATTCTTTGGTTTATTCGACTGGGTTCCAAATACTCGGGCGAGGACGAGGACGTTTGGAAGGAGTACGGGGTAAAACAATTTGATAAACGGCCTTCAGCCCATTTCTACAGAAGGACGAAGCTCCATAACCAGCCCCGTCCGGACGCGGCTACTCCTCACACCTGAGATAACCCAGTCATGAGGGCTCGCGTGGCGTAGAATAAGAAAGGGATTGGAGCCCGCAGGACTTCTTTGACTTCATCGAGAGCAACGCATGTTCCGGTGAGCGTGGGTGCTGGCTTGTGTCAAGAATGGTGCTTCTAGAGAGTGGGGGTGCGGGTGGGGGTTGTTCTTGAATATGACATTCATGACTTTCCCAAAGAGTAGGGACAAGAGACGAGATGCGGCGTTTGCGGCGTAGCATACAAGGTATTTTGGGGTTAGGACGTGTAGAGATTAGAATGTATCGAGTATTTTCTACATACTAGAGAAAAATCAGAGTATTTGAATATGTGGATATGGAGTAACCCTAGCATCAAATCTGTAGGTTAGGTGGTACACTCGCTAAGACTTAATCGCCTAGTACTGTATTAATGTTGAGTTGGGTTCTCCATATAGCGATTGAGAGCGGCCGTGGTGGTAGAAGGTGGACCAGGAAGCAGAGAATGCTATGCTCCAAAGAAACAAGGACAGAGGGAGCTCTGTTGCGGGTGACTTCCAAAGCTACGTGCTACAAAGGAAGCAGAAGCAATGGCGGGGTCTGACACTCTAGGCCAGAGCTAGAGCAAATTGTGCAAAAGGCAGCAGCGATGCAGGAGGTACGTATGCAAAGCATGCAAGACGCAAAACACACCCCCTGGTGAGCGACCCTTGCCTCTGCAGTGAACATGTCCTTCAAACATCGAAGGAGAAGAGAGATCCTAGGCGGAGATCTGGAGCCGGACAGCATCCAGCCAATTGCAGCACCTGCGCCCTTTTTCTTTTTCTTTTGGCGCACCCCAGATATCTGCCCCAATGCAGCCTAGCCTCCGAAGGCCATCTGCCTTTTCATTTGCCTTTCTTCCCCACAAATTCCAGATCCGCCCCGCCCCGCCCACCGCCCACCGCCGCCTGGCGCCCGGTCTGGGCTGGCTTCTTGGGCACCAGATTTCCCATCAGCCTGTCTGGCTAGCCCGACGTTCCTGCATGGGCTGGAGGAGGGAGGGGCCTGGGTCAAACTCAATTGCGGAGCTGGAAAAAGCAATGCTGATGCGTGGCCGGATTACTCTCCTTTGCCCCTTCGACATGGATAATCGGGCGCTCTGAAAGCTGATCGGCTATGACTAAGTCTCGTTGACATCCATCAACGCGAAGGGAAACCCGAGGTTTGGTTTCCAGATTGGTTGTCATCCCCTTGTTTATATATTCAAATGATGCGTGCCCTGGGTATCTCATCGTACCTGTATACTTTGATTAACTGTACGGTTGAGGCTGCCTTTATGGATTGCTTTCCTTCGCGGGCAACTCCTATACAGCATGTTGGTTCTGGCTATGTGCTGGGGCATGGGAGGAAAGCGATAGGCGACGGGTTGGACAAGCGACCAGCCGGGGCAGAAGGTCAGCACCTAGTGTGGGAGGAGTGAGAGCAAGACATAATGTGCAACGGACCCGGTCGAAGTATCATGTGAAGCATTCGAAGTCTCAATGAAGGAGTTTCAATAAAATAACCAATATTGCTGGCTCTCTTTATACCAATGCGCTGTTGCCTTAGAGATTACTCTTGTAAAATCCCAGATAGAATTGACCCTGTCTCAACATCTTAGCCGCCTCCGTAACCATTTCATCTACGATATCTGCCGCCGGTTTGATATCCCCAATCACACCCGCAACTTGACCCATCAAGTGCGGGATGTCGAAGTCGACTCCTTCATTCATGTCATGCTCCAGCGGCGTGACGCCCTTCTCGGTCAACTCCTTGATCTTCTCGGGTTGCGCTTCCCAATTGTTGATATACTCGTTCCTCCGAACCCGCAATGGCCGGCCACTGACTACCAGCGTTCGGATCGTGTCGTCGAATGTTGCAGTTACCACGGCTTCTTTGTGTGCTTGACTACATCCCGCTTCCGTGCTCGCAACGAATCGCGTGCCGACCCAGACTCCCGTCGCGCCTTGCATCAAGCTCGCAGCCAGGCTGCGACCGTTATAGATCCCACCAGCAGCGACGACAAGCGCCGTCTGACCCTTGAGCATCTTGGGCCGGTACTTCTTCGCAATGTCGACGACTGAGGGAATCAGGATCGAGTTGGCGATGTCCCCCGTATGGCCACCTCCTTCGCCGCCTTGCGCGCACACGATATCCACCCCGGCGTCAAGAGCCTTCTTTGCATGTTTCGGCGCGCCGACCATGTTCATCACCAAGATACCCGCAGCATGCAGACGGTCAATGACATGTTTCGGCGGGATGCCGACAGCGCTGATAAAAAGCTTTGCGCCCTCTTCAATCGTGACATCAATAAGCTTGTCTAGCTGGCCATGCGTGTAATCATGGTTCGTCTTCCTGGCACCATCGCCAACTTTGGGGAGCGCGAGATCAACGCCGAAGGAGAGGTTAGGGGATGCCAGATGCGACTTTAACTCGTGGATGATCTCGCGCAGTTGGTCTGGTGTGTACCCCAAGCCGCCTATACACCCTAATCCTCCAGCATTGGACACTGCGGCAGCTAGGGGTCCTCCTGAGGTACGCGCCATACCTGCGAGAAGGATGGGATGCTTGATACCCAGGAGGGTAGTTAGGGGAGTGGTGATGGGACCTGTAGTGGCCATGGTTGCTCTGCCTTTTGTCCCTTTTATAGTCTGGGTCTTTCAAGGTGGTTCAGAGATGTAGGAATCTTGCAGAATGAGGAGAGAAGAGACGAGCGTTGTCATGATACCGGGATGAGTTTTATGTGAGGCGCGCTGCGTATCCTCTCGCATAGAAATTGCGGAGAGAACTTGACTGTCGGTTGATTAGGATCCTGGGGTAGCGAGCGGCCGAGGTTAAATTTCTCCACCTTTATGAAGGCGCTCAATAGGGCATGCACGTGATGGAATGTTTCTTTCCATACCTTCCTATACCCTACCTATACGTAGAAGCTCAACTTATGTTTGGAAGAGCCTGTTTCTTTACTGGAACTTATTTGAAATCAATATTGTGCGGTGGCCAATGGTCATTGCAGTTTTGTTGGTGGAGCAAAGCAAGTAGTGCTTGCTCACTTATACTGCGAGAAGGTATATGGGTGACATGAACAAGAGAGTGAATTCATGTACAGCCAACCACTCGACTTACTACCAGCATGGAACAAACTCTACAACAAGAAGTACTGCTGGTGACGAATGACACTATTGCTAAAACGGCGCCTGCAAGGCAAGTAGGCAAAGCAAAGTACCGACCTAGCAGTCCCAGGCATACGAGCAAGAATGTATGATAATTTACAGATCCTGACAAATTTGGCTACCGCCTTAGTGATTGATCCCATTTGCAGCAGGAACACCATTAGTGGGCGGTGGAGGGACTGGGCCGAAGGGTTTGGGCGCTTCGGGATGGAGTTCCTCTTCAGTATCCTCATCATACTCTCCTTCACTCCCTTCTTCCTCGCCATCCTCATCCTCATATTCGTACTCGCTCTCTGTACCTTCAAGGTCTCCCTCTCCAGCATATTCGCCCTCCATACTACTTGAACCACCCCCGGTCATGCTTGCATGCAGGCCTCGCCCTTGCTTTTGCATTTGATTGATGATGTTGGTCAACTTCTCGTTCTTCTTAATCAATGCATCCCGCTCTTGGTTGTTCTTTGTGCGTTCTTCTGCCATTTCAAGGATATTCCGATTAGTCAAGTCGTGCTTTCGAGTCAACGTCAGGTTTTCCTTTTCTAGCCGCTTGGTTTTCTTGGACATTTCCTCCATTTCTTTCCGAAAAGTCAAGAAAAGATCATTGCTGTTGTTGAGGGTATCCTCCACCTTATGTTCCCAGTGTCAGCTTGGAAATGGAACTGATAAATTTCTGTATGAAGCAGTAGCTGGAGTATGCAAGACGGACAGTAATTACCTGCTTGAACTTTTCCACATAGATATTGAGCTGGTTTCGCAGCTCGCTCTCCGTTTTTGAGAATGTCATGACTTGTGTATTGAGAGATCGAGACTTTGCAATCTCGGCCTCGGCTGCCTTCCTCTCCTTCTCATACCTCGCAATATTGTATTGGACCTCTAATTCTTTCGTGCGCATTAGAGAGTGGAAATGTAATTCACGAAGCTCATATTGGTCGATGAGAGATTTGAAGCGCTGTTTAAATCTGGACGTGGTCAGCAATTGAGCCTTTCGGAAAGGCGCTGCACATACAAGTCCTCCAACTCAACCGGAACCACTTGAGCTTGAGGGTGGTCCTTCGCTTCTTGATAGTCTTGTAGAGTCCAGAGCAGTTGTTGATATTTCTCGTCCCAGGTAAGCTGATTTTCCTTCTCGTTGTCTGCGAATGTTTTATTTTCGCTCTTAAAACATGTCAGCTGCCTAGCAACCATGAACTACCCCACCACCACTCACCTTGAGTCGGTTGTTCTCCCTCTGAAGCTCTCGACACAGCTTTTCCAGCTTTTCTCGCAAAGTGACAGACTTGCTCAACTCAGACCCGTTGCGATCCTTCTCCTTCTGTAGTTGATCACGTTGCTTCTTCTCTTTCTGGTAACTGAGTGATGTTCGCTTCATCTCCCTGTAGAATTCAATAGCTTTGCTGTTCAGGTGTTCGATTTTCGCCACTTCGTCCATCTTGGAGATTGTCGCATTGAGCTCTCGTTTGCACACCTTGACATCTCGTTCTGTGATGCACATGTCAGCATGGTAAAGATCACACTACGAGCCAGGAAGAAAGCAGTCCACCCAGCCGCAGGGACACAACCAAAAAAAGTCTATAATTTCTATAGGGCGGCGATTTCCAGAGAACACTTCCTCTTGAATATGTCAACTGAACAGAATACGAGCCCCGTGGCACACGACTTGCGGCCTCCCCTGTAATTCCACAATATTCGAGATGCAAATCTACGCAACAGCCGCAATAGATGTACGCACCAACTTCCTGAGCTTCCTCGTCCTCCTTTAAGTTTGCAGACTCCAGCTGTGCGATTTTGGCGGCAAGTTGTCGAGAGGTCTCCTGCGGGTCGGCGGTCTTCTTCTGCTTGCTTTTCTTCGACGTGTTCGCGCCGGTTGGGTAGGATGGACCCGAGTGATGATGATGGTGGTGCTCTCCATTTGTATAGGCAGGATCGCTGTGGCTGTGGTTTGCAGATAGGGCTGGAGGTCTCGAGCTCGAAGGCGCTGAAGTGTGGTTGACAGTGGTCGACATGGTCGATCTAAGCGTATATTCAAAGCGAGCTGGCGCAAGCGCAGCTGCTATCGTTCTGTAGATATGTGGTTTGGCGCGGCTTCAATCCCTGTGTCGTCTCTCTGTCCGCCTGTCTCCAATACTGTCGTCGTCGTTCTTGCTCGGTAGGTTTTGAATCACCACTCGTCTGTGACAGAAGGGGACTAGCGCGGCAGGACTGAAGTAGGAGCGAAACGGGCCTCGAATTTAATATCTGAGGTTCTGAATCTCCTTAGGGGCCATAGAAGTCACATTACATGAGCTCAAGGGTAAAGCAGCAGTAACTCAATGGTGCTTCGTCCGTACTCTGAACCCTCTCGCGAATTGGGAAATTCGTTGCAAAGAATGGCTTTCGAAGGCCCGCGCTGATTGGACTCGCTGACGTATCGAGACGAGTGAGATTATGCAAGCCGATGTCGATAAAAATTTATGCCCGGAAGTGACTATGACATGTTTACGCGATGAGCTCCGTTTCTTGCTCGCTCTACCTCCTTCTCTCATCCTCTTTCAGCACACCAGTGTCCTTCTTGTCAAGTATTCAGGATGCTACGAAACGCTTCCAAAGGGGCTATCCGCAAAGGAGTGACTGAGCTTGCGCAGTACCCAAAGCCTGGAGAGAAGCTTCATGGCTTCACTTTGGTTCGGTCCAAGCATGTTCCCGAGCTCGAGTTAACCGCGCTGCACTTGCAACATGACAAGACCGGCGCAGACTATTTACACATCGCCAGGGAAGACAAGAACAATGTGTTCTCTATCGGGTTCAAGACAAATCCGCCGGATGATACTGGTATTCCTCACATCTTGGAGCACACGACGCTGTGCGGAAGCGAAAAGTAGCTTGCCCTCATATTCCTTTCGTACACCAGCAATGCTAATCACTCGTAGATACCCCATTCGCGATCCCTTTTTCAAAATGCTGCCGCGGACACTGTCAAATTTCATGAATGCTTTTACTGCGTCCGACCATACATTCTATCCATTTGCCACAACCAACGAGCAGGATTTCAAGAATTTGATGTCTGTATACCTCGATGCTACTCTCCACCCCCTACTCAAGCAAAGCGATTTCACACAGGAAGGATGGCGAATCGGCCCGGAGAACCCAAGAGTTGCGGAAGGGACAGAAGCCAAGCCAGAGGATAGCAAACTGGTATTCAAGGGCGTGGTGTACAACGAAATGAAGGGCCAGATGTCGGACGCAAGTTATCTTTACTACATTAGGTTCCAAGACCACATCTTCCCGGCAATCAACAACTCTGGTGGAGACCCTCAGAAGATGACTGATTTGACCTACGAGCAATTGAAGAACTTTCATGCAGAACACTACCACCCCAGCAACTCTAAAGTCTTTACTTACGGCGACATGCCGCTTGCCGATCATCTCCGGGAGGTCAACGCCCAACTGAACTCTTTCGAGCGCATTGAAGGAGACATGGAAATTAGAAGACCAGTTGATCTATCCGGAGGACCTCAAGAAATCACTGTCACTGGACCTATTGACCCTCTGGTAGACATGGATATGCAATTCAAGACATCAACATCTTGGCTCATGGGAGAATCATCAAATATCCTGCAAACATTCTCTTTGGGTATACTTGCAGCTCTTTTGATGGATGGGTATGGCTCACCTTTGTATCGCAACTTGATCGAGGCTGGATTAGGAACGGAGTGGAGTCCAAACAGTGGTTTTGATGGATCTGGAGCTGTTGGTATTTTCTCGATTGGCCTGACGGGTGTCAAAGAAGCAGATGTGCCAAAGGTCAAGGAAGCCATCCACAAGACTTTCCGAGAGGTCCACCAAAATGGGTTCGACAAGACGAAGATTGATGGGTACCTGCACCAGCTTGAGCTCAGTCTAAAACATAAGACGGCAAAATTCGGAATGCGCCTTATGCAAAGAATCAAGCCCAAGTGGTTTGAGGGCGTTGATCCCTTCGAGTCTTTGGCCTGGAATGACACGGTTGCAGCTTTCGAGGCCGAGTTCGCCAAAGGTGGCTATCTCGAAAGTCTGCTGGAGAAGTATCTTCTGAACGACAATACCTTGACTTTCACAATGGCCCCATCAACCACTTATAGTGATGAACTAGTTGCAGAAGAAGCTCTTCGCCTAGCTGGAAAGATCGAGGAGGTAACAATCCAAGCAGGAGGTGAGGCTGAAGCTCGCGCGCAACTAGAGAAGCGTGAACTGGAGCTTCTTGAGGAGCAGGGAAAGAGTAACACCCAAGACCTGAGTTGCTTACCTACCGTATACGTCAAGGATATTCCACGACAGAAGGAGAAGATTGAAGTTCGGGATTCGAAGATAGATGGCGTAAATGTCCAGTGGCGCGAGGCACCCACTAACGGCCTTACATACTTCAGAGCGGTCAACACAATTGAGAACTTACCTGATGAGCTGAGGGTTCTAATTCCTCTCTTCAGCGACTGCATCATGCGTCTTGGAACAAAAGACATGACAATGGAGCAACTTGAAGATTTGATGAAGCTCAAGACTGGTGGCGTCACCGCTGGATATCATGCCTCATCTTCTCCCCTGGATTACCAGAAAGCTACAGAAGGCTTGAGCTTCTCTGGAACTGCATTAGACCGCAATGTGCCAGATATGTTCCAGCTTTTGCGGAAACTTGTCCTTGAGACGGATTTCGACAGCGCAGAAGCGCAACTTCGTATCAGGCAATTGCTTCAAGGATCGGCAGACGGGGCAGTCAACAACATTGCTTCATCGGGACATGCTTATGCTAAGGGATATGCTGAATCTGGAATCTCTGCGTATGGGCGATTGAAGGAGCAAGTTGGAGGTCTCACTCAGGTCCAACTGATCACCTCGCTGGCGTCAAGGTCAGAGGCTGAGGGATTGGCTGATGTTGTAGAGAAGCTCAAGGCTATTCAACGTATGGCTTTCTCTGGCTCAAGCACATTCCGTACTGCTCTTACTTGCGGTGCCGAAAGTGTAGGCGCCAACGAAGCCGCGCTTCAGAAATTCCTGGCGTCTCTTCCACAAAACTCCAGCCCTTCTATGTCGAAAGCAGGGTCTTCAGATTTCGCGAGGAATAGCAAGACATTTTTCCCACTCCCATATCAGGTATACTATGGTTCGCTAGCACTTCCGGCTGCATCCTTTACCTCTCCGTCCGGTCCTCCCTTGCAGATTCTCGCTCAATTACTCACCCACAAACACCTGCATCACGAAATTCGAGAGAAAGGTGGCGCTTATGGCGGTGGGGCCTACTCTCGAGGATTGGATGGAGTCTTCGGCTTCTACTCATACCGCGATCCCAACCCTCAAAATACCATGACAATTATGCAAAATGCAGGACAGTGGGCAGTTGAGAAAGAATGGTCAGAACGAGATCTAGAAGAGGCCAAGTTGTCGGTCTTCCAAAGTGTCGACGCGCCTCAAGGCGTGAGTGACGAAGGCATGACTCGCTTTTTGTCTGGTGTTACCGACGAAATGGTGCAAGAGCGACGTGAGCGTATGCTCGACGTGACGAAGGAGCAGGTTCGCGAGGCTGCTCAGCAATTCATTGTTGATGGTCTTGCCCAAAACAAAGGAAGAATGGCCTTCCTCGGCGAGAAGAAGGCTTGGGTTGATGGCTCATGGGAATTGAGAGAGATGGGAAGTATCTCCCAATCACAACCTGAGCCAGGAGTCCAAAATGAAGCAGATGTCAAGGCAGCTGCTTTAGGCTCTTGAATCTGAGGATTGTATAAATCTGTATCACCATGTATTCCACTCTTGCATCTGGTTGGCGTCCCTGTAATATATCCTGAATTTAGCGAGCATAACGAAAGCAGTTTTGAAGGGTCGTCGCCCGCATTCATTTTCTCAGTGAAACATCTGACCCAAGCGCTACGAACAGACACACATCGTCTCCAGTCCTCTCTCCATGGCTGGTAGATCACAAGCTAAGCGCAAGAATAAACGTAGCATGGCCTCGAAACCTGACTCTCGGGTCGTGTGTTTTAATGAGGTTATGCATTCCATCTTATTCAGACCTGCCTTTTCTCAAAGGCGTGAGATGGCGGACTAAAGATGCGAGGACATATTTAGGGGGGGGGGGGGTGCGGGTTGGGTGGCTGAAGGAGAGGGAGAATTTTACAATTATTATCTTGACCAGAATCCATTACTCAACCAGGATGTAGCAGCTGGACTATGAAAGCCGCCTCGGATCGGAAGGTCCAGGCAAGGAATGTACACAGGAGGGAACAGAGCTCGAAGCGTGTTTACTGCATGCATGTACGAAGTCTGGCATCTGTGCCATGCTCTTTTGAGCATCACGTGCAGAAGGTGCATCGGGGCCACCCACACACCGAACCACCTTTTCTGTGATCCACCGGCGAAAATAGAAGGCTGAAGACTTACTTTCTACGTCATGTCATTCACAACCCTGTCCCAGAAATCCGTCAAGAGAACAGCTTTGGTTGTGCGCGCAACCTCCACTCCGAAAAGACGTAAATCGGGTCTCCCCTTTGAGGAGACAGTATCGCAAGAGTCTCTTCATTCTCCCCTCAAAAATGTCTCACCGCTCGGTCGGTGGTGAACCATGCAGCAGCTGTGACTGAGTAATAGTTGATGGTCTAGGTCGAGGCTTGCGGGGTTGAGCGATTTAACGTTATGTCCCGGTGCTTGCTTCCTTGCCGCTATGTGTCTAAATGTCCTAGCGCCACACAAACGCAGAGCTCACAATTTTGTGGTGCACAAACCATCCTTCCATCCTCCATCCAACAACACCTACATCAACTTCGACTCCCTCGAAGCAGTCGACTCGACCCATTGTCACAGACTTCGACCATCGCATCCGTCTACGTCTTGTAGCGAAACTGGCTTCCTCAACTCTTCGAGTATAACCCTTCCGGTCAGTTGCCTTCCGAATTGGCCTTGGCGCCTGAAAGATTTTACCCAGAACCCACACGCGCCCACGACCACAGCCCTCGCCCCTCTCCCTTACCCGACCACGAATTGAGGCATTTGGATATCTAACTAATGCTCCGCTGCAGATCCTCTACTCTCGAGTAGAATAAACACCTCCCGACTGCCTTTGGTCGATTCAAAGGCTCCCCCCAGCACCACGGCTTTCGCAGCCGCAAACGTTGTTTCTGATCACGATTTCTCCTTACGCCCTAACCGACACATCATCAACACCCTTCCACCACCTGTTGCAACAATCTAAGCAGCTTGAGCGTTACTTGTTCGACCTGTCCCCGAACCCACCAGTTCCGTCCGAAACATCTCAGCTGCCGCATAGGACGGGTTTAGAAGGCCTTCCTCTCGCGGAGGAAGAGTCGAGCCGACCTCGTCAGATCAGCACAGGATCTGATCGATACAGACCTCCTTAACACCTTTACCCAGTATAAGTGCGTTCTACTGCTCTTTCTGTTCTTGTAGCAAGCGCTGACCCCCAAGACAGTTTCCAAACCAGAAACTTATCTCGAAATCTTTTCGAGGATATGTCACCTTCCGCTATCTCTGTCATCGAAACCACTCCTAGTCTTACGAGTATCAATTCGTACTACGAAAAGAGTACATGCACCGACAGCAATGGCGTTAAAACACCAAGACAGATGATAGGGGCTGCTTTGAATGAAAGGGTGGAAAATATCGATTATGATATCTGTGAGCCGGGCGACGAAGATGCGTTCTTCGTAGCTGATCTCGGCGAGGTCTATCGGCAACATATGAGATGGAAGAAGAATCTGCCTAGAGTCAAGCCATTTTACGGTATGTCCCAGTCTTCCGGCTTCTCAAAAGCAATACTAATTTATACCAGCGGTCAAATGTAACCCAGACCCTCAAGTCCTCCGCCTCCTTTCGGAGCTCGGAACTGGCTTTGACTGTGCCTCTAAGGCTGAAATTGAACAAGTCTTGAAGACGGGCGTTGACCCAACCCGCATCATTTATGCTCAGCCCTGCAAGACCAACTCCTACGTTCGTTACGCGAAGAACAACGGGGTCAAGCAGATGACATTCGACAATGCTGACGAGCTTCATAAGATTAAGCAGCTGTTTCCAGATGCGGAGCTCTTCCTCCGACTTTTCACAGACGATTCCTCAAGTTTGTGCCAACTGAGCATGAAGTTTGGAGCCTCTATGGACTCCGCCAACGACCTTCTTGCTCTGGCCAGGGAATTGAGCCTCAATGTCGTAGGCGTTAGTTTTCATGTTGGATCTGGAGCCTCCGATCCACTTGTCTTCATGAAGGCCGTTAGAGATGCACGCATAGTCTTCGATAAGGCTGCCGACCATGGATACACTCTCCGAACCCTCGATGTCGGGGGTGGATTTGTGCCAGAGACATTTGATGAAATGGCTGCTGTTCTCAACGAAGCACTGGATGAATATATGCCTGCGCATGTCAACATTATTGGCGAGCCTGGACGTTACTACGTCTCCAAGGCGTTTACATTGGCATGCAACATAATTGCACGGCGTACAGTCGAAGATCCTGCCACCATGGAGAAGCGCTACATGGTCTACCTCAATGATGGCCTCTATGGCAACTTCTCTAGTATCATGTTTGACCATCAGAATCCGATTGCTCACGTTCTTCGCTCTCGCAACCACGGCTTCTACGACAAAGTTGATGCCAAGCCAAGTATTGCAGGGACCGAGTACTCCATCTGGGGCCCAACCTGCGATGGCATTGATCGTATTTCGGAGAGTATTCGTTTCGATCATGAGCTCGATGTCGGCGATTGGCTCTACTTCGAGGATATGGGCGCGTACACCAAGTGTTCTGCTACCCGATTCAACGGCTTCACGGATGCGCACGATGTCATCTATGTTGCAAGCGAAGCTGGTGCCAGAGCTCTTATGGGCATGAAATAAATGCCGAGTGGGATCGAAAGTTTCGTTGGAGTAGTATATTGAATTTTTGACATATTTTTGTTTTGGCTTTTTTTTGTTATAGAAGTACACAGATATATGGCTTGGTGCTAAAGCATGAGATGTAGACGCATGTGAGCTCTAGAAGTGTTGGCGGTGGTTGTCTTCTTTTAGTTTTGGGATAGTTAGCAACTTTGATGAAATTTCGTCACTCTTTAGGCCTTTTTTGTCTTTTCCCTGACTCCCCGGTGTTTGATTGATGCTGGACCCTTCTGCCGCAAGTAGGAAGCAAAGGGTTCTCGCAGGATAGCGTAAGCAGAAGTGATATCATGACTCTATCCATTTCCAGCTTATGCTCATATGCTTGGGATCGCATCGCCATTCTCGAAGGAAGATATATTCGTATATTCTCGTGAAAGCTCTTCGGAAAGAGGCGTGGAAACCAGTTCAGAACGCCACGAAAATGCGCTAAAAAAATTCATGTATACAACCCGGAAAACGCCAGGTATCTATGGTATCTAACGTATATGCACAAATGCCTCATTAAGTTCTTTCCGTCATTTATTTCCCGCATCAAGCTAGATTGTGGTCATTCATTCTCCTCTCCTTGCCTCTACTTCGAGACCGTCGTTCAGCCCAGGCCTCTTCTCCTCTTCCTCTCTCGCCTCCAAAGCCTTCATGAGAGTTTTATACCTACTTGTGGCAACATCCTTCGGGATGAAATCAAGCACCTCCCGTAAGCGCCGAGTGTGAAAGGGCAATCTTTCCAGCTTCAACGCCTCGAGGATATAATTGATGACGGTGTTTCTTTGAAGCGGGACCGCACGTAGGAGGGCTGCAATCTCTTCAATTGATAAGTGCGGGTGTTCATACCAGATATAGTAGGCTCTGAGATTCGAGGGTTGAGCGCGACACTTAGGGTGCGTGGAGCGGTATTCTTCTGTTGAGACGGTCGCTGCAAGTACGATTGGCGACCGCGCTGCTTTAGTTGATGGAGTGGAGGGCTTTGCTTTTCGGGCTGTGGACATGCTGGTTGAGTTGATGTCGAAATCGGCATCAAGCTCTAGGGTTTCGACTGCTGATTTTAAATATTTGGAGGACAGCCGTGCAGATGGGGTGGTTGCATCCTCAGGCTCAAGTTCGTCAGGGTTGGTGTCTGTATCCAAAGTAACTCCGTCTGCAAGTTGAATTGGCAAATTGCGTTCGGCATGGTGTGGAAGTGGTGGTATGGGATCCAGGGTAAGTCTTTTGAGATTCATGGTTGAGTAGAGTTGCAATCCTGCATAGGAATCTGATGCGGCATCTATATAAGATCAGAACTTCCGTAGGTACTAAAGGCTTAGAGGTTAAACTTACAGACTATCTGATCCATTGCCAAAACCTGACTCCAATCGCTCGATCTGACCTCGCCCTTGAACATTGGGAGGTGCAAATGTTCTTGCACCTGCTGGGCTAGCGAAACAAGCCTCTTATTGATTAAGTTGTATTGTTTTGATTCGGAATACTTGATCAATTTGTACAGATGGCTCAGTTCAAAGACACCCTGCGCCTTAATGTTCAAAAACTTTTGGAGTCGTGTGCAATCTGCCTTGATCGCTACACCAACCTTGGTGATATCTGGGTCTTCCATGATCTTCTTCAGAGTTGGTGCAACTAAATCGTCAACTTCGTCCTTGGCAAACAAGGCAATGTGGAAAAGAGCAATCCGCTCCTCGCTCGCAATCTGTATCAAGGAGACATTCTTCTTCGGTCCCTGCGCCCTAGCAGCTTCTGGTTTCCACTCAATATCGAATCCAAGCAGTTTCTGGTCGACGAAATATTGGAGACATCGCTCAGTGGTATGTTTGGTCCTGCAGTAGTGTACTGTAACCTTCTGCTGCTCTCCTTCAGGCCCACGATAATGTGCATATGACCAATATGAGTCTGATGTCCCAGACTCAGCATCTTTAGCCTTCCTGAATCGGTCCTCTGAGATTTTGAATCTGAGATCCGAGAGGGGTACTTCTCGCTGAGCAGCATCTTCGGGTCCAGGCTTTTCTGATTCATTCTGACCCCTCGCTTCGCTGCGAGTTTCCTTTTTCTCAATCTTAGATTCCGAATGCAGTTGTGACACGCCATCTCTGGTCAACACCTCAGAGAATCCCTTCTCTATCACATGGTTCTCTTGTGGCAAGCCATCCGCTAGTCCCCCTTCCGTTGTTGTTGTTGCACTTGTTTTCGCTGTACCATCTGACGCACATGTCTCTGATGAATTCGCAAGACCATATTCGTCTTCAGGTATCGAGTGAAGAAGTGGTTCCTGCCCCGCATTAGATGCAGCAGCTGTACTTAATGCTCTCGGAGCCGAGGTTGGACTATCGAGGAAGACAATTCCATGGTTTGGATTCCACAGTCTCTCCCGCGGGTTTTGTGTTTGAAGTCTCGCATCCATAGAACTTTATAGTAGTAGAATGTCAGTAAATGAGAGATGCACAAAGGAGAAGCAAACATACAGAGGTCTCCCCTTCCTAAGCGCCGCAATAGTGGAGCTTAAAGCATCCCAGGCAAGAGTCGAAGAACCACCAAACGAAGTCATTTTCCTGACAATTGGTCTTCGAACCTTGGTGCACAACGTCGATACCCCATGATGTCTAAGGAGCATGACGTGAGCAACATATATATTTCGCGGTGATGCGTAAATCACATAGGTAAACGCGTCTTGATAACCAATTAATCGCGTCGAGGAAGCGGATCGGATTAACATAACTCCGTTTGATACCGTTCTTTGAAGGGCAATCACGAGAACTACCAGACCTGATTTTGCGACAACAATACTGGTGGTTGACAAGACTTTGGGTTATTGACTGATATCAGTGTCTTTGGGTTAGAAGGGACTGTCTTGCAGCTGTTAAAGTGAGTATATGTTCTGTCCATCTTCTTTATCCTCACGTGGTTGTCTCAGCCTCTGCTTTTCACACCCCTGCAACGACGAAGAAGGTCATCTGTGACGGACGGGTCTAGGAGAACGCCGTATCTTCTTTGGCTGTATCATACTGTTTTGTTGTGAGCTATTGTATTGGGTTTGTTGGGTTCAGTATCCTTTGACGAGCATGCCGCCCTGTTAGATTTTGTTTTCCACCAAATCAAAAACTAACCTTGTTCCGTGCAGACAACGAACAGGACTTCGAATCAAGCTCTAGACATGGCTTCTCAACTTCTACCTCTTGGTAAGCCTGCTCTTTCTGTATAAACACTTTTACTAACGTCAAATAGAGTTGATCGACAAGTGTGTCGGATCCAAGATCTGGGTTGTCATGAAGGGAGACAAAGGTATTTGTCCATGTCGTTCAAGGTATATGTAGCTAAGCAGTCTTTAGAATTCAGCGGAACTCTCCTCGGTTTCGATGACTATGTCAGTAAGTAATCGAAAGCCCTTCCAGGCTTCGGTCAGTCGCTAATAGTACAACAGACATGGTTCTAGAAGATGTTACTGAATTGTAGGCATTAGAGCGTCACTTGAAAGGATGATACTGATTGATATAGTGACTACTCTGGAAACCACACCAAGCTTTCGAAGATTCTCCTGAATGGAAACAATATCTGCATGGTTGGTTTCACATTTTTCTTTGAAATTCAGTGCTCTAGCTAACAATATATTAGTTAATACCGGGGGGAGAGGGACCTGTTGCAGCATCATGAGAAGAGTACTCAATTCGAGGTCTGAAGCTCAGGATTGCGGCATAATCTCAATGTAGATAAGATTAGCATAGTTAACTAATCGAGTTGTCCCGTCCGATTGCAAAGAGTGCACATTGCTGTTCAACCCTTTTTCTAGCATAAAGCCCCCCCAATTCCATTCAGGCAATGAACTTAACCCGCTTAGCCTTTCGTTTCTCTTCCTTATCTACCTCGTTGAAGGCAACTCCAGTGTACAAGGAAGACATGACCAACCTAACGGCCTCCGTGAAAGCCCCATCGTCAAGTAAAGAGTTAGTTCCGCCATTCTCCCTTTTCTTTCCTAACTTCATGTACACCATTTCCAGATCCTCTTCATCTAGATGGATTCTGGAGGACTTAGTGAGGCCATAGGTGCATTGGGAACTCTCAGACAGGTCCTGCAAGACCGTCAGGACAGTCGATAGCTTGATGCAGGATCCTAGAGGAAGCCTGGAGCCTTGGTAGCCAACACCGTACTCATCATCCGCGTCTGGTATGTAATGGACAAGCCTGACAAAGTCAACTCGGCGAGATGCAAAGCGTTCATGCATATAGATGACTGGATCGATGTTGTAGATCTTTATGCTTGACTTAGTGATACTGTCTCATATGATGTTATCGGAGAGGAACTTACAGGTGCAATTGTGCAGTAGATATCGCTATCATGGTGTGCGATCTCGAGGATGAGGATGCATTGGATCTGCGTTGCGCCTCGTGGAGGTTCGTAGAATCTGACGGGGACAATATCTCCAACCCTGAAACAGGTTACCTCACTGAGCATCGAGGATGCATCCATGGCGAGTAGATCTTGCAGTTCTGCGAAAATGGTTGGTGGTGATGGTATTCGTGGAATCGAAGTATCGTCGTGATTCATGCCATACTCTATCATGGGAGATGAGAGGGAGGCATTATCAAGTGCAGTGCCAGTATCGTCAGCAGGGGGGCCATACTCTCTTGGATTTTCCATTTCTGCCAAAAAATCTCGAAATGCAATCAATGATGTCGACAACATGTCAACTAAACTTACTTACGATGTCCTCGAGTTGACACTTTAGGAAGGAGGAGATTCCTCGCTTCTTGAAGTTTCTTGCTTCTCGGAGTAAAAACATAGCATGGCATGCACAACGTATAAAAGTATATCGTCTAAGGAGACTTTAAGTAACTTCTACAGAACTCTGGAACGCTTCGGAGGCTGTTTTACCAACTCGTGAGAAAGATCTCTTCCATACTTGGGAACTTCAGCAAAAGAACCGTAAAATGGATCCAGATATTTCATTGTAGCGACCAATGGTTTGCCTAGCTAGAAAATCAGAAGATGGGGCCTGGAGTAAGCTGTCATAGAACAAAGCCATTTCTAATCTACCCCCTCCCCCCCGGTACAAAAAAGCTTATGTTGTATGATATAACCTAGTGGAAGTGGAGAATCTTTTGCCTCTGGCTGCACTGGACTGCAAGAGATAGCTGGCTACCTTTGGAGTAAGAAGCACTCGCTTTTTGAAAGATGAAAATAACTGAGGTCCCTTTACACAACGAAATTTCTCATCAGAAGACAAGCAGTTCAAACGTCAAGCTTGTAGAGGTCCGCAACGCAACAATCTTCTACCTCCAGGACAGGACAGTATCTTGAATAAAACTAAGGCAACGCAGTTGAGCAGCTGGAGCCATGCTCGATAGCTCATAGTATTGCATTGATAGGAACTCAGCTCAATTCAGACACGCGATAGCTCCGCTGGGAAAGATCAAGCCAGACTTCAAGCTCACACTTTCCTTTCCAAAAAGCCATCCATTTTCTATTCTATACACAATATGCTGCGTTTTGCTTTTCCCGCATAAAGTCCCAAGAAGCTGCCGAACGCCAGATCGAAAATGCCCCCCAAGAACACCAATTCCTATGCCACACCAACCACCCAGCGATCTCGAATCGGAGTCGAAATAAGCCAGTCTCATCGATCCCCAGCCATGCCATCACCGCTGACCATCTTGCGCAACTCGTATTCCTTGGTGAACTCTCTGCTCAGGATCTCGAGGTCGTTGACCAGTGCTTTGCAGCCATTGACAAGTGCTTCCTTGGGGGTGATTTCGCCATCGGTTTGCACGCGCAGCTCGAAGGTTGCAAAGAGGGGATGTGGAACTGTTCAAAGTCACGGTCAGTCTCCCACAGCTGCATTCTAGTGAGAGAGGAACAGAAGCATACTCTTGTAGCCGGCGAAGACAATGTGGGGGTCCTTGAAGAGTTGCGCGCGGACCATGTTGGCAAGCGTGTGATCTTCTTTGTTGAATGTGAAGACGGAGCTGTTGGGGGTCCCTATCGCATCATCTCAGTTTCTTGGCTCTTATCAATCTATTTGAGACCAGTCTCGTACGCGTATCGGCTGCTTCAGTACACTTCTTCTCCCCATCTCCTAGCAGGAACAACTCGAATCTATCTGGGGCGTTCATATTTGCGACCTAGGGATTCCTATTAGAAGGCAGGGTTAGGAGTGTCACATAAGGCCTAGGCACTGCAAAGCAGTCGCATACATACAACAGGACGATAGAGATGTGGCTGGAGCTTTCAGAAGCGTTGTGTTGTGTTCTTCGCTCAAGAACGCGGAGTTAGGCGCGACAGCTTACTTTTTTGAAGTCGATGTTCACCAAGCCGACGAGGCTCTGCGGAAGCTAAAACTAGCGCGTGCTTTTCACCCCGCATAGATGGGATGTCTCTCGGAGATCTCCCATTTCTCCGGTACTCCACACACCCTCATCATGTATAACTAGGTCTTATTTCACTTCCCGCGGAGATGTTCATCTTCTTGCATGAATGACGATGACCAGGCAGATATCAAGTGATGACTAGCCATTTTTGGTGCTGTGTCTAGGAACATTCCTCCCAGACATCCCGCAGTCTAATACCATTGAGTTCTGGTAAATATCACAGCTTATCATAGCAGCTTTTCTTTTAATATTCTTCTCATATCTCTACTTAACTTCTCAGGAGAAGAGGACGGTTATAGAGGAGGAAGAAGAAGAACAAGAAAATGAACCATTCAACTCTCCTAAAGTCCCATTACCCGTGGACATCCACACCCCTCATAGCCTCGGCTCCGATGCGCCTGATAGCAACCACCGCACTCGCAGTCTCCGTCTCGCAGTCCGGTGGTTTAGGATTCCTAGGAATTGGAACTGACAGCTCAGTCCTCGCCGGGCTTCTCTCCTCCTGCACATCTTCCCTTTCCCAAGCCCCACTCATCCCCAATGTGCCGTCCGGCATTCTGCCCATCGGCATCGGCTTCATAGTCTGGGGCGCCTTCCTCTCCGAAGCCGTGAAGGCAGTAGAGGCAAGCCCGCTGAAGCCAGCCGCGATCTGGCTCTTCGCAGCGCGTCAGCTCTCCGAGCTGGAAGAATGGACAAGCGCACTGCGAAAAGCTTCCGACGGAAAGAGCAAGATCTGGATCCAAGTCGGTACCGTGGCTATGGCAAAAGAAGTCGCAGCCGCCTGTTCACCAGATGTGTTTGTAATCCAAGGCTCCGACGCAGGTGGACACGGGTTGGCACAGTCAAGCTCTATCATCTCATTGCTCCCAGAGTGCGCCGACGAGCTCTCCCGCTCAGGATTTGGGGGAATTCCATTAATCGCCACAGGCGGGATCATGGACGCACGCGGTGTGGCAGCTGCGCTGATGCTAGGCGCGAGCGGAGCAACGCTCGGGACGAGGTTCCTGGCGAGTCCCGAGGCAGAGATTAGGGATGGGTATCGAACGGCAGTGCTACAAGCTGGGGATGGAGGCGTTAGCACGGCGAGAACAAGCGTGTATGATGTCTTGCGAGGTACAACGGGATGGCCTGGGGACTATAATGCGAGAGGGGTATTGAATCGGAGTTATTGGGATCATGGGGCGGGGATGGATGAGCTGGAGAACAAGAAACTGTATGAGCGGGCCTTGGAGATGGGTGATGAGGGTTGGGGGGAGATGGGGAGGTTGACGACGTATGCTGGGACTGGTGTTGGGCTTGCAAGGGAGATCATGCCGGCCGGAGAGATTGTGAGGGAGATTTTGCGGGATGTGAGGTGTTTCCGAGGGAAATTATCCCAGCTGGAGAGATTGTAAGGGAGATCTTATGGGATATGAGGTATCTCCAAATGATTGTAAGGTCCACCTTGGTAGTCACGTAGTTGTGACCATAAGTTCAAATGGATATGCAGACTTACCAGAGTTTTGACTTGAGTGCGTCCTAATAGGCGACTTGTTCTTACAGACACGTGGAGAGAAGACAAAGGATTTGAATCCAATTGAGTAGTTGGAAGGTGTGAACAAGGTCATATTCTTTCGTACGTACAGTACGGTATACTTAAGCTACTATACCAACACCTTCCCTCTGCGTCTCATGAATCTACAGAAGCCCCAATGGCAGCTGAACTCCTATTCCCATACCCATCCGCGGCCTAACCTGACCGAAAAGCCTATTTGAAATCAAGACTTAATACACGAGAAAGAAACCATCCCCCACCAAAAAAACGCCGAACGAATGTGAAAAGGCTTAATAAAGAAAGTATCGGAAAAAAACGGGCACTTTTGGAACGAGTGCTGGGTATGAAAAGAAGAGCAAGCTTGAAGGCAAGATATGCGGAATATGTACAGAGTAATCTTTTCGTAGCTTTGTGTTCCGTTTGGTTGGAAGAAGATCGCTTCTCCTCTTTTAATAATCGTGGGCCATCGGTAACGCAAGCGAGAAGGTCTCTTTCGTATGGTCGTTTCTTTGCTGTAATGTCATTTCAGAGCTGGAAGATATGATGGCTATTCCACTATTAGTCATAGACCTTCAGCTTATTGTGCCAAAGGCAACTTACAGTATACAGATGCTCGTTTTAATTAGATGAGCTTCTCCAGATTCCACCACCGACAGCTCGGCTGATGCCAAGTCCGACACCAATAGCAACACCAACAACGACCAATGCAATGATCAGCTTGATGATGAGTCGAGTTCTCTTGCTGTAACCCGCCATGCATCCACACAAGCCATTCTTCTGTCTCGCAAACTTCATCTCCTGCTTCTTGCGCTTCAATGCACTCCGGCCGGGCCAGACCGTGCACTCCTTAGTCGATGTAAAGGTCTTGAGATTCGACGCGCCGGACTTTTGTTGGGTAATACAAGCTTCGACATCATTGCTGTCAGAGTATGTGGCTATGTTTAACTTGGATTCCGACTTTTGTGCGTCGAGGGAGTAGCGAGTGGAAGTGTGCGAGTAGAAGGGAGAAAATGGATGGTTCTTCTCGGAGGGAGCTCGACTGCCGTCAGGTGTTGGGGTCTGGCATGGGGTGAGGGTATGTGTTGAGTCTACATCTTCGATGGTTGACAGGACGTGGGATCGGTTGACTGGAGCTCGGGTTGCAGCAGGAGGTTCGATGGTGACGACACTGACCAGGGGCTCAGTAGAGCTCTTCTCGTTCAAATTCGACATGATGGATGATTTGTGCTCTCCAACGAGCAATGGGCGTCCGGCCTTGTACTTGTAACGATGGGCGAAATCGAAGGATCAACAGTGAATATACCACGAGTCGATCTTGGGCGCAAGAAGGTACGCAAGCTCGGAAGCGAGCAGTAACAGAAATGTGGGTGATAGCGAATTCAACAACCAATTGCTGAATTGACCAAAGGGATCGTCTTTTGCAAACAAGAGTCGAAGTTTCCTTGTTATGCTCTGGTTTCGAGGAGTTTCAATGACGCGTGATGGTCTTCTCCTTTTCGTTGAGGGATTGTGGTTGTGATTGTGGGTCAATGCTTGCTTGCTTTGCTTCTTTCCCCTGGAATTGGATGGGGGACAGGCGACAGGCAATCGGCCGTATCAACGAAGTATGGAACCGGATGGATGACTGGATGGAAGGATGGCTGAAGTGAAAGTCGGCGTCGAAGAGGATGCGGAAGAAGAGAAGGGTCGAAGAGGAGAGGCAGAACAGAGCAGATAAGAGGCGGCAGGTCATAGGAGTAGTGCTCTCTCTATGCGACTCTCTGTCTCTGTGCTGCGCAGCTCCTTCAGACTTTGGGCCCAAATGAGAGGGGAATCCCTTTCCCGTTCCTCTCGACTCGTCTCGCTAAGACCCACACGACAGCCGCTAGAGACAAGCGAACACACTTGCTCGGAGCTAGTTCCTGGTCTAAACCCCAACCATGCTAGAGCCAGCTGGGGAAGGAAACATCGAACCAGCTCCAACTGCCATTTCTTTGCTAGGGCAGACTGACGCAGATAGAGTAGCTTCTGCTTGCGTCGCTAGAATGATGCTTCAGCTGGACAGGCGGTCGTCGTCGTTGTCTAGACTGCACGCATCGTGGATGCGGGCTACCCAACGGGCATGCTGCTAACCGCTCTGGTCTCACGGCCACTCTGCTTCGCCGTCTCGGTCAACATCTTGGAGTCGTGGTGTCAATACTCCTCAGGGCCAACTTAGTGGCAAATAGTACTCGTGGTCGCCGTTATGGCACTGTTCATGCAGCAATATACTGTAATGCACCCGCTTCCTCCTCCTTGCAGACCCAGGCTCGCGCGTCTGTGCGTCCTGGGTCACCCCGTCCAATCATGTGCCGCTTTTCATCAGAGCCATCTCGGGGCCCATTGGAGAGGGAGGGATGTAAGCCTTCCGCATGTGAACCAGTCTGTCCCTCTCTCACTGCGTTCAGAAACCGTGGTCGGTCGATCTCAATCGGTCTCTGCGCTGTTCAACGTCTTCAGATCGCTTCGCCCGCTGCTCTTTGCCAGTTCTCGTTCCACCGTGTCGCTCTCATCGCAGCACCACCAGACTCGCGGACTATCTAAGGGAGGCTAAGATTGGCAGGACCAGGAAAGAAATAGGGTATCCCTCCCCCCATGTCCATGCATGTGCACGTTTATGCAAGGTAAATTTCATCCAAGTCACTGCCAAAAAAGCTTTTGGACCGACTTAGAAGCTTGCAGCTTGCTCTCTAACCACTTTCTCCCTAACGCTACGGATCTCCCCATCGCAACCCATCCCATGTGGATGAGATTGAGATTAAATGGGCCTGGGGCGACGTCGGGTAACAGCAGATTCAGGCTCATTTGCGCTGGTTTGATCATTCGTTCTCGTTCCTCGTACTGTGCGCGCGTGCGTGCGGTGGGCAGGCCAAGATTCTGGAATTGAGATGGACATGGGCATTAAGAATAGGAAGTGCCGCCGTCGTATCAAATCGTGATGGACGACATGGCGAAAAGTGCACGCAATGGTAACAATCTAGCAAGAATGAGCGAAAAGTGAGCACTCGCTCGACCGCAAGGCACACTGGGTTTCGGGTGCCACCCCGCTATGCTATTAATCTATAGTGCGATGGTTTGGCCTTGTGATTGAAGTGAGAAAGATTCAGGACGCCACCTCAAGCCACTGCACGAAATCCAGAGGGTTCGAGGCTCTGGCGATAATGCTCGTCCCAACAAGCTCTCGCTCGAATATTTGCTTCGCCAGTGTGCGAACTGGCGTATCCTCGGTGCCTTGGCTAGACTAACTGCTCTTCTGGAAGATGTTCAGCAGCCGTGAGAACGATGGCATTACGTGGCTTCGTTATCGTGATCCCCGTATCGGTCTTCAAGCCACGATGGAGATGTTCCGTCAATAGGGTAAAAGCTAGATACCATAAAGAGCGATTGCTGGAGAATGGGGGAGCTGGGAATGCACTATCTATGTTTCTCTCTCCACTATCTGTTATGCTCAACTATCGTACCGCCATTGCCTCGTAGGGCATTTTGGCTTCTCTCTCCCCTCCATTCTTGGATGCTTAGAACTCGAGCTTACTCCTGAAGCTTTTGTTTCGAGAAAACTCTAGAATAGGTACACTTTTCTCTCCAATATTTGACGCGATATTAAAAAGGAGGTCCCTCTCCTCGAGTTGCGGATATGATCTCCGAGTGCTGAAACGGGAGGGGGTGGAGAGAGAATGTCGCTCTTCGCATATCATCCAGTATTGAATATACTGATTGACGGTTTCGAGAAATATGGATCAATCTTGTAGTGTTAATGTCACGTGAAAGTCATGACCGACGGTCCTTGTCCAGAAAGCGGCATGTGGCAATTCAGTTCAACATCCTCGCTCGACCACTAGAGAGACTGAACCACAGCCATTTTCCCTGCCCAAGACCAACAGCTGTCTTTTCGGGTTGCAAACAAGATAGACCGATGAAAATTATGTCATTCCTTCTCCGCTTGCGCCTTATAGCATGATGATAAGTCTCTCATCACGAAACAAGTGACCACATTATCTTGCTCGGTCTCGGTGGAATGCAAGAAGGGATAGCGCATCAGACCTTGATGTGTTGCTCCCACCACCGTACCTCGATTTCCGGCCTTCTGTTAGAACCAACATTAAATTAAGAGCAGAAGGGAGGTACCACGTGTACACCCCTTCGGACGAGGGTTTGTTGCAAGTTTGCAGCAAATGGACAGTTTAGGAGCTCTCGAAATAGCCCTATGCAGGCAATTGTTTCTATTTACATCGCCCATACATCATCCATGTACAATGTCATCCACTGTTCTCTATTAAAATTTAATAAAGACATACATCATCGACATAAAGAGCACTGCCGACTACAGGCTTTCAAGGAACCAGTTCAAGGGCACATATACTGAATGACGTTGTGATGAATCTTGCATTACCAGTCTAATTCCTGTTCGAATGACCCCTTCGGAGGACGATTACATCCGCACGTGCACTTGTCCTGGTGGTCCACGTCGGCCGAAAATGGACAGCCAGCAGCTGAGTTGTCAGTCCAGTTTACGCTGGCTCAACGGGTTCCCTAATTTGTCTTGGAGCCTGACCGGCAAAGTTCGAGTTGAAGGGCCTCAAAGACGAAAGAACCGGCTCAACATTTCAGGACTTTTCCCATGGAAATTAAGCAATGCGCTTTTTGTGATCTTCCGTTGAATTCCCACTTTTGCCAACTTGCTCCTTCGTCGAAGCCCAGGAAAACTCCGACAAGCTAGGCTAAAGTGGGAGGGAACCCGGGGTTGTTTTTTTTTTCCCTTCTCACGAAGCCGCCAACCAAGATCCAAGATCAGGATCTCATCTCGCAGACACAGGATCTCTCTCGTCCCGGCGAACTATCTAGATGCATCAGTCCCCGACGTGCAACAAAAGTGAAAAGAACATGGATGTTACTTGTAATCCCCTTCAACATTTTGTCGTCCACTTCACTTGATGCTTACCCCGTTGACTTTGTCGCAGCCAATGGTTGCCCGGAAGTGGAAGATTAGAAGATTGAAAAGTTCGGAACCTTTTCCAGGATCTTCACAGCAGTGATAGGGAAAATAGATAGCAAAGCCTTCTCCTCCGTCCATCCCCCGTCTCGTCCCGAGTGACTTTCTGCTGCAATAACTCTCTACATTTCCCACGAGATGTCTTCCAGTATTTAGGCTGTAGAGCTGCAAAATTCCGAGTCTATTTTTTTTTTAGTAACTGATTCTGATTCCAACAAGTCACATCATGGGTTCAAATCCAAGCCGTCCTCGGGCTGCGTCGTGCGGTCCAGAGTATACCTAGATGTACAGTACAAGCCAGGGAGGAAATAGCTTGAATTGCTAGATACTAGATAAGAGATAGAGAGAATCTGTCGACCGTTTTCCAGACGTGCAACAAAGCGAACCCCCTCACGTGCGCCATGCTTAGGCGAAAACCTCCTTTCAACTTTTAGCGGGTGGCAGCTGACACGCCGCAGTAAGGTAGAGAAGAGCCCGGCACACGACAGCGCAAGAGAATCTTCACCCGTCATACACGAGAATTACCACCGTTTCTCAACTGTGTGCCGACTCAATACCTCAACTTTTAGCGATTCAGACAAGCAACAGAAACAGCAACCGGCATAGATAACGTGATTGAAAATGCATGCTTATGCAAGCCCGAGATTTAATTTTTATTTTTTATGAAATCGGTGGTTTTCGTCTTGCCACTTACTCTCGTAGTCTTTGAAATGGAATTATTCTCTCTAACCCAAAATCAAATACAAAGGTCTAGAGTAATGACAAGTGTAAGTTGCAACACCTTTTCGTATTCTGCTAGCTTACCAGGCAGAAAGCTGATGTTGCCCGTCACATGATGCACTCCCAATAAATGTTTATTAGTCGGAAGATCTTCTCCGCACGTGTTACGTTTTGTTTATTATTGTTTATGTCACCATGCATCGGGCCTAGAGGCAATAATAATATTACCAGAGAAGACCATCAAAAAAAAAAACTTCTCATCCTTCTCATTCCTCTGTTTGCGCAGTTTGCTTCCCCCCCAAGTATCTAGTAGAGCGGGGCGGCTACCAACCAGCAAAATAAATTTTCACCCCCTGCAGGATTGCAGGATTGGATGGGCGCGCGAGAGCCGCCTAAGGAAGGGTCCGCTCCTCCCAATGGTATAAATTCAGGGCCGACCCCCGCGCTTCTAAATTTTTTCTTTTCTCTTTTCTCTTCATCAAAAAAGCATCAAGGCCAGCCACGACCTCCACCTCGAACTCATTCACAGTGGTGCGTTGCCAGCACTCGTTCGCGAGTGTGAGGCTTTGTAGAACAGACCAACTCCTCGATAGGAAGTTTGTTTTCCGTTTGTTCTCTTCATTGAGGATGATGGGATTTGAATGTCGATGACGGGAGACATATTTTCTTTTCTCTTCTTTTGCGTAGCTTCTGCTGCACACTCTCTTGGGTGTGTAGCTCCGTGGGGATTAAGGGGTGGTAAGGACTACGACGCGTCTTTTGAGAAGACCTCGATCCAAATATTCGATCGAAATTCATTTCGCAGAAGGGTCTCTTCTACATACAAGGTGGGTGTCGTCAAGTTCGTAGGAGGAAATGGACGCGGAAGTCATGAATACAGAATAGAAAACCTTTTTACTGCAAAGTCGTTATTCCTTGATTATCTATTGTGATTATTACCTTAAAACGCGTGAAGAACAATTCTCACACTGTCTTATTGCTTTGCATGAGCTTCTATCCTTGATCGTTGTGAGGCCATTTTGTGTTGTATATAAAAAGAAAATCTGACTAGAATTTCGGCACCTCCACCCAAGAACAATCCACCCATCCATAAATGCTTATGCATGTGTATCAGCTCAAGACAAGAACCGGCGTAGTGAAGCACCATGATTACTGTTAAGATAGGGAGAGTATCATTCTCATCGTTCATGTCTTATTATCTACAAAAGTTGATAATCCCCATCGTCTAGTGAAAGGTAAGATGGAAAGCAGCATCCCATAACCCGACATCGCCAGTACATCTCCGACCAACAATCAAACAAGACCACCCATGTGCCTATCACAGTCCTCGTCGCCTAGTCCCTTTCTTTATTCTTTTGGCCTCGAGATTCAAGTCTAATTATATCTCACCCTCTCGCTTGTTCGATGGAAAGGCCTCCTTTGTCCAAAGGATGGGTCATCGTGTATGACTTTACTTGAATGGGCAAATTCTTTGTTTTAACAGTAAGTAGTGGGACTAAGGAAGGTATATTTAGACTGGACCAGAACTCGGCAGTATACTCTCGATGAATAGTAGTGATAGGGAACAAAGAAGCTGCTGTAGATACAAACTGAGACCCAAAACATTTGAAGACATACTGCTTTTACTGACTCTCGAGGAAGACATGATTACACGCACAACTAAGTTGAGACAGAATTTAATTGAACTAGACTGAGCTCTGCCAAACAGAGTGTAGATATGAAGGTCGAACATACCACGTATGACGAATCACGCAATGGAGGAGACAACAATCCAAGGCGTGAAATACTAAGGCTCCGGTCAACAACGAAGAAGGTACTGGACTACTTCATGTTGAATTCTCAGCAACGACGACAGAGCACAAGAGAGAGAGAACGAGTCGTACAAGCCACGGTAGCAAAGCAAGTCTCTTATAATATCGCCAAGCATCGAATAGATTCCCGCTCAGAGCAGGACCAGCTAGTGCAGCAGCAGGAGATGGCTCTTGCAACAGTGTATGAAGCTGAACTGCACCAACACTCGACAGCGAAGAGCAGCGCTGTGAAAGAGCTAAGGTCAGGACTTACTCCACAGTTGAGACTTAGGCGGAAAGCGAAGATTGCAGATATGATAAAAGATATAAAGAATAAGAAATCAGAAGATTCCAAAGAAAGAAGAGAAGGGAGATGCCATGTAGGAAATCTGTATGCAGCGACTTACTGGAGAGTTGATTCCTTTGACCAAAGACGCCTGGAGATATACAGACCAAGTTCGTCGCCAACTAAGAACCCGTTCTCTGGACCAGAAGCATCAATTCCACATCAGCGGTCCAGAAGCGCTCTCATATCCAGTAACTTGACTGGATATATCGAAATCAGCGCCGATCTGCTAGACAGTACACGAAGAGAGTTCACGAAAGACCTAGCGAAGAAATTCAAACCGCCTTTCGAGCACTTGAGCTATCGTTCATTCTCTCACGAGCGAGAACCTTCCACCTTTTCAAAGTCATCGTCTTTCTTCTGTGCCGGGGAGAACGAACAGAGTGGCCACAGGGAATCAGTGCAGGCTTTAAGCCCGCGGCAACAAAAGAACACTGGAAGGCGTCTCAGTGGCGAAGGTACTAGTCCCTGGACAAGCCCAGCACCAACGAATTGTAGACTTTGTAAGAAAGTCGGAGTGAGAGGGATAAGAGGACTTTGCGAAGAGTGCGAAAATGACTTCATGCGGCCAAAGACGCAGTTGCACAATCTCCAATTTTCGTATAACGACGATATGCCGCCAATACCACCGCTAAAAGATAAGAGAATACTTCAGCAGGACCATACACAACTTATGCTAACTCAAGACGAAATAGACAGAGAGGCAAAGCCGCGAATCGAAGTGAGGTTGTCCAGTGCAAGCAGCAGACCTACCATTGTTGAACCGAAACCACCGCGAGAATCCTCGCAGCGAGCTCTATTTATTGAGACGGAAGCCGACGACGATAAATGGTATAGGTGGCAATCAGATGTTTCGCAGGTCGAAATTGTGAAGTCTCAGAATCTTTTCGAGAGGTGGTCAGCTTGCCATGCCGAAGAACAACATGACCATATCAACCCCTTCGTACCGAGTGATCGGAAGGGCAAAGAAAGGGCCAATAATAGGAACAGTGGCTTCTATGGCTACTGGGATGATGTACTGGCATGCTATGGAGGAGTAAATCCGGCAAAGGAGAGGACTCCATAGTTTGGTAGATCAATGGCACTTGACCATGAAAGTCATGGCGTGATGTTGGCGGAACTGAACTCTAGTACTGATGTATGACTTTTAATCGATCTTCTCCCAACGTCCGTCTATCGTCTATTCACCCAACTCCTTCAATGCAAATGCTGTGCTAGCTTTTTTGCCTGTTGCACATGCAAATGTGATTTCAATCACAAAATCTTCTCGACCGTCAATGTGCCTTTTTGATCACCCTCTAATTCTATCATACCTGCCGACTCTATGCGCTTCTTCCATTTCGTGCTCTCATAACGCGCCAAAATCATCGTCATTCGTAAAACCGTGCCGTTACTCGATTCGTGCTCCTCGCTGTTCATTGGCGTACAAGTCCACCTTCCAAATGCCCAGTTGAGAATATATCTGTTCGCTGAGGACGTCTTGGAGGGGGTATTGTCGTCCGATGATGCTATGGGCGAAGAAGCTGCAAGAACAGCCTTGATTCGATATACTTCATCTTTGGGTGCTGTCTTCAAAAGCTTCTCTAATTTTGAACTATCTACTACGGCTCCGGGCCCAGCAGTCATAGTAACGGAGAGAACTTCAACTTCGCTCTGATGTTCCTTTTCTCCTTCATGCGAATGGTCATGCGAATGGCTATGGTCGTGGTCATGGCCATTGACTTCGGACTCCCCTAAATCTTTGGCCAGGCCACCATCAATACCAAACACCAGGTCCGAAGGCACCTTTCCTTTGTCGCTCTTCACCCAGGCAATCTGAACCTCCAAGTCCCCCAGTCGGTCCAAGCAATCATCGAATCTCCTCTCATCACACAGTTCCCATTTATTGAAGACCACCAAGTCGGTGTAGCGTGCTTGGATCTTGGCCGTGTAGCTCGTGTCCTCATAACCTTTCCAGTTCTCAACATCAATGACCGTCACCACTCCATCCAGAACGTAAGCGCCGCCAGTTTGCTTGGAAAGCCGGTTGACTTCCATGGCCAAGGTTGCTGGAAATGCAGAGCCCGAAGTTTCCACCACGATTCTGTCGGGATTTATGGTTGAACGGAGTTCCTCCAACGCAGTGTCCAGCTGACCGACCATGTTACAGCATATACAGCCATTGAGAAGTTCGCGTACACCAGAAATAGCAGAGGAATTCGCAAGTTGGGAATCGATTGCCAGGTCACCAAACTCGTTCTTCAATAAGGCGAGTTTGTAGGTGGGGTTCTGAGCGCGAAGTTGGGGCAGAAGATTGAGTAGAAGAGTGGTCTTGCCCGCACCAAGGAAGCCAGTGACGATGGTTATTGGAATTGGCGTCATGATGAGAAAATACGCAGATAAAGGGCAGGCTAGAAACTTGCAAACAGAATGAGAACAGTCTGGATATGTTGACGTTGGTGGTGCTCACGCTAAAAAAGTGCGATAGCAGCTTATCACCAACCCGTGTCAAGGTGTACCGCCACAGGCAGGGGAGGGGTCGGAGATCCTATTCAACAACGCTGGGGCTGGTGATAGAATTCTAATTCATGGGTTCAATGTTGCAGCTGATCCTCTTCATACACATTTCTCTATCCTTCGAGGTTCTAATGGTTTTGCCAACTGCAAAATAACTGCATACGATGGAGAGAGAGGCCAACCCATCGCCTGGACTGCCTACTTTCCAGCTCCCAAGCTTTTCTTCCCACATGCTTGGGGTCTGACGTCAAGTGGAGAGAGACGCTGTAGCTACGACTCTCTCACTCATGGACAACCACTTTTACTTGCAATCCTATTTCGCTTTCTATTACTCTACAACTTGATACTTATCTACAATTTCTTCAATCCGATATTTACATAGGAATCAGAAATACTCAGCCCTACAGCTCTATAAATGTATGCTCAATTCTGTTAAACCCACTTAGTGGTACTGACATCGTCTTCCAGAACCCTACATCATACCATGTCTTCGCAACCCTCGACGGTTGATACAGTCAAGAATACAGCCTCGAGCGCATACGAGTCTGTCGCAAATGTTGTCCAGCCTTCTCAAGATTCGAAGCCTAAAGGGCCTGAGCTTACAAAAGATGCGCAAGGTCAAGCTTGCAAGAAAGGGGATTACAAGGACCAATTGAACCAGGCTGCCATGGGCAACCCATCGCAGGAGAAGCAAGAGGGTTACATTGAGAAAGGTATGGGATTGCGGTAACTCTTTGGGTATTCTCAAAGCAGAGCATTAAGGAATTCCTACTGACTGCGCAAGTGTTGTCATATATTCCAGGCGTTAGCAAATTACAACAATCAGCTTTCGAACAAGGTCCTGAAGAAACGAAACGTAAAGACGATGGCACTCCACCAACTCGACCAGATCATGATACACAGGTAGAGGAGTTCATTCGATGCCAGTATATGACGAAGGGGAACAACGACTTGGAGAAGCTCGCAGCAAAGAATTGAAGATGGTCCTGTAAAATACAGTCGAAGGCATGATGGCGTTTCTTCGTTTCAAATGGCACGTCGGTAAGCTTGGAAAGGTTGGAAATCAGGAATTGGCGTACATTGCATTTTTGGATATTAAGAGGGGAAAAACATACCCAATGGCAGCGAGCAGAACGCAGGTCTGGTACGGAAACTGATGGCTGGCCTTTGTACAACAAATTTATCACATATGATCCGAGCAATGATCAAACTCTGGCTAGGGTGGGCATAGGCTCATGTTACACATACTCCCTTACCTCAGTGCTTCAAGCACGAAGAAAATCATGCACTGCAGTGCTAATTTATCAGAAGTGACCACGGTGAATATGAGATTTGGCATGATGTGCACCCACTGCGATATTCGCAGGCTGGGGCATTCCGCTAAAATCAGTGAGAGCGAGAAGGCCCCTCTGGATCTCGGAAACAGGATCTCAGTCTTTTCTGAATTAACGAAATCACAAGGCACATGCATTAGCATCATTTCCTATTTGACAATTATCTAATTTTGATAGTATAGAAGCACAGTACTTACTGCAAGGCTATCTCTCCATGCATCCAGCCATTTCTGGGTAGACTTTTGCATTTCTACGCCTGTCTAGCAGCTCAAGACCTTTCGTTCATTGATTGGCCTCCTATAGCACATTTTATGGCAATTTCTGTATTCCTGATTATGTCGATCTATACTGATATGATATGAAAATCAAGAGACACTTTCACGACAAGAAAATATTAAGATCACTCCTCATTAATGTTAGTTGATTCTGCTCAAAAACATTACGACGGCCATCCCCCCCCCTATCCCCTTCACCACCAACCAAGTGCATCTTACAATATCTCACACTACAAAGACGTAAGCAGTCAAACCCAGGAAGGAAAGAAGACGCTCGAAGCAGGATACACAAAATCTCTCAAAAGCTCCCAAAAAGACTCACAAACATTTCCTATCCCCCCGTCCGCATCATTCCCTTGCCTTGCCTCACCCATGCCCCATGACAAATAGGCACAAGAACAAAATCACTCCTTCTTCCCCTCCACCTTCACGCCTGCCTCCTTCTCCAACTTCAATCTCTCAGCCTCCCGTTCCTTAACAACCTACACGTGCAGAGGGCAAGCATTAGCAATCTAGGCCTTTCCAATCCATTCCCCTCCCCCCATCCCGCCCCCATCTCCCCAGCCCCCAAAACAACCCTTCACTTCCTCTACCCCTCCTCTCTCATTTAAAGAATCGCCACATTCACAAAACCTTTCAACACCCAGGAGCAGTAAAAGCCATAAAAACAAACAGAGAGACGGAGAGAGGGGGGGGGAAATATGGAGAAAAAAACTTACCGTCCATCCTGTGTAGACCAGCAACGCAATAAAGCCAATCCCGATTAGCGTCCTCCGTAACGTGCGATCGATAAGGTCCGTTTCGGGAGAGGGGTCGAGGAGGATTTCGGTGTATTTGTGGAGAGTTTCAAAGAGGGTGGTTAGATTCAGGAAAGACATGTTGAAAAGCGTGGGAGGAAAGGCGAAGGAAGTGGAAGGCGGGGTGAAATGGGACGGTGTAAAAAGACGGAAGGGGATGTTTTGGTTTGTCTAAGAGACGTATATCGTTAGGTGTAGTGGGATAAAAAGGTAAATAGATGAACTCCAGGCCGAAGACATAGTAAGGCGATATGCCCGGTTGCCTAATTTGGAATGTGTCCTATTTCTGATACGAGGGGAGGCCAAAAGAGTGAATAAAACTAAAAACGTGATTTCACAGAAGATCTACAAGAGGGATTTATGTATCAGATTCTCATTACCGCTTCCTAGTCGATTCGAGGGAGCTATCGTGCTATGTACGTTAAGCAGAGCAGGGGAAAACCAGTGCTGATGAAGAAGTAAGAGGCTCCTATCTACAAAAGGTTACCCCTTCCCTTCCCTTCCCTTGGGTCCTGCTCTCGCCCTGCATCATCCCTGAGACCCTTCGTGACCTGAATATTCTCAAATACATTATTCCATATCGTACCAGGCTAACAAGCCTATGCAGGTACTCGATGCATGGCCGAAAAACACATCCCAACGAACCTTACCCAGCCAAGAATGAATCATCCCGAAAAGCAAATCCCCGCACCGTTTCGCAAACCCCAGTTCCCATCCCAGTTGTTGTATGCCGCTAGAAAGATTCGAGGAAGGAAAGAGGAGCAAAGAAAAGAGAAAAACTAAAAAGACGTATTCTTGATGCAAATGCCCCTATGCAACCCTTTGTGTTGTGGAAACGCCTGGATATCGATTGAAGAAGCTGCCAGTTCTTCTGTTGTTCAAGGCAACGCTAAATTCACTGAGTCAAGGAAAATCATTACTTCTGATGTGCAAAGCTTCGCGAGAAATCCTTGAAGCCATGCTGTTGTGGATCGGAGGGTGTCTGTGGTCCGAGTAGGTCCGATATGGGAAGTCGGGTTGTGTAGTGAGAATTGCTACTTGTGTTGTGTGAGGAAGATTGTTGTGATCGCTGGTGGTGATTAGGATGCATAGGATGGTCATTGAATCGACTAGCAGAGGAAGGTCGACGAAGGCCACCACCCGACATGTGGGAGGACATGGATTGATGGTGGAGTTGTCCATATTCAAGCTCGCCAGACGTACTCCGCTTCATTAATGACGCAGGATTCATTTGAAAGGGATTCGAGAAGTTTGCGAGAAAGCCTGTGCCGTACATATTTAGGCTAAACTGTTGGTTCGACGACTCACTGAACGAGGCTTGACGGCCCATATCGTTCACGACAGGGAGATGACGAGACGCTGAACCTCGGTGTTGTCCATGAACTTGATGCATGGCATTTGTTGATACCTGAGCTCGAGGATGGCCATTTGCCAGTTGTCCTTGGCTTCGCGACGTGCTTGAAGGTTGTCCATGTGCTTGAGGTCGTTCATGAGATTGGGCTTGAGTTCGTGAGATATGAGGAACTTGATGTCTAGATGGTTGAGACATACCACCAGATGATTGTCCGTGAACTCGCGATATGTTACCAGACTGATCAAACGTTTGAGACACAGCATTAGAGTGTTGTGCTTGAGATTGCGTGAAGCCAGATTGATGTCTAGATCCTTGTGAAACTGCGTGGCCATGCATTCGCATCATGCCATTAGTTAATTGCCTGTGTAGTTGATGGATACCAGAGGCTGCAAACTGTGTGGAAGAAATTGATGAATGGCCAGTTCCTGAACCCGAACCTGAACTGGAGCTTGGATTATGAGGCATAGAGAATCCGGTGGGATGCGATGTTGGAGCTGCACGGTGAATGCTTGTAACTCTTGGAGAGGCAGAGCGACTATAGTCGCCAGAATCGCTATCAGTATTTGTCGCGCTCTCATCATCAAAAGCCCCATCAACCCGACCTCCACCTGCCTGAGAGTCCTCCCACTCCTTCTCAATTTTTGGCTTGAGCATTAGCCAGCCTCGCTCAGAACCAGGGTCACGGAAGACTCGTGTAGCAGCTTTAAAAGCCTTCGTACTCTTCACAAACTCCTCAGGAATATTTGGCAAATCCTCTCCTGCTCTCTTCGTGAATAACGCCTTGCGTGCTGCTCTGTTCTCAGCATGCGGCTTTCTGATGACACCTCGTCGTGATCTGATGCCGGCCTCAATTTTGATAACCTTTGCCATGTGCTCATCCGTCTTAGCCTTCCTCTCTGCGAAGAATGCATTCTGTTTCTCTGGCAGCGCATCCATCTCAGCCTGCCAAGCAGCGGCAGCAGCAGTCTTTTCCTCAGCGGAATGCTCGGGATTCTCTTGGTACGGCGCAGGAGTCAATGCCTCGTACTCAGCAAATACAGTGTCAACATCCTCTTGCAAATAGACTTTGTAGAGTCTTGGAGCCCCACGAGGACGAGGAACGACGTCCTCAACAAAGTCATGTGGTTTGACAAACGAATCCTGCATGCCAACAGGGATACATTCTAAGAGCTTTGTTAAGGTGGTTCTGGGGTAAGTCGATGCATGGATCTTCAAGAGTCTGTCCTCGCGGATTACCTTCTCCTTCCAATGTGTCATGCACCATCGCTTCGACCAGGACCAATGAGTACGGGCTGCCATTTTCTCGGTATCATGTTCACAGTCTGGGATCTGACAACCCTTGCCCTCAAGCAGATTGCTATATTGCCGTTCAGTAACACCGTCTGGAGGCGAGGGCATGTCGTGACCAAAGTTCTCCTTGCGACAATTCACGTAGATCGAATCGTACTGGTCAACGAGCTCCTTCCTAATTTTATCCACCAGACGGACCTTGGCTAAGAATCTAGGGGGGGTAAACTCAAGAATTCTCATCCAAATATCCTTGGGAAGTTGTGACGCCTGCGTGATGTCAGCCAAGGTCAGCGAAGAAAGCGGACGATACTCACAGCTGTATCCTTAGGTGCCTTTGGCTTGGGAGCTCTCTTGGCCTTGCCCGTATCTACCTTTTTCTTCTTGGGAGCTGGTGCACTTCCATCCGATGTCTCCTTTCGCTTCAGAGAAGCTGAGCCACTGGCCGATGACTCCATGCTGCTGGCAGGAAGGCCTGCGTCTGGCGTTGACCGGGAACTTGACTGTCTGCTCATGAGGTTTGCAATAATGTCGTTAGAAGATGAGAGCGAGTTCAAGGTTGATTGAGGGTGGGAGAGGATAGCTGCGAGAGTGTTGTTTGGGTTGTCGGTTGTGGACGTTGAGTGAATCCCTGGTAGTGCCTGTGGCTGAGATCTTGATGCAGCTTGATCGTGTGTAGTGGATGAGGCCTCTGTTGCGTATAAACGTTGTATCGATTGGAAATTTGTTGCATATGGTTGTGGGAGCGTGGCTCTTGGCAGTGTCACTAATGCTCGAGCTGCGGAAGTTATAGAACTTTCAGGATCGTGGGACTGTGGTTGGTACTGCATAGCGTGCAATAATTGATTAGACCGAGAAAATAAATCATGAGTGAAGGCCTCCGAGAAGCCGTTCTGGCTCAAACATTCACTTGTTGGCGTGGTGTAGATGTTTGCATAAGGATTTCCGCCTCTGTGAGGATGTAACCCCCCTTGTCCAACAGACGTCCCACTCCTTTCTCTTTCACGGTCCGCCATACTACTGTTCTCACTGACCTCCCGCCACCTTTCCAGTTGTTTGAAGGACAGTAGTTGTTGGAGAGCACCGGATTCTTTTAGTTGGAGAGGGAAAGTGTGTGAGGGGCTCCCAGAGCCTTCCCCTGCCGCGGTGTAAGGGACTTCTTGTGAGGATGGTTGTGCGACGTCGGCAGCGCTCTTTACAAAAGCTCCAACAAGATATCGGGCAGTCAACAGGCCTGCGGGGTGGCTGAAGATGTTTTCGAGGTCGAGGAGGTGGTCGTTGTCGCTGGAGTCGGCCTGTGGACGACTGTCGGAGGTCATCTCTAGTCCCTTGGACTTGGGCGACGGTCCCGCCGAAAGGCTTTGACGTCAAGCAAGGGCTTGCGCATGCAATATTGGCAACTATGGAGGCTCAATAATAACCAGACGGCTCAAGGAAATTGTTCCATGGAGATTTAGGTATTGTTGGAGTACAAATTGGCGAAGGATTCTGGGGACAGTTGCAGATGGGTTGAACAAAGATCAGTTGCTTTGTCTGGGTCCAGCCTGACGCTAAGCCGCAAACGATGTGCCACTTATCAAACCGATAGTACACCATTTTCTCCTCTTGTCGTGCATAGTGGAGTGGAGTGCACTTTCATTGCACGGCAGCAATGGCGGGAATTAGGTGCAAGGTGAGATGGGCATCTTTAGGTCGGCATGAATCAAGTGCCATTGTTGTTGAGTCTCAAAACATTCACTCACGCTGGCTTTGTGATGCATGTCTGAATTGTTCACATGATGCTGCTTCAATACTTCCTTTCAGCGTACCAAGGTAATGCTCGCCACTGAAGGGAGACTTCTCTGGTCGATCCATCTCTCCTTGCTCTTCCTTTCTTCTGGAAGCTCGTTCAGATCACCCATCCTCGTATGGTTATGTCTGGTATGTTTCGCCAGTGAACTTGCAACTTGGGCCCAAACTTGGGCAGCGCTGGGATTGTCGGGCTACTCCGAAGAGAAACCAAACACAACGCCGAGTCGTGTTCCCTGAACTGTACGAAATCCTTTCGCAGTTTCTTACTCATGTCTATTTTCCACAATGTCTCCGCCCGCTGCTTGGACCATGATGCTATAGATACTTGCTTGCCCTGGCCCCGTCCCGTGTAAAGGTTCGTAGGTCATCCGTTGGATAAGCAAGAATTTCACAGTCTGGGCTGCATGGGGTTTGCTGACAGCCTGACTTTGGCATGCGCCCGTCTGTACGAGCTTGCGGATTACATCACATGAGCTCGAGTCTGGAGAGTATATTTCTCGAGCTGCTGCCGTCTTCAGACTCCCCGGCTGGAAATAGATGCGGCACTCACACCACGACCGGATGGTGGACGGGTCCGTCGTTGGCTGAGACATGGGCTCTCGTCAGTGCTCACAAGCCGATTCCAGTACAGTGCAGCACCTTGCTGTGCCTTAGCATCGATATGCAACAGCACGGATTGAGTGCAATCCAAGACGAGCTAAGAACTTGCGGCGTGCAACAATCTTTCAGTGGAATGTCGCTGTCTTGCACTGCCGGCTAGTGAGGTTTGTTTGGTCGGGGACAGATTTTCAACACGCTTAGCCGTGAAGGAGGTGGCATTTACCAGCTTTTGCATAACCGGGCGTGGTGAGGAGGGTCGTGCAACAATTTCTCTTTATCAAACGCAATCTCCTCCACCGCTTATCGACTTATCCAAATTGCCGATAAGGAGTCATTTTGAAGACCTCGACGACGACGAGCTGACTCAACCACGGACATGGATGGCCAGACCGTCGCTTGTTCGAGTTGGGTCCATCCAGCTGCCCGGTCCCGGGGATCGTGTCTTGAAGTGAAGCAGCATTCTTGAACCGTCCGTCTCCTTACCCTCACTGACTTGCGCGCTGTCTTGACCCATAATCACACCATTGCTACACCTAACAAGCACCGGGACCACCGGTATCCAAGGTGTTCTAGGTAACCCCTAGGGTAGGTGTGGCATGCCGTGACTTGACTAAGACGGGCGGCCATCCAATCCATCACGTGTTGTTCGTGCCTCACATCTCAGGGACCGCATCCCCGCAACTCATCAGCCGGAGGTAGCGGTGGGCAAATCAGAGGGCGTGCAAGTCGGGTCAGCTTCCTCAAGGGGCGCCACCGACTGTGTGCCTTAGCCAGGTCCAGCCATAGCCAAGTCGAATTTTGCGGGGTGGCCAGGGTTGGGCTCCTTTATCGGCAGCTTAAGTGCCAGTGCTGCAATAAATTCTCCCATTCTGCAAAAACAATTTGCTCCGGAGAGGCAGACATTCCCAGTCGTGCCGCTGCCTCGGCCAATTGTAGAGATCTGCTGAACTCAATGGCAGTGTGGCCCCTTGCCCACGGCTAGTCCGACAGCGGGAAGGGCTCGACGCTTGATGCCATCTTTTTCGCTGCCTTTGCACAGGAGTTGGTGATGGATGGTGATGAGTGGGCGGCTGACTCACCTCTCCTCGGGGTTAAATACTGATTCCTGTTCCTGTCCCTGTCCTCGCTGTGTTCTCCTACTTTTCCGACTGACCAATTGTCCCTTCGGCTCCTGTGCGGTTGCTGTGTGTGCGTGTGCGTGTGCATGTGTGTTTTGCGCGCGAGTTTACCTGCTTACTGAACACTTTATGCCAAGTAAGCAGTCACTTGCATGCCCAAACCAAGGTAGTCTTTGACCATCGCCACAATAAAGAAAACGCTGTGGACCGAGGCAGCTCGTGGACCTCGACTTTTCCTCCTCCAATCCGTCACAATGGGCCTCTTTTCCAATAGTGAGCCTTTACCACCACTGTATTCATTCATGTCTATTACTGACGCGCTATCACAGAAGCAAGCCAATCTCCCACAATTCCAGAAATGGACCCAGAGATCGCATACAAAAATACCTACGTCCCCAATGTCGATCAGGAAAACAATGGCGTTCATGTGGAGTACGACGAGCTCCACGTCCCCTGTCCCCCACACACGACGGAGAAGAAACTCATGACCAAGATTGATTTCCGCGTCATTCCCTTCCTCTGTATCTTATATCTTCTCGCCTTCTTGGACCGTGTCAATATTGCCAATGCGAAATCCTTCGGGCTTGTGGCTGATTTGAAACTCACGGGCGTGCAGTATAACACTGCGCTTACCATGTTTTTCATCCCATATATCATCTTTGAGATTCCTTCCAATGTGCTGCTCAAGAAGTTCAGTCCCAAGATCTGGCTTTCTGGTTGCATGTTCATGTTTGGTGTGGTAGGAATATGTCAAGGTCTGGTCCAGAAGTAAGAACCCCTCGGCCGTGAACTTGAGAGAGTAAGTGGCTAACACAATCCAAGTTATTCCGGACTTCTAGCCACGCGCTTCTTCCTTGGCCTCTTCGAGGCCGGCATGTTCCCAGGCTGTTTCTACTTGATTGGAATGTGGTACAAACGCACTGAGTCGCAACGGCGGTACTCCTTCTTCTTCTCATCTACTACCCTGGCTGGCGCATTCGGAGGCCTCCTCGCCTCAGCTATCGGAAAGATGGACCATATGCGTGGCCTCCGCGGCTGGCGCTGGATCTTCATCCTTGAAGGTGTCCTAACCTGTATCGTCTCACTGATCTTTTTCTTCTTCATCCCCTCTTTCCCCGAAGATGCCAAGTGGCTGTCGGCCGAGGAGCGTGACTATGTGAAAGCACGACTGCGAGCCGATCAAGGACGCTCTGCAGCTGAGCGTACCATCACCATTCGTGATGTTGGGCGCGTGTTCAAGGACTACAAAGTCATTGTCGGCGGCTTCATGTATTTCGGCATGATCGTCGTAGCGTATGGTTATGCCTTTTTCGCACCAGGTATTATCAGCACCTACGGCTATTCCGCCATCGGCACACAATTGCACTCCGTCCCGCCGTGGGCGTGTGCCTTCGGATTTGCAATGCTAATCGCATTCTGTTCTGATTTCTCTAAGCACCGCTATATCTTCACCATAATCCCCATCTGCGTCGCCATCGCAGGCCTCTCCATTCTCCTGACTGTGCACACGAAGCCACATCTGGAATACGCCGCGTTATTCCTCGTTGCCATGGGGTCCTATTCTGCTATGCCTGTCATCGTGTGTTGGTTCCAGATGAATCTTGGTGGCCACCACCGGAGATCTGTGGGTACGGCGTGGCAAGTAGGATTTGGCAATCTCGGCGGCATCATCGCTACGTATGCGTTTATTTCAACCGATGCGCCTGAGTATAAGAAGGGTTATGGAATAAGCCTTGGGTTCTTATGCCTCGCGGCAATCAGCTGTACAGTGTATGAAATTGCATGCTGGAATGCAAATCGGCAGCGGGATAGGAGCCCGACGGATTTGGGGTTGTCAGAGTATGAGAAGACAGAATTGGGTGTAAGTTTTACTCTTTCTTTACCTTCATTACTTTGAAAGTGATTTGATTTTGGTTTGATTTGCTGGATGCTGTGATGCTAATCTATGACCTTACAGGATATGTCACCGGATTATAGATACATGATCTGATGGGAGCGAGATAGAAATCATCCAGAGGCTCGCTTAGCCTAACTTGAAAAAAAAACCTAACCTAGTCTACTATAATACAAAAAAAAAGGTCTATAATCACACATCTATTATCCTTGGAGTATTAAAGGGAAGAGATCACTTATCACCACATTCTTTGAATAACACTCCCATCCACGAACTCCCAAACGACCACATCCCCAACCCGTCTCGGATCATCATGCCAGTGACTGTTGCTAGTTCTCCACCTTTCCTTAACCTTAAATCCAGGAACAGCATTCTCATACCACTCCTTCAAATCGGCTTCAATACCCTCAAAGCCCACTACGTACCTTGGCCACGCTCTTTCTCTACCTCCCACCTCTTCGGTCAAGAACTTACTTGGGTTATCGAAGAAACGTTCTGCCTCGTCGCGGTACTCGCTGCGTTCTTTCGAACCCGCAGGCAGAGTGAGCGGCGGTTCGCAGGTCAGGGCCCAGGCGTTCAAACCTGGGTGTACAAGATGCGAGCGCCAGGGCGTCGAGTGGCAGGGCATCAGGAAGGCGACGAAGGTCTCGCCGTCGGTGTAATCGCTCTGTTCCCATTCTTCAAGTGCTGGCATATCTGGGTACGTTATGTTCATGCTCAGCAAGTTTCCGCGCGAGTCAAGAGCGAGAGTTTCGTATTCTTTACGCAGGAAATCAGTGACGTTGATGACGCCGGCCTGGTGAATTTGGGTGACGTAGTAGCTTATGGCGATGTTCAGAAGCAGGAGAGAGTACTTTAAATAGGAAAACCGAGACGTTTTATGGACAGTGACGATGGGCGCAGAGGGGAAGGGCTCGGGGAATTTGGTGCGAATTTCGGTAGTGGTGAAGATTTGGGTAACTGTTGGTGAGAGTAGGATGTGCAGGAGTGGGAGGAGCGGGTAAATGAAGCGGACTTCTTTATGTTCAATTAATGACAAGACAGAAATGCTTGAGACGATCGTCGCGGTAAATATGAACTTCAGATTGAGCATGGCGCCAGTTTCCTTTTCGGTTGTTTTGATGAAAGGTATTGCGAGGAGGAATGGGAGGTATGTTGTCAGAAGCAGTGGGATCCCTTGGGATATGTAGTAATGGAATGGCATGCTTCCGTAGAAGACAGCGAGGTCTTGTCCGATATTGAATTTCAACCATTGGTATGCTGGGAATGTCCATTCGCCGTAATAGAAACGATCTGAGAGCGCCGATAGGAGAATTATGGCTGAGCCGCATAGTAGGGTTTCGCGGAAAATGATTATGTAGTCTTTTGTTTGCGTGCGCGAGTATCCCTGGAGGAATGGTCGGAGGACGGTCAGTGGTGCCACGGAGAACCAGATGAGGAGGTTAGTTGGACGAAGGATACAAGCCAGTGCTGCAGCGAGGAGGGAAAGTCGAAGGCTGAAATTGTCAGGTTGCATATCCATCAGGTGATCTGAAATACTCACTCGTTGACCGATGCCAAGCTGTCGAATACACCAACTTGAGACTTCTTAGCATCTGACTCCGGCTTTTCCTCTCCACCTGCCATCTCCCAAGGCCAGAAGTACAGAGCGATGATAGTTAGGGTCATCTCTAGACTGTTTGAGAAAGTCCTTGTTGAGCAGAACCATTGCCATGGACTGAGGACGGTGAGAAGGAGCTAATAGGTCTTAACTAACGGATTCATTTGTGTCTTATGATCAAGCTTACCGTAGTCCACGCAGAATCACTGCCTCTGCCATAAACTTTCTCGGCTAGTTGCCAGGTAAAATAATCCCCTGCAACAGCAAGCAAGCCTTGCATGATGTTGGGCAAAACTGTCATGATCATTGCTCGCGCTTGCGGGAAGATGGACATATACTCCAGAACCAAGTTCGAGACATAGTATACAGCTGCAAATAATGCAGGATGCAGTGATGAACGTAATTGATACTGCCATTCCTAGAATTCATGTCAGGATGCATATCGTATCTCGAAAATCAATTACACTCACCCACGTGATCCATGCTCCACTCTCCGCCCCAAAAGCAAGCTGCCATGCTGGTTCTAAAGCCTGGAAATACTCATCTGGTTGAAAGAAAGTCTTGACCAGAATCGAATTTGTAAACCGGAATACGAAGAGCAAGGACAACATATCTCGCGACATGAAATCATTGACCACCGGGTGCACTTGAGGCTCGATGTTGTCATCTTCAGTCTTGGCAGTCGGCCTCTCCCTCAACGGAGGAAGGTCTCTGTAGGTATTCATAATGAGAAAAGGGCCACGAAACTGTGGAAAGGAAAAAGAGAAAAGGAAATCAGGACATCGATATCCTTTTTAAGAGATTGGAAATTTTCGCTGATGAGCCTGAATAGGAGTTGATCCACCACGTGTTTTGTCCTGGACTTCTGCAACGACGTCTCTTGATGTCTGCCTAAGGTTCTAGTTGGCTGCGGCAAAGTGGCCTTATATTTGAGGCATGGACATTTTGACCCTATGCGCAGTTCTAGGCGAGAGGCATTGAGGAGAAATCAACAGAATCCCTTAAAGGCAGGATTGGGCGACTTTCACCACTACCACGTAATAAGTCGGGTCATGGGGTGAGATAGGGAGGAAAACCCTTCCTCCAAAGGTCTAGTACATTTCAAAACAGAATTCTGCGAAAGTCTTGTTGGTTCTTATCTGCGCTCCTCTATAAATCCCATCTACAAAAGCGAGGGGTCTCGCTGCCTTTCATTGTCAACTTCACCCCACCAACCACAAAACACATTCCTCTCTCTCTCTCTTTTCCACTACTTCGAGACGCTCTGTTGACCCACTAAACAAAGTGCAGACATCAAGGGTCCTTCAAAAGACAAGCAGGTCTCGACTCGAATTTGAATCACTCATTCAATCCTTCCAAACACCATCATGGCGCCCCACGCTGATAGCAACGAGAACGGAAGTGCTCTCAAACCAACTGCTCCCGCCTTTCAGCCCGCTGCTGCCCTCTCTGAGTCCAAGTATCATGCTTCATCCTCTTCTGCAGCCATCGAAGCTGAACATAAATACGCTGCGCACAATTACCACCCATTGCCCATAGTCTTCGCGCGCGCTCAAGGTGTTAACGTCTGGGATCCTGAGGGAAAGCACTATATCGATTGTCTGTCAGCATACAGCGCCGTCAATCAAGGCCATTGCCATCCAGAACTTGTGAAGGCTCTTTGTGAGCAGGCTCAGCGGGTCACATTATCCTCTCGAGCATTCCACAACGATGTGTTCCCTAAGTGGGCTGAGAAGATCAAGAATGTCTTTGGCTATGACATGGTTTTGCCTATGAACACTGGTGCTGAAGCTGTGGAGACTGCGATCAAGATTGCGAGGAAGTGGTCTTACAAGGTCAAAGGAGTTGAGAAAGACAAGGCGCTAGTCTTTGGTGTTGGAGAGAACTTCCACGGACGAACGGTAAGTGTAGAGCGACCGATGTGAGAGCCTTGCTAATACAATCCCAGATGACTGCTATTTCTTTGTCTACCGACCCCGAATCGCGCGATAACTATGGTCCATATGTTCCAGGAATTTCTGCTCTCAACCCTTCAACTAAAGAGCCAATCCGTTACAATAACGTTTCTGATCTTGAGGCAGTCCTTGACGCCTACGGAAAGGACACTGCCGCTTTCATCGTCGAGCCAATCCAAGGAGAAGCTGGTGTAGTTGTCCCAGATGCTGACTACCTCACCAAAGTGCATGCGCTCTGCAAAAAGCACAATGTCCTCCTGATTTGCGACGAGATCCAGACTGGTATTGGCCGCACCGGAAAGATGCTTTGCCATGAGTGGGCCAACATCAAGCCTGATCTCGTGACCCTCGGAAAAGCCATCTCAGGAGGTCTTTACCCCGTATCCTGCGTGTTAGGAGACAAGGATGTCATGATGGTGATTGAACCAGGAACGCACGGGTCGACCTATGGCGGAAACCCACTGGGATGCGCCGTATCAATCCGCGCGCTGGAGATCATGGAAGAGGAGAAGCTCACCGAACGCGCAGAGTATTTAGGCAAGATCTTCCGCCAAGGAATCGAGGACATCCAGTCCCCCATGGTGATGCTCGTTCGTGGAAAAGGACTCCTGAATGCCGTTGTGATTGACGAGTCAAAGACAGGCGGTCACTCTGCTTGGGACTTGTGCATGCTTCTCAAGACCAAGGGTCTTCTTGCTAAGCCTACGCATGAGAATATCATCAGACTTGCACCACCTCTTGTTATCTCTGAGGAGGAGGTCAGAACTTGCATCAGGATTATGGCCGAGGCCATGAATGAATTGCCTAATTTGAAGGGCGAGAAGGAGGACGAAGTTATTCCAAAAGATGAGAAGAATGTGCATATTGGTTTGGATTTGTAAATACCCATGGGAATCGGAGGGGAATGAGTAAGTGAGATGGTAAGTGTATACGACCAAGCGCCTTGCCGGAAATTCTCTTCAGAATCAATTAGGTCTCCCTCACTGTATCGGGAGTCTGGAAGGAACCAAGGGATTCAAAGATTCATTTATAATCAGATTTCATTCATCATTCTGCGTAGCATCCAAAAATTTGCAGATTAGGCATTTGCACATTTTGGAGCGGTCGAGTTTCCATGCATACATATTGGGCATTTTGGCATTAAACACCGATATGGTTCATTTTTCTTTTTGGCAAGTCTCTACATCGCCTTAAATGACCAATATGAGTTTGTGTTAGGGTTATATAAAACTGGTTTGGCAACTTCACCTGGATAAGGCAGAAACAAAACAGATGCGGTAGATACCTTCTTGCAATAGGCTTATACAGTAGAATTCAGAGATACCATCTCCGACAATCAAAATTTCCTACTTGCTCTGTTGTGCTGTGAAGACCAGGCTGGGTGTCTAAAGCAGACAGTGACGAGAACCCATACTGTGTTTGTGTTTGGGAGGATTATTGATGTCAGATCAGCACAACGCCCATTCTTAACTGCTTCAGTTGCAATTAAGTATAAATGGTTAGGATACTTCAAATGATCGTGCGCCGCCCCGGTTTTATCGCTACTGTGATTATGAAAATTAATTGCGATAGATTCTGTGGAGTACATGGCTCAATCGTCTTTCGCTTTTCTTTCGATCCCTGCCTGCTTCAACCCGGCTAATATCCTGTCTTGGTTCTGGAGTACGTTTTCAAAGAGGCCAATAGACAGTCTTGGATTAGCCAGCGACCGGTTCCTGGAATTTGAGGGTACTATGGTATTCCATAATATGGGACCGGCTGGAATAAATTTCGTGGGTAGAAGCAGAACCATCGTAATTTCAGCTAAATCCGATGCGGAGATTGTTCGACCAAAGCATTGAGACAAGATTCCCCGAGCTGAGAGCCCACTAATGGAAGGCCACCACGGCGCTGGAATTTTATGCAGAAGGGCTGCATACTTATCTCAACGAAACAATCGATGCTGAAAATACCCAAAACTGCAACCCAGGGACCAAGAGCAGGGACCAAGAGTTGACCACCGAATCATCAATACATTTCCCCGCGCATAAAGCGATCTCAAGGATTTACCCCCGACGTGGATCAGTGTGATGAGGCTGGCGCCACCAAGGCATGGCAGACCACATGGTTTTGGAACAGCCGCTGCTTCCACGAAGCATGAACGGACGATAGCAATGGGCAAGCCAGGAGACCAAAAGCCCATAGACGGTGAATGGAAGAAGAAGGTAGAATAGAGTTGTTCTAGTGTTCGATTGCTCGAGTCTATTCCAGCCAGGAGAGGGTGGAGCATGACTCAAAGTCATTGTAGTCGATAATTGACAAAGAACGCCTCAAAAGTGTGATCATTTCTCGGTACGAAGGACTCATGCGTGACACGTAGCGGCTGCACCTTGTCGTCTGGAATTTCGACTCGACCTTGTGAGCTTAAGGGCGTGGGCGCTTGCAGTGCCGAAACTCGACATTCCACGTGATGCGGAAGCATACGAGCGTCGAGCTGGTCAGTGGCTGCCCATTCACCATTCACCATGAAGGGCGTGAATGATGTGATGGGATGGGACAATAATGAGGGAAGGAAAAGGGCATGTGCTCTTATGCGATCCTTCTCTGGGGCTTGAGCTGCGCGGATTGGCTATCGTATTCTGTGCTCACCGCGTGTGCTGGAAATTGCTTCTGCGTGCACTGACTGATTCACGCAATCAATGAATCCATTCTATGTCGCTGCAGACCATCTCCCCGCCACGTAGGCTGCGTAAGGTAGATGGAGGGTCTAGCTGCGCTGTGTAACCGCCGAAGAACGCAGCTCCCGGTAGCAGTTTGGAAACATGCCATGTCTATGCAGCCACAGGCAAGCTACATATCAGAAGCGACCCTCAAATCGGGAGGGTGAAGAGGTGTCTCCATTTACTCGTACACATCGTGCATGAAGTCGGCCTGAGACTATCGGGACTGTGAGGTCGGTGACTCTAGTCAAACAAAGTGATAAAGTAGGCGACCAAAGCATTGGATGGCGTCTTCCGTCAACAGGGCATGAACTCGGTGTCGGATGAACCCTGTGACTAAATGAGAGAGTATTGGGAAGGGAGGAAGACGAAGCGAGGAGCCGGCAAGTGAATGAGATCATGGAGCACGAGAGCGATGGAGGATTCGGGGTGGCACAGAGGCGTGGACGGTACCTACACAGATCTACCTACCTACATACATGTACAGTACAGCTTAGCTAGGCGCCGTGACGAGGGAACGCGGCAGAATCGAGCAACTAAAGGCAGAGAAAAGGGAAGTAAAGCACAACAACGTAAAGCAACGTAAAACAAAACAAAACAAAACAAGAGGATAGGAGCAGAGGATTGGGCCGGTTTGATTGTCTGTTATTGTTTTGGTGAAGGCAGAGAGCCGGCGAGCCAGCGAGCACGGGAGCACAAGGGACTTCCAGCGCACGTCTTATCTTGGTCTATCAGCAAAGCCCGCCTAACCGCTTTGGGAGACCGGCTCCGGGTCTCTCGAGAGTCATCACCTTACACCTTGACAACCTTACCTACCTATCGACTCGCTCTGTATGCACAATCACAACCTTGCCTCCTATTCGATTCACCGTCTCGCCCTTCACCACCACTCACCCCAGCTTTCACAATACCAGTCATTAAGTTGATCTTGGTATTTCGTCCATCATCTTTACACTTAATCTTATCCTCCGCTCCTAGCCAGTCCGCAGCCTACGCTGCAGCCTCGCCCTCACCTGTCAACCACGCCGCCGCGTACCTCTTCGACCACTTCCCCGATTCGCCCTCTATCGACCTCGCCAACCGGTCTCTGCATAAGGCATCATCTATCTTCTGCATTTGTGAGGGAGCCTGTTACGAAGACTGCCTAACTACGACTGTCCAGGCGTGAGCTCTCGCTTCACCCTCCTACCATCGACCGCCACCGTCGTCCTCAGTGAACAACCTTCCAGCACAAACAAAGGTATCGTGTACATGCAGAACTCGATAACATCGACATTATATCCTCAACTCACCTGGTGATACCCGAGACGTCGACCACACCGGTCAACCTTATCGACAAAGCATCAGCTGCAGAGATGGCGGCGCAACCGCCCCCGTCCTCAACGTCGTCTAGACGTTCGAGGACGGGTGATAAGGTTGTTGGTTCATTCAGTATCGAAGATGAAATTGGAAAGGGAAGCTTTGCGACGGTGTATAGAGGTCGACACAAGGTACGTTAGTCACACAAACTGGACGACTATGTCCGTCTGTGCGAGCATCCATGCTAGGAATGCTTTCATCAGCCTACGATGTCCAGACATGTATCTCTTGGCCTTAATAGCTGTTTTGTGGTGTTGTAGCAGCTAACTGTTTTCTTTTAGGCTTCTGGAGCTCTTGTCGCGATCAAGTCGGTCAACCTTGGAAAACTTAATAAGAAGCTCAAGGATAACCTCTACTGCGAAATCGAGATCCTGCGAGGATTGCACCACCCACATATTGTTGCGCTAATCGACTGTAAGGAATCATCGTCACATATCAATCTAGTGATGGAATATTGTGAATTGGGCGACCTCTCATATTTCATCCGGAAGCGAGATAAGCTGGCCGACAACCCAACACTGAGAGACATGGTCAGGAAATACCCCAATCCACCCGTAGGCGGTCTCAACGAAGTCATTGTACGACATTTCCTCAAACAGCTGGCCAGCGCCATGGAGTTCCTACGAGAACGAGACTATATACATCGTGATGTCAAGCCGCAGAATCTACTGTTGCTTCCATCACCACAATTCCTCGCCAACAACAAGGCGATTCCACAAGTCATGATCAGAAGCCACGATCCACTTGTTCCTATGGCTGGACTTTCATCGTTACCAATGTTAAAGCTCGCCGATTTCGGATTTGCTCGCACGCTGCCAAGAACTTCGCTTGCCGAGACCCTCTGCGGATCTCCCCTTTACATGGCACCAGAAATTCTCCGCTATGAGAAGTATGACGCGAGAGCAGATCTCTGGTCTGTGGGGACTGTCCTTTTCGAGATGATCACAGGCAGGCCTCCTTTCCGTGCCACGAACCATGTCGAACTGCTCCGCAAGATTGAGCAGAGTGAAGACCATATTAAATTCCCAAAAGACGTTGCAGTATCTCCAGTGCTGAAAGATCTCATCAAGGGACTCCTGAAGCGCACACCAGACGATCGTCTTCCGTTTGACAAGGCTTACCATCACAAGGCTGTAGATGAGCCTATTCCTGGCTTGGTAGGTGATGACCGTCCTGAGCAAACCCTAGCTGCATCAAAACCGGCCGAAGAGATATCGCTTGGCCGCCAATCCTCTATTAAGAGAGATCGTAGAGAACAAATAACAAGTGAACGAACTACCAGGCATACAGAATCTCCAAGTTCTTCACCTCGAGACCGGCCTATTCCTTCATCGTCTCCAAGAATACAAAGCCTCCGCCAGGAGGCTGGAACCTCACCACGACAAAGCACATCGCGTCCAGAATCGCGAGACCAACGACCGTCTCTCAATCCGTCAGCAACAGCTCCAATAGCACCAGTCCAAATAGTACGCCCCCATCGTTCTTCAAACGCAGACCAGAAAGCACCGGTCCAGAGAAGTCTTTTACGTGAAGATATCAAAGGTGCTGAAGATCCGGAACAAGATGTTCAAGATGCTCGTGAATATGTACTTGTTGAGAAACGTGCGGTGGAAGTAAATGCACTAGCAGACCATATAGAGAATATGGGTGCGCCCCGACAAATCGGCCGTCGTAATACAAGTCAGGGCACACCTGTTTCAGTTACAGGTGCCGTGCCAGCCTCACCATCTACAACGGCTCAAATCGCCATTAGAGCAGGGAGACAACTCGTGCCACCTCAGAGACAAAACTCCTATCCTGGGAAGTCCTTTGGTAGCCCTTCCACGACATCTGCTATCACCAAGGCTCTCAATGGCGCTAGCTTACGGGTTTTCGGCATAGGTTTCTCGCCACACTTGATGGGTGGCAAGGGACAATCCCCTCCACAGCTTTACAGCCCTTTCCCAGCATATCCTATTTCACGACAGATTGGAGATGGTCGACCACTTGTGCCAGCCGATGAGGACTCTAAAGCCGTAGCCAGCATCGAGGAGTCAGCCACCCGCAGTGATGTTGTGTATGGATTTGCGGAAGTGAAGTACAAGCAGCTCATACCCTTATCACCATCTATGGACCATGGTCTCGGTGGACCTGTGGGTGACAGATCTGGAGAATCAGAGGATGAAGGTCTGACTGTGGATGCTGTTGTAGCACTTTCTGAGGAGGCTCTCGTGCTCTACGTTAAGGCTTTAGCTTTGCTCGCAAAGTCTATGGACATTGCCGGTGCTTGGTGGGCTCGAAGAAGCCGCGGCGAAGTCATTAATGGGCATGTCATGAGAAGCGAGTCCCCGAGCAGTATCAGTGCAGGCAACCGCATCAACAGTGCGGTTCAATGGGTTCGAAGCCGCTTCAATGAGGTTCTTGAGAAGGCTGAGTTTGTGCGACTCAAACTTCTCCAAGCTCAAAAACAGCTACCAGAGGATCACCCAGGCCATCCCAAGAATCACGCAAGTGCTTCACGTTTAGCTAGCGCCTCGTCTGGTGAAGTCTTCTTGAGCTCTGGCATTACAGCAGAAAAGCTCATGTATGATCGAGCCATTGAGATGAGTCGCTCAGCTGCTATCAATGAGATTGCGAATGAAGACCTTCCGGGTTGTGAGATCTCTTACATCACCGCAATTCGCATGCTCGAAGCCGTTCTTGAGAATGACGAAGAGCCTGTTCCGCAACGAAGACGCTCTTCTAGCTTAAGAGAGGACAACAGGGCAGACAGCAGCGCCGCCGTCAATGGTATAAACCTTGACGACAGGCAAGCAGTGTTGAAAGGTAATACTATATCGGCGTTCTTGCTTCAAATGCTAACCTGTATTAGTGGTTTCAACGATTCGCACCCGCTTACAGACGGTGAGAAAGAAGATGGCAATCATTGCAAAACACAACCCACAGTCTACGTCGCCCCGACCGTCAAGTCTCGCTAGTGGTAGTACCACGCCCACAATTGCGAGGTCTCCTCCTCAATAACTTCATTACGATGTTACGATGTTATATCCACAACAGCTGAAGGCGTTATCACCCGCCGAGAAATTCCGGCCGCCTTATACCTGCTTACGCAAAATCATTTTAGGCGTTTGGGTTTCTTTCGCCAGCCAGGATTTCAATGTCTATTGTTTAGAGTTTGATTTGGTTTTCTACCCTGTAGTTTCATATCTTGTGAATTTCTTTCTTTGCATGGTTCGGGATACGGCGTCTCATTCGGGTGAAGGTTCTCCAATATCTTTTCAAGTAGCGAGGATCAAGCGATGGGGTTGGCAAGGGATTTGGCGCTTTGATTCAGTCGAATTTTCGTTCTTTTCCTTTCCCCTGCAACTAATTGCAAGGCTTTGTCAATACCCCGGAAGCACTTGGCCCTTTGCCTTGTTTCTCTTATTCAACGATTTCACATTGCAGATAGAAGACACGAACAAACAGATTGGGAATGAGGAACAGAGTGCAGCAGCAGCTAGTTTGACACGGCGCGCTCGGGCTGGAGAGGGTGGCGACTAAATCGCTCAGGACATGGTATGGTTTTATGGCGTATTCTTTTGGCTTCTTCCGTCTCTCTACCTCCTCTTCCATGATGCTCCTCTATTCTCGGTTCTGTTCTTCCTATATTTCATGGACCTATCGTTGTTATTCTCGGGTACTTCACAGGATCAACGTGGAATGCAGGGGCTAGGAGTCGAGGGAGATCTAGGCAAGGAGAGGGAATGCGGGGTTGGATCGACAAATAGAGCTTGAGCTGCCCTAAATTGGACTCCTGCTGAGATCATTGCAGACATGCGCACATTTCTAGCTCGAGTACTTAAGTGCCCATAGAAGAATTCAGCAATAACGTCCAACCATTATTCTTCTTTCTTGTCTTGTAGGTAATAACAATAATATATCATCGACCCACTCAGTGGTGTTGACACTTCACGAACTACCGCCTGCTTCTCTATCGGGCTTCGTCGCTAAGTCCATCGAAAGAAAGGGGCTTGTCATTTTCAACTCTGAAACTCCTTTGAATTCACATCTTTTTAAACTCAGTAATCAGATTTATCTATGAAATTGTTGTAGCGTTCATTATCACGATTCGCACGGTGCATGAATTATGTCAACTGATTTATGGGATGGCTTCGAAAAGATCATTTTGCAGCGCACCTCCAAGAAATGCATTTCGACCAATTATTACTATCGAAACTGAGAAGTAATAGAATTGATTCGTTATTCGAAGTAGCTTTAGTACAAGTTGTTTCTCGAAATTTATGGTATCATTCATTTACCCGAATCTTGAATGATCTATGGGTGCAGTTACAAGCTTCAGAATCTCAAATAACAAACATAGGAAAAGGAAACGAGCTTGGAACTTAAAAGCTAAACAGGAAAGTAAAAACAGCTCGGAAACACGAATGCAAAAGCAAAAGCCGCGTTGTATGAGAGATCATGCATGCAGCAAAGGGGCCCAGGCCATCGGAAGCGTTAGAAAAACAACTGTTGTGAAAAACAAAGAGCTTGAAGTGAACGACCCCAGACCCCTGCGAGATGAACCTCTTTCTCGTATAACTGCTGGGGTTTCTATAACTTTCAGTGTTCAGATCTGGCTCGCACTAAACTATGCCGCCTCTTGATGCGAGTCTTGGAGGTAGTGGTTCCAACACCTGGAGTTCAACGTTAGCCCGAAAGACGATTTCCCACGACTTGTCCGAGTGTTGTATTTTGAGTCCAGATTGTCTAGTCATAAAAATCTTTCTTCCCTTCAACTCGGCTATTGGTAAGTCAGGCTCAGTCATGCACCATTTGTAGTCATGGAGTTTGGGGTCGTATCTGTCGTCGTAGTTGGCCCAGATCTCAGTGTAGTTCATATGATCGCGTTGCACCATCTTGATATTGGTCTCTAGTGCTTTTTGGACTATCCGTCGATGGCATCCTCGTACTTCTTTGTTCGTACCTGTTATGGTAGTCATTATGTTATCGAACTCGATACCGCACGCTTCTGTCTTGGCATCCAATTGCTCCTTGAAGGCAGGATTCTTTTCCTCGAGGATGTAGTGCTCCTTGCAGAGGATTTCTGACACTTCTTTGTTAAAAACTTCATTACTATTAGAACATTGACTTAAAGAAGAAGATCAGCGTCAAACCTACAGCGCTCAAGGGTAGCTCTCCATTTCTTGCACTCTGGGTAAAACTGGTGGCCAAAAATAAGATCTCTGAGGAGATAGGCCAGAAGTCCACGTGTGAAAATGAAGGGGTCAGGGAAGACAATCTTTGGGTTGGACAGCTGTGTAGCGATCTTTATATGTTCAGGTACTCCAAAAATTTCCCGAATAGCTTTGACTAGCTTCGGGTGTGCCGATTGCTCATCCTTCATGAATGGTTGTTGCTCAAGGTTCAACTTCAAGATATTTCGCTCTTGTGTGTAAGCATTTCGACAAATAGACTCGCCCATGGTCTTGAGCTCCATGTTCATTTTCTGGTCTGGAAAATAGTCGTCATGGTGTTTTGTGGGGATGGTGTCAGGATGGACATCTTTCGCCTGGCAACGATGATACAATCCTATGTTAGTTCCTGGATTTGCCAGCCGTACGGGAGCTCGAGGGTTAGGGTCATTTCCACCGTTACTTTCGCTATCTGAAATAAGGTCCTGGGCTTGCTCCTCCCGAGAAACACCACCCAAAGGCGATGTTTTGCTCAGAGGTTGGTTCTGCTTTCGATGATTGCTCTTTATCTTAACTCGTACGATTCGGCGTTGCTGGACCACGTCCTGGCTATGATTCTTTGGTCGTTCTCGGGTGGACGTCTCCTGGACTTGAGGTCGCTTATTCTGGAGCTCCTCACTCTCTTCAGAGAATGCTCTCTTTCTTGTACCAAAATTGGACCCTGAACCGAACGCAGGAAGTAAGGTTCTGGAGCCTTGATATCCTTGTGGTCCTTGTGATTCTGGCACTTCAGAACTCTCTCTTCGTGGTTTCGAATCGCCGAATCCAAGGTGGCTCTCTTGCGTGACGCACTTCTTGGTACCAGCAGTTAGGCGAGATTGCTTGCGAGTTGCTTGAGTATTCTGTGATCCTCCTTCTCTCTTCCATTTCAAAGACCCCGAGATGCTCTCTTCTGTGGCCTGTCCATATGATTGTTCATCGCTCGACGTTTCTTGAAATGTACTGTCAGTGTCATTTTCTTCCTTAGGTTGGTACCGTGGAGCAGCTTTTTGCGAAGCACCAGTGGCACTATCCAAATGCTTGTTCTTAATGTGACATGCCAAGCTGGACTTTAATTTGTATTTCTTGTCACATTTGTCGCAATGAAAGGCTTTTTCGTCTTGAGGGGAGTTGGAGCTCATGATAGCGTCTTCCCTTGGAAACTTCAAGGTTGAGTGATCTTTGATGAAAAGACTTGGCGAGGGGGAAGGTTTCGAGAATGTTGGAAGGCTTGGGCTCTTAACTTCTAGAGCAAATTAGCAAGATAATAAAAAGAAGTACACCAGTGGATTGTCTATACTTTTAGGGGACATGAAAAGGTTGGAGCCTGGCTGTGTTTTCTTCCTTGTTTGTGTTAGAAATCTAGGAAGAAGAAGTCAAGAGAAAGTCAAATTTCTTTGTTCAAGTGGCACCCTTTCAAAGGCTTTAACCGTGCCGACAATTGCTACTGTTGTGCATACTCAACTACAATACCAAGCGTGCTATTTAACTTCACCAATATGCCACATGAAAAACCAAAGCATAGAAGCGCGTGATACAATAAAGAAACTCAACTTCAACACTCGCGACTTACGTCGGTTCTCGACAATACACGCATGGAAGTGCATCTTTCAATATCGCAACTTGCTTAATTCCTGACAATACCAAGCAGGGATCGAACGTGGCTGCCTACAAAATCCCTAGCAATAGGATCAGCTTCGACATGGAAGCTGAGATTCAACACCGAAGCTCAGGCAGTGCTTCGCAACAACCGGGTCAGTATTCTTAGAGACCTCGGTATAAGTTTTGAATCTTCTAACATTCTGTTCAGATAGAGAGGCACTAGTAGTCGGTATTGATTTAGGAACCACTCGAGTTGTGGTTACGTTCGCGCTCGAAGTTCCCAATGATAACACTCGTAAAATCCAGATTGCCCGGTACTGGTTTGGATCGTACAGTAATCTGGAATATCCTTCTACGGATCTTCTTTATTCCTATGGCAAAGATGTTCCTCACACAGGCCCCCAAGTCAAATTTCACCTCCAAGACGCAAATGTTGATATGAAGCGTTATTTCCACATGTGGAAACTGTTGTTTCATGGCCCTATGGGCGATGAGTCTATCATACACTTCCAAGCCGATTTAACAGGGCGCCTGGCGAATATGGGGAAGACTAAGTACGATCTCCTAGATGATTTGGTTAACGTTCTATACGAAGATATTTTTGTCTCAGGGATCAAGCGTCCTTGCTATCTCGAGAGACGATTATCCCCTCGACGCTTGGAGCAACTTGAAATCAAGGTAGTGATCACCACACCTCCTGGACGTTTGGTTCTGGAGCATGAAGCCTTGGTTAAAGCCTTTGAGCGACGACCGGTTGCGAAAGGCAATGTTTATCTGGAATCCGAAACCAACGCAATGCTGTGTGGCTGGGTATTCGGCGATGACATGCACAAATTCGAGGTGAGGCTGCCTCATTTCTTAAGAAATTCGAAGCACTGACATCTCATTAGACTGGCCAACGATATCTCGTTGTAGATGGAGGCGGTGGAACATGTGTAAGCATAAAATTATAGGCAAACAGTTACGAAACTAACTAGTTGCGATAGTGCCTTACTCAGTTTCGCGTGGTCACAACTCATCCCATTCAATTTGCCCAGGAATTCGTGAGCCAAAGTAAATTCACTTACGTACGGCTCTTAGCTTTTGCTAATCTTTTGTAGGTATCCTTTGCGGGTCGGAGACAATCTCAGAGGCATATCAGCAGAACATAGATAGGAGGCTAGCTGCGAATTATCCGAATAGAGCACGTACACTACAGGAGATGCGATATCGATTTGATGAGCGCTGCAAAAATGTCTTTGGCTATGAAGCCTTCCTTGATGGCTATTGCGATCCGCATATTGAACTGCCCGTGACCTAGTAAGTCTGAAATCTCGGTTCCCTCTTATATCTTGGCCTAAATTTTCCTAGCTATGAATTACGGGATCTCTTTAACACTCCCTTAAAGAAGCTTGTAGACGCAACTACAGCGCATCTGAATCCGCAGGCCCCTGCTGATGTAAGTGCACTACCAACGGCAGCCTTGATCTCAGAATTTCTTCTGATACTCTTTAGTTCATCGTAATCGGTGGTGGACTATTTGAAAATTGTAAGTAAGCCTATTTTCATAGACGTATGTGCGAGATACCTCTCTCAGACTTGATCCATGCACCCCTCTGTATCTTTTAATGATCCGCACATACTAATACAGTATTTGTAGTTTACATAAGAGAGCGCTTTCAAAACGAGTTCAACAGCCAAGTGACATTTATACAGCTTTCGAACGAGTAGACCCCTCATGCATAACCTTCCTGCTTCCCCGGCTAACTCCTAGACAGCAAGTCACATATTGCGAGAGGAGCTGTACTAGCTCATATGAACAAGGATTTCATCGGAAGATACGTTGCTCAGCATAGTATCGGGATCATAACTCGACGAGAAGTGGATGACCGTATGGAGCATCATCCACTCTACCATGAGCTCTTGATCAGCAGAGACGCAAACGATACTGTTCGCTTTCTAACTGTAGAGTGGCTCATCAGAAAGGTGCGTATCACCTGATGCGCCCCAAGAGGCTATTCTCCGTCCTAACTGTGGGAACAGGGTGAGGAAGTTGACTCAAGACATGAACTATCTTCAGGAAAGTGTTATGATAGTGCTCGCGAAGTTATATTCTACCCTGACGAAGACAGCCATCCAAGATTCGAGGATTTCGTTGTCACCATTGATGTCGACCCTGGAGTCGACGACTATACCGCGTGTATTGGGGATGACAACGCTTTAGAGCTGGTTGATTTCGATGGCAAGACAATTGCAGTTCTCAGAAATCTCACCGTGCTTAAGTGGCGCCCTCAGGATATCTTGCCTACTCTGGCATATCTCGAGTACATTCCATCGAAGCAGGTCAAGGAGGAAGACGCCGGCTCAATGGGCTATAACATAATCAAGCTCAACTGGATCGTTCAATCCGGTTTGCTCATGAAGTTTACATTAAAGGTCTACAACTACGGCATCACTCGATCAGACGGCTCTATGGATTACAGAACCAAGCTACTTTATAGTGCCAAGGCACCATTTTCAAAGTTAATGGTCTCCATGGGCTTATCTAATGCCTTTGACATGGTATAGATATTTATAGTGTACGACAGATGAGACAGAATTTATGTAAACAAGGAGTTGCCGGCTGAAATGAGCCATCTCAGTTGCTTTCTATCGCTAGTGTGTGCAAAAACCAGTGTCTGAAAATATCCACTACTAAAGAGTTGTTTGTGTTTTGAACACTCAACCCTGATTTGGTGACTCGAACAGTAAAACGGTTGATTAGCTGAACCATCTCAAAATCCCAGTAGCTAGAATAACCTTGCCTGAATGCAGTCCATAAATCAAGGTAGGAAGTAAGTGAGCAAATACGTGGATGGACATGCGGTAGCAGATCGAAAGGAGGGATGGGGCCTTAAGCGAGACCAAATCTGATTTTGGTTGGATAAAAGTCCATGTTCACGTTCATACTCTGTTTTTCTGATCAGATAAGAAAGTCTAGCAACACTCTGTGGCTCATAATCAGGATTCTAACTTCATGCATGTAATCAAGTTATAAAGGACCAGCTACCCAGTGGCAGCGCAGCGAAGTACGAGCGGCCTAAGTATGAGCGCAAATGAAGTCTGGTTGACTATGACCAACACCACGCATGGCGGCGCAAGTCGAAGTGGAGGGCGAAGAAGGCCATAGGTACGAAGTGTTTTATGTTCGAAATAAATAACAAACTCTAACCAAGTCATAGGATTGCAAAGTTAAAGTCGGAGTTCCGAAATAAGTATCCAGTCTATAAGCTATCCATTATGCAGGAACGCCGCGGGGCTCTGCAACGTTATGTACCTGTATCTGCAAAAAGCCTTGTGCCGCAACATCCAACATCCATGAGGCTCTACAAATGAGACGTAAGGTCGCGGAACGAAGCCGCGCAGTGCAGTATTCTTGTACGTTATGTCCGAAGAAAGAGTACGTAGAGATGCATCGAGATCAATGAATGGGGTAGAGGACAGGCATGGGAAGTAAGCCGTGGGTCGTCGCATGGCTCAGCTCGGCGCGGCGCTCAATCATTGCGAGGTATATATGAAGACATGTCTGCTCTTGTGTCAAGATCTTGATTCCCGAATCCCTCTTCGTATTCGACTGAAGCTGCTCGTACTCCGACCATCACTTTTGCCAAGGCCGGAGAGATAGGATAGGATGTCCACATCGACTGGCATACATAAGAGCAATAATGGTCCTGCTTGGCACTGTTCAGCGGTGGCATTCAAGCGCTGACCACGAATATGCGCAACGACTTTCTACCACATGGATCCTTTCCTTTAGTATCTCGAACTCCATCGCCTTACAGTAGGCGGTGTATGCTGCTGAAGATCGACAGCGTGCTGGTGGCCAATCGTCCGAATCCGACGTTGCTCTCCTTCTGTCGGCGTTTGAAGGGCGACGCAGACGAACAGTTGGGCGACGAGTTGGGCGACCACCCACGCAAGCAACGAACCACACCGGCGAGTTACGGCAAACTATGGACAGCCAGCTTGTCGCTTTACACCGACCAATTAATCATCCCATGTCGCCTTATCTTCCTTCTGAAGTCTAAAGATGAAGACGAGATTGCAGATGTCTCAGAAGAGCTTCGTAAAGGATAGATGCGCGTCAAGGTCCAGGGCAGCAAGGTAACCTGCACCTTTCAAACCGGCATTTTTCCGTTTCTCCAGCTGCACTGTAGTTACCCTTTGTATGGGGAAATTCCGTGATACCTCAGCCGGACCCTGATGAGGAAGATAGCACGGGTGCTATACATTGCGCAGCACGAGTCAATTAATCTTGGTTGCAGAGTGCATATTGGCTCCCAAGCATGGGGGCTAGGTAAGTGGACGTCAAAGGACCCTGCGTTTCGCTCCTCAGGGCAAAAAGCAGAAGCGATTAATGTCTTTTGTACGAAGTCAGTCGCGGCCGACTACAATCCGACAAAGATGGGATTCGGCCGTCAAAACGTGCCCATAATGTTGACTTATCTCCACAATCTCTCTACTTGTACTCCTACGGCCTCTAGCTTGACTTTGACCCTTATCCCAGTACTTCCACACGCGTGGAACAGGGCTATGCTACTCGATGAACATTCTGAACCTGACTGACCAACGACCTCAACTCTGTATTTCATCTTCGCCGCTCTCCCAGAACGCTCTTCTTTTCTCCGATCTAGTCTCTCACCTGGTATAAAGCACGTGTCACGCCCTCTTTGTTTTGGTACTTTTTGAGGGTTGCGGAGAAGCGCGGACCTCCGGCGGCCAAGTATCCCACTCTAGGAAGACCGACACAAAGGCAGAGCGAGCCTGAAAATTTGAAGCCATGACGAACCAGCAAGAAGCCAACAGCAGTAATCCAGAAACCCAGGTCAATGTCGGACGTAAATACAAATCCAGAAAGGAGCGGCCGTGGGTTTAGTCCTCCAGTGCGGAATATCAAGTGTACCAGTTTGAACTGACCTTTCTTGAAGCTGCGATGCCTGTCGAAAGCGCAAGATTTGCTGCACGCGGGATGCCTTTGAAAAAGACTGCTCCCTATGCAAAACTAGAGGTGAGAGCTGCAAATACGTGCTGCCTCCAAACGTGAGGAGGAATCGCCAGCCAAATGCAAATGCCTCCATGTCACGGGTTGCCAGTAGTTCGTCAGGGACCTCGATTCCGCCAAGGCCAGTTGCAAATGCTTCGGCATCAAATCAAAGTAGCAGAACAAGCAAGCAAGCTGCCAGTGAATGGATTTGCCAGTTTGTCGGCTTGAGTGGTGATCAGGATCCATTTGTGCTACGACACTGCTCTTTCAACCATCTGAATTGCTATAAGGCCCCGGATTGGGCTTGTATCCGAGTGAAGGGGGATACAGATGTACCTCTTCATTTCACCGTAGGTTGTTATTCTGTAGAACGAGCGCAATGTTGAGTTTGTATAGGTTGTCCCAGACAGTCATCTGGATGCAAGACCGGATTATTACCCCACGACAGATACAGAAGCACTAGTTGCTCCACACAGCGATGCACTTCTCCGAACATACTTCGATGTGGTTCATGTCTCCTATCCTCTCCTCGACCCTTCTCGCTTCTCCCATCCACCTAAGACGGGTGACCCTCTTGTAGCTATCATGTACAATCTGGCGGGACCCTTCTGCCAAGACGCGGAACCCTATTATAAAGATCTCTCTCACTTTGTCCATAGAGCGTATGTGCCCACAGACCTCTACCACGTGATCACCACATGTCTAACAACATTCTCCAGTTTACCAATTGAGAGGAGGCATCCACGATTAGAAACAATCGAGGCATGTCTACTTCATGTTCAACGTCATATCGCCATACCGCGAGCTCCTACAATTCCTGGACTTTGGGGTGATGTCGGTGCAATCGTCGGCATGGCGCATGATTTAGGTCTGAATGTCGATCCATCAACCTGGAATCTGTCCCACTCAGATGCTGCTCGGCGACTACGTATCTGGTGGGCATTATATATCCAAGACAAATGGTCTGCTCTTGGTCTCGGTAGGCCCTCGTATCTTAACGATGAGCATTGTAATGTACCCATGATCACCATCGACCAATTTTCACATCTTGGCATCCACGATGAACCCATCGGTCTCCAACCCGCCCTTCAATTCGTCGCAATGGCGCATCTTACGACCATCCTCTCCGATCTTCTCTCTACCTTCTACACCCTTAAAGCTATGGAGCGAGTTAAGCTTCTTCCTATCGATGTACTATATCAAGTCATGGATGAGTTCCAAAGTCGCATACACAACTTCCATGAAGAGCACCTAATACAACTATATAATGTCAACACACTCCTCGATTCTTCTGGAAGCACGATACTAGCGTTCTATACTGTAGAGATTGTCCTCTACCGAGCTATGTTGCGTTGTTTACCCATGAACGATCCCGGCTATCCCGCAATCAGAGATAATGCCAAGCAGACTCTCCTGAACATCACCTCCTTTCTCGAAAAACTGCCCGTTAGTCGCTTGCGAGCATTTTGGTGGAGTCGTAAGCAAAAATCCCAATAGCATTCCCCTGACCGTCACAATTGACATGTTTCTCTAGCAATGACGCGCATCAACTTCGCCATCGCTGGTGGTTTTGCTTTCTTTCTCCTTCTAACTTCCATCACCGACGAAGATATTGCGTTCTGGTCGTCACAGATAGAGCACTACCGCGCTCTACTGCGACTGCAGTCCATATCTTTTGATATGTGTAAGCTGGCTTGCATGCGCATGGATCTTCTGGCTGCAGGTATGGGCGTTGACCCACCTGCACTGGATAATGGTCTGGAGGAGGGTGAAGGCGTCATTGCTGGAAATAGTGGACACAGGCAACCGACGAAGCTTACGCCGGGCAGTGCTGAGGAATGGTGAGTTCTCGTATCAGCTATCTAGTCAAAAGTAGCTGACTAACCACTCGTTGCAGGATTGCAAGGCAAGGTCACGAGGGAATGTTACATTGCTAGAAATTAGAATTGAAGCGATTATCATGCTTGCAGCGCAACATTGCCTTAAAGCTAACCCCAGATATTCACGAGCAATTGCAAACAAAGAGATTCCCAGTTACTGACTTAACTTGCCTACTTAAGTATTGAACCATTTGGCTAGATCTCGCTTACACTAGTATGCGGTTTACATGGCTCTTGAGGAATTCTAATCAGTGGAGCAGGCTGTTGCCAAATGCGTTTTTTGCCTTGCTCGCTTATTCTCCACCATTTTTTGATGCTAAGAAATGGTACCAAAGGAGGTTTCATTGAAGATTATCCATGTGACAACCCAGACTATATTTACCTCATATATTTTGAATAGTATAGAGTGATCATATGAAATGTAGACAATAATGAACCCTGAGAATTCTGAGGTATCGAAACAGGCCTATCGCGGAAAACCGTGCAGTGGCCATCTGAACACAGCTCCATCAGTATATCATGTTCTATTTGCTTCCTGACCAGCGTTAGCACTCTTTATGAACACAGTGAGGTGAGACTGCAATGCAGAAAGTTTCATTAAAGGCCTCTTGAAGTGAATGTGCTTCAAATAGAGCAATGGTGGCAGCGTGGCCAAAACAGCCATTTTATAGGGCAGACTTCTGAAATTGAGTGCCTCAGTGGTATGGTTTTCGATTTGGGGTGATTGCTGGAGTCCGATCAGTCCATGACCTAAATAATATCTCGAAGTAATTACCCTATTACCTGCTCTGAAGGTGACATTGTAGGCTATTCAGGAAGGTGTGTTTGATTCAACTCTGCTGTAGCTTGACTAGTCTATAACTAGGAGTAAGCTTTAGAAATATTCGTAATCGTACCTGTGTTGAAGAGCAAGTATGACACTACTCTGGAAATATATGCTAATAGCTTTACTGTTTGCGTGATGTAGTCTCTAGTGAGAAAAGATAGTAACGTGAAGAGTATCGAAGTAAATCCGTAGAGCAATTTGAGGAAGACGATTGAACACTCAATACCGGGAAATATTCGTGAAGTATTGCTGCGTGAGCATCGCTAGGTGGCGTTTAAAGTGGCAATTATTAGAATGATGTGAGGATGCGCGGCTGTGGAGGCGTTGGAGGTATAGCAATGAATAGGATCTCTTTCTTGATAGGAACGTCAAAAGATGTGATCAATAAAGAACATCCCTATAAATCTGATGCGTTTATATCCGTTATTAAACCTTGATACTAGTAAGCCTTACATAGTGAAATCAGTGAAAGTTCTCACATAGTCGTGATAGAGAATCCCCACAGGAAACACTTCTCATAGTACTCCATGCTCGTGAAATAGCTGTTTGCACTAGTCTGTACAGCTTCTCACACCCTCACAGAATGTGCACCATTGGCATTTCCTGAGCCTTCCTGGGCAACAAAGGTAGTTGTAATCGAAAGGAAAGAACACAGCTAACAAGAGCAAGGCAGCGGGAACAAACCGGTACGGTGCCGTCGCTTATCTGCTCCTGTGCATGCTCACCGAGTAGCAGCAATAATGGCATGTTCATGGATAAAAAGCAGCTGCCCGAATCTTTCAGGCAACATCTGATGAAGATCCGTGTAAGCAGCACCATGGCGAAGTAGAGCTCGTGCACAGCATCAAACGGTTGAGTAGTTGACGGCTTGCTGCAGCTCTTGTGCAACCACAATATTGCCCCGCAAAGTTTTGATGTTGAGATATGTGGTGGCAATAATGCTTTTGGGCTTGGGCTTCTCACGATGCTGATTTCTAACACATAAAGCCCAACCTTGTTATTATTTCGCAGCAGGAGAATCTTGAAGCTTCAATCCTATGAAACGAAATAGACTTTGCGAGACTGTCGAAGCATGCCACAAAGCCTAGGATTTAGGAAACGGGCTTCACTTCCTCATCTATTCCTTCAAATGGTCCGATGCAAGACTGTGGTGGGGTTTTCCCTCGTCGGAGACTACCTGACGTAAAGAAAGGCAACCAATTTCTGGGGAAGAACTCTCCAAGCAATTTGGCCGGACTGGTGCCCGACGAGTTTAGACTGTATGTCAGCGGGTACGCCCGCATATCATCCTCGACTTTCATGTCTTGGAGACCTGGTTCATGACGTTGATGCTGGGTTTGACAGCTGCCGGCAGGCCTCATTGTTTCTCGTACCTCGATTATCGAAGCTCCCAATGCCCAAAAGCCCAACGGCGGAAGACATCCATTATTAAAACTGCATACATCCTTGCACTTCTCCCAAACCTCAGCTGCAGAAACTCCATCAACTCGGATGAACCGGATTTTTTCTTTGTTGCGGAGGAAACCTACACCGAGATCATTGGTAAATTTAGCAAATGCAAATTACAAGTCTTCCAATATAGTACGCCGTCATTGTATTATTATAGAACTGACAAGGCTTTTGGTAACAGCATACTTTCCAATAGTGTTTCCGTGGGAGATTACTCCCGCCCACAAGAAGCTCTCCACAACCTAGAAGCCAGGGTTATGGCAGAGAGTGTCTGGCAGGTAGGCAGTCCTTCATGCGCAGTCAAGTATCATCGAAGTTCCCGACCAGAATAGCCAGTCTACCAAGATGCGGCACTGCAACACCAGGGTGTAGCAACCACTATGCATTCCCGATCCTGTACAGTCAAAGGGTGATGTTCTACTTCGTTTCTCAATGATGATAACGCGATGAGGCCTCATAAGAGAAAGAGCTGCCAACAATGATGGACTCCAGGTAAATTTGATACGTCAAATCCTCTAATGATCGGCAAGCTGGTCGACTAATTGTGACAGCTGTCCAAATTCGAGGATGCCTTGATCTGAGAGAAGTGCATAGAGTACTAGGGATCTTAAAGAGATCTTTACAGCAGATTTTCCAAAATCGACGATCACGATTGCAAGATTGTCCAGCCCAACGTGGCGACAAGTTTTAGTGCCAACGTCCAAAGATCCAAGATTGCAGGAGATGGCTTGGAAATGGGATCCTAGGCGGGACCCCCAACAAGTAAGGTTCACTGCTGTTTGGCAGCCCCGATCGATATTGGCGTGTAAGCGTTGGCTCATCTCCCAGCGCTCGTGGCCCGTCGATGTGGGGTGTTCCAGACTGTGTCACTCACGATTCTGCCGCGGCGGCAGAGAGAGGAACATGGCCGTTGCGTTGCAGCGGATCCCGCACGCAAGATGCACGACACCTGCTGCAGAGCTGAGCTGAGCTGAGCTGAGCTGCTGCCAGAATTGGGTATGGCGCGCTGCTGGGTCAACAGTTCTGCTGAGGAACGCATCGCCCATCACCCATCACCCATCACCCATCACCCCGATCGTGGGACTAGTGATCCTTTCCTCATCTGAATTAAATGTCCAGCAGAAAAGCCTTTTCTTTTCCAAATCCGGCATCCTCCCGAGCACCGGATCAATGGGCGGGCCGAGTGCTCTCCCCAACCCATTTCCCGGAAATCCCACGCTCGCCAGAAGACCGAGACTAAACTGCGCAAGCTATTGCTCCTTCTGAATGCACTCCTATCTGCGGCTTGGGTCGCGGGCTTGTCAGACAGTGACCTTTGCGACTTTGCAGGAGCAGCCATTGGTTGCATTGTCTCTGGTAAGGCATGAACGCGTCAATTATCACGCGTGATGAGAGCACGAAGGGTGAACCCAATCCTGATTCATGCCCGACATCATCAAGTCTCCGTCACCGCTACTCGAGCGCTTCATTGGTCTCCCAGGCCTTTCCCTGCCATTGACCTCGACATCCTGATCCAAGAATGCTGGTCGCCAGCATCCTTTTTGGCGCCTACCACGCTTATTGTCGCACAGTCGCAGCTCTTTCAGGTAGGAATAAGTGCTTGGTCAGAGGTTACAGGCTGCTGGCATGGCCCAATAATGCCCGAGGACAGCCACAAACCAGGCTGCTGTTGGAGGTCATGGACAGATTTACGGGGTCCGTCCTTGAAAGTGTCCGAAGCACATTGCTCGAAACCGATGGATTCTGTGCAGTGTTGAGTTCCTTCGACGGTCGTACTCGGTCTGTCCCACTCACTGGCGCCATCATTTTCGCCGATAGGAGATCTTCGCTGCTGCCGAACCATCATATTCAACATTGGATAATTTGCTTTTGTTCTCTCATTGTCAGGCCTGATCGTAATTGTGGCAACTTTGCTGGCATTTGTTTGCAGATCCATTTTATTGCGCCGATGGAGTCGTCTGTCAAAAGCTTCATTTAAGACTGCCAGGTCGCTGCCCCATCGCCTCGTTGGCATTCCTCCTCCAACGCGAGAGGGCTTGATCCTAGATCAATCATATAGGTTCGACGTCAGGAGTGGTCTCCCTTGAGATCTATATTACCTTGGCCGCTTCACTTTCAATCTCCGAGCGTAAAGTATCCTACGTTGTTGTCTTGAGAAGTCACTTTTTGGTCACACTTCCTCACCGCCTCGAGAAAACTCACACCGATTACATCCTTGAAAGGACCCTCTCTCTGCCACGGATCTGAACCACACATTATTTGGATTGTTCCAGGAATAAACCGCCAGCCGAGGCTTCCCAGGGCATTTCTCTTCTATCTACGTCTCCTTTGTACATTTGTCTCCTTCTGTTCCCCTTGCGACTCTTGCCGTTGATATCATGATGGCCTCAAGAAGAAATGTCCTGCCGGACTATGGATATGCATCGCCTATTTCCAACGGACTACTGGACTCTGCAAGAAGGTACGGAACAATCTGATCTATCCAGAGATTGTTCCGCAAGCTAACGATTCGAAGTAATGGATACTCAGATGCATCCCGCGCCGCATTCGACAAGGCTTCATACTACCCATCATCAAGGTACGAGTTATGCATCTAGGATTTCCGGAGTGTTTACTAAATCTCCGTCTGAAGCGGCTCTTACCAGAATGTTTCTACAGCTAGCTACAGTGTGCCCGTAACTGCAGTCTCCGGAGCTTCTCTGATGCGTTCGGATCCAATATATACATCCACAGGTTACAATGTAGGACCATCATCTGCCATGTATGGCGCACCTGGACCAGGATTCAATTCGTTTAACAGCCAGGCGTCAAGTTTTCAAGGCAGAATATCGCCGGAGGGCTACTTGGATGATTATGTGCCGTCACCCAGTCCTACGGATTACCCGCTTGAGCCCCCAAGCCGGTCAGCAGGCAAGTCTAAGAATGAAGGCAAAGGAAACCATACGTCGCAGAGACGCCCCAGCAACAGGGATGAGTTTGATGGGCCTCACCAATTCCTACAAAGACCACCACCGGAATACATTGCTCAACAGGAGAGAGATTTACCACATTTGCCTACAAATCTGGTGGTCCAAGAGCAGGACAGTGTCCTAACTCGAGTCAACGACCGCTTATCTCAATGTGCCTTTGACTTTGTGGCCAAGTATCAATTCCCGTATGTATTACTATTGTCGAAATTTCGCGGCTTGGATTGGTCCTTTCGACCCAGCGCAAAACCTGTTGGCTTCAACGGCGAAAAGTAACTCTGGCTAACGATGCTTAGTATTCCGATCAACGAATCTCTGCGCCCGGTGGAGCGTCCACAAGACCGAGAGTGGACGGAATGGGTTTACCTCCTCAAGCGACTTGCCACGAAACGACGCATACCCGCCCGAGTACTGTACAATGGTCAAATAAAGCAGTTTGTGACCATCCTGGAGAATTCGCTGGAAATGAGGCACGCTGCCAAGCATCAATCGCGACCACTGAAGGACGACAGAAATATTCTGCAACTCATTTCAGCTGGCATACAGGTTGCGAAGATATTGAAGGACGCGGCGGCGATGAGCTACCTGGATCAATTATATGTCACGACGGAGAAGCAGATTCAGGAGAGGAGCATGAGCAGCCGGTACCGCTGCTAACAAGCTTAGGCTACGAAGGTCATGGATACACGTCACTTACGAAGGAATGAACACATCTCAGATTACGTGAGAAGTTTCTCATGTCTAGATATACTAGATCTGCACGCACAAATTGGACAGACCTGCTTCCATGCAGTACTCTTTGCAGCCATTGGAGACAAATTTGGGAGACCAGGCCCAGTTGTCTCACACCCTGAACCAATCCTGAAGTAGGACTCGAATGCTGTCCATGTTCTTCTGGGAGGTTCCCAACAGCCTCGAAGATCTCCAATCGGATGGATCAGCAAAAAAGAAGGCAGAAGTACTGCCCCGGGTTCATCCAAACATCCCGCTGTCATATCAGCAAGGCCAACTAGAACCAGCATGGAGGGCTCGCAGATCTTTGCTAGATGCTTTACCGAAGATTTGGCGTTATGAATGACACTTTTGGATTAGTTTGCAGGAGTTCTGGGTATTTAGAAATACCCACAAGGTATAATAAGGGTGCGCAAGCTTGGTATTTGGGGGCGTTAGCGGGGTCTTTCTGACGTTTTTGTTTTATTGTTATATATCCTTTTCGCGGCATAGTTGGGGCTGGGTCTCGGATGTCAAAAGGCGTGTCTTTAATGCACCTGTTCTTGTAGTTCGACAGCGAGATAATAAGCAAATGAAATTCATATTGAAGTTTACAAATCTCTATCACCCCGCACTGGTGGGATTGATTGCGGTGTTGCGATAAGTCGGGCGTTGCGGACAGGGGTCTGAACCGGTAACACTTTAGGTTTAGCTCTCTGCACGGCTGACCTCCGAGCCCCGAGGACGTTATTATGAGATGCCTTGTCTACCATCCGGTTCCGCGAGTATGGTATTTCCTCTATATATCGCCCAGGTTTGCACTCTCTTCACCTTTATTTATTCTTTCATTATGCTCGTCCTTGCCTCATTTCACACCGAGATTTTGAGTTGGCCAGCCCTGTCATCGCTGCCTGCTAGTCCCTCCCCAGCTGTATCAGAATAGACATCTACCCTGTCAGCAAACCTTCCTATACATCTTTCCAATTATTTAGCAATCATGGCTGGCCAACGAGGCCTTCGACGAAAAACTGCCTTGAATCCTGCAAAACCCCAGAATGACTGTCGTCCGCCCTCGCCCGATATCCTCATGGTTGATTCTAGCGAGGCTGAATATTGGCTGGCAGTGAGCTCTGGGACTAGCACCTCGGGCACGTCGTATCTAAACGCCAACACAGAGAAGGATAGCAGCTTTGTTTTTGTGCAAGGACATGCTAGGAAGCCACGAGTCCACCCGAGTGAGGCAATTGAAGAGGCTGAAGGAGAGAGCCTCTCGACGCTGAGCAATGATGACGTAGAAATGGGAATTGGTGGTGACGATGGGGAGAGTTTAGGAGAAAGAGAGAGAATAATGTGCCAGAAAGAGGTTCTGGCCGAGTTGTATACTGCTCGTGAGCTACTTTGTTATCCGCGTAGGAAGTGAGTGCTGACCGTGCTGCAGAACCACAGACAGTGCATAATGCTTATGAGCAGGCAGATACAGTAAGTACTGTATCGTACAATACAGAATACTCTCAAGAGGATATGAACTACCATACCCTGGACTATCAGTTCCAATCAGATTCATTCTCTTTTACTGTTAGTCCAAGGACATACTCTCTCCCGTCGCGCCCGATGACTCAAGCTGCTCCGCAGGAGGATTCCCCTTGGAATCCACTGGTAGAGGAAAACAGAACTCACTACCCAGCTGGGTTTGTGGCATTTATGCCGCAACCAGGACCAGTAGGACTTCAGTCTGCCCAGGCGATCATGCGAGGTCAACCGACTTCAGTGGAGAGCTCCAATCATACCAGGCGCGAGAAGAAGAAGTCCTCTAGCTCTCGTGCGCTGCCTGAATCAAAAAGTAAAGGTGAAGAAGCAACCCATGTACTTGTAAGTTGGGAGCATATTGTGGTGCAGAGAAATGGCCTTCGCAAGTTGGGCGGTGGTGACAATGCTGGGGAGAGTCGACAGCGTAAGCATGGGCATCGCAGGGGCAAGCTCACTCGTGAAGCTGCAAATAAAGCCAAGATTATAAGAGGGATGAAGTCCTGTTGGAGATGCTGGAACCTGAAGATCCCTGTAAGATATGCTACCTAGACACACAACAACCACTGACAGTGTGCAGTGTTCCGAAGACGAAGAGTGTAAGGCATGCGTCAAGCGCTATTCCGCCGTATCGCCCACTAGTGATCAACTTTGCTGCCGAACAGGTTTTGATGAATATGAAAGGGCCTTCTTCCCTGACTTTCTCAACGCCCATCTCAAGAAACAAAGTATCGAAGACCTGATCTCCGAGCACACCTCTGGGTTTTGGGATATCGAAATCGATGTCGATGTCACCACGGGAGCAAGTTTCAAACCGATGCGATTGTCCACCAACTTCTTCCGAGCTGAAGGAGCGGAGCTGCTTCTGCATCACCACTTGGGCACGAACCTCGATAACAAGGACCAACTTGTTCTGCAATATAGTGCTCCTGTGGGACTCCTTGGTGTTGATATCACTGATCTGAAGAAGATATGTCAACAGTATATCGAGGATATGGTTGCAAATCCGCTCTATGCAGAGCAGTCCTGCGCAGGCAATCCAACGGAAATTCCACGGAGGGTCTTAGAAGCCATTCAACAATATATCTCTGTCAAAGATGTAAGTGCCCTAGAATGCCCGACTGAGGTACATCTGATTAACTCAAATAATAGCAACCTCTTATCCGCAAAGCCATGATGCTACATGCTATCAACTACTCCATGTCTCGGCTTGTCACCTTCTCCCAAGATTCAGCAGCTAGGCTTGCGGAGCAACTAGGAGAATTTTCGATTCCCTACCTCTCCTCACGGCTTTTGAACCGACAGATAAAATACGCAATGCACAAGCTCCACCGAGACCTAACAAAAGAAGTGCTTAAAGGTCTGGAGAAATCTATGCGAGCCAAATCAAAAGATTCGTGGGGTCCATCATTCTGCGCAATCCTTATCCTATCTCTATGTATTGAAGACCTCCAGACTGCCGCAGACACATTCGTCGTTTGTGATCTTGAGAAGGATGGGTCACCGGCAAACCTCAACCGAGGGGACAGCTTTACTGCTTGCTCAGAACTCGAAGAGTACCCTTATCAGCGATGCACAAGACTTTTCCATGACATCTACCGTTCTCATCGTCAAGCTGGGGGAAGGGTAAAAGACGGTGCTTTTAATCCAATCAAGAATTTTTGTGAGGTTGATGCGCAAAGTGGCTGGGACAAGCACACAGCTCGTATGTCGATGGCTTTCCGAGAACTGGTCTCTGAGTTCGGTTGGTTCCCTATATGATAAGCTTCATACTGTTTGCTGATTGATAAATAGACGCCGAGATGAGAACCATTTCGGAGAAACCTCTCTTCCTACCCCTGGACGCCATTGTCCTCCCTGCCATGATTAGGACGAACAACACTGGGAGACTAGTCTCTCAATTCTTGCTTTCATTCCTCTAGAAACTTTGTGAGGACGTAATCAAGACGGACAACACAGGACGGCTGGCTTCTAATTTTTTGCCTTCGCGCTGCTACGACTGATGATTCATGGTAACGAAGTGCAACCCCAGGGCGTGTACGAAGCACAATATGCACTATATGACACCGAAGACACGAACATTGTATTGACAAAAGTAATGATATTTTGTAAATAGCATTGATCTGATCTAATCTGATCCAATATGTATAATATGATCCCATAAAACATAATTTGTTTAAAACATTGTGAATTTGTTTGTCACGATTAGTCCTCCTGGCGCACTGAAGTCGACACCAGCAGGGTGGAATGGACTGGCTGTCTAGGCCGTTGGTTCTATATCCCACGAACGATATTGAAATAAGTGACGCTCGAGTGCATGATTCCATTGAAGGAGGCGCAGGAGGTAGGCAATATGTGGTTTTTTGTCTTAATTTGGATTTGGAGATGGGGAGTGTGATACTTGACCTGCGGGAGTTGGCTATAATTTGAACCGTAAGCTATATCTCTAAAGTGCTCATACTACACTTGGAGCCTGCTTGAAAGGAGACTGCCATATGCGACCCCGATGCGTTGTGATGTTGATGATGGTAGATGATGTGAAGAGCGAAGGAAGGAAATTTCTCGAGAAGAAGTTTTGTAGTTCGTCGAGTGCGGATACTTGATTAGTCATACCACACTAACGAATTGACGCGCTAAAATTCTTGACCGCGTTAAGAGGCGAGACGAGCTTCCTCTCTCCTTTCTTCATCACACATTTCATTAGACACGGTTAATCAACCGCTAGGTTCCATTCACCAACTGGCTAGACGGTCATATTTACGTGCTAGAGTATATCTTCGATATCGGGCGGACTTTGTGCTGTGGCTGATTGCTGTTTTCCATTTTTTGGCTTGCAGATGTGAAGCTAGGGGTCGATTTCCGTGGGTATCACATACCTACCCTTTACTACCTTGATGCTGTTGATGAAATGCGGAGCATGGGCTTTGGAGAATGCTATACAAAATGAATATCCTTGCCTATATCGAGTTCCCTAAACTTGCATCGAGGACACCCTACTCCGTGACTCGACCTGTGACAACTGTTCTTGCTCAATGATGCCAACACCAGCAGCAGCGCCCAAGGACGGAGCCATTGGACGATATATACGAAGACCAAGCCACCTTTACGAGGACAGCAACGCCCTGTTACTCTGTTTCGGGATTGATTTAATCACAGTCTTCGCATCGCAAACGTATAGCAATACGAAATATCGTATCCTCCTTGCCTGAGGGATGCGGATCATATTTTGACCGGACTCAGCCCTGAACCTGTACGTAGCCTTCCTGCAGTACAACGGCATCTGGCCCCAACATTTTTCGTAAGCATGTGAAATGCCATGAGAAATGGCAAACCCGCTCGCACTGTATCTCCTGACTTGTAACTTCTCGCAAACAAGCAACAGTATGGATCTGTCAAATTAAAACGTCATCGATTACTTCGCGCCTCCTCCCAGTCTGTAGCTCCGGCAAAGACATGATCGCTTCTGAGCCTCGTTGCTTCAGAGAGCTTCAACTCTTATTTGAGAACCATGCCTGAGCATATCAAACCATCCATCACGCCACAATCGCATGCCCAAACTCTTCGAGAAGATGCCACTAGGATCCTGACGAGAACTCCTCACCCGTACCACCGACAGTACTTCGAATTACCGTATGCTTCCGAACGTCTTAGCAGCACAGCTCCACCTACACAGTCGCCTCTCCGCTCAACACAGAGTACAGACGATGAAGCGCAGGAAAGCACGAGATCTTGGTCCGATAGATACAGAGGGTCTGGAAACAGCGACAGCGGTACCGAGGCAGATGATGAGCATTTCCTGAAGGGGCTACCGGCCCCCAAGCCACGGCCACATAAAGGTCTTCGAGTTTCGAATGGGTTATCAGGGTCACCAAGCCCTGTGCTGTCTCCAGCGATTCTTGGGGAGTATAAAGCGCAGGGTTCACGACGTTCTGGAGCACCTTTGCAGCTTAGTGAGGATGAACTGCGACAGGCAGCAGAAAGATTACGGGTGAAACGAAAGACCGAGGTTGTGCGAAGGTTAATAGAAACTGCTCTGCTAGGTTTTGTTGGAGGTATATTTTGTTTAGATCCCCGAATAAGAGGTCTGCTGTGGATGTGGAGAAAAGGTACAACTTTCACAGCTGCGATGTTGGATAAGCTAACGTAGTCAGAACTGGTTTGCCAAATGCTCATTGTTTCTTCCTTGATTGCCATATACCCGCTGAGGTTATTACGATATCTCAGCTCCAGGAGACCGTGGAAGAGTCGAATACCGCTGGAGATACCGCCGGTTTTCGATCCTGCACCACTTCTATATCCTCTAGCAGTTCCCATGCTGGTGTCACTTGTCCTGTCTGTCGATAAACCCACCTGGCTACTGCCGAGTATTATTCTCAGCATCGCCTCCTTACCGAAGCAGCTCATTCCTGCGGTTGGTGAGCTGGATGGAGCTAACACTCTTCACTGGTTTCTTTCTTGTATTCCTTGTCTGATCTCTCGAGGTATTTTATTGCCAGGTTCTCACATTAAGCCACAAAAAGACATACATGGTTGGGACCCGGAGATCTTGGTACTCCTGTTTCCTTTACATCAAGCTCTATGTACGACCCTAGCATATCTTACGACTACGAGCCTTCTATCTGCAGAGCTACAACTGCTCTCTGTGGCGTTAATTGATCTCCTCCTATTATCGACTTCTCCGCAAACCGTGATCCTGAAGTCTCTTCTTTGGGGAGGGGGTGTTGGAATTCTTGTCACTTGTGAGAATGTACTTCGGTGGGGAGTTGCGCTGGCAAGAGTGCCGAAATGGAGATTCAGACGCGGTGGAAAACATAGCAGTGCTCTTGAATCGGCACGGAGTTTGGCGTTATCCAACAATGCCCTTGGGCGTTTGAGCAAATCAGTCTTCTCTTGGGACGAAGATGGGTCCAGTGGAAACGAAGAGCCTGCAGCATACCGCAGTTCAACCAGCCTTAGAGTCAATACGAAGATTCCCGGAACTGCTAGATCGAATAAAGAGAACGGATCAGCTTCCGCTGTTGATCGCCAGTCGGTGAAATCGTCGGCTCTGCTCGATCCGAAAGGCGACCAGAATATGCAAAGACGTCACACTCTCCCAATTCTCTCATCTCTGCCAGCGAGATCGAGTCAGCGCACTCCCTCTGGCCGCAGGAAAAGATCTGCATCTTCGAGTGTTCAGGCGTTCTTCTGTCTGACGCAAAAACAAGCAACCTTCCGGAAATGGTTGTATGCAGGTTACGTATATTTCTGCGTCTTTGCTATAATTCTGGTTGGTATTCGAGAATATGTTGGAAGGTATGCTTTAGCAGGCAATGAGCCCGTTGGATGGGCTCTTGGCTACCTTTTTGGTGGTCTGCCAAAATTTAGGATGGAGGTTGTTTCTGCAAACCTGCAAAGATGGATATGCCTCCCTGATCGCAGCTTCGAAGGCACTAGTTCGTGTCATCTTGGCTGGGTGGAGCACTTGAGGCATGCTTCTTTTGGGGCCGCCAATACTCGATTGATCCTGTTTGGCTACTGGTTCGCAGTGATAGTTGTTGGCCTAGCGGTGGTCTTCCGGCTCTCTGCGATTTACGAAGTCGATACTCGCCGAAAGGTTTTCCATTTCATGATGGTGGCGATGTTGCTACCAGCGACCTTTGTTGACCCAACTTTCGCAGCACTGGCGCTTAGTCTGGTGCTCGCTGTTTTTTTATTGCTTGACTTGTTCAGGGCATCACAATTACCACCGTTGTCGAAATCCTTGGCATACTTCTTGACGCCTTATGTAGACGGCAGGGACCTGAAGGGACCTGTAGTTATCTCTCATATATTTCTCTTGATTGGCTGCGCTATTCCGCTGTGGCTCTCCCTTGGATCTTTACCCCGGACAGGCAAAGGTGCTCTCGTAGGTTGGGAAGTCCCGACAAGGGAAGTAAGTATGGTCAGCGGCGTGATTTGCGTCGGATTAGGAGATGCAGCTGCTTCGCTGATCGGACGACGATTCGGACGGCGTAAATGGTTATGGGGAGGTGGCAAAAGCATTGAAGGCAGCGTAGCATTCGCTACTGCCGTGGGACTGGCGTTACTGCTGGCAAAGGCCTGGCTTAGAATCGGGGCGTGGTCGGCTAATAATCATGATAACTGGGTTACGACTTTGTGGAAGGCAGGCGTTGCGGCGGTGGTTGCTAGTCTTACAGAGGCGGTTCTTACGGGCGGGAATGATAACGTTGTTGTTCCTGTAGTACTGTGGCTGTGTGTTAAAGGCTTGGATATATAGATTCAGAGACGGCATAGAAGAAGGAATTGTCTTATTCTGGCTAAAAGCACTTATAAGCATCTTACCCGTTATCCTCTTGAACTTGGAATTAAAGACCAAATCGTATTGTCCATGTGTAGGAAATTTGCACAAAGCCATAGTGTAACCTCAAACTGGAGTCGTAAAGCATGCTCAAGAGTCCCAACTTTATTGAGTTCATTAGTCTCGTCGCTTCGCTCGCTCCCTGAGAACTGAAGAGCTGTCGACCTTCATGCCTCACATACCAGGCACCTATCGCGGAGCTGCCATAGCTCTCTCTCCGACCTCACGTCCCAAATTTCAACCCCTCCATCCTCTTCTATTTCACCACATTATACTCCACCATTCCAAGAATGGCGAGTGATGACTACACGCCCTCAATAGGCGGCGGGCTCAAGCTCAAGGGCTCTAAACCGACAGGGATTAAGAAGAAGAAAAAAAAAGACAAGGCGAAGAACGAAGATTCCGGAGCGTCGATACAGAAAGCGTTGAAGGAAGTTGATAAGGAGGCTTTGCGGGAGTTTGATGAGAAGGAGGGAGGCAATGAGGAGGCAAGAAAAGAAGCCGAGGAAGAGCTAGGGCATGGGAAAACGGAGGCGGAGAGGAGGAGGGATGAGATGAGGAGGAAGAGGGTGAGTTGATCTCTTTTGATTTAGTTGGACGTTAAAGGTGTGGTTTTGACTCGGGTCTGGACTCGGGTCTGAGATACGACGTGTATGCATGTTTGGGGCTCTTGGGGGTTCTGTAGGCGGAAGTGCTGCTTGCTTTGCTGTGATGCGATTTGGAGCTCTCAGAAACTTGTGAGCTACGCTTGCGGTCGTCACGAGAAGTCCGTTGGAACTGTGCTGTCAAGGCTTGCTGAAAGCGCTGAAAGCTTTGCACTGCAGTTCTTGCGGCTTCAAGAGTGAGAGTACTACAACAGTTCTAGTTCCAGACACTATCCCAAACCAGCTCTTTATAACGCCCACCTCAAGACATTCATAATCAAGAATCGTCAGGCTAACATCACCTTCAGTTAGCAGAAAGACTCGAGAAAGAAGGCTCGAAATCACACAAAGAGCGAGTTGAGGAGCTCAACCGATATCTATCAAGTCTTTCAGAACATCACGACATGTAAGTTCCCCCTCTCGCAGGTCTATCTTTAGAAGCAAGAGAAGACATTGTTATCTTAGGGAGTAATGCTAATGATAGTATAGGCCAAAAATTGGACCTGGATAAACCGGAAGCAGAGAAAATATATCTCGGGCAACTTCGCTTTTCTGTCGACATTGGTATCTGGAGTTCTGGAACAACAGTGGTGTGGTTTGTATGATAATTGCAATTTGTGAGAGCGCACAGGGGCGTTTATAGTGACGGAGTTCTTCTTGGTGTGGCTCACGTTCTCTTGCAAGTTAATGAACCTACATTCATTCCATTATCGTCACCAAGGTTTCATCGGGAAGCAGTCCATGAGGAAACCAATTCAAATAGTTGGAGCAAAGTTGGGTGTAATCAGATTCGATGGTCACCAACTTGGCTATATGGTATTTAGAGCCAGTTCTACCCAGCATACATAAGTAATCCAACATGACCGCTTGTGGATTTTTGGGATCTCTTCCTGGCTCGAAAGAGACTATATCCTGCAGCCAACGGTCAAGGTATAAATGATGTCGAATTTGTCTATTTTGGTATTCGGAGCCATCGACAGATCTTGAGATGCAGTCAGCCCATTATCAAATTCGTCATACCAATCAACAATTTACTACCACCAACTCTTGGACCGGGTAAGACCAGTACGAACTGAATGGAATAGCTGAGACTTCCGTGTGTACGAGGCGTGTGGTACAAGAAAGCAAAGCCGTTGCTCAAGAGTGCTGGACTTGGGTGGCTGTTTTCCCCAGAGTGGTAACAATGAGAGCTAGTGCGGCCAGAGGAGGATGATCAAACTTCTGCATGGATAAACAGGATGGGCTTTACCCAGAGTAACTTCGCATTAGCTCAGTTACCTGTGGACCACACCTTGTTGGTCATTGGGTACCCAAGAAAGTCTTCAAGTTCAAGTGATAGCAACCGCAGAGCCCAAAACCTCAATAACTGCAGGTGTTCTTGAGATTGTTCCCACGCAGGAGTAGCGATGATGAATGGCTATGTGAATTCACGTTCACAGTTTGATAACGTGCCGTGCTTGAGAACACTAGGGGGCTGGGCACGGCCTGACCTGAGTATCCACGAAGATGGAGTAGACGCAGGCTCCCATGTTTGGCCATTGCCTTGTAAGGATATGCAAAGTCTATTCTGATTAAAGTCAGAACGGTTTCAGAAGAGTAGCAGAGAAAGATCTCGAGTGAGTCTGGGAAAATATAAAGTATTCCGCATGCCGAGGGATCAAAGCAGTAGATAGTGTTAAGACAGGCGATCCGGGATGGAAACCTGGTTATACAAAACTTTGTGTAGCGTGAACCTCTGGGGCTCCAGGACAAATACTACAGATAAATACTACAGCAAATTGGCCATTGGTACGGACGAAACCCTCAGGAGCTAGCAAGTTAGTAATAAGAATAGAGTTGTAAGAAGCTTCTCAGACGAAGCAGAACCGTCTAGGATAGGCTGGATAGCACTAAACCGTACACGCGATATTGAGATATTCTCAGCCTGAAAGTCATGAAGATGATTCCTTGAGTAGCTTTCAAAAGCTTTGAGGCTACAGTGAGGCCGTTTTCAAAACCAAGCTGATACTATGGTCTGGATTGTGTATGTACGTATTTATTGTTTCCATACCATATACATATCTATCTCTGTTCCGAATCGATACTCTCGTTGAGCTTGCTCAGGAATCTTCACATCTCCAATTATCAATTCTCTGTTCGCATTTTAGCCAGTCCCCATATTATCTCGTCTCCCAAACAAAATCAAGTAAAAGTCATGAACGCCGTTTTCCACCAAAATATGTGCTTTTCTGTGCTGCGAAGAGTCGAGTCTAAAGTCGTGATAAGGAGAGACATTACTATCATTAGTAGTGAAAAATGCGACCATGGACCCCAGCGCCATGCTATGCTATGCTCGAACGCTAAAGAAATAATTCAAAGAACTCGATTACAAAATTGCAGCAACGGCAATTCCAACCGCGCTCAATAACATGCCAGCGTTAAAGCTTTGAGGGCTGGCTCCTCCAGTCTGAAGACTTGCTTGGCCAGACGATGTGCTGGTGGATCCACTACCCGCCTCATCCGAAGCGGCTGGTACCACCGTGACAGACGTAATCGTGCTCACACCTCCATTTGCGTATGTTGTGGTGAGAACGATGCTCGTAGTGCGGGAACTGGTGTTTGCCTTCTTGGTTGATGAAGCAGATGTAGTTGTAGATGTGGTTGGTGCTTTGGTAGTAGTGGAGCCTGTAGAGGACGATGGTTTGTTAGAGGTAGTCAACGTAGAGGAGGCCTGGCTCGACGTAGAAACGGCAACATTGGAAGAAGAAACAATGATGGAAGTCGTCACGACCCCGGAGGAAGTGAAAACACTAGTAGAAGAAACTACTATCTCTGAACTAGAGACAGCACTGGTAGAAGCAGGAGTGGAGGTCCCTGTTGGAAGAAAATATAAGCCATAAGAAGAAATAGGCGAGCAGTTTAAACAAGAAGCTTAGAAGCTCGCCGTCCTCAAAGACGACTGAGCTGCAAAAGCGGAGACGGAAATCCCGCCTACCACTATAAGAAGTGAAATCTTGTTCAAGCAAAGCTTGAAATTAGGCATCGAGAAAGGAGATATAGAAGTCTCCAGGCAAGAAGAATCAACGCTAAAAGTGAAAATTGAGGTCTTGAAGACGGAAAACGTACCAGTAGTAGTAGGTTGCGCCGTGGTAACTACAGTCGAGCCCGAAACAACCACAGTAGATCCCGAAACAACCACAGTTGAATCTGAAGTCACTACGGTTGTTGATTGTGCGGTGGTGGCAACAGCAGTACTGCTAGAAGCTTGTTGCGAGCTAGCAACTGCAGTATCGGAGGAGGCTTGCTCAGAGGTTGCTGTTGTAGTGGTAGCAGCTTGCTGGGTGGTAGCTGTTGTGGTGGCATCTGTTGAGGTTGGTGTGGAGGAATCTTGGCTCGAGGCTGGAACTGTCGACACAAGGGTAGAGGTAACTGAAGCCTCAGTAGTCTGCACAACCACCGAGGTCGAGGTAGCAACTGAAGTCTCAGCAGTGGTAGTATTCGATGCCTGACGCTTTGCCAGCTCGATCATACTGCTTGCCTGAGCAGGGTCCGCTTCAAAGACAGCTGCAATTGCCTTCTTATCCTCCTCGAACACCCCATGCTTGTATCGGTCCGGGACGAACTTGTGTAGGATGTCGTGAAGACAGGGAGCTTCAACAGAGTCGAGAAGCTCATGAAACCTCTTTTGGTCTTCAGCAGAGGGTTTGTGCAATGGGAGAGAGAACTTGTTGTTCGGAACCGCAGAAACCAGGGACAAGGTCAGAAGTGACAGAACGGTAAGACCGACGACGAGCTTGCGGATGGGGGGCATCTTGCTAGCAGGACGAGGAAGCTCGCGGTCTGAAGAAGACGGGCTCTTCTCGTTGGGGAACGAGGATATATTCTTCTCAAGGTCTTCCACCTTTGAATTGCCGTTAGTGGGCACCATGGCTAGTGCTGAGCAGGAAGGTGCAGTGGTGCAGGAGTCGTCGTGATAGTAGTGGGGCAGACGATGCAGCTAGAGAGCAAGTATCAAGACCAAGAACGAATGACAAGATGCATACGTGTCGGATAGGCGATGGTGTCGCTGGACTGCTTGCTGTGCGGAATCGAATTGGTTGGAGTTGGTTGAGGAAGTGCAGGATCTAGAGGCGAGGGCGAGAAGAAAGATATGGAGGAGAGGAGAGGGTGAACAAGGTAGGGTGTAAGCTGCAGGAGATGGAGGAAGGTCAAGAAGATCCCAGACGCACGACTTGCTGGTGGTTGCAGATGGCAGCAGCACCAACCAAATATGTCGTTGCCCAAGCACAGCTGCACCATATAGGCGGAAAGCAGGAATTCGAAGCTCCAAAAGGATAAAAGCCGGTCTTTTGCCTGCGCATGGGCCGTGCGGCTTCCTTCAGGGATCCAAGCCTTGAGGTGGTGCCAGGGTCTGTGAATACCATCGCCTTCCGCCTATTATTTGCCCGAGATATCGATGGGCAGCACTGGTAGGGAACCCTTGCTTGCTAGCCGGAATCATGACATTCTCCTCATGTCCTCACCACTTCTATCCTCCAGGGCTTCAGCGTTCACTTTCGTCATTACGGCGGGCGCAATGGTGTTTCCGAGGTCTACAAGGAGTTGGTCTCGTCGGCTGCTGCAATAGAGCCGAAGCACAGCACAAGAATATCCCAAGAATATCCTCACTGACACATCATCAACACGAGTCCAGCAACGACGACTTGCAGAGCGAAGAGGATAAGCCTTTCCTTTCTCGTGCAAACCCACGGATTGTGCTGGTGGTGCTCAGAACAAAGATCGCTTAGGATGGTTTCTTCCCGTCGTTGAACGATACATACAGTGCAGTACACTATACTACAGGCCTGTCCCCTAGGGAACATAGCCAGTTGTTAGCGTCTTCCCTAGCAACGCCGGCGCCCCAAGACAGCGCCGTCAGCGTAGATAGCTTCCTAGCTACTGTCCGGACAGCAACGGTGCCAATGGGGAATACCCTCAAGCACACCACCACAACTTTCTTCATCGTACCACAGTATTATTAGACAGCCTCTCCACTCACTAATCGCTTTCACCCGACATGTTAGTCATGACGCCGACTCATGGTAACCTCTGATGCCATTGCCTTCCACAGGACGATTACGCTGTCGAGTCTCGTATTCAAGTCGTCAGCCATGGGGAGCTCCTCTTCTCGTACCAGTCCGCGCAGCAACGCGACGAACGACCCGATAGCCGTCAGGACCATTTCGTCATAGCGGAGAGGCACGTCCCAACCGGCATCTCATCCGCCAGAATCCTACAATTGTACGAAGGAAGACGGAGCTGAACAGATGAAACCAACACGCTCGAAAAAGATACGAGGATGAGCAATGGAGACCAGCACGGAGCCAAATCGAACACGTCGATTTCGAGGCTCTTACGATCTGTCTATCTTTCGGAAGATTATCCGTGGTAGAGTTGCTGGAAAAGCCACAACCGGCCGCTGAAGGCCTGACCGGCCGCAAGCCTGCGGAACTTTATGCAGGGTTTTTGTGCAGCTCCCAGAGGCAGAGGAAAATGGCATTGTCTATTCATAGCCAGCACGACGCTAAAAGCCCTGCAAAGTCTTTGAGGATCCGTTGGACTGGTTCGATGATGATCCTCGGTGCAAGTGTTTGCCTTTTCCAGTCGTAGCATTTCTTTTTCGGTGGGCTCGCTAGATATCGTGGCTGTGTTGACGGGAAGGGGTGGGCTCTGACCTCTGATGGACAAGGCGTGGGTTTGACAGCTGAAAGGTGTGATGATTAAGTGACTGCGGGCCCATCTGATTGGGAGATTGAATGGTGTGAAACTGCTTCCCACCACCAGCACTTGATGTCGCTGTCTGACCTTGCAGGCAGCCATATTCATTGCAACCATACTTCAGACAGCAACCCATATATGTGAGTACCATCACATGCATCATATTCCTCCTCTGGCCCAAACGGACGGTGATGTGCAGGATCTGCAACTTCGTGGCAACCAACTGCACTTTCCGAAACAAAGCCTGATGCGCCTGGAGATCAATGGTGCACTTCGGCCTCTGCAGGTAAGTGCTTGCAAAGTCCAGATGCGGAATCCATTGTCAGTTCTTGTAACGAAGGAGATAAGACGAAGTCGAATGCACCAATTGCATCCGTTGCGCCAAATGTGCGAGGTGGCGAGCTGCACGACTAGGAGGCTGGATTGAAGATTACACGACGCACAAAGTGAAAGCTGTCCGAGACTGTGTGATAATAGCTAGCACTTCTGGGTTTTAATTGTCCTTGAAGCAGCACTTAATGCCATCCAAGACACCATCAAACAGCTACTGCAAGTGCGTCTACTCTTCTTGTACCGACAAAGCTCGCAACCCGAGACCGCGAGTGAGTCCTCAAGATACATGTTCTAATTGCACTCTTGAGCCAAAAGGTGCACAGGTTAGTTCTCTAGTCTTATGATGAAATAAACTTTTGTACAGCCCCAAAAACTCCAGGAATCATACCGGCTCAGTCCCACAGAAATTCAAACATCGACCACTCAGATTGTATACTAACCTACCACTTCTTTCCCTCCTCGAAGAGAACCACTGCACCGGCCATCTTAGCCCCAAATCTCCATCTTCCCCAGCCCGGCCACCAGAACCGCTCCTTGCTATACCCGTCATCCTCAACCCCATCTCCAATTCCGTCATCATTCCCGTCTCCATTCTCAGCCCCACTCACCGTCATCTTCCTCTCACTAGCATCCATATCCCACCACCCAACCTCACACTGTCCCTTCTCAAACGGCATAATCTGACACCAGTTCTCCGTCCCAATTCTAATCCCTTCATCGCCCGCGTCCGAAATTTGCTTCAAAGGTGGCTGCACCAGTGTCAAGTCAAGGCCCACATACTTTGCCCAAGCCGTACTCATTGGTAGAGTAGGAACATAAGAAATAGGCGTATACGTTGCTTGGAAGAATGGCTCTGGGCTTCCTTGAGCTGTCGAATTGGTCGCAGGAAAGACTTGGATTTTCATTCCCCCCTTGGTTCCTGGTACGGGCGTAAACTTGAAGGTTGCGAGGTGTTTGGGGATGTTCCAATCTATGAATGATCTTTAGCGACCATCGTGCATTCATTCAAACACAATCATACCACTAAAGCCCAATCTCCAAAACAAACCCAAAAAGGTAAAATGAAGAGGGAAAACTCACTCCTCCTTCCATTCCAAGCGCTCTCTCTCGTACTCACAAAGATCCGCGTAACTCTCACATTCATCCTCTCTTTCTTTCTGCCCTCTCCACCCTTACCCACGCCGTCCTGTGGCACATCACCAGGCACGCTGAAGAATCCAGGTACGACCACCATCTCATCATAAGCCCCAACGGGGCTGGACGTATAGCGTAAAACCTGTACCATCCCGATTCCACCTTTGAAGTTCTCCTATAGTAAAAAATTTGATGATATCAGCTTACGTTTCATCGTCCCGTCCATCTGAAATCTCAAAACTTTCCCGCAAAACCCTCAGCCCCCGCTCCCCTTCCTTATTTTGGGGGGAAATCCTCAAAAACTGTTCCTACACCTACCAAGGCTGGGTAGGTATAAGGCGCAAATCCAAGAGAGAGAGAGAAAGAATGAATAAAAAGAATGAAGAAGAAAGAGGGAAAAGGGAATAAGGAAACGGAGAAAACGAACAGTCAAAGCCTCACTCTCGTAGTTGTCTTGCGCAAAGGACGGAAGCAAATCCGTCCGCGACGAAGGGGTATAGAACGGGATGGTATAGATTTCGGAAGCGTGTAGCGTCCATGGTGCGGGTGCAATTGGGATATTTTGTGGCGGAGGAGTGGGAGAAGGAGGGGAGGAGGGGGTTGGCATTGTCTTGAGTAAATGCTTGACTTGAAGAAGGAGATTAAATTTGCTGGGCAAAGATAAGGCTGGGGGTAAGAATTCAAATTGGTAGAGTTAAAAGAAAAAAAAGGTAGTAGAATAATGGCGAGTAAGTTAGCCAGTGATGATGCAATACTATAATCCGGGGAAAGAAGAGAAGGCGGAGAAGTGGAGTGGGACAGAAACATGGATGATAAGGAAGATCCTTGATCATGTGAAACAACAGAACTAAGGAAAGGTTAAAGGGAAATGCGGAAAGGGTATACGGTAAGCTATTGCCATGTAGTTGTTTATAAACGAAGAATGTGGTGGTGGTGTTTTGCTAAGCCTTCGGCAGCGCCAGGCTTATAGATACATCATATGACATAAGGACCTCGTAGACGCAACCTGTAATCTTTCAACATGAGCAGTGTACATTATCTCGCAGTCAGCAATAGCCCCTGCCTAGTACAGCTATCACACACACTACTCTAGAAGGCTGCTTCACCCTGTGCCTTGAACTAGCGCAAGGTAAAACCCATCCCACCGCCTATCCAATCTTCCATATATCACATACAACAAAATATATTATTGTCTCCCTTATGTTAAGGGTCCATCTTCCCAAGGTCATTTCATTCATTTCATTTCGTTCCTATTTTCAGAAAAAAAGGCCCATCTCGATCCGTCTCAAAGTAATTACAAGAAGTAGTGACGAGGAAATCTAAGACGATCTTTACACCTTCCACCTGCAAGTAATAAGCCTTCAGGCCAAAGCCCAAAAGCCCCAACTAGAGGTAGAAGCCTGTTAAGCCATCCTGAAAAAGTAGTCTAGTCAAGACAAGATAAAGGTTAGAACCCAATAAACACAAATATCCCTAAAATCCCTATAACCCCCAAGGCTCATTTTCGACGATGATTGACTCGGCCTACCATCTTTTGAATCCCACCGTCTTTCCCGCTGGAAAATAACCCATCCCTCCTTCATCTCCATTTCCCTTCCTATCGCCATCCCTCGGTGAAGTGTCACGTAGGTTATTCAAACATGAAACACTTCATACAGATCCAGACATCAAACAAAAGAAAAGGGCCACTACCCCAAATAAAAAACTGAAATGCTCTTGAACATTCAGGGTATCCGATCCCGAAGGGTAAAGAAGAAAAACACAAAATATACCACCGAACTCCTTGCAACGTAAAATCTGAGCAGACGTGAGATGCTGCTATGTATGCCCATTATCAACCAGTGCTCAAAATTTGGGTAGATTGATCAAGCTTGTGGTTCAGAAGGTTGTGGAGTTGGTTCAGGCTCTTCCAAAATCTTCTCTGGAACCGGCTCGTCCCGCTTGACCTCCATGCTCTTTCCTCTTGATGGTAAGGTAGATGTGCTTTGGTTGGATGCTCGATCGCTGGCTGCTGGAGGGCTTTTGTTGCGCTCTTCCCTTGCCTCCTTCTCCTCTCGTCGCTTGTCAATCTTCCCCTTGAGCCAACCTAGTGGGCCTTTCTTTTCTTCACTCAATGGACCACTGTCGTTGCTTGACTGCGGATGAGCACCAATGAAGGTTGAGTCTGAACCAATTGGTATAGTGTCCCCAGTAAAGCTCTTTCGAGGACGTGATGACGAGCCGATTGAGCTAGTACTAGCACCTGCGCCATTATCAGAACCCTTCTTGGGACTGAGGGTGTTTCCCAGAGTTGCGGAGTCATCCTTCCGACGTGACATTCTCCATCTTGAGCGCTTCTCTCTACGTTCAGCAGCAGCAGCTTCATCTATTGGGTCTGGATCTGACTGATCATTGAATGATGATTTGGAGCGTAAAGATGCCGCTGGTGACGTGAGGGGTTTAAGTGTCTGATCGGACAAATGTGGAACATCTTCAGGGCGTGGCTTGACTGGAAATTCTTCTGTTCGTGGAGTCTCTACTGCTGGTGGTGTGGCAGTAGTGTTTTCCAGGCGCGGTGTCGCCTCAGTATTCTCTAACCGTGGTTGTTCGACTACGTCTGAGGTTGGAAGAGTAGGGTGGACAGCAGGAGATCCAGATGCCAAAGAGTGGGTTGAACTTTGTGCGCTTGGGTTTGAGCTCACGGGTATCCGCTTTTTCCTCAGCTTGTTGGGTTGCTTCTTCTCACTCTCACCGGTTGGCGATCGCTGGAATAGATTAGAGATGTTCCTCTCGCGGGTGGGAGTAGCAGTCTCTGGATGCGACTCTGATAGCAAATGGTCTTGACTTGTTATTGAAACTGCAGCTGGTGATGACCCTCCCAAACTTGATGCACCGACAGCCGTAAGTGGCAACCCAGGTGACGATGCAGATGCACTTCGGCCTGCTGAAGCTGCTGAGGGCGACAGACCTCTTGGGACGGTTTGTCCAGGTGACCCAGGTGCTGGTGAACCGCCATGCCTCTGCATACGACCAGCAGGGAGAGCGGGTGAGCGCTTTGATGGGACAGTGTTACTACGATGCACTCCACCGCTCGATGTCTGCGTCAACGAACCACCATACACCGGGCTGGCTGGGCTAGGTGCACCGTTAGACTGACGTGAGTGCCTTGACGAGACAGACATGTTTCTTCGAACACCTCCAAATTTACGGATACTCTCAGCACCAGCGCTGCCATTTGATGCTGATCTTGCCACCGTGGTTCTTGATCTGTTAGGAGTTGTAGGAGTCCCTGGTGGCGGTGTGCCATTCTGCACGTCGTGCACGGTCTGCTCATCAGCTGCGGTCCCTCTCATGCCGATCAAGAAATGATCCTGATTCTCGATCAGAAATATAAGCACATCCTGACTCAACCTGTACTCTCCAGGGGCCATGTCATGCTGAGGATGCGACAGCATTCCTGGCTGGAAGATAGCAGCCAAATTTTGCGAGTTCATACGATTCTCATCAGCCTTTGACGCAAAGACAGCCAACAGATCCAAGATGTACAGAAGCAACTGGCGATTCAATGGAGGTAATTCTGTAATCAGTTGCTGGTATGTAACGATGGCTTTGCTAACATCGAAATTCTCTTGGAATTGAGGGCCATCTTGGTCGCCCACAGCTTGCATAACGTGTCCTCGCAAAGGCTCCCGGAATCTGTCATACAGATCCAATGGTACGATGGGTTCCGGAAGCTGGTTCAAGTACCTCCGCAGCACATTTGCAGCATCGTGCACGGTATAACCTGCCCAGTCCAGGCCTTTCCCATATCGATCAGGCGAGTCAAAAATCGTCTTGAGCTCCTTAATTCGTTTTTCAGACCCGCTCAGTCTGAATATTCCTTCGACGTTGGTTGCTGCGACGAGTTAGCTGATTCTTCTGTATCGCCACAACAATTTTATACCTTTCTCCTTCAAGTATACACCACACTTTGCAACGACAATCGGCACATAACCATATATATAACTCTTTCCTTCCGCATCGACGAGTGATATCGCAACGTTCGCGTAGGTGATGCTGGTCCGGAGTGCGACACCAAAGATACCGGTTTCTTTCACCTCTGTACGTTTCTTTGGTTCAGTATTTTCACTTATTTTGATTACAGGCACCACGCTGACAGTTTTGGGGTTGAGGGAGAGAAAGAAGAACGCAATACTACCCAGACGAGAACGGCTACCAACTTTAGTAACATCAGTCCCACTTGGTGTTAAACTGTTATTCCTAGATATGTTAATATGCCCGAGCAACTTAGGACGGAATAGCGATCTAAGGACACGGGAGAAGCGCTTGTTCACTCCAGCATCTTCAGTCTGTATCCTGTCCTTGCTTAACAGAGGCTGGTTGTCAACATCTCCAAGACAACTTGAAGAGTCGCGAAAACCAACATCAGAAGAGCTCTGTCGCGATCGAGTCTCCCAGGAGAAGCGTACTAAGGACTCTAGTCCTCCATGCGCTGCTACAGGAAATCCTTCTGCGGCCAAGGTCTCGCTGAAAGACCCCTCGGTAAATACTGAGACCAGGCGCTCTTGTTTGAAAGGGTTGATCATGGGCTTGCAATACTTCTTCCGCTTGCGAGATTTGATCACTGGTCTGCAAATCTTGATCATAGCTGGAGCTGACAAAAAAGAACTTGAACTGCTGTAGAAATTTGTGTAATTACCGGCTTTCTCTGCTGGCCTTGCTGCAGCCTTCGAGAACCCCTTCCACCAATTCTTCAGGTTCTGTTTTGTCGGAGGAGAGGCAGCCTGAATTATCGTAGCTGGAACGGGAGCTGGTTGTGGACTGGAGAAAGGCTGCTGCTGGGCAGAAGACCCGCCGGACGACATAACGAAGGAGGTCAACCCAGCTGCTGGTCGCCTGAGTGCAGGAATTACGGGTTGTTGTCAGTGAAGGGTATGCTTGCTGGTGTGTAGGGACAGAACAGGTTTGTAGATCGGGTGCTGTATCGGTTGTCGCAGAGCTGCTGTGGGAGCCAGGTTTCGATCTAGGGATGCGACAAAGTGTGAGAAAGCTCAGTGAATGCTTTTCAAGAACAGTAGTACAACTGCAGCTTTAGATCGATGCGACTACTACCAGCAGGTCTGAGGGGTTGTCAATGGGGGGTTGTTGCAGATCCTTGAGGCGTAGCGCGAAAGACGCAAGCAGGGAAGTGAAAGGCAACGGTGCGATTGTGGCTGTGAAGTCGGTGGTACGAAGCTTAAGCAATATACTTGGAGTAGGTCGAGATGTTCGGGAGACTCGAAAAGGCGCGTCGTGCGCGACGGGAAGGTAATGTTAACTGCCAATATGAATTGCTCGAAGAGGCACTGCAGCTGTCGAGACTCAAGAGATGAAGAACGGCCTTAACTACGCGCTAGCCGAGTTAGGCGTTAGGCATAATGGTCAGAAGGACAAACTCATTCATGCAAACAACCACTCTCTTTCCTTCTAGTCTGTTTGTTTTGGTGTGGGGTTAGAGCTGTTCTGACTGCTGTCCAACTGTCATGTTTTGTTTGTATATTGAGGTCTATATTATACGATCCATCCTGCCGTTCCTCTGCCAATATCTGCCCCATTCAAGAATTTGGGGCTGTCAGAAGCGAGAAAGACGGAGAGTCCTATAATTAGAACACCCTGTACCTGGTGCCTTGTATCCAGCCCGATGATGCGTATATCATGGAGGGAGATAAAGGGAAGCGGCCCTTAGGCCATCCAGCCCGAACAAGAGGACAATCTTGGAACGGGGACGTTGTTGATGCTTCCCGGACACCGATAAAAATTTTGCGTAGCATGATTCTAGATTCTTTGATCTCCTAACCCTAAAGACCTGGGAATACCGGGTACGGCCCCGGAGAAAGATTTCGCCATCCGACGAAGAGGTAAGGCTGAGTCCTAAAATATGAGGCATTGATTCTTGAGCTTAGCGTCATTGAGATGCGGATAAAAGTTAAGGAAGCTTCACTATTCATCAATACCCATATCAACACCTTTCACGCCACCACATATTCCACCTTCAAGCCAATTGCCCATTGGGACTCAACTTGCAGCCTATTTTTGACTCATTATTACCACCATGGAGTTCGTGCCTCTCCGAAAAGCTCCTTTTTAAAATACTGACGCAGCTAGCGGTCTTACGGCAGCAGAGCAGAGAGAGTTCCAGTCTCGCATGGAGCGTAAGCAGATGAAGGAGTTTATGGGCGTAAGTTCATTTCTAAATATGGGTTTGATCACATCTGGATGCGCGGGTGGAATGCTCCTTGCGACTTTGTCGACATCTACCGGTCTAAGCTCTCAATACCTATATAATCTGCTGGAAATCTGGGAGCAGGTTGGGTAGAAGGTTGAGGAGATTGCAATGGTGAACGGAGATACAGCACCGTAAGCTGCATGATTGCTCCTCGGATCACTAAACCCAAGAGCAATGGATCCTGCATTTCCCGAGACGATAGCAAAAGCCAGATGGACAAAACGGCCCGATCAAAAGCATTCCAAAGTCTCGATCCATTCACTAACACCCTTTTCCAGATGTTCTCCAACCTTGTATCACACTGCTTCGATTCCTGCATCGATGACTTCACAACCAAGTCACTAGTGACGCGCGAGACTGGGTGCGTGAGCCGATGTGTACAGAAATTCATGGCTGGCAGCGAGAGAATTGGACAGAGATTCCAGGAGCAACAGGCACAAATGATGAGCCAACCACCTCCAGGAAGATAAGGAAAAGGAAAATTTGGAGGGTGAGCAGGGAGCAGCTTGTGTATTGTACGATAGTGGGTGTCGGATATCGTGCCTGCAACCTTCTTTGTATGCTATATTCATTAGGGAGGTTTTGCTAGATGTGTATACTACGCGAAGGGAAATTCACAACTTGGGCAGCTCTGAAGTAGAAAAATCCAACTCAGTAAATGCCAGATGAAATCATGATTGAAAATTGCATTCAAGTCAAGTCAAGTCTAGTCTCATTCAAAAAGAACATATAATCTACACTAAACCAGGAAGATATGCAACTCCCAGATCAGCCTCGATTATTTCTGCATCAAGCCGTAATCCCGAACGCCTGTTGAATGCATCATGTGCTTGATCATAACATACGCCTATTTTGCCTTAATCACCACCTCCAAGCACATCACGAATGCCCATTAGCTCACTAACAACCAGTTCCTCCAACTTGTTCCGCGCCCCAACTTCAGAACTGTCGGCTTTCCTCCGGCTCAGATCCTGTTCCCTCTTTCCCATTGGTAAAATGCGCTCGCGAAGTAGGCCGCGAGCACCTAGCCAGATCTCGACGTTCTCGAGCACAGACGTAGCATCCCATTCGATGTCTGGTATTTCCGTTACACTCATTCCCGACTCCTTATAGCTGTTCAAAATGAAAAGTATAAGAGCGGTGGAGTGGACTTCAGACACGACACTAAGAGTTATGTATTTTGGTTGAGGCTTAGCAACAGTACGGGAAGTCTCAGTTGAATCGAATGCTACCGATGACTGTTTAAGCAGGTGAGGGAATTGATTCAGGAAAAGCGCTACTTCCGTAGCGATGGATATTCCAACGGCATGTAGGATGTTTAGAAGAAGTGGAAGAATGCCGCGAACCCAGATGCTATAACACCGCTGTGGTCCAGTACCATCAGCGAAAGGACTAATGTTAGGCCGTCGAAGGTACGTGGTAATGCTGGCATCACTGATAAGACCGAGCAATCCCTCAGTAGCAAGGTGCTCGGCCATAGCTGGTATACTTGAAAGCTCAAGCAAGAAGAGGATGCTGAGTTCTCCATAGATAGGGTCACCATTAATGGCGAGCTTGTCGGACCATGAGAATAGGTTGGCTGCGACACGTGCCGTATTGTAAGCAGCCATCATCGAAACGATCTGATTATGACAGAGCGCAACACTAGGGATGCGTAGTGAGGTTTGCAGGATACCAGTAATGAGGGCGATATCTTCGGGAGAGAAGTCATCGGGTTGGTCATGAAGAGCTGCTGCAAGATCTCGAAAGCCATTCGCTACCACATTATCGATTATTTCCAAGACAAGTAGGGCTACGTCGTTTGTTTGCTGTTGCCCAATTCGAGATGAATGTTTTGGATCAAATTGTTGGGGTTTGGCATCCGCGTGAATTCGCAATGCTAGATAAAGCAATCTCAGTAAAGATCTGTGGTATGTGGCATCACCCGCTGACAGAGTGAGCCCGAAGCTACGTCCTATGCTACGGATTGCTTCCCAAACAGCAGAGAGGACTCCCTGGCTAAATCGTCCATTCTCGCCATATAATTCTGGAACCGTAGAATTCGTTTCTAACAGGCGTTGGAGAAGCACAAGTGCTAGATCAGCTCGTGTTTGGTTCAGCTTTGCAAAGATCTCTTCCGAGAATTGGCTTCTTGCATTAGAGACCATGCAGTCCTTGATGATTTTGGCCATGATCTTTTGGAGATCTACCTGGTCCTTTACATTGCTACTGAGTTCTGTTGCGAGGAGCTTCCAAGAGTTGAGGACCGCCTAAAACTGTTAGCCGGTAAATGGTAGAATGTTAGGGATACTTGCGATTTGTGCGTCAACAATAGATAGGTTGACGTTGGCGGTGGCCAGTTCATTCCCATATCCATCGTCCTTTCTTCCCGTCCAAGCTTCGTCGAAACTTAACATCTTGTTTGCCAGAGAAAGATTATACAAGTAGTCTCGACCGAACTGGTGAGACTCCAGCGTCGTCCGCTTGAAGTCCCCAAGAGTGCATCCCGGATATCTGGACTCAAAATTGCGTTTTAGATTGCCGTGCAGTGACGCATTGTAATCTGGTACAGCTACCGCGAATCTCGTAAAATAAGTCAGATTGGGTAGGAGGTCCTTTGCAGGGGTTGTGTCGCCCATCTGCCTGGAGTGAAATAGATGCATGGCCAATATCTGCGCAACAAATGCTGCTATTTGGATTGCATAACAGCTGTCAATACGTTTGTCAAGCTGAGAAGCTGGCTGAAGTGGAGGCATAGCCCCCACAAAATTGCTGATGCCCTTGATAAACGATGCATGCTTCTGAAGGTCGTACATCGTCCAGGGCAGATGGTTTTGTGCAAGTGACACGAATTCGAGCATCGCTAATGCCTCTTGCTTAGGTAATTGACTGAGTTTAGAAAGACGCTCCAAGGCATAACTAAGGAGGGACTTATCAGTGCTGGAGGAGTTCGGTTCGGAAGACTGCTTCTTCATGGCATCTTTAGGTGTTTTGCCTGTGAGAAGATAATTTGCGAACCACTGTTGACGACCGGTTACCACCGTGCATAAGAACTGCCATGTCAGAATGACGTTTTGGGTGCGAGGCAGAGGACCGTCGAGATCTGAGAGGGTTTGTAGGAATGTTTTCGAGGTTTCTGGTCCAAGATGACCAAGTAAAGAAGGTGGTTCGGCAGAACTGCTTGCAGCACTAGCGATCATTGCCTTGAAAAGTGCTACCACGGGAAGCCTGAAGGATTCGTGAGTAGCATACAGACGAGCAACTACCGGAGAAGATCTGAAGAGAAGGCTTTCCAGGTTTGTAGCGGGTCTCCCCTGCATTACCGCAGTCTGTAGTAAACTCCTAGTGAAGGATAGTACTGATTGAACTTGCTTCACAGGCGTGTCGCTTGTGGTGGATGAGAATGCTGTCCAAGGAATCTGAAGGCCATCCATATATGATCGTAGAAGAGGCTGGAATCTCAACGTGCCCGAGAGTGACACGAAAGTATTTAGGATGTGTGAAGCGGCTGGCATCAAAGCTGCCATTGTCCCAGTTCCTGCTTCCGAACAGCCGGATATGCTGTGGGTTGAGCACAGGATCGTCTCCAGCGTGGTAGAGATATTTTTGACCAAGGCATGCCGCTCTTCGGCGATTGAAAATTTCCACGTGCAGGAGCTCTCGAGAACATCGACCATGTAATGCGTACAAGAAAGCAAAACTGTTGACAAGACCTTCTCTGGTACCCCGGTCCCGAGTTCTTCACGTCCGCCAAATCGTCCAGGAGATTGGGCTCCGCACTTTCTAGCAACAGCATGCGTGACGAAGTCTTCAACGAGAGCATTGAACAGATGTGTGCATGACAGTAGGAGAGTGTACTGTCCTGTGATCGATTCCACAGTACCAACGATATTCGAAATCCAGCCGCTGCTACGACCGTTCTCCAACATGCCGCTCCTCGCAACAATTGGCCACACACGACCTGGACAGAGCGGCATGATTGCATGTAGGAACTGGACACAGCTGTTCAGCACTTCAAGTGACGCCTCGGAGACGACGGATGACGCCTGCCGTTGAAGCTCCTCCTCGAATATTCCTGACACCACCGACACAATGTCTCCACTGCGAGTTAACCCAGCACTGGCGGTTTCCAAGACTCTATGGGCTTGTTCTTGAGCCTGTGGTGTTACCGACGATGCCTTGACAGAAGTCACGATTAAGGTTGAGACTAGCCCAATGATTTCTGCTACGATTTCTCGATCAGCGATAGCACCAGTCGTGGCATCAACTGAATCTCCAGCTGTCAAGAATGTCTCGAGCAACTTTCCAAAGTATTTCAAACCAGAATATTGGTGCCACCACATAACTATCCTCGGGCGTGACTCAGATATAATTCGGCCAAGAGTTCCGTAAGGAATCGTAAAGTCTGAATCTGTACCAGCTAGAACGAGTGAACGACTTGATGAGTTGCGAACAGGAAGTATTTTCCGCCTTGTACGAACTTCAAATAGATTAATGGTCGTCGTAAGTCGTATGTTATTATTGTTATCTTCTTCCGCAGTTGTTTCGTAATTAGCAAATCCTTCAGGTAAAGCAGATGTGAACACAGGTAGTTCCTCCAGGATATCAAGAATTGAAGGAACAGCTTGATGGTAATATGAGCTGGCACAGGCAGCCGTTGCGTGAACAAGCTTTAAGAACGGAAGACTCTCAAAGGGGTACCTCCTCGCAGCGGATTCTAGTAGTGTTAACCTAAGATCATCTGTGGCAAGGAAAATTGCAATAGGGTCATCTTGCGGCGCCAGGATGTTGGTATCTTCGGCAACGTCCCAATAGTCTCGACCACCACTGAGAACAGCAAGTGACGCTTCAACAACCTCCTCTCGATAGCCAATGGAGGTAGTACAGGCAAAGGCAACGAGATCGAGTATAGCCACACGTAATTTGGCGCCAACGACAGCGGGCAGTAAAGCATCTGAGTTGCTCCCCAGGCGCGTGGCTAAGAGAGAAATGGTTCCAAAGCATCGCAAATCTTCGAATGCCCCTCGGCCAACGCGGTCAAGAGGATCTTCGTCGCTATCCATAATAGCTTCCATAAACTCAGAGTACATGTCTGGCTGTGGAATAACATGAGCATTGTCGGTGCCGTCTCCTATCTCGTTCGACGGCTGCTGGTCTAGCGTACGCCTATGTATAGTGGTGAGAATCGCGCACCAGGAGAAGGCAGCAAGTCCGGATGCTTGGTATTGCTCATCAATGGCGTTGAGCAGCAACTTGTGTAATTCAAGAAGTGTTTGAGAATTGTACAAATACGGTCTGTCAGTGGCCGGGGAGAGCTCCTCAGCAAGATCCGCGTTGCCTAATATGTCTACAGCAAGACCAACTTTGAGTATTGCCAGAGATATGAGACACGCCATTATCGAAAGAAGCTGGCCGAGTGCTTGCGAGGATGGATCCATCTGTGTGTGGTTAGTTGAGCGTCTCTGCAATACCAGCGTGGAAATTACCATGTTGAAGCGCTCAAAATATGAGACATCAGCGAGTAGTTGGAACCATTCCAGAACCACCGCCGAGGTCGTGAAATACCCCGGTGATAGAATCAGCTGAAGCATGATCTCCATTGTACATTTAGCCTCCATCAGCTGACTTGACATCCATTCGATCTCAAGCTGTTCATCTCCACCCGTGTCCTGCAACCACCCACTGCCTTTACTGAGATTTTCAACCATCTCTCGTAGACTCGCAATACATTTGATGAGTCCTTTGTCAATATTTCCAAACTTTACAATCAACTCATCTCCTATCCGTTGAATCAAGCTCTGTGTCTCTGGCACCTTCCCTTTGTTGCTGTGCAAGGCAGGCTGGGCATTACATACCGCTGCTCGCAAAAGAGATTCGGCGCACATTCGCAAGTGTATTCGTTCAGACAGGTATGCGCGCAAGATCCGTCCACGGCGTTCATTTGGTTCGTTGAAAGTTGTCAATAACTTCCCAGGGTCTACGCCCTCCGAAAACACACCACCGAGATCATGGTCCAAGAATTTGCTGTTCCCAGCGGCATCCTTGACGCTAGTGGTCTCGTCATATGAAAATGGTCCACGAAGCTGGGTAGAGGCCCGGGTCTGAGATTCTTCAATCACCACCCGCAGTGCGGAAATCTCGTCAATTCCTGCCTCCTTGCTTAGCCATATAGCATCTTCCTTCACCTGCTTGATCTCAAATCTTCCAGTGGCTGAAGGTGTAACATTGATTGCAGATGTTTTCGTTTCGAATGTAGATTTCGTTTGGGGAGAGGGCCTAGGAAATGCGTCGAGTGGATTCGCCAGTAGTTGTTGAATTTCAGGTTCAGCCAAGAAAGTCTCTAGATCTGGCTGCTCTAGTTCTTGCGATTTACCTGCGCTTGCAATAGCATTGAATGCCGTTTCCCATGATCTATAGGCTGTTAGAAGCTTTCATTTAATGCGAAGGCAGACTTGCATCAATAGCTGTTCTCCGGCCAGGACCTTGTCTAGTGGAGGCAGATACATGGACTCTGGTAATGGTACCATCGCTGACCAGGCGCCTCAAGCCAAAACGTATGGTATGGCGTTGCTTGGGGCATGAGAAGTGGCCCTGAAATGCTATAGAAGGCGGCTACAACTTTCTGAGGTAAAGTTAACGCGCTTCGCGATCAAAGATCAAAGCTTCGTCGCTAGCTTGCAGGAACCGACAGGGGTGTTTTTCCGGGGCGGAGCCTTGCACAATACAGTCATAATTTATTGACGCCATTCGTCTTGAAGCTATAGACTCTCCCACCTCGAGTACAACAAAATGGCTTCTCTCGATCTTATCGACCACTCTCCTCAGCAGCCACAGCCGGCAGCACCCTTGGCCAGCGCAAGCAATGTTGTGTTAATTGATAACTTTGATTCCTTCTCCTGGAACATCTACCAGTACCTGGTGTTGGAGGGCGCAACAGTCACAGTCTACCGAAATGACGAGATCTCTGTAGAAGAACTTGCCGCACTCAATCCTACTCAACTGGTAATCAGCCCAGGTCCAGGACACCCGAAGACTGATTCGGGTGTTAGCAGGGATGCTATCAAATACTTCGCAGGCAAGATTCCAGTCTTTGGCGTCTGCATGGGCCAGTGAGTCTTATCGCCCATTTCCGCTTACGTGCGATTGACCCTCCTACAGGCAGTGTATACTGGACGTATATGGAGGTGATGTGAAATTTGCCGGGGAAATTCTACATGGAAAGACGTCGCCCTTACGGCACGATTCGAAAGGCGTTTATGCCAGCCTACCTCAGGATCTACCTGTTACCAGATATCATTCCTTAGCTGGTACACATCCGACTCTTCCGGAATGTCTTGAAGTATCCTCCTGGATTGCAGCTGGGCCTGACGGCGGCAAGGGGGTTATCATGGGTGTCAGACACAAGGAATTCGTGGTTGAGGGAGTTCAATACCATCCCGAGAGTATTCTAACAGCAGAAGGTCGCGTTATGTTGAAGAACTTCCTAATGATGAGAGGTGGAACCTGGGCAGAGAACGAGAAATACCTGAAGGAGAGTTCAAGCGACGGGAAGAAGGCTACGAATGGCAAAAAGAAGGAGAACATCTTGGACAAGATCTTCGCCCACCGGAAGGCCGCGGTCGCCGCACAAAAGGAGATCCCCTCTCAACGTCCTAGCGACCTACAAGCAGCTTATGATCTGGACATTGCACCGCCTCTCATATCTTTCGAGAAACGACTTCGAAAGTCCCCATTCCCTCTATCACTTATGGCTGAAATCAAGCGAGCATCACCCTCGAAAGGCATCATCTCTCTGTCAGCGTGTGCTCCAGCGCAAGCAAGAACATATGCCTTGGCCGGTGCTAGTGTCATCTCGGTGCTTACCGAGCCGGAATGGTTCAAAGGAAGCATTGATGATCTTCGTGCAGTACGCCAAGCTCTGGAAGGTATGCCAAACCGACCTGCCGTCTTGAGAAAAGAATTCATCTTTGAGGAGTATCAAATCCTTGAAGCCAGACTTGCTGGTGCCGATACCGTTCTACTCATTGTGAAGATGCTTGACGAAGCCACCTTGACTCGCTTGTACCAATATTCCAAGTCTCTCGGCATGGAGCCTCTCGTCGAAGTTAATACTGCAGAGGAAATGACGATCGCTGTCAAGCTTGGTGCTAAGGTCATTGGTGTCAACAACAGAAATCTGACAAGTTTCGAGGTTGATCTTGACACCACAAGTAGACTCCTCGGTCAAGTCCCGAAGGAGACCATTGTATGCGCCCTTAGTGGCATTTCAGGTCCCCAGGATGTCAAGGCTTATCAAAGCAACGGTGTCGGAGCAGTACTTGTGGGTGAAGCACTTATGCGTGCAAACGATACTGCTGGCTTCATCCGAGAATTGCTTGGTGGGGCTACAACTGCAGCAAGCGCCACAAGAAGCAGTTTGCTCGTGAAGATTTGTGGGACGAGGAGCGCTGAAATGGCATCGGAATCTATCAAAGCAGGGGCCGATCTCATTGGTATGATTCTTGTGCCAGGACGTGGTCGCTATGTGTCTCGAGAAGACGCAATTGCTATCTCGAAGGTGGTCCATCAAACGCCAGCGATAGGAAAGGCACGTAGCCAAAGTATCAACGATAGCCAGGCTTCTGACTTCTTTGAACGTTCACAATCAGTTATATCGTCTGGAAGACCACTTCTGGTCGGGGTTTTCCAAAACCAATCTCTTGAAGAGGTCCTACAGCTTCAGAAAGACTATGAGTTAGATATTGTACAGCTGCATGGCGATGAGCCTTTAGAGTGGGCAAATATCATCCCTGTGCCTGTCATTCGTAGCTTCAAGCCTGGTCAGCCTGGACTTGCTAAGAGGGGATACCATGCAGCATCTCTTCTTGATTCTGCTTCCGGAGGATCAGGCCAGAAGTTGGATATGGGAGAGGTGACAGCTGCTCTAAAGAAGGATCAAGGTCTGAGAGTCATGCTTGCCGGAGGCCTTGACCCTAACAATGTTGCTGCGGCTCTTACGGCCGCTGGGGACGCCGGTGATCGTATCATTGGTGTAGATGTCAGCAGTGGGGTTGAAGAGAATGGCGTTCAGAGCGTGGACAAGATCCGGGCTTTCATCAAGGCTGCCAAGAGTGTGCGCTGATCTCAGAGAAACTTAGAAGATTACTTGTTGTTTAGTCGTGCCAATCATCTGTATTCGTGACCAATGAATACGTGGAATTGACTGTGTCTTATTCTTACTAGGCGGACAAACAAACATTGTAGTACATTTCTTCTAATGGTCTTTCAACAATTGTAAGAGCAGTAAATAGGAAGCCCATATAAGAGAAGATGTTGACCAGAAGATATCAAATTTACAGATATTGCGCCATGTAACTACTTAGCATAGTGTAATTTGTGTGCGCTAAAATAAGTTAAGCGAGCGACATTGAGTAGTGCCCAGGCGACTTAGAAACTACTCAGCTCACAAATTTTGTACATCTAAATTGTGAAACTCTAGTCAAAGACATTAGAGGACATTATTTGTACTAGCATTATTATCAGCTTACATAGCATGGAGTTGTAGCCTTAAGAGCTTTGAGTTTGCGGAATACCACCTTTACAACTTGCGACAACTACAATGGTCAATGTTGCCTCGTTAAAACCACCTTCAAGTTCGTGTAGATTAGTTATTAGAAAATTATTATGGGTATATTGATTCATTGTTATTTTGTCATCTAGGAGGGTTTTATTGCTGTTGCTTTAACTGGCTTCTCCGTGGCTATTGTCAAAAACCAATTTGCCTCATGGGCTATGTATGTCGACATTTCATGACATAAAGCAAGGTTAAATCAGAAAAATCTCTTCTTTCTATAGTTAATTTTAGAAATATTTCACATAGCTGAATACACGGGTCATTGATGTTTAATACAATCACAGTCAACTTCTGAGCTGAATGTCGTGCATTCCACCCCCCTGGGAACTTCGGGGCATTCTCTTAAGTTCTTTCATATTACATAGTAGGCACTGAAAACAATGTAATCCTTAACCCAGTATTATGGTATTTCATCTCCTGCAAATTTCTCCATGCTCCACGCTCGACCTGTCAAGACGGGCTCCTATTTTGTTCGTCACCTTAGCTTGCCACTGCCTAGGCCACAGGCTTTAATTAAATCACTTTCAATCACAGACTCCCACTCCGTTCTTGGGATTGCTTACTTTCAATCGCGGGCTTCTAGTTCATTCGTCACTTCAACTTCACCATTCCCTAAACCACGAGTTCCATTATGCTTGTTGATTATTTCTTGCTCTGAATCACGGACTTTTCTTCCGTCACTCGCCTCACAGAACACCTTCTAATAAGCCTTGAGTATTCAACCATTTATCTAATCATCGATATCCATCTCACCTTTATCAAAATGCGACGAGCCCGAGCTTCCAAGATCGGACGCGGCAAGTCCAAGCAGATATTCGCAGGAAAGAGAATGTCCATTGCGGGGGACTTTAGCAAGCTAAAATGGAGCAACGATCAGATGGCCAACTGGATCAAGGGGCACGGAGCAGATTTCACCGCGAAAGTGGGCACAAATACCACACACCTGGTCTGCACCATCGAAGAGTTTAAGCTAGCTAAGAAGAGTCCGCAAGGTAAGTTTTCAAGAGTTTACTGCTTAGTCAGCCGTCTTGTCTGCAGTGTTAATGAATTCTTTTTTATTAGTTGAGGCAGCGTTGAAGCTCGGCAGTAAACAATGCAAGATTGTCGTCGGCGAATGGCTAGAGGATTGTCTGATTATGGGTAGGGGTCAGAAGGTTAGGCTGCTCAATGAGAAGCCTTACACTCTCAATCGGGTCTTATCGAGAATCAAGAATGCAAAGAAGGAGATGATCTCGCACAAGCAGAGATTTGATGACGGGGTAAGGTCATGCAAACAACTCGTCGATAATAGTAGTTATTCTCTCTTTCTGTTCTGTGAGGATTCAATTGACCTTAATATAGACCTCCATCATGTCTATTATGACTCCACGGGTTTCGAGTACAAGGTCGTCTTGACACGGATCAGCTTCGACGGAAAGATCCACAAGAACAAGCTGGAGAAGTATACTCTTTACGTACATGCAGCACCGTACACTCTGGATCCACAATCAACTAACTGATTTCCAGCTCTACAAGTCCTTTGCCAACCACCCGTATCTCTACATGTGCGGAGCAATGCTCAGTCGCCCACACCTTCCCAATACCTACTATCGGGAGAACTGCCACCCAAAGTACTTCCACGAAGCATTTGCAGACTTCAAGAAGTTTTTTGAGAAGAAGACTGGAATTTCCTGGGATGATAGGCTTGAAGGTATGAAGGCCGGAGACGACAAGTTTGTCTGGACCCCCCCTCGGCTTGGAAGACCCGTCGGGCTGATGCCAGAAGGGTACATCCGCCCTGAGGATCGAGAGGAGAACACGAGTATGACTGAGACTAGCTCTGATGTGAATAACGAAGAGGGGTTGATCTATGATACCGATTCTGAGGCTGGAGATTCTGACGATGAGGCTGAAGATTCCGATGATGAAGTTGTTTACATGGGCGAGAAAAGACTCGACCTTTCTAATGGCCACGCTTCTTTGGTCAATGTCGCGAGCCACATTTCCTCTGATCGCTCTACAACGCTTTCTAGTAACAGAGTATGATATACTGGAAAGATGGAGTGCCCAGAGGGAGGCCTTATCGTTCAGACTCTTGGGTTTCTAATCGGACACAACCTCGGTCGCTTATCTGATATCTTTACAGCAACAGTATCTCTTAACTTCAGAAAGTTTTTAAGGACAGGACAACTTAGCTCAAACATCGCTTTAGTATTCCATATCTACACCTAGAAAACTTATTATACTCTACTATCTTATTCTAGCGTTGTTTTAAATATGGAATTCGTAGTTTCCATTCGCTTCATCAGTGTCATCTCTGGACCAAACAGGTGATAAAGTAATGCACAGAATATGTTTAACGACCACCGTTATGTGCAGAATCGGACTAACACAGACGATTCGAGGAGCAAGATTCATACTCAAGAAAAAGGCATATTCTAAAGACGGACAAATCGCTCCACGATGTCTCCAAAGAGTATATATTCTGGTCAACAGACGCAGAAAGCCACCGTCGCTCAAACTCCGTTGGTATCTAAGTAAACATCCATACCCAAAACGCCAGATACAGTCTTATACACCCGAATGTCCAGGGATCAAAATCTGAGCTTTGGGAAGACGAAGACGATCATGATAGCGATAACCATCAGGCCAGCAATCCAAGCATACATCATCATCCTACCCAACCAGCCTTTACCCTCGGTCATAGTCCTCAAATATCCCATGCGCTTCTGCGCTGCTTCCATACCACTCTCGTTGCGATCCAGGGTGGCTGTGGTATTCTGCAAGATCTCCTTTTCATCCTCCAGCGAAGCCGCGAAGCCGTGAGTATGTTCTTTTAGTTGCTTGGCCATCGAGAGCATGGATGCAGTGATGGCTTCTTGTTCGGTACGATTGTGGGTCAGGAGCGCTTCGGTGGTCGCTGTGGACATGCCTGTATCTTGGGTTTGCGGAGCCTGCGATTGAGGGAAGCGTGACCTGAGGCCGGACGGTTCTTCTATGGGAACTGGCTCTGCAATCTCGTGTTCAACTTGTGGTATCGGGTCGCCGTTATCGTAGAGCGAATTCGACAGTGGTTGGTCGGATTGTGATGCCTGGTCGTCTGTTTCAGATGGTGTATCTTCTCCCAAGAGATCTTCTCCTTCACTTGAGCCATCTTCCTCCTCGATTTGCGCAGCCTGTTACGATTAGAAATTGCTTCATCCAATATTCAGAGCTCATCCTACCTCATTTAATTCGTCCAATCGCTCTGCAAATCTCTCAATAGCCTGCCTTTTCTTAAGCAGGTCGGTCTGCGTCTCCTGCTTCCTCGCCTGCACCCTGATGTTCAAAGCATCCTGCTCGCACCGTACGAGCAAATTTCGCGCATACTCAACATTCTGCCACCGTGTCAACACTCCTCTATGTGTCCCCTCGCAAATCTTACCTCGGCGACCTTCTCCCGCTCATAGCTTGATCCTCGCAGTAATGATTCCGTGTTCGGATCTGGTTTTATGAGTGTGTCGTGCAGTCGAGAGATCATGCGGCTTAGATTTATACTTGTAGGATCTGGAGGTGCAGCTCCTGTCGAAAGTCTGGCCATCTTGTCTTATTCAGAGAGATGCTAGGCAGGGACGTGGAGGGATGACGAGACCATAACTCAGGTAGCTCGGACAAGGCTGCAAGCTGCAACCTCGGATTTACCTTGTTCCGGGCACTTATGCATGATGCTCTGGTAGTGCACTACTTTTAGGAGAGGAACCATTTTCTCGTTATATTTCAAGTTTTGCAATAGCAGTACATATTATATTGCTTGTCGTGATCATTAGAAATCTGAACTAAACCTTCTTTCCCAAACTCCAGCCAACCTTTACCAAAGTCTCCATCTGCATTTTCGTTGAATTCTCGACCAGATCCGCATCTAGTTGAACCTCTCTAGGAGGGTATACCACTATGACAGTGCTTCCTCCGAAGTAGAAGGCGCCTAGGCACTGACCTCTCCGCACATCTGCCCCAACATCTATACCATCCGCATACTTGATACTGCCTACTAGCATTGCTCCAACCGCCACAATGGCAATAGGAGATCCCGTAGAGGTCCTTTGGAGGGTCATTACTGATCGCCGATTCTCGCAAAAGACATCAAGTGTACCCTCCTGACATACTGCTTGTGGATTGACGGTATAGTATGCACCTGGAATCTCGTTGATGCTCGTGACTTTTCCGGAAACAGGTGCATGCCAGCGGTGATAGTCTTGTGGAGCAAGCCTAGCAATCACGAGGGAACCACCATCAAACTGTGCGGCCAATTCTGAAGAGCCAAGGAGTTTCTCCAATGAAAATCCATAGCCCTTAATCCAGTACTTCGTGGCCAAATCGATGGTTGGGAATGCCGTCAATCGACAATCTGCGGGAGAAGAAGTCGCAAGGTCATTATCGGGATCGTCGACAGGCCGAGCAGATTCTTTAATCTCTCGGGCAAAGAACTCGTTGAACGTCGCATATGAATTTGGATCTGGCTTTACCATCTCAACCATGGTTGGCCCTAGATCGAATGATTCCATGAAAGGTATGATGTGCTGCTTGCTATCCGGAGAATCGTACTCTCGCCCCATCTTCTCACTTTGCGCCTTCAACAGGTCAACTGTCGCTTGCCAATGCAGTGCTTTTTCCTGCTCCGATCCATAGTAGAGCAGGTGCATACCAACACGTACGTAGATGGACATTGCCTCAAAAGACTTCTCGCCAGTCGTGCGATCAAGGACATAATTGCCCATGTGGAACCTGGCCTCAAGGTCGGAGATAGTCGTCTGGGGAAGGATCTTTGACAACCAGCTGTGCGACTCGGAGGAAGTTGCTGAGCCATGGATATGTGAGGTTGGCGGCTGGTTCTTATTCTCTGCTAACGTCGTGAGTTGGGTGAGGGCGCCAGCACTCGCATTGAAGCCTTTGCTGGTGAGATTGAAGTGGTCAACCTCGTCAGGTCGGACATCCGTGCTGGGACCTTGTGTAGAAGCCATGCTGTGCGTAATTATTTTTGGCGTTAAAAAGATGAATCAAATCGCGTATGTAGATATGTACGGAAGAGTGGAGGCTCGGCCCTTACCTTATCTACGCACAAAAAGCATAGCATCCAACCCCTCCAGGCGCTGATGTCATATCCTCAGATAGCTGAACTGTATCATTAGCCCAAGAAGCTGGAAAACATTCGCCAGTGTGTGCGTGCGGTCTAAGTATCTTGAAGCGTAGCTAATACTGGAGTGCCAATCAAAGTCCAGGAGCAGGTGTTAGAGTCACGATGAAATGAGATAGTTCTGAAAATACAAGGTCCTTGTTCGCGCATCATTGAAATCTTGGCAGGGTCCAGATCCAGAAGCTTGTTTGTACCCTTGTGTGGGGTTGATCACCTCACCCAGAACAACTAATGATGAGGGATGGCGATTCTGGTGTCGCGTGATGCAAAACCTTGTCTTTTGGGTCCCCCAGTTTTCTACAAAGGTATTGGACATAGATTATCGAGATAAGGTCGTATTTACAATGACATGCAAGGAAGTAAGAAACTCGGACGCCTCGGTTCGGTGTAATGTTCTTCCTTTTGCTTTCATAGTATTATTATCTTGGGTGGGAGATGATCTGGTGGTAGGTGCACTATGATTCCATCTTAGGTACGATGATAACCAGCCTGTGGGAGTCCTCCATAGAAGCACCAATACGATGTGCTACTCTGAATCGAGACTGCGAAAGATAATAACGTGGCACTTGCTTTTAAGACACAAACAGTACCTACATGCTCGAGCTCTGCACCAAGACAAATCGCTACGGCTCTGTAGGAATATCGAATCGTAGTTTAACATCCATTTTATTACAAGACCTAAAATGGTTCCAACAAAACCATTGGGCATGTGTCTTTTCCGTCTTATCTCTCAATGACTTCATCAATTACATGCCAATGCTTTCCCAACACGCCAACCAAAATCCCCATATAATAACAGCAGGTGAACCCGAGAAAGAAATACAAAAGGAGTGACGAGAAATGCAAGGAAAATTTCTGCGTTGCGAATACTCTGACGTGACATCTTCAACAGATGCCAATGTTTGGAATAGTTCCAACATCCAAACCCCTCTTGCAATTCATATATATTTGTCGAGTCTGTGAGACGGTAACGTTTGGAAATGTATTGAGCTCAACCCCATGAGGTAATCTGCTGAAAATCTGGCAGTGGAGCTGTGTCGGACAAGAGCTAGGTCGTAAAAAAAAAAAAGATAATTCCCAAGCAAGGGAGTGGTATAAGATGTGTTTCGTTATTATGCGAGAAGGTGTCGAAGATCAATGGAGTTACGCGATGTTGCTAAGTTACTCTCCAGGTTGTCTAGAACGGAAACACAAACATAAGAGCTGACGGCTAACAGGCCCCGTATGACGGTTGAATAATATAGACCAAGGCCCTCGTGTTTATCGATATAACCTTTATATTCCTGTTCTAGACTTCTGCCTTTATCCCTTGTTGGGTTTGTTGCCTTTGCTGCTGGAACATTCTTGCGAAACCAGCAATGCCGAATCCGAAGACGACGACCACGAGGGCGAAGAGGAAGATAATTAAAGTTGACATTGTTAAAGCTGGCTAGTGTCTAGGTTGTGCGAATGACAATGTCGATTGATACAAAACGGTGTTTGAATGATGAAAATAATAACGCTGACGACGAATCTGGACGTGGTAAAGAGGATGAAGAAGAGGAACAAGGACGGGAGCAGCGGGCGAGACTATAAAGCCGCAGTCCATCTACTCCCCTGTGGCATATTTAGAAGCCTTGTCAAGAACGACCACTTAGATATTCATCAACTCCATAAGATACAGGTAGATAGTAAGGACTAAGAATAAGCAGTACTTGGTCGTAATTTCAAGCGAAGCGAGTTTAGGCCTCGACCAATCGGATTGCTCAAAGAACGAGCTCCGTCTGGCTGTCCAATCGCTGATCGAGAAAGCCGAGTTAGTGTGCTATGTGTTGAGCGTATTTTTGGAGTATGCCTTCGATCTTATAGATTTGAACATTTGACTTACTTGAAAGGGGAGTTTGGCGGGATTTGTAATTGGTAATGAGCTCCAAATTCTGAATTTCTGATCTATCTGCTGACTGTGGAAGCGAAGAGATTCCCTCGAACCCTTTCACCCCCTTAAGCATTAATTTTCGAGTACTCCTCGTCTGTGACAGCATTCAACCACTCTATATCTCTCCAATTCCAATAGCCAAATGCGCCATATAGCTTCCCTCGTCAGCACCATGCCAATGTGTAATACCAGGTGGAGCCCAAATCATATCACCAGCACTGATTCGCTGTGGCTTTCCTCCCGCATCGCAAATTCACCCCGAACCAACAACGACGTGTAGTACTTGGCCGTCATTATGTGTATGCCAATGCGTACGCGCACACGGGGTGAAAGTTACGTTCACCATAGCTACGTTGCTATCGGCGTGTGCCAAGTCAATCCATACATCGCCGGTGAAGGTTGCGCCGCCTTTCAAAGTACTGTTTGCTTCCTTGCTGCTGTTGCGACTGATCATAGACATTGTTCTTCGAGATTACCGAAAAGATTTTAATGTAGAGTATCAGGGAGCTCAATGACCTGTCTTGCTTATGAGAAAGCAGTGATAGATAGCGAAGGAGGTCCAAATATATCTGTGAGTATGCGAGGACATTACGTCTAATAATCACCATCTCTCTAAAGACTAAGGCCCTGTTGATGATGTGGATCTGCATAGCTGCGGGTCTTTCAGTTTAGATTGAGGTAAATCCGATCGGACACAAAGTGCTATGGATCAATCGAAGTAAACTGGCGGCTCTCCACGCTTTGCCCTCCAGTAATTAGTGGACAGCATGAGCTGTCTGCAGCCTTTTACAGCCCAAGGCCAGTTCAAAATGAACTGCTCAGTCAGTTCCCATTGAGTTGCATCCCAAGCTTCTCCCCAAATGGCAATACCAGTAAGTCCATTCGGTCGATCAGAACGTCCGATAAGGTCTCTACACATGGCCAACTCGTCCCAATCACCTGCTTGAATGAGATTATCACGCATACGTGGAACTGGGAATAAGTCAAGCCAGGGATGGTGCGGGATCGCACGTTGGCTTGGAGTAGGATGTAGAGACGGAGGCAAGACCACCGCTAATGATTTCGATATTCGGCTGCCTTCGTTGAATGGAGAAAGAAGCTTACTAGTATCTGTCTCCATTACAGTGAAGCCGAGGGCGCGAGTGTTGCTGACAATCGCTCGAAACATATTAAATTGAACTAGTGTTAAGAGGCAGTCTGTTGAAGGACTGCCAAGTGTGAAACCTGTCTCAGACCATTTCGCGACTTGAAGTAGAATATCACGAAGTCTTGCTGGGACCTCCGAGGAGCCTTCAAAGGCGAAAGATCCTCGGGAGTCGCTAGTCAATAGGTCGTAGCCCTCCACCTGCATTCTACTGCTAGTAGCATGCTTCGAAGCAGTCTGCTCTGCCTGCCGCTGTCCTACTATGCTCAGCATTCAATGCAAGAAAGTGCGATTCGGCAAGCCACTTACGACGAGCGCGCTGATTCAGTCTATTTTGCAACTTCCTCCGTTTTGCTGAATCCGTCAAGCCGGTCCATACCTCGTCGGAATTCCGTACTGCAGCTTGTTGTGACATGAGCTGAAGTGATATCCTTGGGATGAGATCTGAACTAGGGTTGCCAATGGCCGACATAGCCACCGCTGAGGTTTCTCCTGGCGTTGCATCCTGTTGCATCCTAAACGAGAGGTGAAGATGTGGTCACTTTGCTGTCTAGGGTGGGCAGTATGGGATTAAAGTATGCAGACTGCTGACCCCCATGATGGCACTAACTCGACGTCGGCAGATCTTTGATTAGAGTTGGCACTAATGCACTCTGCTGACAGGGCCGTGCCCGAGTCAAAATCCTGCCCATGCAGGGCAGGTACAGCGAATTCTGCCTGGTTGGCCACTCGAACTCGTGCGCACTGGCCATGTATGGACTCCCCCATACTGTAGTATTTACAATATCCTCCTTACTGTAGTATATACAGTAAGTGGCCTAAAACCTCCACTTGATTCTTGATGACCCTTCTATCAACTTCAAAGTGTTGCGGTTACCTCACAAGCATGATAATGGTACTACTGAAGGCAAGTAGAATTGGATATGAGGTTATGCAGACCCTTATTTTGAGGGTATTCAGAATTCAAGTTTTTGGTATAAGCAGTACTGACGCTCTTTCAAGCCATGAATACCACATTCCAACCTTACAGAATAGGCATAGTTCCAAACTAAATAGCATGCATATATACTTCAGTTCGAGCTCTCAATACGAGGGCTTGATAGATTGAATAAAACACCCTTTCATGCATGGACTGCCCAGTCTCACAGATTTGTACCGTTAAGTCCGTGACGGACTTAGTCGGTAATACCCAGAGAATTCTCCTAGTCAGGTAACATAATTCGAGGTATCTGTATAAATAACAATATTCCGAAGTGATTTCAGATGTGGCGACATCCAGTATCTTCGTCAAGTTCTCTCTCTGCTACCACAAACATATATACATCAACACAACAGTTTACCACACTCAACTGACTTACACCATGTCTTTTTTTGGTGGTAAAGAAGGCCCCAGAAGCGCTCTTGCCTATCACCGGGTTCTAGCACCAACTGCGGGTGTTAGGGTATCTCCACTATGTTTAGGAACGATGAACTTTGGTGAAGCCTGGAAGAGCATGATGGGAGGTGCGGACTTTCAAGTACCTGTAGTTTGTGGACACTGATGTTTGGTAGAATGCAACAAAGAGACCAGCTTTCAAATTCTGGACACATTCTTTGAGCAAGGCGGCAATTTCATCGATACGTAGGGCATTTCTTCTGCCTTCAGTTCTGCTGGTGCTGACATTTACATAGAGCGAATGGATACCAGGGCGAGGAATCGGAAGAATGGCTCGGAGAATGGTTTGCTTCCCGCAAAAACCGGGATCAGATTGTCCTTGCTACAAAGTTCACAACGTACTGGCCTTCTGGTAAGGGCGGAGAGATAATTAAGACCAACTTTGTTGGAAATCATACCAAGAGTTTACACCTCTCACTTGAAGCATCCTTGAAGAAGCTCCAGACTACCTACATAGACCTGGTAAGGCTGTCTCTGTTTATACTCGAGTAGGCTAACGGTGATGCAGTTATATGTCCACTGGTGGGACTTCACAACCTCTATCCCAGAACTCATGCAAAGCCTCAACCGCGTGGTCGATTCTGGCAAGGTTTTATATCTCGGAATTAGTGACACTCCAGCTTGGGTGGTCGTGAAAGCCAATGCATATGCCCGCGAGCACGGTCTAACGCCATTTAGCGTATACCAAGGAATGTGGAACGCAGCAACACGAGATTTCGAGCGCGATATCCTACCCATGTGTGAGAGTGAAGGCATGGCAATTGCACCATGGGGAGCCCTAGGAGCCGGACAATTCAAGACCAGAGCGCAGCTCGAGTCTACAGAGGCGAAAGGCGGGAGGAATATGTTCAAAACTTCCGAAAAGAATATACAAGTCGCTGAAAAACTTGATGCCATGTCCAAGAAGATGGGAGCAAGTATCACAAGTCTGGTAAGATGGGCCTTCAAATAACAGGAACTCGACTGACGATTAACGCAGGCTCTTGCGTATATCATGCACAAATACCCTTACGTCTACCCAATTATTGGAGGCCGAAAGGTTGAACATTTGAAGGGGAATATTGAAGCCCTCGGCCTTAAATTAACAAACGAAGACATCGACGAGATTGAGGATGCTGCTCAATTTGATATTGGCTTCCCGATGAACATGCTCTTTGGAATGCATGACCCAGATTTTAAGTATAGGTCACGCATGACGACCTCAGATATAGGCCTCGTCCAGATGGGAGGCCTACTTGATTTGCCAGGGAAACCATCCATTGTACCCCCACGAAAGACTCAGTAGGGGTGGAGTGTATTGGAATGTGGAAAGCTTTCTTTGGAACCGTACTCGGACATATAGCCAGTATTATTATGACAAGATTGAAAGTTCCGGCAAAGTCTTCCGCCTAATTTCAAGACATGGTATTGATTAGAGTCTCTGTAGATCAAGCTACAAAATTCCGGGAACACAAACACCCATCGAGGACGTTGTGGGGAAGATGTAAGGTTCCATCCAGGTGTTCAGATTTGGACAGATTGGTCAATAGGCTGGGATGTCCCGATGTTACAGCCTATCTAGCTTGTGGCGGTAGTACATTGATTTGCCGTGATAGCCTTCTTGATATCTTTAGCCTGGGTCTTGAGTTGTGATGCAGTAATTAATACAAGCATGAATGCCAATGGTTGTGTTCTCAGGATTGCATTGCTCATCATCCAAAGGGTGGGATATAGAGCACTGCGATACAGTGATTCTGCTCCATCCTTATGCCCACATGCCCAAAGTCCAGCTCGATCTCTCGCCAGTGCCTGATTTCAAGGCGCCGGGACCTATGCTTTGGCGTTGTCGGGCCATGCTTACTTCTGCCTCCCCAGATCTGGAGGCACCAGCAGCTCCATGTTGAACCCATTGTTCTCGATCAATGACCGACACCGATGGAACTTTCAATTGCGAAAGCAGACTTGCACCGGACCAAGCTCCAAGTGAGTCTACAGCTCGCAAATAGCCTTTCTCCACGGGCACTGAGCCCTTGTTCGCTTCGTGTCTGATCTGATCTTCGATGGGATCCAATTCCTGATTTTGCAGGGCAGCCGGGATCTTGGGGCCGGCAGGATCTAGAATTTCAACTGTGACAGGCCCTTCGCCAGCCTGCTTATTGCGATTATGCTTGAGTTTTGGATTGCTGCGCAATTGCTCAACTGCTTTTCCTTGAACAGGATCCCATCCTCTGTACTCAATGATACTGGCAACCTCGCCCAAGATGCGATTTTTTAAGCCTATGATGTTTGAGCGACCACCCACAAAGACAACTCGGGACATGCACATAGATCGAAGGTCCACAGGTAGTTGGAGTAGAGTGCGGTAAATCAGCATCGGCAGGGGAAGCTCTTCATCGTCCAGGTCCTTCAGTGGAGTGCCAGTGGCAAGAAAAGCTGTCTCACAGGGCCCCGATAGCTTCGAGAATGGCAGTTTTAAGGTTATAGGCGGGTTTGTGGATTGTAGAGGGATTGCAATGATCGGATCTGGGTCTTCCGTTCCCGATATCTCGAGTGCCCTCATACTGGATCGCATCTCGTCCTCCTCTGTGACTGTAGCAAGCCCATGAGGCGAATGTACCTCTTCTGATTTCTTCAAAGATTTGCACCAAGCCAACCGTGCAACAACTTCTTCGCATTCCTCGAAGCTGATGATTTGTTGTGCATCATATCCTTCTTGCTTGATACTTTCACCAGCAGCCGTGATCAGCATCCGCTGCATCTCTTGTCCCAATTCTTTGCCCGCTCGTATGGATCGCTGGCAGTGCACTTCTCGAAATTCATACACACCTGTAACAACAGTTTCCGCCCATCCAATGTCAACCACAAGAGCGGCACGGAGACCAGCAGCGACAGTTGTAAGGGCAGGGGAGGACAGTAGCGATATGTTTGGAGGCTGGAAATTGCTGAACATCGTGTCGAGTACGGTAGACAAGAGAGGTAACGGGAAAGCAGATGGTATGGCAAGCATCATTCTTCGCGCTCTTGAATCAATGAGAAGGTATCTGGCATGATGTCAGAGATTGAAGGAGGATCAGAAACTTAAACTGACTTTGTGAATGCTTCCCTGGTTGCCCTCTCGAGTTTATCACTGACCAAGCCCAGATCTGTATCCCTCAAGTCTGCTCTCCAAAGCTCGTGCGTTTCTCCATAATCTTTGTCTTTGACCCTCTCCCTCCAATTCTGTTCATAACCAAGGCTCCATCTCCTGTAGTCTCCAGCTCTTCTCTGCTCCTCTAGACCAAAGTAGATATCTGCCTTCGGTGTTGCATCGCCAGCAAATCCAGCTCTAATGTGTCGACTGCCCAACTCGATGACTACGCACTCTTCCTCGGCTCGTAGTGCTGATGGGGAACCGTAAGTTGAGGAGATGTTGCGCAGAGGTGTGTGCGGGGTGGATGGCGATATAGATGCACCTTTGATCTCAGGGCGAATACTGGATACGCTCCGATGAGCGGGGCCAGAGGAACTCATAATTTCATGTCAGTAGAGGTGGCTGAATGTCTATGCGCGTCGCGATTTAGAGGTCGCGATTCGAAGTCGGCCGCTGGGCTGCCCGGGAAACGGGTAATCGACGACGTAAATAGACGTCTCGAAAACTTCAATCATCAGCAGCTCAATATCAGCACCATTCATTCGAAAATTTATGCTAGATATGCGTTGTTGATGGCGCTGTATCTCTGAAGATCACAAACTATGAAGCACTGATTTTTGATCGCGGCAGAAGCTTCCTTCGAATATGGGCATCCCTGGGTATGTTAACTCTTCTAAATTGGAATATAACTGATTATTTTCTGCAGCATATATGGGGAAATCGGCCCCGGAGAGCGTATATCTCTCCAAAAGCTGGCAATTGAAAAATTTGAGCAGAGTGGAAGACCACTCAGAATTGCCATTGATGTCTCAATCTGGCAATTTCAGATCCAGTCAGGCAGAGGTGGGAAATTTTGTTCTGGCCTTTCTGTACCTGCTTACATGACTTAGGAGGCACAAATCCAGCCATAAGGACACTTTACTATCGTCTACTACGCCTGTTATCAATTTCAGTACAGCCGCTCTTTGTCTTTGATGGCCCTCACAAGCCAGCAGTCAAGCGGAACAAGCGTGTGAGTGCGAATGGCGGAATGGTATCTAATATGATGACGAAGCAAGTCTTGAAGCTATTTGGCTTCCCCTATCATACAGCTCCAGGAGAGGCTGAAGCAGAATGCGCCCTTTTGCAGCGGGAGGGTATCGTAGATGCTGTTCTGAGTGAGGATGTTGACACTCTAATGTTCGGATGTGGTTGGACCTTTAGAAATTGGTCCTCGGAAAGAAGAGGCAACAAGTCGCCAACGCATGTATCTGTATACGAATCAGAAGCAACTAAAGGCGGAATATCTGGTCTCGACAGAGAAGGAATGATCCTGGTGGCTTTGATGAGTGGTGGTGATTACAATACTGATGGAGTTCCCGGGTGTGGTATTAAGGTTGCTTGCGAAGCCGCCAGAGCAGGATTTGGAAGGTCACTTTGCAGGATACCGAGATCAGACCTGGCGGCATTGGATGTTTGGAGACAGAATTTGACACACGAGCTTGAGACTAACGAAAGTAAGTTTTTCCGATCAAAGCATAAGTCTATCAAAATATCTCAAGATTTTCCCGACAAGGAAGTTCTTGGCCTTTACACACATCCTGTTGTGTCCACTATTTCCAGGATTGCCAAATTAGCAGAGGAGGCCTCATGGGATGAACCAGTTGATGTTCAGGGTCTCCGAGAGTGGGTAGCAGAATCATTTGGATGGAGGTACAAGTCAGGCGCAAAGAAGTTCATCCGCGGCCTCGCACCAGGTCTTTTGATTCTGAAATTACGTCTGAGGGGAGATCGACGATCATCTGGGTACGGCGATCTTGTGCTCACGGCCATGCAAGAGATGGAGCTCGTAAGGGCGATCTCGGGAAAGCGTACCCATTTTGATACTGGTGGAATTCCGGAGTTGAGAATTGTCTACAATCCCAACGATATCGTTGGAATCGACCTTGATGCCGAGGAAGAGGCTGAACCAGATAACAGTGCAGACTATTGGCGAGATGGACTCGCGCCACATCTTGAGGATGATATGGTCGAGCCATATATCTCTGATGAGGACACATCCAGAGCTAGATCAACTAGTCCCGGCAAGAGAGCAGCATCTCAGTATGACCCAACGCAGTTAGACAGAATATGGGTCCCTCGGTCTATTGCCTTAGTTGGTGTTCCGTTGAAAGTTGAAGACTACGAGGAGTCTCAGCGGGATCCCAAATTATTCTTGAAGCAACAGGCGGCTGAAAGAAGGCTAGCCAAGAAAAGGGGAGACATGCCGAAGGGTGCCATGGATAGATATGTAAAGATCACTAAGCCAGGTGACATGAACACCGCTGCTACGTCGAAAGATCCACACAAATCTGCACCCTCGTCGAGTCAACCGGACTTGCCACCAGTATATCTAGCCCCTTCATTGGAGACTTCTTCAGCTTCCCAACCAGGATCAGACATAATAGCTAGGTCTATCCGGAAGAGCACTAGATTGAAAGCTCCGCCAGAGAAAGTAGCAGCTCCTCAAAGTAGGACATTGACTAAGGCAAGAGGTGCTGCAAATTCGAGGGCGGCTGAGCGACCCAAGTCGGTGCAGAATCCTTGGACGATGGCCCAGAAATCACAGAGCACTTCAAATCCAAGAATAACGAAAAATCAACTGCAGCAGAATGCAAAGTCAGTATCAGGATCTGTCGACTCAAGCACCGTCTCTTTACTGTCCTCACCACCTATACCTGTACCCAGAAAACACACACGTTTACCGGAGGACAAGGCAGAAGACCACTTCAACATTCACCAACAAGACTTGCCTGAAGCTGCAAAGCATAGTTCTAGGAGGGCTGAAGATGCTGAAGACCAGCCATCTCCACGGAAGAAACGAAGCCCAAACAAACAAACAATTTCAAACAGATTTCGTAGTTCAGCGCCTTTAACACCGCAGTCTGTTAATCGAACTTTGGAATTTCATTCACCGATATCGAGAGATAAGTTAGCGTCACCAGGACTACCGACGCTAATACCAAAGGCCCATTCTGCCAGTGTTGGAGAAATAATCTCCTTATCATCATCACCAGAGCAGGCAAATGTCCTGAAATTACCACAGGCCGCTAGGAATCCCAAGACAACAAAGGCAAAGGCAGATCCAAAGATAGGCGAGAAGACGAAAAAGAAGAAATTGATCGTAGTACGCGATAGTTTACCTGGTGCTTGGAAAGAGGTTGATGTAGAGGATGTTGAGGGTCATAAGCCCAGAGGAAGATCATGGAGGGTCTCTCAAGTTGAAGTCTTGGATCTCACAGAATCCTGAGCCCATGGCGATTTCAAGTTATATCTTATTATAATGGGACACGATCAAGGCTCCATTTGCTGTATGTAGCCCTCGTAGCACAACCGTCGTTTGTAGATGAACGATTGGATAATGCACAAAATGCAACATTCACAAATAATAATCTGTATCCCTGCATTCGGACTATTACCGGCTGTTATTCATCTGCAGCGGACCAGTCGAAACGCACGCTTAAGCAGTTCAGCTCGGCGACACCCAAGTACAAAGCAGGTGAGTGGTTCCCAAGGCCTGGGTTCCTCGCGACCCAGAAGACTCTATTGCACAATGAAGATGCAAAGTCGGGTTGATTTGACGCTGCTGCTGTTGAGCTAGGAGGGGTGAAGTTCTGGGCAAAGAGATTGGATCGCGGCCCTTCAGCGATCGCCACTTTCAACAGAGGGCCCAAAGCGCGGCTGGGAAGAAGCTCGTGGCTAAAGGAGCCCGCATGAGCTACGGTATTGTGCTGCATTTCCTTCCTTGCTCGCTCGTCGCGGTATTGATTATGACTGTTTGTTTCTTTGTTGAAGCTTCCAGACGCGTTTCGTGTTTTCCAGCTCTGAGATTCTTGCATCGAGCGTGATCGAGGTAAAGCCTTGAAATTTTCCCATTGAGGGGGCTTTCAAAGACTCGTCCTCGCGCCGCCTACGCGCAGCGGTGCTGGAAACCACAAGAGGATATATACATTTCAGTACCACGAATTCTTCTTTCGCCGAGTATGCTTAGAATTACGTAGGATCTCTCCATGCCGTGTGGGTTTTCATACCTTGCTGATCCTCCTTTCCAGGACTCTGTGAACGATGGTCTCGCAACCAGAATCTTCAAATTCGCTCGCGCTCCGAGGTCCGTCCTCTGTTGTCTCCTACGGACGAAGCTCTCGACATCGAAGACACGGTCGATCGCAGGCGGGGAGCTCATCATATGTCCCGCAGAATGATTTCCCAGTCTTCAGCCATACCGGAGATGTCGAGATCATCATTACTATTAGCTCAACCACGAACCGGTACCTCCTCCATCGTCTGATCCTGACGCAATGTTCTGGTTTCTTCGAAGCCAGTACAAGCCAAGAATGGTCGCGTGCATCGGATGAGCCCAGTGGAGCTCTGGCTAGGATAGGAGAGGACTCAGGATCAGAGGCTGGGAGAAAGAAGGAGGTACGAAGAAGGTGGAGATACGAACTCGACCCAGGAACTAGCAACGACGATGTACCTATGCTGGTGCAAAAGGAGAATAATGCGACTTCGCTGTTTGGCAGCAGCGATATCCAACCTCCCCCTGTCCGCAATAAACCACCCTCAAACAATCCGTCCTTCTTCCGCTCAGTCGCGAACTTGAGTCTGACTCAACAACCAAGAGAAACCGTTCCACTAAGTCAAGAGGACCAAGACCTCCTTCGAGATTACGATAATCTCTTTCGAATATTCTACAATTACTCGCCATCCCTCGACTCTATTGATATAGCAAACGCCTATATCCAGTGCAAATCTTTACTTACTCTAGCTGATCTTTACGATGCCTTAGCTGTGGTTGGACCTCGGATTGACCACCACTTGTTACAATTCCAATCTCGACTTTGGAAGCAAATAGCTAAATATCCTTCCTCTTATCTCAGACTCGGATATCTGGCCCAGAGCAGATCAATCTTCCAGGAGGCGTTGGTGCATGTGGTTGGGGCATGGCCGATGGGAGAACGGCATATCCGACGAGATCTACCCGAGTCGGTACTTGACCTGATCGAGGACAAGGTGGATGATCTGGGTGATACCGTGGGTAAGATAGAGGGACGACTGTTCCGACTTACTTTGGTCACTTCGCGTGGCGAGCGCGTTACTCCAAACAATTCCTACCTTGACTGGCTCGTCGTCTCACTTTTCCGACAGTGGCTTGCAGACAACACATCTCCACCTCCACCACCGCCGCCACCAGCACGATCTCGTTCGCATGGTCAGAGACATGGCAGTGTTGGCTCGCATACAAGGCACAGTGCAAATACTTCACAGAGCAATAATCAACCTAGTCCACACTCACAGCCAACACCCACGAATTTTAATCTCGGGCGTGTATACCGCATGCTAGGCTCCCCGACTCCAGCGTACCTCCTTCACGAGGAATGCAAGCGTTTCCTCAAACTCTCTCCAGACGTCTATAGTCGTGAGAGCCTGAAGAAGTTTGAGAAGAGACTCGAGGAGATGCGTGCAGCCGCGAGGGAGATCGTACGACCATTGATGAAGTGCTGTCTCTTCGGAGAGGGCAGCAACGTTTCCTATCTCGTCTGTACTCAGGTTGACGAGAGAGATTTTCCTTGGGCCGAGTTCGGTGGTGGCGATTGATTATGGCATGGAAGCAGAGTATTTACCTCTGCAACGCCCACGAAAATATACAAGTTATCTTGAGAGGGCTTCACGAAGTTACGAACATTAATGAAACATCCCCGTCCTGATACAGCGCAATACAATACATACCAAGGCGAAGAAAAATTGGACGCGATTCCACATCACACGACTCCTTCTCCAGCTCCGTTTTGCGTTATTGTCGGTAGAATACCCCATTTGAGTTGTGTTATCTGTTTTCCTTTGATTGAAAGCGTTTGAGCTTGGCATTTGCAGTATCTTGATACGACTTTCTCTTGTTTTGGACAGTCTGTTAGGAGTCTGGGGTTTTTGCTAGTCGTGATGATCAATATATATATTAAGTACATAATTACTGTCACTCGAAGTCATGCACTCCTTGCCCATCTGGTGATCTGATGAGAGACATGCAGGATCAAGGATGGATAATTTTGGCACGTTTTAGGAACATCAGGGTGGTGAAGCATTTTACAAGCTTAGTAGTAAGGCGTCGACGTCCTAGTTGTCGCTTGCAAATCGCTCTGGGGTACCCTTCCAAAATTTCTGACGTTAACCGAGGAATTACAACCGGATCGAATGTCAAGCACGAGACCACGAGTCAGGGTAGGCATCAAGAGTGTTTCTAGTAAAACTTTTCTTTTCTCTCTTTTGGTGATTTCTTTTAAGCAAAAGTAGAAGTTAGCGCGCTCACTTGGCGGCGTGGTTCAAAAATTGGAAAAGAGGTTAAGCAACCCTCCACCTTAGATCTAGTGTACATGCGAACAGGCCCTATCGTGTTTGTTTTCGCCGTGTTGCATACCATTTGATGAATGCACCGACCATGTTCCCCATACAACGCCGGGGTCCCCGTGACCGGAAGTTAAGAGTCTGACGCCTGTGAAAGATGTAAAAATGTAAATGATAAAAATGATAAAAACACAATCAAAATATAATAAAGCAGGCAAAATTAGCTCATATCCATTTCGACCTCCATGTTCTGAACAGCTTGTTCAGGCACGGGACTTGGAGTATGATTCCAGTTACCCGACTCTTGTTGCATAATCGTCGTGCCGCTTAATCCGTGGTCGAGCTTTGGTGTCGCGCTCGCGTCCATGATCGTCTCTCCATCAAAGACAGGGGGGTTGGTTTGGAGATTCTTCAAAACATGCTCGATGCTTTGGCTGACGAGTCGACCTTGCTTGAGATCCTCGCCGAAGAGGAAATATCCCTCGTTCGCCTCAACAAGATAACTGGCGAGGCCACGGCTTTGGAGTCTGATCTTCGCGTTGGAAACTGGAAAGTGGTTCTCAATGTACTTGGTCCAACCCCGAGCAGCGGCTTGAATATCTTGATCGGGGCTTATCAACGACCATCCAATTCCCAGGTGACGGGTGAAGTCATCCACGGTCGGCTCTTTTGGACCACTGCCCGAGGTGGGCCCAGTTCCAGATATTGATGATAGAGGTGTCATTAGACTGCCACTGCTCAGGCTAACATCTTCGACGATATCAGAGGTTGGAGTTAGGTGGAGACGTTGACTCTTGTGGGGACGGAGAGCAGGTCGTTCAGGACTTTGCGCCGGAGTTGGCGCTTGCTGAGGTTCAATCTTGTCCTCTATCCATGTGCCTGATTGACTCTCAGCGGGCATGATATATTTTGCATTAGGCTTAATGAGAGTCATGCCCTCGCCGTAAACCCACTCGTCTTCGTTTTCGTCCGGCGCCGGGACAGTTGGTGCAGCAAGGGAAGGGAAATAGTCGTCTTCGAGGTTCTCAGCTGCTTCGTCGCGTGAGCGTTTGCGTCCGGCTCTTGAGCTTGGGGTGTATCCAGTAGGCGTTTGTGGAGGCAGCGCGGTCGTGGTAGGCGAGGAAGCGAAGGTATTTTTGAATGGCGAACTGAAGATTGGTCGGTTGCGCTCCATGTTGAATGAAGGCTGGTGAGGAAGCTGTGGTGGGAGGGCTAGAATAGGTGAGCGTGTCTGAGAGAAAGAACCCATGGTTACTATATGAGAACACGGTTAAGTAGAAGCTGAGATACTCGTAGCGACGAGGTGTAAAGAGTCAAGGTAGTAAGTAGGTGCGGTAGGACAAGCCCAATGGAGGTAGGAGGTGGGAGGTAAGGTAAAGAAGAATGAGGATCGGTGAGACAGGAATCAGGTACTTATGAGAAGGGGAAGAGGACGAGGTGTGGATGGAAAGGAAACAAGAGCAGAAGATGGGAAAGCTGAGAGGATGAAGGTAAGTAAGCTTTGGACCAGGAAGTGGATATGGGAAGGGACGGATGATTGGAGAGTCTGGTGCAGTTGAAGCAGCATGAGCCATCAACGCTAAAGGATGATTTAGCTTAGCTTGGCCTTACCCTTGCACCTACCGTCCTTTTGATTCGTCCGAAGATTGTCAGGCGTTGCCCCGGGAAGCCTGGGCGAAAACGAACGAGGCCCGCTTTTCCCTTAGCCACCGCGATTCTGTGGTGGCCTGACTTTCAAGGAAAGAAGTGGCTGGCGCATAATCCAGGTTTCACATGTGAGTATTTCGCACGTGACCTAGAAGGCATTGAACCACGGGTTCAAACCTTGCCGCAATGGACGAGGACCACAGGGTCCTTAAGTATTGCTCCCGATATGCTTACGTGGTGTTGATATCATCCTTCTAATTCCCGAGTGCCAGCACACGTTAATTGGACACCTTGATAGTGAGACACCACCTCACCGCTCCTCCTACAATAACCTTCTTCCGGCCACTCAGACACATTTTGGCCCTTCGTCTAAGTTATGCCGCCCTCTACGTACACGAAGTTAATCCCTACGCATTCATCCAATTTTACGCCTTCTCGCATGCGCGACGACGCAATAACCGCAATAACCCAGATCGGACTTAAAGAGAGGAATACTTCCCATTTTTGGAACATCACAACAAAGTGATTATTTCACGTCCACAGCCATGGCTTCTGTCACTTCTCTCGATAAAGATATGCGCAAGTTGCGCCTTGACCGTTACACCCCACAAGCTGCAAATGAAGCCAGGACGTTTATCGAGGGGTCTCTGGGTGAGCGGCTCGCTCCCGGGGATCTTATGGATGCACTCAAGGACGGTGTTGCCCTTTGCAAGTATGATCGCAGCCTGTAGCTACATTATCATAAAGTTTTGCTGATGCTGATATCCTACCTATAGGCTAGTCAGTCTCGCTGTACCAGATAGACCTCTCAGGTTCAAGCAGAGGGCTGTAATGCCTTTCGTTCAGATGGAAAACATCTCAATCTTCCTCGAGGCCTGCAAACAACCCCCATTAAATCTTCAAAATCACGATATATTCCTTACCGTTGATTTATTTGAATCAAAAGACCCAGCGCAGGTCTTACAATGTCTCGGCGCATTTAGTAGAGTCGCACACCAGCTCCAGCCCTCACACTTCCCGTCAGCGATTGGTGGCAAAGCTAAGTCAGGAGTTATGAGCCCACAAGTCACAGGTAGTCCTTACGGAAATCGTGGAAGAGGAACATCTAACGCAAGCAATTCTTCGTCTGCGTACAATGCGTCGAATAGACCCGCGAGCGCTTTAAACCCGACTAAAACTGGAGACTCAAATGGCGGAAGATGGAGTCCAACAAAGAGTCCTTCGTCAATGTCACCAGGTGTCAGCAGCTGGAGCAAGAAATCGGACGAAGGTGCAACCTCTCCTGCTTGGAATATCGCTCAGTATGGATACATGGGTGGAGCGAGTCAAGGAAACCTAGGAGTGTCATTCGGAGGAAGACGGCAGATTACTAGTGCTGGTCCATACGTCCCAAGTGTGGCAGAGAAGGAGAAGAAGAGACGAGAAAAGGAGGCCGAGGAGGAGCGACTCAGGGTACAACAGGAAGAGGAAGAGCAGCGCAAGCGTCAAGAACAACAGGCGGAGGAAGAGCAAGCGCGTGTTGCTGAAGAGGCGCGGTGGGCAGAAGAGACAAGGAAGATGAGGGAACAAGAAAAGCTCAAAGCTGAGGAGGAGAAGAGGAAATGGGAAGAGGAAGAAAGGCAATGGCAGTTAGAAGAAGAGAGGCGGCAGAAGGAGGAGCGTGAAGCTGAGGCAAGGCTCGAAGAAGAGCGCAAGAAGATCAGCAGAGGCCGAAGTGGTAGCCAACTGCAAGGTCAATATCTGAGCCAGTACCAAGCGGAGAATGGTTTGTCTTCTGAGAGTAGCAGGATCAAGGAGCTAGAACGCGAGCTCGAGCAGGCAAGAGAACGAGAGCGCCAATACGAGCGAGAGCGGCAGGCCAAGCTCGATCCTACGAATCGACAAGCCATGGAGGATCATGATATGGCGAATCGAATTAAAGATGAGTCGAAAGCTAGAAACCGATCAAGAAGTCGGCCACGGCTTCCATCTCGCAAGAACAGCGACGAGGAATGGCGTCAGGATGAGCGAGACTATCTCCGAAAGCAGCACGCAACACATAGCACACCTCGACCACTTCCAGATCCTGGACCAGCACGTGTAAAAACGCACAACACAGGTCCTTCATCAAGACCACTTCCAGATCCATCAAATTACGCTGCGACTGCAAAAACTATTTCCGCCGGGCAAAGTCGTACTGATAGATTTCTCGCCTCGAATCCAGCACCCCAAGAAGTCAAAGCCAAGACTACATATGCATCCGAGCTTGGAGGATTCGATAGCGTTGCTGAGCGAGATGCTGAGGATCGCAAACGTATGGCATCTCAAAAGCAGACAAAGGCTGGTGGGTGGGCAAGCAAGTCTCTTCTGGAGAGAGAAATGGAGATGGAGCGACAACGGCAACAAGAATGGGAGGAGAGTCAAAAGGAGACCAAGAACAAGGCCAAATCTAGTAATGGGGTTGATGGAATTGGTGGTGGTATTGGTGGAAAGTGGGAGTATGTCCTCTGATTTCCTTACACCGACTACAAATACTAACTTTATACAGTGTCAACCAATGGACAGGGTACACAGGCGGTGATTCGCAAAATAGAGGAGGACAAGGCATTGGAAGCGGACGAAGACAAATTGTCGGTCCAAGGCCGCCCCCGGGAAGATAAATATTTAATTACTTTTGGGAGGTTCCGTCTGGCATAGCAGGCCTGGGTGGGATAATTGATTTTAGAATGAGGAACGACTGTATGAATGAATGAAGCCATTTGACACGTCGGTCGCTAAGACTTAATAATTCAGTCCCATCCGTACGACACCGCTGAAAGATCATGGGGCCCTGGGGCGCTGATCCAAGGGGTCAATATCTATTAAATAGGTAGGAGCGGTCAGGTTGATGCTTCTAAGCTTCCTAGGCCACGAATTTTCGTTGGATGAATGATCTGTATTTGTGGGTGAGATGTGCTGGTAAGGCGCTTGCGTAGGTCGTTGTTGCCATGGGAAACGAAATACCGCGCCGACCCAGACCTTTGTACACAACTAATCGCGAATCTTGAATTCACCAAACCTCCAAACCTCACGAACACATTCATGACTGATGCTTATAGCGTTTGCGTTTATTGCAAATAATCTATAATCCCAATTCGTCATACCAAGGTCTCATCGATTGGTATCCAAGACGATTTTGTGCCTACTCGGCACAACATTCCACTCCGTCACCCGCATTCCACATCGTCAACATGTCGTCCATAGAAAGAAGTGACTCGCGGGAAAGCGACAGACAACTGAAACATCAATACTCAGCATCATCAGACTATGGAAAAGCAATGGTTCCTATGTAGGTCTAGTCTCAGGAAAGCAATTACCTTGCTAACCTGCGAGTAGGTGGGACAGTTCCGATCCAGAGAGAGCACCACCTCCATTGCCCATGAACCCTTCTTCTCCTGTAGTAACATCTCGACCGAACACGTCAAGCGCAATTCAATCTGCACATGCTGCTTTGACTGAGAAGGCCCGCGAAAGTGCCTATACCTCGAGTGCCCTCACCAAACGCCTAGAGCCGTCCCCCGATCGTGCTGCAATCAAGAGCGCAACCCACAAGCGAATGCAGTCTCTCCAAGGAGGTACTGTTCGGGACTTGAGCAATATGATAGAAGGGAGCAATGCCCTCACCTCACCGACCAAGTCACCGGAGAAGATGGCTCGTAGACCTTCAACGCCGCACGCCAACAAGGACTTCGTACTGGAGAAGGCACCAGAGAAAGAAGAGAGATCCACAACCCCTACTTCAAATCGAGACGTACCCAAGTTGAGGCCCTCCTTGCGAAAACCCGAGAGACATCAAAGTATCCTAGGCGAGAATACACCACCTCAATCCGCGACTATGTTAGCCCTACAGAACATGGCAAGCAGAGATATCGATTCGCCCCTCCTGAATATAACAAATGGCTCTACTGCACTTGTTCGAACACCTCAGACATTCGACGCTATATCAAATCAGATACTTAGTCTCACTAGCATTGCTACAAGTTTGCAAAGAGAGATGTCTAATCTGACTAGACGAAGCAAAGACAATGCAACAGATTTGGTCAGTTTGAAGGAAGCAACTAATGCGAGGGATGAGGATATACGAAAAAGTCTCAGAGAATTGGTGATCAACATAAATGAAGGAAATCATAGACCGTCAAGCAACTATCTTCCTTCGACGACTGGAGGATTGTACCTAGATAACAAGCCACACAATGGCTCTCCTGGTTCTCGAAGTGTTAAGCAATTCACCCTTCCCCGCTTTCCTAGCCCGAACAGCTTCGAGTCTTCTCTTGACCGGGAATCAATGTCCACACCTGATTCAACTGCTAGCATTGCTCTACTGGAGAAGATTCTCAGGGACATGGGGACAAGAGAGGGTCAGGATCTTCTGGTTTCACGCCTCACCGAGGTTGCGGACCGACTGGCTGAAGAGGGTATGTCGACGGCGAAGAAACTTGAGGATCTAGTCAAGTTCATCAAGGAGAATACCGAATCGCAAGCACTGATCGCTCACAATTCTGGCGGAGATGGGATGGGTAGATCTCGCGGCTTTAGCTTTGACGAACCACCAAGACTCGAATTGGATTTTGACAAACCAAAACCTGGTACAATGACGCAAAGAGTGGAAGCATTGCTGGGACCAAATGCCAATAAGGAAAACCGACGAGATCATATCGCAGCACGAAGTAACGAGGTTCTGAACGATGATGTTCTCAATGTTATTCGAGCAGTCAAGGACAGTGTCGCCCAAGGCGGCGGACTGACAGCTGAAGTGAAGGCTCTGGTTCGGGAATTGCGCGGTGAGGTCCTCGGAATGGGCCGAGAGCTTGGTCGTAAACTCGATCAAACTAGTAACAAAGGCATGTCAAAGGATTCCAAGGCAGAAAAGGAAAGAGTCACTCGTGTTGTCGAAGATGGGCTCGAAGACTTGAAGCAGCATATGGATAGCGTCTTGAGAGAACATCGCCGCCAATCAGCATCTTCCATGGTTAAGAGTAATGCTGTAGACTACCAAGAAATTTACAACGCAGTAAGAGCCGCCGTCAATGAAAAAACTCAAATATCACAGCAACCAACTCTGGCAAAGGAAGATATTATCGAAGCAGTCAAGGAAGCTTGGGAGAACTATAAGCCAGACATTGAACTACAACACTTCGGCCTGGAGCGAGAAGAACTTTTAGCGACATTAAAAGAGGGTATGCAAGAGTATGCTCCACAAGATTCTAGCCGCGACGTCGGTGGGGCCACCCGCGAGGAAGTCTTTGCGGCTGTTGTTGAAGGATTTAAGCACTTCTCTCCCCCTAGGATTGAGGCGGAAGCAAGCCTTTCTCGCGATGAGATTTTGGATGCCGTCAGAGAGTGCCTGGAAGAATTCGAGTTTCCTGCTGCTCCAGCCCCACCGCCACGGGAGGATGACATAACGAAAGATGTCCAAGATGCAGTTAGGAGTTGCTTGGAAGAGTTTGAATTTCCAGCAGCGCCTATGCAAGATGAGGTTACTACCAGATTAATTGTGCTTGACGCTGTAAAAGAGGGTCTTCATGAATTTCCCGCACCACAGGATGAAGCCATGACTAGAGGATTAGTCCTTGATGCTGTCAAGGAAGGACTCAACGACTTTGAGTTACCACCACAAGACGAGGCTACAACCCGAGTTATCGTCCTTGATGCGATCAAGGAAGGTCTACACGATTTTGAATTTCCTCAACCCCAAGGTGAAGCAACGACTAGAGTTATCGTTCTTGATGCTATCAAGGAAGGGCTTCAGGAGTTTGACTTTGCTGCCGTAAATTCCAGCGCTATCGTTCCGCGCGATGTTGGTAGCAGCTTGACTAGAGAGGACTTGTTTGATGCTGTTAAGGCCGGCTTAGAGGGTGCTCCTGCTGGGATGAGTCCCTATGGGGAGCAGCAAGTTTTTGACCGTCTTCAGGATATCATTGAAACCATGCGAAACGAATTCCAAGCCGTCTCGGAAGAAGCTAAGCAAAATGTTGCAGCTCATGGTCGAGATACCGAACAACTGCTTGACGCAACCAAGGATGGAATTGATGGACTTCGTAGTGACATCGAGACCTATGTTGATCGTGTCGCAGGTGTAGATATCAAGGATGATATCTTGGAGGACATGCACGAAAGCTTTAGCACTCTGCGCGCTGAACTCGAGACCCTACTTTCCAAGGATTCCAGTAGCTCTCTCCAAGCAGTTCAAGGCGAGCTAGAGCACCTCAGAGAGACCATGGCTACCTCATTGGTCCGCGGAGGAGGGTCAGACAAGGATGAAATACTTGATGCCTTGAGAGAAGGGCTGGACGATCTGCGAGTGAATATGGACCGACCTCGTGACAGCAATGAGAGCGTTCTTTCAGGCACCGGAGAAATTCTAGATGCCCTGCATGATGGGTTGGAGAACCTGCGGGCCGAGGTGGAGAAACTCGCTAGCAAGCCTGTCGAGCCTGTTGATATGACAGTAAACTACGAAATTCTGGATACTTTGAAGGCAGGGCTAGAAAGCGTGCGAGCAGAGATCGACAGCCTCAAAGAAAATGCGCACAATGACAGAGCTGTCGCTGCAATTACAGACGGTGCTGTTGTCGCTGCTAATGTAGCCACTGCTCCCGACAACTTGAAGCGTAATGACATTGAGAATCTTGAAGTCCTCATCACACAACTGCGGATCAAGGTTGAGGCCCTTGAGTCTATGCCACCACCTTCTCCGCCGCCACCACAGGCAGCACCCGGCACAGCCCTCAAAGAAGATCTTGCTGTAGTGGAAGAGATGATTCGCAATGTCCACGAATCCGTCAACGGCATCAATAACACCGAGAGATCTGTCGACGAAGATGGAATCAAGAGAGAAGACGTTGAAGCCATTGAGACTCTTTTACGTAACACGAAAGCCAAGATTGATGATATGGATCCAGAACAACTCGTCAAAAGGGAGCATCTAGACATCGTCGAGGCGCTTGTTCGAGAGACCCAAGACAATATTAACGAATTCGCAAACAATATGGAAGACATCTCCAGGAAGGAGGACGTCAATATTGTCGAATCGCTAGTTAGGGACGTCATAACTGGTTTGGCCGAAATGAAAGAGAGAGCCATCAAAGAGTCAGAAGATTTAGAAAAGGTAACTAAAACCGATGTCGAAGCTGTGGAGGCGGTGTGCCTCGATGTCAAGGCTGCTATCGAGCAGATGGTACTCTCCGACATAGCCGGATTGGCAGCTAAAGAAGATGTCAAGAACCTGGGTGAGATGGTAAAGGAATTCAAAGATCGGATTGAGACACATGCGGACAGCAATGCCAAAGCTTTTGAGGAACGGCAGGCTGAGACTGTTGGTGTTGGCGAACGTGTCACCGAGATCAGGGATTTCCTTGATGAGTTCAGAGACGCCATGAAGGAACAACTTGATGCCGGCTACACCAGTGTGGAAGACGTGTCTAAATTCTTGGAATCTCTTGGGGAAACGATCAACAAGAATGCCACAGTCACGGATGATTTGAAGGAGATTTCCGAACTGATGAAGGGCGAGTTTGAGAAGTCTAACGCAGGAGTCGTCGGTGCGAAGTTAGAGTCTGATGAAAAGTTCCAACAAACTTGGGATAAGCTTGATAACAAGTTTGATGAGAAATTCAACGAATTGATTTCCAAGTACGACGATGCACAGATCACCGCCGATGCTAGGGCGAAAGAAGGCGAGGAGAAGAATGCTGAGACTCAGGAAGCACTCTTGGGCACAAAGGCTGTTGCGGAGGAGCTACGGTCACTCATTGACACCCTCGGAACAACTCTGACTGATTCAGTAGAGAAGATGGATGAAGCTGGCAAGACTGTCTTTAACAGAGTGGACGAGACATTCACAAGAGTCGAAGAGACGCACGCGGATGCTAAAGCAGAACACCAGCTTACCCGAGAGCAAGTTTTCAAGGCCATTGGGGCAATTGAAGGTGTGCAAGACAAGGTCGTGGAGTACCATCCTCAGATGCTTGATTCGATAAAAGAGATTCTTTTGATTGTCGGCCAACACTACGAGCACTCGAAGACTGCAAGCACCAATATTGAAACGAAAATAGCAGAGATTCCTCCACCACCTGCTCCGATAGAGATTCCTCTTCTGCCGCCGGTAGAAAAGTACGACGATGGCCAGGTGCATGAGAAGTTGGACAGGATGGTTGAAGATGGTGGCCAAGTACATGAAAAGCTTAATAAACTTGTCGACCATGATGCACAGGTGCACGAGAAGCTAGACAAGCTAGCTGATCAGGATGGCCAGGTCCAGGAGAAATTGGAAAAGCTAGTGGACCACATGAACGATGCCGGGAAGTCCTTTGCACAACTCGACATGTTGGACAAGATCCACCAGCAAGTGATGCAGACCGCTGCTGAAGTCTCTGACTTTGTATCTGCTCAGACACAACGCATTTCCAATGATCACGAAGACAAGGAGAAGGCTGTCGAGGAGGCTACCATTGCTCTTGAAAAGCGCCTTGCTCAGAAAGAGCATGTTGAAGCCACTGTTGTTGGTCTCCGTGAGGAGGAAGAGCGTCTTAGAGAATCCATCTCCATCCTCAAGGCGGAGCAAGAAGACCTGGCGTATCAGAAGATGCGACTTTCTGCTGACGTCTCAAGTCTGGAGACTGCTCTGCACATTCGCCGAGAAGAACTTCACGCAATGGAGAGCCGGGCTGAAGGTCTCGAGAGACGCATTCTAGAAGGTGTTATTGATCACTCTCGAGCTCTCCTGATGTCCAAATCAACCAAAGGCAAGGATTTGATGAGTCGCAAGCGAGTGTCGACAGATTCACCAGACAGAACCAATTCTCGTGCCTCGAACACTACTCATAGCGCTGTCAACATGGCGATGAATGGAAACCGTTCTCAAGCTCGGCCAAGCTCGGCCTCACGCCGAATCCTGTCTCTTAGCCAGATCACCAATAATGTTCCTGTGGGTGGATTCAAACGCAGCCATAGTGTCAAGACTCCGAGTGGTGCTCTGAGAAAGTCAAGCTGGGGTGGCTCGATAAGCCAGAAGTATGGGGAGCTGAACAAGGAGAATTTAGCTTTGAAGGAGAGTGAGGAGGACCAAGAGAGCGAAGAACCAGAGGATGATGCTGAGACTATGCGGAGGAGCAGCCATGGAACCACTATCCTAACTGGTACAGGAGTCACGGATAGCACGATTGATGAGTCCACGGAATGGACAGGAAGCGAGATTACAGGAAGTGAAATGACGGGTAGTGATTATGATAGCTCGGAAGCACCAACCGAGGTGGGTGGACATATTGTTCTCTATGATGAAGGCGAAGTTGCTTAGTGTTATGCGTGTACGAATTCATGTAAATAATCCTTTACGACGATAGGATGGATTGGAGTATTGATTTTCCAGAGCGCTTCTTAGCTTAATGAGTTTTTGAAAAGGATGAACAGCGGTTAGCGTATTAGTAGGAATAGTTTCAAAGTATGATGTTCTCTTCCATCAGTATAGTCGCCAGGAATTTCTCAATTTCTTCATCTACGCATAACTTCTACAAATTTTGAGAAGGGAACCATTCGTCAGGTTCGGAGTACTCCCAATCCGCTGGAAAGCTGATAGTCTCGAAACATGTCCCAGTTCTGTCAGGACCATCCTCAACAAAAAAAGCGAAATGATTCTTTCCCATCCAACTCCCACCCTGTGCAAACTTCCAACCTCGTTTTTCAAATTCCTTGACCCGTTCCTCGAAGGGGATGTCATTACAATCGTAAGCAATGTGATGGACACCCTCCCCGTGTGTATCGAGGAATTCTTGAAAGATATTGGCTCCCGAGATAGGTTGGATAACTTCATAGACCATGGGTGCCGCGTTACCGCCAGTGCCATGGCCATGGGTTGAGGAGCCACCATCCTTGTTGTCGCCCCCCACAGCGAACTCTGCAAAGCAGACTTTCATAGTGAATTCGCTGGATTGGCCGTGGTATGTTTGATTTGTGGTGTTGGATGGCGTGAAGGTATATACTCGCCAAGGGCCTATGCCCAATGCACTCAGCCCAGCAATGCTTCGCTTGTAGTCGTTTGTCACAACGCAAATCTCGATTGGGTTCCCGAGAAAAGGTTTGAGTGAGTTTGTGGTTGCCATGGTAGTAGATTGAGTGTTTTGAGGGCTTGGAAATAATGTTAAGCGACGAGAATTGGCAGCGTGGAGCATATCCAGCATTGGGTTGACTCTTATAAGTACCTTAGTCTTCGCAATACTATCCGCAATGGACCATGCGATTAAACCCCCAAAAAACAAGGAATGGCTAGCACGGCCGTCATACTTTAGCCTTTCTTCAGACGATGTTATGTATGATTGGTGTTCCAGTTGGAGGCGGCGCCGGGGTCGTCATGTCGGTCGTCATATCGGTCGTCATATTGGTCGTCATTTAAACGATGGTCGCTTGATTTGCAGCGCTTCTCGAGATGCGCCAATATTACTGTAAGTTCATGAGCCTTGCCTCAGCCAAAGCATCATTCCATTATACACTGATATTACATAGATAGCCATTATCTGATCTAGTCTGCTGATGCTTTGTAAGGATCTTTCCCAAATACTCAGCTATAGAAATGCAAGACGCTTTAGAACATGCGGCTGATTGCTAGACCCTACTTGGTCGCTGTGATAATGTGATAGGGAGTTCGCTTTCTTTTCTTATTATCCTGTTTCTCAACAAGGTTCTATAGACGATTTTGTCGAAGTTCGATATGTAGTAGAAGTAGCTCCTGTGCCAAGGCCAGTTGTTCATGCCAACCACTTGTTGACAGTGACCGACCTCCTGAAGCTCGTCGAAATTCAAAGCGGCAAATTTCAAAGAACCGAAGCCAGAAGGCAAAGGAGCAAAGAATTGAAAAGTATTCTTGGCTGCCCTTTTTGCAGCTTTCTTAGTGTTCTCTTCCTTATTCTTCTGATCCTTTGGAGTTTGAGGAACAGAGGATCCTGCAGCCTTTTCAGAAGTGGATTGAACAAGCTTGTCGGGCGTGAACCCATTTAAACCACTACAGATAGTAGGCACCATAGATTGGATACTGAGTCAGCGAAACTGACTTCTCCAAGTCTTATGAAAGTCTCGAAAAGAAAGCGTCTTCAAAGGTTGTCAAAGTTAACTTAACGGCGATCGAGCCTAGAAGTATAGGGAAGGAACCTTCGACGTACATCGAAGAGAAGGGAAGGAGGGAGCCTTCAACTCGCATAAAAAGGACATTCGTTGGTTGGTGCTGCAAGGAGGGGGGGGGGGGAAGGTGGTGACGCAAATGACAGACTTCGCAAGGGAACAGAGAGGCAAAAGGGAAAAGTACAGATAAACTATTGAATGTGAGCATGATTCGAGGTTGACGAGTCCTAATATCCATTAGATACTTGAGTTTGTTAAGAGATGCTTAAATCCTGCGTGTCTGAATCCTGCCAGTGTGGAATTGAGTGTTCAACAAGTATCAGCATGGCACATGCATGTCAAACCATCGGGTGTGCGTGTAGACAGACTCCTGAGGCTTCTGAGCATTACCTTGCAGTTTCTGCAGATATTACCAAGATATAACATTAGTTCTTCCACCAAGTTTAACGCTCAAGAAGGTGAGAAGTTGTGGACTCGCAGACCTCCATGTGATAACTTACAAGGTTGATATGATGATCTGATTGTTCTGTCACTGCTAAGGTTGCCACAACTATCAGTAACACTGGATCATGACAAACCCTACTCAGACTGCACTATAGAAAAGACTTCAAAACAAATTATGTGGTACTCCCTATAAAGAAGCTACTGTACAAGAAAAGAATAAGGACAACCTCTAGAACTCCATCATGCACATCCCGGCATAAGGCATGCTAGTCATACACAGTCGCTCAGATCGAAATCAAGCCGTCGCCTTATCTGCCGCGTCAACGGTCTGCATCTCGTCGTGTTGAATCTCGACCAGCTCCTCGTCGCCCTCGACCTTGTTGTCCGTGACGCCGTTCTGGTCCTTATCGTCGCGCTCCACATGGACGACCTCCTCGTCGTCGTCCTCGAGACTGGTCCTCCGCTTGGCTTCTGTGGTTGCACTCAAGCGTCTTGGCTTCTCCACCTCTTCATCACTGCTCACATCACTTAGAATCTGTACCCGCTCATTAGCGACCCGTTCATCAACAAAGTCGTCCAGATCTTCGTCATCAAAGTCTGCACCGTGTCCGACTCCACTGCTGCCGAATGGCCACATGCTAGGGAAGGAGGCCCGGAAATTCAACGCTGGAATACCCACATCTTGTTCAACCTCTGAAATTTTGGTGTTATCACTTTCCAAACCGGTGGCCGGTGGTAGAAAACCCTTGCCTTCTTGCTCGGCCTCCAAGTCCCCAATAGTGAAGTCACCTTCGTCTTCATCCTCATCCTCCTCATCATCTTCGTCGGTGGCGAAGGGATTGAGATTCTTCCTATGCTCGCTCTCTTCGCTGCTATTGGTTTCAGAGTTCTGCTTCGAGTGCAGCGCTAGTCGTGCGGCTAGTTGACGGCGAGCTCTAGAGGGAGGGATATTGAGGGGTGGAGGTGGAACACCAGGAGGCGGCGCTGATGGCGGTTCAAGATCTGAAGTGGTTGCTACAGTGGTTGAGGGTGTAGTAATGTAACGGGAAAACTGAGGAATCGTCAGCATGGCCTCACAACGACAGTCGATGGAGTAGGAATGCATTGAGCAATAAAGTCTAGAGATGTTCATTGAACTTCTCTACATACTGACAAGTATCGCCAAAATGCTTGTTGATTGAAACGCCCATGCGGATATAATACAGAATCAAGTAACTATTCCTTGACCCCACCCTCGGGAAACAAAGGAGTTTCTCGGTCAAGCTTTTCCAAGTACTCGTAATCGATATCTTCATCGTCGAAGGTATCGAGATTCGGGGCAGGGGGAACAGAATAAGTTTGACCCACTTCAGCCGCGCCACTGTGATTTCTTGATCCATCATCATCATTATCCTCATCCATTTCGTCGTCCTCTTCATCACTCGAGCTTCCAAAACCGCTGAGAAGGGTTCCAGATGTGAGGGTGAAGCTACCGCCTGCGTTACCGTTACCATTGGCAAGGTCTATGCTATCCAGACCCGTCGTTCCATTTAGCCCAGCGTCTGCTAATGCTGAAGAGCCTCCATAGTTGCTTGCAGCGTTGACTGCATTCATAACGGCTTGTCGGGGACCAACAGACATATCTGGTCTGACACCACCAAGGATGGCGTTATCTCTCTCGCGCGTCTCAGCCAAGGTAACCTCAACGTAGGTGATCCACTCGCCATTCATGACCTTTTCCAGTACCGAATCTGATAGCAACTCGGGTGGATGTCTCTCGGTAAATTTGACGACCTCTTCAGCAATAAGGGTCAGGTGTCCCATGTATCCCAATCGCATCTTGCTCTTGGCCTGGGCCTCATCGCTCTTCTTCTGGCCATCGACAATGCGCATTGTGATGTTGCCGGTCTCGAAGAGATCGATTGCAAGAGTGCGGTTGAACCCACGCTCCATGGGTCCATTGAAGACTTGCTGAACGACGTCATATACGACGTTGTGCAGGAAATTGTTCCAAGGAAAACGGAAGAAGAAATCCTTTAAAAAGTTAGTTACTGCAAATGAACATAGAGAACTATCTTACTAAAATGGTTGGGACAACTCTGTGCTCCACAAATTGCATCTTTAAGAAATCCCCAACGACTGGCAGTACTTCCCCAGAGTGTTCACTGGCCTCTGGATGCGTCATGATAACTGAGCTATCCCCAGCTTCACCCATGGTTGTGTCAAGAGTCTCTGCACTTGCATCGCCGCCAGCTGGAGCTGCTTCTGACTCCGTAGGCTCCGTAGGTTTCGCAAATAGTGGTGCTGGCTTGTCGTCTGGATGCGGTGACATGCCTTCCGGTTCTTGGATCTGTGGAAGCTCTGCAGTTTCAATTGCCTGTACTTTTTCCACCTCTGGTGCAGGCTCTGCAGCTTCTGGTTCTGGAGTCTGTTCAGAAGGATTTTCTGTAGCCTCAGTCTCCTCAGTTTCATTGATCGCGGGCGGAGGACTTGTCATAGTTGTGTCATCCACTTCCATCGAACTGAGATCCCTGGCAAGATCTTTGCTAGGAGACAGCGGCTCAACCGTCATTTCGGGCTCCAGCAGTTGAGGCGGCTCTACTTCTGGATCAGCGTCGAGTCTTGGCGAAGTCAAAGGTTCATCTACGAAATCCTCGTCGTCTTTGTCCAGGAAAGAAAGCGGGGCGGGGGCTTTGACTGGAGCGAGAAGATCCTCTCCTGGGCCCTCCAACTTCTCATCGAAATCGTCTTTAGCATCATCCCCGAGATCGGCTGAATGGGTCACCTCCTCAAATCCATCATCATCTGAGGCATTCTGAACCTCAAGCTTCCGCGATCCGCTAGGAGAACTGTGACTTTGGAGTGAAGATTTCATGGTCAAATCATCGTCGACCATTATCGATTGATCGTGGGACACTCCAAGCTTTCCTTCAGCTCTCAACCTCTCTCGTTCAGCATCGCGGGCTCTCACAAACTCTTCGCTTCCCACCTCGTTCAGAAGACCCATATTACTGCAGTGCAGAAGCTCGGCCATAAGCTCGCATGTTTTAAAGCGGTCAAATCCAAGAGGTTCAATCTTGCCTCCAAAAGCTGCATTCAACTCTTTCCTACGAATTGTAACTGGACCACCATCACTGCCTCCAATGGTATGGTTAGGGCTAAGAATAAGTTCCATGAAGTCAGGTACGTGTTGCGAAAACAGTCTCAGAAGCGTTCCAAGGTAGATTGGATCTCGACTCGACGGGATCGAATTGGCCTCGGCACCAACGTCGGGGTCGTAATCCGAGTTGTTCTTGCGAATCACCTCGATGACGATTCCTACACCAACTGTCAAAGGATTACCGCCCTTTAGCATATCGGCGATGAGCTTTTCGACGCATGGTTTTGATACCAATTGCCTTGTCAATTCATTCGGCCCAATACAAGACTGTTCGTTTTGTGATGCATTTGCGGAGATTGTGATGATCGCCTTTAAGAAGTCTCCTGCAGACGTCTGGGTTGCCCACGAATGTTCTGAAGACAAGAATGAAAGGAGGATAGGCATCAGGTCTTGAGAATGAAGCCACTAGCAGTGTTAGTAGGAATTAAAACCGGAACTTCAGATCTTACGTCAACAATTCCTTGTCCTCCTTCGGCCTTTTCCAAACTGATAATCTTCAACAGAAGGTCCATGACCATTGGCGAGTCCACATGTTGAAGCATGTCTTTTACAGCTCCATCCAGAGATTTGAAAAGCTCCAGCATTTCCTCGGTCTTCTTGTCCAGCAATGCTTCATTGACCTTGGTGAAGTAACTTGCCTGGAGAGGGTCTAGTGGCGGAGGTAGCTTGAGGAAATCCCAAAACTTTCGCAGTAGCTCTTGGTTCTCCATCAAAGCTTCAGATATTGACCAATTGTCGGAGGACAGGACTTCAGCCGAAACGTATGCATATCTCGTTCGTTTCTTCTCCTTCTCATCCCCTTCATCTTCAGATTCTCTGGTGATTGAAAATGACCGTTCTTTTCCCTTGCCTTCCGATTCCTCCTCATTTTCTTCAGCGGCCTCGGGCGCTGGCGCTTCTGGGGCAGGATCTGCCTTTGGAGCGATAACATATTCTAATAATTTCTCTAATACCTTCTCCTCTCGTAGATACTCGATGAGTTTCGTGTTATGTTGCTTCAGCTCCTGGATCAGATCGCTCTCATCTAGCAATTCTTCAAGGGTGACATCTGGCTTGTCGAGTATCGTATCGATAGTGGAAATGTTGGCGTAACCGCCAAATCGCCAGAACATTTTGTCTGTTTATGTGACTGGCCTTGAATGCCACCGGTAATATGGTGGGCGATCAAGGAAAGGATTGTTTTGGCGAACGCAGGATATCCGAAGGTTGGGCATGCGAGTATATCGTGGATTTCGCTAGAAGCCGCAAGCAGATAAACGTCACTTGCCTACCAAACGCCTATATTGATGCGAGTCGCGCTCCAAATTGATCTCTGATCGTATCGTGATTCGTAAGGAAGATGCTCTGCTCGTGAGGGTGTCTGCAGCCCTTGTCAGTAAGGGAATCAGCCTGTGTGGGTATTGGCAATGCAAGTTGTCGTCACACGTGAGAGCAAGGCTCAATCTGCGCGCAAGTCCGCTACACCGAGCGCTTTGGGGCATAGGACAACATACAAAGAATGGGCTGAAGAGCAAAGGCACTGATCGGGGGCACCGGTTGAGATCGTGTGCCGGGAATTAAGGTAGAGCGACAGGATATAATGAGGCTCTAAAGCGCGGGAGCTGGAGAACCACCGATGTTGTAATCCGACAAGGACTAAACACGCGCACACTGATGGGAAACCCGGGGTATCAAAAGAACAACAAGAAAGGAATAGAAGTACAGCGTGCGTCTCTGGAGTAGGCGGAGGGATGAAGATCGAGTCCGCTGGTGAGATGGTGGTATGTACGTGGTGGAGGAGCAAAGCTCTGATATGGAGCCGGGTTTAGTCGAAATCTCTCCGGCCCCTGTCTTTGTCTTCACTTGAGGTGGTGGTGTAGGGTAAGCCGCGACTTGAAGCCCCTATTGTCCTGACTCGAAGCGGAGAAAAGGCGGCGGGCAAGGGCGAGGGTAAAAAGTAGGTTTGGATGGGATTGTGACAATTTCCATCACTAGGATATCTTTGTGAATGTGAATATGAAGACAATTGTCCAAATGCAAAATACAGAGCACAGGACGTCCATGTGCATAGATTGAACCCTCGCTGCCACGTCTTAACCCTTTCGAAACAATTCGACTGGAGGCTGCAATGACACGTGACACAGGCAAACCCCCTGTCGGTTCAGGTGATGACGGAAGACGCCTCGAGCTTTGATGCACAACGCAGCCTTACACGGATCAGAAGACAGTCAGTCCTAGACAAAGTAATATCAGTGCTTTTTTACCTTCACCAGACCACCAGCCAGGTAGATTCTCAATCAGAGATCCACTGCCCCCGAAGATTACCTTTGACACCTCGTCCGACCACTTCCCCGCCACCACCCGCGCCATCCACGCCGTATGCAGCAGCAGGCTCGCAAGCCAAGAGCCCCTCACGAGTCAATAAACTCTCAGACAACGCGCTTGTACGTGTGCATGAAGGCAGCAGCCTGACGCTAAGACAACTACTGCTTGCTCAGGCATCTATCGACATTTGATATATTCTCCAGCATTGAGGGTATTGCTCGTACTGCTGCGTCTGCGCATTCGATAGCCAATCTAGGAAACCCTCTTCACGATCAAGATGAATAGGCTGTTCGGCGCAAAGAGCTCGGCTCCTAAGCCTACGTTAGGCTCAGCGATATCAAATGCAAGTCTACCAGAACGACCTCGAACCCCCAACAGGAGCTAACCGTCCCTTAGGTAGATGAGCGCGTCGCCTCCATCGACGTGAAGCTTGCAAGCATCAATGCGGAACTATCCTCCTACCAAATGAAGCTATCCAAGATGCGAGACGGACCCGGCAAGACCGCAATCAAACAGAAGGCGCTGAAGGTGCTACAACGGCGAAAGATGTACGAGTCGCAGCGTGACCAGCTGCAACAGCAATCATGGAACATGGAGCAAGCGAGCATGATGCAGGATAACCTTAAGAATGTCATGACGACGGTAGATGCCATGAAGACGACGAACAAGGCGCTCAAGCAACAGTATGGCAAGATCAACATTGACAAGATCGAGCGCATGCAGGATGAGATGGCGGATTTGATGGATATTGGGAATGATATTAACGAAAGTATTAGTAGGAGCTATGATGTACCTGAGGATGTGGATGAGTCTGAGCTCGACGCAGAATTGGAGGCGCTTGGAGAAGAGGTTGAGTTGGAGGGCATGTATGGTGCTAGCGAAGCCACGCCGAGCTTTATGGTGGACGAAGTACCACAGTTTATTGACGAGCCGCCGCAGAAGGAGGGTCAAGTCAAGGAGGCTGCTGGCTGAGGGAACTTAACCTCAGACTTTTCAAGGCGTTTTTGGTGTCCCAGAGAGCGGTATTTTGCTAGTGGGTTTAAGCGACGTTATGAAGGCAGATGCAGACAAAGCTGTCTGGCTGAATGATCAAGAATGCGGTACCTAATTTAACAGGCTCTAAGCGTACTACAAAATGCAAGCCTGTGTCTATAATCCTACAAATGGGTACAAATAGCATTACCAGTTGCAATACAACCGGGGCATTTAGTAGAAGTATCCCAACTGGACTCCATTCTCTCACCCATATCCATAGCCACATTCCCGTCCTGTGTTCCCACAACCTCTTCTATAGGCCAGCGCAGATAACGTTCCCATCTCCCCGTCTCGCCGCCAAGGAACTTGATCAAAGTACTGAGCAGATTATCAGCAATGCCCCTACACCACCAGACAGAGTCTAATCTCTTCAGCATAACGCAATAGCTTGCTAGGATGAGCAGAGCTTCAGGGACGCGATCCTCAACCAAAAGAATAAACTCCTCAGGGACCAACGTCATCCATGCCAGGGTTGCGGCATGGGGGCTGATGTCGTTGTGCATCAGTGAAAGCGAGCAGACACTCTTCAGCATATGCAAAGTCATTTCCAGCGTCATCTTCACCGGACCCGGGATAATGTCTTCGGAACGCCAAGATTCGGCAACGAGATCAAGAGCAGTCTGTTCTCTCGGTGGTAGAGTGACTGGAGCGTTTTCTTGAAAGCCGGCCCAAGGACGGAAGAGCGGTGCTAGAGCGCCGGATCCAATCCAGGGCCAGATGACGTGTAGGACAGCTCGGTTGCCCTTGTGCAATTTCATCCATTGGAGATGCTGCGTGTCTAGCGCTTCGGAGGACCTTTGCGGTAGCAGAAGCAGATCGCTATCTGATGTTCGGCTTTGGGTTGCCCATGTGTGTACTGTCAGGAGCGTGCAGAAAGCAAAGCATGCATCGCAATTCTCCCGACTAAGTTGAGTTATCATCGGCTGGAAGCCGGAGAGCTATTTCGTATCAGCATCAGTTTCATGGATAGGAATGTACATTGAGCAAGACAGAGAGTTCAAATGCAAGTACTAAAGCAGAAGACGTACCCCCAGGTCGTGATGAGTAGTAGAAGCGAAGTGAAATTCGGCCGCTCGTTGAGGCGTAATGTGTGCAAGGTGAAGCGCCGAGAGCGATAGAATTTCGTGCATGAGGAAAGGATTCCTGAATCCAAGCTCAACAATAGTCGTCTTGAACAAATTACTCTCCTTCAAAGCCTCGGTAAATGTCTCCTGGCCAGTGGCGCTGACCCAGTGATTAAACAACTCTAAATCCAACATGGTAAAGGGTCCCCGGTACTCAGGGTTCTGTGAATACTCTGACGAAGTTTGCAATGTTGATGCCAGTGATGCTGGTGTTGCGTATGCATCTTCTTGTGGACTATTACTCGACGCCCCACGAACCGGTTGGGCCTGCAGGTACGAGCACTCTGTTTCGTAGTGCTCACACTTTCGACATACTGGTTTTTGTTCGTCGCACTTGAGCCTTGGAATCAGTAATCAGTCGAATGGTGATATCTCGGAGGCAGTAAGGAGGACCGCATGCAGGGTTAATGAAGGGTCTATGGTAGTCACGAGTACCAACCCACCAACCAAAAGCAATAGCGAATGTAATAAAAGAAACGAGTAAACAGAAGACTGGCACCCATGAAAGATTTGCCATGGGAGAGTCTACCTCTTTGATGGTTTTTACCGTGACACTTGTCAACCTCAACCACCACCTTTCATGATACGCAGGTTTAAAGAAAACGCCCAAGAGGTGGTAACAATTTCGATTCATGAAATGCCTGAATAGCCTCAATGGTACCATACCGAGTTGGTTGTTATAATTGAAGAACCAAAGACATAATAAAGAATTTTCACTACGAAGTAAGAACATAAAGGCCTTGCGGCCTAACATACCTTGATCTTCCTCTGCTTACACTGTACACAGCCAGTCCGGCTCTTGTGATGCGGCCTCCGCGGCTTTGTCTTACGGATTTCCGTATCGTCCGCCATCGAGAGTAAGAGAATTTAAGACTGAGGGGCTCCGAGTCAGTGTGATCACAAAAAGCAGGAAAGAGCTATCCGTACTTCGGATGTGCTGTAAGCGGTTCCTAGGTGAAGCACGTTACCTATGCTTTCTCACCGGGAGCTTGCAACGCCGCAGGCTGAGTGAATGATCGTCGTCAAGATAGGCACTCTCTGACCATGCACATACCACGAGACAGATCTTACACCAGCAGATTCCCGGAATGGAATGCTTGATTGACAGTGGAAAAGAATGACGGATCTAGTATACGGCAAACGACGAGAGGATCCTCAGAAGTCTTTAAGACTGTAACGGCGCAGGTTAACCTGAGGCGCAGTTCTCCAGCTTGCGCACACACCAGCGTCAAGCGAACCAACCAGGTCCTGGACGACCCGTAATGTTAATACGAGGACCGGAAGTGCGACCCATGTACGAGCGATGTAAGAGCGATGAAGTGCGGGCAAGCGAGCAAGTGAACGTGCGCCGGTGCTGTAGCCGTGCAATCATAGGTCGAGAAGCGAGAATGCGAGAATGCGACAAAGCGAGAGCGAGAGCGACAACCCGACAAAGCGACGCCCTTCTTGACGCTATTGACCTAGTTTGTACCAAAACTCCTCAACCTTCACAACCCAAGCAAGCCTTAAGCCTTTCTCCCGTGTTAGTGCCTGGGCCCAACCTTCTCCGTTCCTTCATTTTTCATATAAGACTCTACCGCCCTGTTGCCAATTTCACAACATGCGAATCTCTTCACTTCCTCGTCCCTCTGTATCAGCCTGGTATACTTGACCAAGGTCGCTATCGGGTTTGATCCGCAATCTTTGTTGCCATCCCCCAGAACACAGCCTCAGTTCTACTCTGCACGATAAAAAAAAATAAAGACTCCATACGAGGATTATATCGCTTGCCAGTATTCACGATGACGAACTCTACTCACCCCGACATCAACGATCCCAATGCCTTTGTATTCTACAGGTATTCACTTTCGCCTAATCCACACCTACCAAGCTGACACCACCAGATACACTCCCTCCATCCCAGCAGCCATCATATTCATTATTTTATTCCTCGCAAGCACTGGCATGCACATGTTCCAAGCTTACAAAAAGCGAACCTTCTATTTTATCCCTTTGATTATCGGAGGCTTCTGTAAGACACATCTTCGTCGCAGCTAAGTTGCGCATACAGCTAACGTAACTTCAGTCGAATGGATTGGATATGTTGGACGTGCCATGGGCCACTCCGACCCATGGAATCTGAGTCCGTACATCATGCAAGAACTCCTCACTCTGCTCGCACCAGCGCTATTTGCCGCAAGCATCTATATGGTTCTGGGACGCATGATTTCGTTTGTTGAAGGCGAGCATTTGGCACCAATTCGAGTCTCGCGACTTACCAAAATCTTCGTTGCTGGGGATGTCTTTAGTTTCTTGGTCCAATCTTCAGGTATGGGCCTGTAAAAGAATCTGGCCGCTCGATCAGTAGCTAATAAATCTCATAGGTGGAGGTCTTATGGCTTCAGCAGGGTCGATGAACATGGGTAAGAAACTCGTCGTGGCTGGTCTATTCATCCAGATCGTCTTCTTTGGAATCTTCGTCTTCTCCAGTCTCCTATTCCACATGCGAATCAACCGAAACCCAACAACGGCCTCCGAAGCCGTGTCGTGGAAGAAATACATCTACGCACTCTACGCATCCAGCATTCTTATCCTCATCCGATCCATCTTCAGAGTCGTCCTATTTGCAGATGGTAACGACAGCGTACTTGCCCGAAATGAGGCGTTCGTATACGTCTTCGACGGTCTTCTCATGCTTGCTGTTTTGGTCATCTTCAATGCGATTCACCCAGGACAAATCATTGGTAGAAAGAAGAACAGGGATGTTGAGAACGTGCATTTGCAGAACAGCAACAACATCACTAGAGAGGAGATCACAATGGAGAGAAAATAGATGAGTTTATGATTGTAAAAGTTAATGATTGAGAAATTATTTGGCTCCAGCGGTTGTCATTTTCACTGGAGGACATGTTGGGAAACTGTACAACATGAGGGTACCCACAAATAGATTTTAGTTGGGCGTTTGGTAACGATTGCATATAAACAAGTTTAAAAAAATACCTAGTACATCTATTTTTATGCCTCATACTTGCCCATTGGCAAACAGGGTTCTTCCGCCGTCAATAGCGATAGACTAGACACATTGATCAGCATTTTACTTCTACATGGAGTTTGAGTGACTTACTCTCCCATCAACATAAGCACCAGCCTTGGAGCACAAAAACAACACAACACCAGCCATATCGTCTAAGCCACCTGCTCGCTTGGCCGGGACCTTTTGTACGAGGTCGCCAAAGATATCCGCACCGGAACCAGTACCCATTGGATTCATAGCACTCGGAACAACTGCAGGGCAACAAAATCAATAAATCACCCCACTAACAATGCACAGCACCGGAAAAAGGTAAGGACTCACAACCAGGATTGATCCCACAGACCCTAACATACCACCTCGCGAACTTGGCAGCCAGCAACGAAACCAGATGGTCAGTTGCTGCCTTGGTAGCCGCGTAAGACATCATATCCACGTTTGTTGCATTATGCAAGCTGGCGATGCTACTCGTTACCACCACCACACCTCTCCCCAGATCCCTCCCTTTCACACCGGGGCTCACCTCCCTCTCACCTGCCGCCGCGAGCAGATCTAGGAGGGCTACAGACAGGAAATAGTGCGCCATAACATTTACCTGGAAAGAGGAGCTCCAGTCGCTGTAAGAAGAGGACCAGAGCGAGGTCTGGAGCTCTGAGAGCGATGCGGTTAAGGGATTGCAGGCGATAGGTGGATCACGTCGGATGCCGGCGTTGGAGATCAAGATGTCGAGGTGTTTCTCCAAAGAGCGGATTATATCGGCAGTCTGTTGGATGCCATCTTTGGAGGTCAAGTCGCATGAAAAACTGAAGATGGTTTAGCTCTTGCTCTGCTGGCCGTGGACGTGCTATGCTTTGTAGCTATAGCGCTTTCAGGCTTCATTCTCTAGGAAAGAGAGATCACTTGATCTCAGTCCTTTGATTAAGATGTAGCTTTGAGCTTTGAGCTTTGGCCTTCAGGAATGAGATGACCACTTGATCTCAATGTCGTAACTGAGACGTCCTGAAATCAAGATTCATCACGACGAAAAGAGAAACAGATAAAAACTCACGCACAAGCAACCCCGCCGCTTTCCTTTCCGAGCGCACATAACTCTTCCTGAACAGCTTCGATAGGATCACTCTTAAGTCCACAGACATAGACCTTGGCACCATTTGTCACGAGACCCTGTTACATATCAGTTTACGCGACGATATATCGAGGTTGAAATAGCGAGATGAAGGGAGGCGATTCGAGGGTTTGGAGTTACGGGAAGGGTATTACCTTGGCTATCATAAGCCCAATCCCGCTCGTTCCTCCCGTGACCAATGCCACACTGCCTTTTACAGAGAATAGGGACGGAATTGCTGTTGAAGCCATGATCTATGCTTCTCGCAGAGCTAGTCCCAGGGTGACTTGAGATGTGTGACCTTTGGTTGCAGATTTGAAATACGAGAGGCAGTAGAGAGAAAGTCCGTCTTGAAAAATCAAGATTGTAAGTGCTGCGTGAGAGTTTTATTGATTGAAATGTGTGTATTTCCTTTCTTCAAGACCCAAGAACATTCAAGGTGGGGGATGCAATCATCCATCCGTCGCTCTTAATCATCGTCGTGCTCGTCGGACACTCCGACAAGCGAAGAAGCGACCAAATAGTCCCCGAAAGGACTTTCTCTTCCTTTAACCTAAAGTGACAAGAGGCCTCGAGAAGCCGCTTGAAATATATCTTCGCCAGCATCCAATATCTGGTTTGAGTATCTCAACAAATGCCTCCAACCCCACCCATCTCACTGTTCAAGGAATCAAGCCCCACTTAAGATCACGTGCAGTAATTTTGATTTCTAAGCAGCCTGCGAGCTAACTCGTCATATGGCATGAATTTGGGCGGATGCTCGTCCAAAGAGTGGTTCATGAATATTGGCAATGGTATTACTGTTGCTGATTAGGATATAACAGTGAGTAAAAGAGTAAGCTGTCTCCACATTATGTTTGGCAAGAACGTGTATATAAAGTCGTGTTCCCTCTCTGCTGAGAGCGAGTATAAGCATACCTCTATCTCTACCATACTTCAAACCACACCAAATCTCAAAAGGCACCTGTCCTCCAGGATGTCTCTCACAATCTCGCACGTAAAATCCATCATGGACCCTTGTAGCCAAGGTATTTGGGAGCCATTCCTATCCTCCATCGCACCAGATGTGCATTGGTGGATATCATCCGAAGTGCAAGACCCGTCGGTACCAACCGGGATCTATGTAAGCTGACCTCCTTTGGACATCTCTATATAAACAATTCTCCCCAACAGAGAGAATATAGGCCAAAGAAGCTGATTGGTGCCAAAGAATTTTGCAGAGTGGAAACATGCTGTTAATGTTCGCGTATTCGGACGGTTGAAAGACGGACACCAGGATATGAAGGTATTGGATATCGATGTTGTTGGGCAGAAGGCATTTGTCGAAGCGGAGGGGAAAGCCACGCAATTGAACGGGAAACCGTACAACAATCGGTATGTAATTGCCTGCGTGAAGTGAAAGAAGAACGGTATAGTGTAGTCGCTGATATGAGTAGCTTCTGTTGGATCTTGTTCTTTGATGAGGAGAGTAAGAAGATTGTTAAGATTCGGGAGTATATGCATACTGCGCTGACAAAGGAGGTCTTGGGCACGAATGAGGGCCCCTAAACTGAGGAGGGTTTAGTCAAACTCGGAAGGTTTGTAGAACCAGTAACATGGATAGCTTCTTGAGTAGAGTTATGAATCCTTCTTGCTTATACAAGCTCTCGTTGCCTTCGTCCCAGTATCTCATGAACTTGGTAAACACAGCACCAGCTGCTTCACTCTCGTTTGTTGTTTAGATCCTCTAAGCATCGGAAAGTCGGCCTTGAAGCATTCCTCCATGGCAATAAAACTAGCCAATGATTTCATTGTTGACTTCCCCATTACTATGCTTCCACAAGAGCTGCCTGACAAAAGTTGCTGTAGGAAAGGATGAATCTGGTCTACCATAGCGTCAAACGTCTCTTTTTCATCTTGATCTCCGAAGAATCGCTGTGATTGGATCACATCCGTGTGGTTCGATAGCAATGCTTCCGTCCATCCATGCAGGCTTGCTGCCAAGCTATTCCCCATTGTGGGCAGCATGAGGACGATATATATCCAAAGGGACCAGAAGACATGGTCCCAGTCTGCTACCAGAATTGACCAGTCCAGAGGCAGTGGCTCTTCTTGTTCTTGTGAGATGATATTCTCGACATGCTTAGAAATGCTTGGATTTAAATTTGCTAGCCAGTTAAAGGCACCCTCCAAGGAGAGTATTCCAACTCCTGTAGGGGCAATAGATTTGCGGTCGATGTCGGGTAAATACATGTATACAGAACTCTTGTGGCTGAACAGGCTCTGGATTATCTCATCCAGTGGCGCAAGCGCATTCCGTATAACGCGCATTTGGCGCGTGCGATACTCCATTGCAAGCTTTTGATTGTAATTTGAAGGCAGCTCGAGACTCTCGCCTCTCTTTCTGAGTTTCTCAAGATCCGTCTGTAATTTATCTCGCAGAAGGATGTGAGCAAGAATCATGGATCTAGCCAGAGGTCCTCCGAATGGGCTTGCTGATGCTTCAGGATTGAACGGTTCCACACCTTTTATATTTTTCTCCCGCATATTTGCCAGAGACGCCAGCAGTAGATTTAACAAGCCATCCGAGAAATATCTCAAATGCAAAGGCCGGTCATCCTCGCAAAGGCGAGGTTTTGAAAATATTATATGCATCCCTTCAGCTTGTGATTTACTTCCTGAAATAGCAGTTCCCGTTGCCAGCTTCAGATTAACGGTGTCCTCGTTGATTTCGATAGGTAGCATGAAGCCATAGCCTACAAGCAGCTCGCTATTTGATTTGCTTCCATAGTTGTTGAACACTTCGTCATTCTCCGCAATGTCCTTGCTGCTCCAGAGACTGACACTGTCGTGTTCGTGGTCGTATGTTTTGCTATGGGTCCATTTAACAAGGTGTGGCTGCGTAGGCATATGGTTGCCAATGTCGAGAACTGGGTACAACACCGAGAACGCATCTTCATTCTCGGCATCAAGCTCTCCCCAGGCTATACAGTCATCAGCAGCTGATTTTTTTTGAAGCATACACACTTACGTTCTGGGAGGGTTAGTGAAGGGCGGAAGCTTCGAGTGCCAAAAACAGCTGCAGCCCATTGATAGAGGTTGAAAGTAAACATGTGCCAGTTCTCCTGTTCCTTCAATAATTGAAAGCCTGTGAAATATCCACTCTCCCAGATCTCTTTATACTTCCGGACTGCAGGCTCAGCATTTGTGCCGCTCAAGTACTTGAGGTCTTCTTCCAGCCAGAGGATTGCGGTTCCCAGACGTTCAGGCTGGTTTGGTTGCGGCAGAAGTCTGATATAAGGGTACCAAAACGACTTCTCACCCATAAGATATTGTTGCATGAGGAAGAAATAGCCAATGATAACTTTTCCCAAAGGATTATGGTCTGGAAGAGCTAGAAAAGTACTAGGAAATGGTACTGAATCATGCCGAGAGAAGGTTGGTGATGCATCTATAGCATTCAGATATGAAAGTGATATGGTATACGGACAGCTGACAACCTTGTAGAAAGAGGCATCTTCTTCCGGTCTCTTGATCCTTTGTCTCGCTTGAAACCCATAACCTTCAGATTGGCCAAACCAGTAGATATGAATAGAAGGGTGTAGCTGGCCTCCATGAGCCAGCCACCAGTGTTGTAAACTCAGGATTTCGGGAGAAGGTTTGGGGCTCTGGTCTTCTTCCATCTTTAGATGAGGAACGCTCGTGTGAGCCAATGGTCACCTAGACTGGCCACACAAGGAAATCCTCTTGAATAATTATCTGTGTGGATATGCTCTTCTTATGATTGAGGAAGCATAACAGTTTGAAGAAGAATTGGCAGAGCGTAGTAATAGTTGTAGGAGACGCAAGCCAGCTTGGATGCAAATAAATCTTTTGGCGCAGCATAAGCGAGATGTACAGGTACAGGGATTTCAGCAAGAGAGCAAGTAAGGTAGGCATATGAGAAGCGCCCGTAGCATTTCGATGCCTAGCTGTGCCGCCTTACGAATATTGTGATAACTGCGGCGTATAAATATAGGATCACTATGCCTCCCCTTCATTTGATGAGACAACTTATACTGAGCTTGAGAGTTCTCTTCCTCCGTTTGCCGAAGCTTTAGTGCTTTCGCGCTAAGCCTTTATGATGACCTCACCCCAATCGCTGAAAGGCCATCTCGAGCCACTTGCACAACCGCTACCCATCACAACTAGGATCTACAGCTTCCTCATCCTCTGGAGTTTGAAGATCGCAACCTCGATAGCCTTGAAGGTCCTACGATGCTTCAGCTCCACCCCCAAAGAGCTCCGACCCCTCATTAAGAGCTATCCGTGTCGACCCGCCTTGCAACATCGGATTTGCATACCTAGCTCATACCAAACTGGCACATTGCCTTTGTACATAGACTTCCATGGCGGTGGATTTGCACTATGCGATGCACAATTGGATGATGAGTTCTGCTCCGAATTTGCAAACACATTCAATGTCCTTGTCGTGAGTGTTGAATATGGCCTAGCTCCAAGAAACATGTTTCCTGGTCCTACGAATGATGTCGTTGCTGTATCCTCCGCTATAATCAATGACTTGAGTCTACCGGTGGATAAGGAGCGTGTCGTATTGGGAGGGTTCAGCGCCGGTGGGACCTTGGCTCTCTCTGCAGGACAGAGCTTGGACTTGCACGGGAAGATACATGGAGTCGTCTCCTGGTATCCCGTCGCCGACTACACGCTTAGCCCGAAGGAAAAGCAGATGTCAAGGCCATATCGGCATGCGAAGGACACCGACATGTTCAAAGACTTTGCACCGGTGTTCGATTGGGCCTTTATACCTCGGGGACAACCATTGAAGGACCCTCAGTTGAGCGTCCGATATGCCGGGCCCAAAACCCTTCTCCCGAAATGGATATACATGGTCGGAGCTCAGTATGACATGCTTGCTAATGAGGCTCGAGATTGTATCTTTGATATTGCGAATATCAATGCAGATGAGCGTGGACTTGGGCGAGAAGGGTTTGAAAAGGATACCTACAAATGGTCACTTGTGACAGGTGTCAAGCATTCATTCATGCACCAAACCGGGGACTGTAAGGGCGAGGATGAGGTTATGCGAGTGACAAGGCGACGGGAGATGATGCAAGCAGTAGCAAAATGGCTTTTCAACGGCCCTTTCAGTAGCACCCCGCCCGTGACTGAGGGATTCAAAGTCTGCAGCTCGTAGATGCTGCTAAGGACAGAAGTAGATTTAACATAGTAAATAAGTCTGTTGTCTGGAATCCTGATCGAGTGCTGTACCATCCGCAGAGGCATCAGAATACTGCTTCAGGATCCCATTTCCTTGAAGGGAAGATACAAATATCCTGTTTTCCAGAGCTAGAGGATACGAGACAAGTACCAACGAGGCACAATGACGCCGCATAAGCACGGCAAGTCTTCCGAGCCTTGTATCGTCGATATATGCATATCAGGCCATCACAGCATCGTCCTGCGCTACCATATCAGATCGATCAGATAATTCTCAACTGCAGCGTGAGAAGTTGTGATGTAACTCAACCATACTCAACTGAGCAGCTCTTAAGAACAGCAAACCCGATGAACACCCACGTGTGCCATCCAACCTCCAAGAGTTGACTACCCATAAGCTCCCGATGCGCCACCCCGCAGTAAGACACGGAAGCTTTGCCAATCAACTCTGTAGCAGCCAGTAGCGCGGGGTTCTGCAACACGGCAAGGAAGGTGGAATGTTCCTGGATCTGTACAGCAGTCTTCAATCCAGCTGAAATGGTGCAAGTCTCTCGGTGGGATCTGCTGTGCAAGCACGACAAGCTTTCCTGAGCGGGGCATAAAGTAAGCTGGGGATGAAGCTATAATACCCAGCTCTGTACATCTCCCAAGCTTTTTTCTTCTGCACTGCCTGCCTACAGCTGTTTTCTCTATTGACCTTGATCCTGGTCTCTGTCAGAACTGTGTATTCAATTTATGGTTAATTAACCTTGTATAATCCAAGCAAATCGTGTAAAGATGCACTTTCGGTCGCTTATTACTGCCACGGCAGCTATTGCTTCCCTCGCCAATGGCCTCAACATTCTGATCACTGTAAGTCATCTTGTAGCTTTTGCGGTATTGGGCGATACTGAAATTCCCAGAATGACGATGGGTTTGGAGTCTCCAATATCCGTGAGTTTTACAAGGCCGTGAAGGCATTTGGACACAACGTATACATCGTCGCCAGTACTTCCAACGAAAGTGGTACAGGAGGAACCGTAGTCTTTACTACGGCCAAGAACCTTACTGCCGATACTGAATTCGGTGTGTGATAAACCCTGCTGAACTCTCAGGCCGAAGACTTATCAAATACAGGAATTGTCAAGGCAGGCGCACCATCGGTTGGCACTGATCCCAACGACTCCCACATCTGGTATTACAATGGTACGCCCAGCGCTTGTGTTCAGGTAGCGCTGGACTACATCTTACCCAACTTTACCAACATCACCACTCCAGACCTCGTTCTAGCCGGTCCCAATTTTGGTTGGAACCTAGGGCCCTTCCTGTACACGCTCTCCGGCACAATCGGGGCGACCTATACCGCAGTAGAGCGCGGCATCCCCGCCATCGCCTTCTCCGGTGGCTATTCAGTGCAAACGCCTTATTTCCAAGTGAACACCACCACGGCAGCAGGCCTTAAGGACCCCGCAACTATCACGGGTCAGCTGAGCGCCAACCTGGCTCAGCAACTCATCCTGAATGCTGCAGCGACTGGCTCGAAGTTGATGCCAGTTGGGTATGGCATTAGTGTCAACCTGCCATACATCACGTCTTTCGCCAACAGTTCGTGCGTCAACCCGCCGTTCATCCAGACCCGCATGACCGGCGGTGCAGACGTAGACGGTGCGTCTTACAACGCGACGTCCGGGCTCTTCACCTACAAGAACATTGTCGACGCAGGTCTGAACACCTGTATCAGCGGCGACTGCTCCCTACCTGGCGAGACAAACATCTTGAACATAGGATGCCAAAGTAGCGTCAGTATCTTCTCGGTCGACTACGATGCACCAACGTCAGTTTGTAGCCAGGGAAGCGCAACCGCAGATCTCAGAGCGCTCCTGCAACCACTCGTTCAGTATGTGAACTCGACGAACTTGATCGGCGGGCTAAATGGCACGAGTGCTGCTCCTGGTACGGGGAATGCGACGTCGACGACAGGTGGAGGGAATGCAACGTCCACGGGCATCTCGCCCACGGCCTCGACTTCAGCGCCAGTCTCGAATGTGGCGGGCCAGATGGCCGCGTTCTCTTGGGTTAGTGTAGCTAGTTGTCTGGTGCTAGGAGCTTTGTTGAACCTGTGAAGCTTAAAGTGAGTGACATATTACAACCATCAATGAGACTATAAACTATCTCTTGTCAAACCGCAACGGGGCTGTAAAATCATCTGTGTCAAATCTCGCAACCAAGACGACGGAGAGTAAGGTCCGGGTTCTTATTTTCGTACAGTGAATTAATGCACCCATAATCTATTTATTTATTCGTTCATTCGCTCCGCTCATTCCTCTCCACCGCCCCCGCCAGCCTGTCTCGCGGCCTTAGCCGAACAGATATCATCGACTCTCAAGAGCAGGCACGCACTCTCTACGGCCGTCTTGATACTCTGTAACTTGACTGCCTCTGGTTCCCAAACGCCATACTCCTTCATATCAACCAGAGCACCCTTGTCGCCATCAATTCCCCAGGTGCTGTGGCCCTCGGCATGCTTTGCGCGTAGAGCAGTGAGTACGCGGACTGGTGATGCACCGGCGTTCTGGATCAGCGTGCGTGGGATCACCTCCATGGCTTCGGCAACGGCCTTGTATGGCCATTGCTGGACACCTTCAATGCTCTTTGCTAATTGGCCCAGACGGACGGCAACGGCCATCTCGGTGGCTCCTCCACCTGGTGAGAGGCGTGGGTGGAACATGACGTTTCGTGCCACGGCCATGGCATCTGCCAAGTTGCGGTCGATCTCGTTCAGGATGTCCTTGCTTGGTCCTCGGAGAAGGATGGTGCAGGCCTTCGGGGTCTTGCATTTGGTAAGGAAGGTGAAGTACTCGTCGCCAATCTTCTCGATCTCGAACAGTCCGCATTGGGTTCCCACATCTGACTCTTGGAGGTCGTCAACTCGGTTTACTACGGTTGCACCAGTTGCACGGGCGATTCTGTTGTTATCTGTTTTTCTAACACGGCGAAGAGCTGTGACGTTGCCCTTGAGGAGATAATGTTGTGCGAGATCTAGATGTGTTAGTAAATGGTATGACAGTACTGGAAACGACCTACCAGAAACTCCCTTCTCAGTAATGACAAGATCTGGCTTGAGAGCCAAGACAGCATCACACATCAACTTCACCTGCTCCTCCTCAATTTGCAATATGCGGTTCCAGTCCTCCTCCTTGCTAATCTCAATATTCGTTTGCGACTCTCCCTTCTTGTACTCCAACGAACAATCCAGCAAGACAATTCTGGGGTTCTCTATCCGTCTTCGCATCTTTGGGTGCGTAATATCCTTGTTCAGCATAACACCATCCAAGACTCTGCTATCCTCAATCTCTCCACCTGGAATCTTCTCCACGCGCGCATATCTCTTGATGTCTACCTCCTTTTTGCCACCTCCAATCTCGTGGGTGACAGTTCGTACAGCCTTGAGAGCAAGACTGCACATAAGTTCGGACCAGCGAGAGACGAATTTTGTGCCGATGGATGACGAGATGAGTTGGTACATGGCTTCGTCATCGTTAATATCGACTGGGAGGGAGATCTCTTCGATAATCTCCAAGGCATCCTTAAGGGCGTTCTTGAAGGCAGAAATGATAACAACGGGATGGATATTTCGCTCCAGTTGAGGAAGGGCTTGTGCTAGGATCTCACCAGCTAGATGTCCATTTATTAGCTTTCTCCACTATTTTGTATATCTTCGGTTTCTCACTCACCAAGAATGATAACAGTCGTAGTTCCATCTCCAACTTCCTCGTCTTGCGTCCTGCTCAATTCAATCATACTCTTCGCCGCCGGATGCGAGACCTCGATTTCTCTCAAGATAGCATGGCCATCGTTGGTCAAGACAATACCACCCATAGGATCCAACAGCATCTTCAACATAGCCTTTGGTCCTAAACATGATCGGATGATATCTGCGACACTACACGTCCATCCTGCGGTCAGCTTTCCTCGTTCTACTTTGCGTCGCCGCCCCATACAGGCTTGCATGCTCGTACTAGGAGGGGTGACTTACGTTTTGGCTGCTGAGATATTGGATAATTGTGCTTTCCGACCCGTTTGTCTATCACCACTCTGGGTGTCTAGGAAAGAATCAGTATCGATCCCAGACTAGGTATCCGCAAGCTTGGAGAGCTTCCAAAGCTGTATCAGGCAGCGCAAAAAGACGAACGGAAACTTACTCATAACCACAACAGGAGCCTGCATCTTGGAAGATGTTCGCGGTGGTATCTGCAAGCTACGTTCTAGTTGAGAAAATGACAAGGGGCTGCGTTCGTGGGTACGTGAGGTTCCTAGAAGCAAGCTTGCTGGCGCTGGCTGCACTGGTCGACGCGGTTTTCCTTAGAGGTCGCGTTGAAAATATTTAAACAATCACGTGATATGTATTTTTTTGGCGAGAGGATATCCAGGGGTGTATCGCGGCATCTACTCGTTGTCTTGATCTTGACTTCGTAGGAGGTAGCTAGTTGACTTTCTTACAATTTCATCTCTCTACTAGCAACCATTACTCCAAGCATATATTTATCGCCTATCAAAACACTGGCATCGTTAAACCCTCTTATTCTCATGCCACCCGCGCTGTCTGAAGCCATTCCCATTCTTATATTCATAACAATCATATCCTCATAGCTAGGCATACAAAGCAAGTGTAGAACTCTGGAATTGCTAGGCAAGTACCACTAAGTTTCTTTCCGATCTGCAAATTAGAAGTCGCTATGAATTTAGGCAGAACTAGGTAATAAAACATTTTTGCTGGCTTAACAAACTACACAATCGCGGCAATCCTATCCGAATGATATATCTGCTATAGTCAGTATGTGTGTTGGCCAAGGGTACAGATGTCACTCACCAGCATATACAGGAGCACGCCAAGCTTTTGCTTTGGGCTTTGCCTTTATAGTTTCCTTGCCTGAGCTACTCCTGCTCGAAGTATTCCCCTCCGTGCCACCTCCACTTGTAGGTCTTGTACTCTGAGCTGCAAAACTGCCATTCCTACTCAATTTGCTATCAAGCTGATAGATTGGACTCTGGAATACCGACATATCATACGGGTTGACCCCAGGTGTGATGACTGGTGGTGTACTTGCAATGACTGGGACATCGGTGGCTGCAGCGATTGCGCATGCTTCTGCTGCTGCTCTCTGGCTTGCCAAGCGTAATTCTTCGAACCCGAAGTTCCACTTGTTTGCATCTATCTTTCTCTCCATGCAGTGGACCTTTTCTGCCTCCAAGCTGCAGCCGGTAGTTAGGATCGTCTTCAATTGCTCGGATACCTCCGACCCCGTAGGTCGGTCTGCAGGGTCAGCGCTCAGCATTTTGGCACATAGGCCCAACATGTCCCTCACTCCTCTAAAAAGCTTATCTTCCTTCTTACTCGCATCCTTCGCTAAGGTCTCCATCCACTTCTCAACCTGTCCCAGGTTCTTGTGAAAAGATGAATCTGGGAGACCTCCACCACGTCCTGGAGTCTTATTCTTAGAAGATCGATGGGACGCAAAGTTTCTCGACGAACGTTTCATCAGGAAGGTAATTATCTCTAAGAAGATAGTACCGAGCGAGAAGATGTCTGCCTTCTGAGGATCATGCTTGCCAGAACCATTCCCTCGCTTCGGACCTGCATCATTTGAGCTTGTAGATGAGGTGAGAATTGATGCAGTGTCGGTTGCAAGTACTGGTGATGGCGGAGAACTGAGATTGGAAGGAGGGCCCGATCGTCGAGTGCTAGGTCTCGAAGAGGTGGGTTGTGGTACAGGCGAAGGTCCTACGTGTTCGGGTGGACCATAATTGTATGCTTCTTGATCGAATCCTTTCTTCTCGCCTCCAGACAAAACGGTCGAGAACACACCAGCGTCGCCAAAGAAAATCTGATTATCGATATCAAGTAGTACATTTGAAGGTTTGATGTGGAGGTGTGCACGACCTTTGCTATGAAGGAAAGCCAACGCGTCGGCCAAGCAGTACAACCAATTCAGCAGCAGGTTTCGACGATCGGTCTTGGGAAGGATCTTGAAGGAGGGTGGCGTGGTCATTAGGAAAGATTTCAAAGTCGTATCGTAGACAGGAGTGAGGAGAAGATACCCGTATCCTTCGTGCTCATAAGAAGCCCATAGAGACAACAAATGATCATGCTCTATCGCCTTCATGGTATCAACCACGTGAAGAAAATCGGCTCGAGACATTTGACCAGCTGCATCTCCGATCTGGACTCGCCGCCGAAGTAGAACCTCATCTGGTTTGCCTGGGAGGTGCACCTTGTCGATATTCTTGTTCAACAGATTACTAACAGGTACCTTTTCTGCTAATTCGAGAGGAACAAACTCAACATCGTCGTAGAAGTTGTGGTCGCCCTTCTGAATGGCCCTCAGCAGATAAAGGAACTGCCGTTGGAAGAACCTCCTCTCCACTTTCTCATCCTTGTCGTAAGTCAACTGCAGTCGCTCCACCTGATTGAAAGGAACTGGGAGATCATCATCATCCCAACTATCATCAATAACACCAAAGATCTGATCTGGAACGCCAAGGTCTACCAAAATCAAGAAGAAGCGTTTGGCCTTCTCCTCGATCCATTCCATGTAAGTGTCATCAGTGAGGCCTCCGCCAAAGCCGACGGGCCTGTCTAGCCGAAGCTGCTCATCAGGACGAAGCTTGGACGCAACGAACTGTCGGTTGACGGTGGCCTGGATTTTCTCATCCCACCACATGATATTGGGAGCGTCGAGCGAATGTCCATTTGCATTTCTTACAGAATTCTCGGCGCCGGTAAAGGAGATATATGTGTGAGAGGAGCGCTGGGTCTTGCGCAGCTCTTCAGCGTTCTTGACCAGGGAAGGTCGTCGATAATCCATGGTCGGCCGTAATCGATATCACCAGCTCAATAGGCTAGGGTTCGCCGGATAGCTGGTGCTGATAGTGGTGGCTCAGACCAGGATTGGCTGCGGACGTCAGAGATAAGGCTCAGACGGAGCTCGGTCAAGGGTATTAGTAGTAAGGCGTGGGATGTTGTAATGCCCTTTGGTTTCCTGGCTGATATCGTCGCTTTATAAGGCTCAGAGTTGTCCCTAGGCCGTTAGATGTTACTGTGCAATACCGTCGCGTCTCTCTGCCCCGTCAACGCTTCCATGTGACAAAGGGACTTGTGCAGGAGGCGCGGCTGTGCGAACTTGCTTTGCATGATACACGGAAGCAGGCTCGATGGCGCTGAAGAGAATTCCAAGGCAGGTCAGTGGCAAAACGAAAGACTGGAATGGAGAGAACGAGAAGGGAGAGATGGGGAGAGAAGAAGATCGCGGGGATGGCCTTGAATGACAAGTCCAAGCAAAGCACAACGAATGAGGGTAATCAGAGTCTTCACATATGATGCTGGCTGTCTTTTCTTTTGCCTGCCGATGCAGACACCTCACCTCACCTCAGCGCGTGGCCGTCTGGTGCAGTATTTGGAAGTGTGAAGTGGAGATGGGAAGCGATGAAAATTGGCGGTTGGTTGGTTGGCTGGCTGTAATTTTGTGAGATGGGGAACTGGAATTGGCGATGATGGATCGTTTCTTGCTGCTGCTCCAGCTCGCTTCCCGTGAAAAGCAATTCTTATCTGCTATCCTTGTTCCTTGTTGGCGCACATGGGAATAAATTGGCTATAATTTGGATTGGAGCCTAGGAGACGAGAGATTACGGGGTATAAATAGGACCTTGAAACACTCAGCAGTATTGAAATGCCATGCTACTCGGCGTCGCTGGAATCGAAATGGGTTTCCGAGGCAGACAAATCCGCGTATAAAAACCGTCACATAGAAGGCACCGGAGCTGGAAGGAGCATTAAGCCTGAAACCCCCATATTTTCAAAGCACATGATACTCATCTCTATCCCGGCCACCGCAAACCTTAAGAATGCCCAACTGCAAGCAAGGACGAACCTATGGCACAAGGAAATTCACGGGAAAATCACCACGCAAAAGACTAATATATGCAACAGCCATGTGGGATATGAAACCAAGAACAATTAATTTCCGCCTGAGCTACCGGTATCTTGATGACTGTACCTTTTCGGGCACTCGGTCGTGCGGCATTATCCGACCTGCCCTCCATTCTATGTTCCCTATCTGGTCGTCCACGGTAGCGATCGGTGGAGCTCCTTGGTATTCAGACCAAGTGCAGAAGGTGGGGATCGTCCGAGTGAACGAAATTAGAGCAGACGCTCATGGACTATCACAATATCATTCAAGGACATTGAGTATGACATATCCCCCGCGATAAGTGTATTCGGTTAGCACGAATCATGATGATCGAAGAGCTTGTTTTCTCTCCACTCCTTTCAATTACATCTAGAAGCTAAGTATACCTCGCTTGCAACGGATGAAAAAAAAACCAAGGGAATATACCACAAGTCTTGACCTAGAGATACTACCAGTTCCCTGTCCATGAATCAGCAAGGCTGCCCTCCAACTCCACGCTTATTCAGTTGCCTTGTATTTCTTGTTAAACTCCCCCACCGCAACTCCAATCTTCCTATACAAGAAATTTCGAGAGCTCTCCTCGGCTACAGGAATGAAAGGTCCATTTGTACCGCCCCTGAGGGTTAAGCTGAGCCCTGTCCTCTCCTTGCTAATCGTCTGGATATCCTTCAAAGGCACGTCCCACTCACTAGCCAGCTTCTTGCTCTTAATAAGCATGATGCGACTATATGTAAGCATGACCACAACATCCTCGCGTGGCAATTCCAGGTGGGCAATGTATTGTTCGTTGAAGTATTTGCCGTTGTCAAGTTGCTTCAGCCAGAATTGGCCGAGAGCTTCTCGTTGGCTGTATGGTCGCACAATACCATCGGTACCGATGTATCGTGTGAGACGGACGCGATCAAGTCCGTCTTGGTCGAAGACCGTCGTGGTGTTCCGGATACCCTCACTCACATTTGAGGCCAAATCGAACACACCAATTGCTGGCTTAGTAGCAAAGCCCAAGACACCCTTGCCAACACCCTTGAAGAAGCCTGCCACGCCTTCTTGCTCTGCGCCTTCCAGAGGCTTACGAGCTAAACCTCCAACACCGCTAGCAAGACTGCTTACGAAGGAGTTTGCTCCTGCCTGCACGCCGTATAGGGCGTGCTTTGGCCGGTTCCGTGCCCTCGTCATTCTCCGCCTATCCTGGAACTGCTTGTCCATTGTAGCTTCTGCAAGGCCCTTGGCAATACTTCCAGTGACCTTTGAGAAACTATCCGAGAAGCCAAAGACTGACTTCTTCATAAAACTCGTAGCCCCTTTAGCAATGCCCAAACCGAGCTGTTCAGGCCGGTCGCCGGACATGATGACTCCTTGGTATGGTTCGTAGAAAGCATCCATAACACCAGAACTCAAGTTGTTGAACAGACCAACTGGATTTCCAAGGAAGTCTGCTGAGCCTAGAATCTTATGAACTTGGTACAGTGCTTCCTGCGTGTAATGGCTGGTCAGGTTCTGAATGAGGACGGCACTAGAGACTCTAGCATTCTCCAACACAAGAGCATTTAGCTTGACGGGTGCATCGTTGATGTTGCCGATCGCCATTGTCATCATGTTGATGAAAAACATTAGGGGATTCTTGGATGAGGTCTTATCCTCGACATTAACTCTGTCGGTTCGGACAAAGGACAAATCAAGCTGCATAGGCTGGATACTGAAGCTCTCGAAGAAGATGTCTTGACCCTGTTGTTGATGCGGTTGTGGGATGTCCAGGTTCTCATCGCAAAGTACGCCTTCATGTTCTTCTGACCAGCTCGCTCCGGGTACCTTTGAGAACTCCAGGAGAGCGAACACAAAGTCTTCGTCAAGCTCAATCGTCATCTGCTGGAACAACAATGAAGCATACTTGATATAGAGGACTCCATAAGAATCATCCTTGACACGAATGATACTTGTATCCAAAGTTGGAGGTACCACCTTGTCGTTGTTGGTATTCTTTGGAACGACACTAGGGTAGAGAATCATGGGGAAGATGCCCCCATACAGCTGATTATCGATCTGAATCCATTTGATTTTCGCCTGGACACTTTGGAAGACAGACGACTCTGTGTACTTGAGATCTATATCTCGGAGCGTGACATAAGCAAGTTCCTTCAGTTGAGCATTGATTAGTGAAATCCCAAGACCAGCAAGTCTCAGCTCTGCGCGGAAGGTGATGTTTGTATCCATATCCTTGATCTTGAAACCTTCTTGGAAACTGGTAGTTGAGTTGGTACGGCCCTGGTGCCTCAAAGAATACAAACTCTTGCTCTGTTTGTAGTTGGCCAAGACCAATGTCTGCACTGGCCCTTCTGCTTTGACTGCAAGATCGATGATCTTTGGCTCCTTGGAAGGAAGAATGCCAATCTTCATCGGTATGAGTGCTCCGATAGATGCCAGAGGTATATTTCTCTCCTTGCCATTCGCTGTGATGACGATCTCCTTCAATTTAGCAGCTGGATAGTCCCAAGCATATGGCATGATGCTCCTTGATGGCAGGCGATATTTTATTGGACGCCATCCCGATCGATCTTCTTCATTTTCGTCGTCGATGTTTGGATTGACTTGCCAGAACATAAATTCTGTGTCGCTCTCATTTCTCATAGCATACGGCCATTGCTTTGTCTCGTAACTGATATGCAAGAAGATCGTTGCACCCTCCAGCAAGATCTCAATTCGTATAAGCTTTTGTCGCTGTCCAGCTTTTGTGAGTTTGACATGGGTCGTGCCAATGTCCGAAATGTTAAATGGAGATGACCATCTGTTCTCCACGCCAGGAAAGCACAATGACAGTTGCTTGACCGCGCTCTTCTGCAAAAAGTGGAGTGGCTGCAGGCTGTTCGGTTTGAGATTGAGGAGATCCGCTGAGCCAGGCTCCCTGAGATTGATCTCTTCGTTTGTCTGATTCTTGAGGATGAACCGAGGCGCCAGAGTGACCACCTTTGTCATTTTGTACTTGCCATCACCGGCTTCGATAGTGATACCAATATGGATCTCCGTGTTCTTCTTGGATGAAGGAAGTACGACATCAACCGTGCTACCAATAGCATCAAAACTTTGAGGCTTACTCCAGGCTGATTCGCCCACCTTCAGAAGTGCGCGATTTCGCTGATCATCAGCCCCGAATGCAAACATATATGGCAACGCTTTACGTCTTTCCTCGTCGCCGGATTCTGTATGATATCCTTGGCCTGCGGCGGTCTTGGCTTGTTGCAGCAGTGATTTAGCCCTAATGCTGATGTCGAGACCAGTCTTGTTCAGTATCACATATGGACTGTATACAGTGACCCTAAATGCTCCTCCACTGTCGGGAATCTTGTAGTAGTGCAGCTTGAGACTGAGTGGTAATCCATCAGCATCCTTGCAAATGAGGTTCGACTCCCGTCGGAAATCTTCCTGGTTATTAGAATTGATGATAGCGAACTCGCTGGCCTTGAACACGGTATCTTGCATATCAATGCTCATAAGAAGTAAATGAGACAGCTCGACCACATGGACGGGACTGAGTCCACCCTTTCGCAGGAAGTTGGTCCAGTCCTTCTTGGTATTCTTGTCGTAGATGCGATATTTGAAGTCATACGGTAAAAGATTCTCCAACACAACAGGCGCAGAAAGTCGTATACGCATGTATGGATAGACACTATGGATATTAATTAGTAAGAAATCTGCAAATTCACAAAATTCGCGTACCTCGTTAGTGGATTTGATTTGTCGTAAACTGTATGCATCTGGAAGTAAAAAGGTGGCGTCTTTCCACCATCTTCGCCTTTGCAAGTCAAAGTCTTTGTTGGTCGTTTCAAGAGATCTTTCCACCAGATTGTTTCATTGGACCAAGTATAACCAAATCCTTGATCTGGTCGAACTAGCAGACTCTTCATAAAGGCTGCGCCCACAGGGGCTGGACGAGACTCTCCTGGTGCTATCTTCTCAATCTTGAGCAAGTGGCCCTCTTGAGCGTCGAACACACCCAGTTCAACAGGAATCTGAGTTTGGTTTTCGACCAGCAAGGGAGAGCGGAATGTGATGTACTTGACGTTGTCTAGTCCGAGTTTAACATCAACCAAAAGACGATGTAGTACATTGTCCTTCCGAGGGCGAAGACTATACAGATACTCTCCCTCCCGGTTGACTCCAATCTTATTAACAGAGTCGAAGCCACTACCATCAAGCTTGACGCCGACCATACCTGCCACATTCTCTGGAGAGAGATTCTCACGCATCTTTTCCCAGCCTTCAAAACGCCAGGGCGCTTCGTTTCCATCTTCGAGCTTAATCGCCATGTCATTTTCGTCTCCATCAGCCCAGATGTTCATATCGAATCCTGTATAGTTGCGTACACGATACGGTGCCTCAGTTCCGCGAGGCTTTGAAAGAACATCTTCATCTTGGGTCAAGAATTGGGCGGACTTGGATGCCAAAGCAATGGAGGCTGATGTAACGGTGAACTCGAGTATCTTGCTTGAAGTAAGATCGATGGCCATGCTTGGCTCGGGCTTATGCGTCTTATTGTTGATGGTCTGCTCTCTCGAAATCTTCAGTCCCAACTGCCAAGGTTCAATTAGGGGTTCCCAAGCAGACTTGGAAAAGTTATAAATATTGATGAACATGTCAATGGAAGTATCAGCTCGAAGGTTGCTTGACCAATCATTTGCCGTGGCCGTAAAGCCCTTAACGCTAAGGTCCAGGATTGGAAGTTCGTGCACATCACCAAGAAGGATGACCCTCATACCCTCCAGTGTTGCGGTCAGCTCTTCGGCCTTTAGTTTTGGACGTGCAACTGAGGCCTGTGATGGATGGTTGGTCAATCGACTTGGAGCCACAGTTCCAGCCTTCGTTCTCTTAGCCATTGTAGAAGCTCCTTTGCCACTAGCCGACCGTCGCTTCAAGCTACCGGAATCCGAGACTTGCCCACTCTTACCCTTCGAAGGAGATCCATCTTCTGCATCTTCCTTGTCCGAGAGCTCAGATGCTTTGCTTATGATCTGAAGAACCAGGAGGATATCTCGTAAAGACAAACGCAGTACAAGTGGCTCAATATCAATGTGGATGCTGTTTAGCTCAGGTTGCGAGCTATCCATGGACATCTGTATGGAGAAGTCGTCAAGAATTCTAAGACGAGAATCTTCAAAGCGGTCCATTCTGCAGAGAAAGATGCCCATCTGCGAGACTTGCAAGGTCAAGGCATGCTGTTGTGACATTAGTACCTGTTTCGTACCCAGTACGATAGCTTCCGAACTGGTGCTATTTGGGTTGGCAATCAGTATAACTTGAGCGTCAACAACGTTGACTCGGAAGGCAATGCTCATCGACGGCTGGTCTGCTTTGGTGGAATCTTCACTAGATGTTGTTGTGAGTGTCGTGCTAGGAGCAGAAGTCTTCGTCTTGCGGTTCGTGACAACCGACTCAGTGTCTGAACCATCCACCGATTCTACCACGCTCTCTTCGGTCTCCTCCACAACTGGGGGCTCATCAACGGCGAGACTACCAGAGATGAATGCTTGGACTGCAAAGAGATAATCCAAAGCAAAGATCACTCGCGGACTGTCGATAGCTACCATAGCGATGAGGCTGCGCTCGTTGCCACCGGAAATGGTCACGCTGGCCATAAACTGCTGGACATCTTTGTTAGAAGAAGTCATGATCTTTCTGAATTTGTTGGTCTCTCGGCTCCGGCTGTCCTGAATAGTGAATGATTGGATAAGGAATTCTGACTCCAATGAGCCATCAGTCATCATACGCAGCTTGACTTTCGTGTCATCCAAGGAGAATTTCGAGAGGCTAGCAGCTTCAAGGTCGCCAACAGGTTCATCTTCTTTAGCAAGGATTAACTCCAGTCCAATGGTGTGGACATGAAAAGCAAAGTCAAGCTTTGTCCAGCTCTTGGAATCCACTCCTAGCTCAGGCCCTAGATTGACAAGCGTTGATTCTTCTGTAGATGCTTCCTTTGAAGGGATTTTCGTCGCCTTTTGAAGTGTCTTCTGTGGAACTGCCTCCGTAGCATCTTCCTCTTCTTCGGGATCACCTGCGAATGCAGCAGGCACTGACTTTGAGAGTTCCAAGAGAAATTTGAGTTGAGTTTGTGAGATACGCAAGGTAAAATCCGTCATGTTACCCTCGATCTCTGTGTCGGGACGCTTGGCTCCCTCAGTATGCTCAGCATAGGTAACTTGGAAGCCAAGATCAACCTTATCAATCAACTCAAGTTCCTCAGTCTTATCTTCTGGAAAATTGAAGTCGGAAGTCAAGCGTATATTTCTGATACCGGCAGCTAACTTCATTGCTATAGGAGAGTGTTCAGAGTCATCCAAGGGCACGAATTTATTCTCAGCATAGATCTCTCCCAGGTATGCGGTGAGAACATCTCGTTTTGGTCGTCCAGCCGTCATAACACGTGGAAATACAACAATAGGGGTCTTAACGACAACGTCAAACTTGATACGGCTCGTGCTCTGCTGCAGTTGTGAAGCCTGGTTTGCAGCAGCCTGTCTTGCAGCATTGAACAAGGCTTGCATCTGTCCAAACTTGACTAAGAAAGCAATGATCTTGCGGAATGGTTCTTCCAAGAAGTTTATCTTAATGGAGCCAGCCCGCAGAAAAATAGAAGAATCGTAACCAGGGTATGTCTTATTATTCTCCGCGTCGAACGTCTCGTATCTGAAATCGGCCAGGTCGTCACCTTGGATGGTAATCAATTTACGAAGATTCGAGTCTTCCGATGCTCCTTCGTTGATATCATCGAGCAAAGACAGGTTTCCAAGTTTCGCAGCAATGCGCATTGTCTTGCCCATTATGAAGATTCCAACGTCAGCAGCATTCAGAGATAGAGTAGCGAGGCGAATGCCGTCGTTGTTTAGAATTAACCGGATGCTCTTCAAGTCTACCTTGATTCGAATAGAGCCCGAGTCGGCGGGCTTTGCAGGTACGACTTCTGTTGATGGTTCTTCAACTTCCTCCACCACTGCAGAATCTGAAGCCTGGCCCTCAATAGCCGATTCGTTCTTTGTAAAGGTCAGGAGTATAAAGTCCAGTAGAGTTAAGAGTGTCTTCCGGGTGACAACCAGATTAATGGTAGATATGGCAACATTGATATTAATCTCAACACCTTCATACTTGGTCATGAACTCTGGTGATTCTTTCTTGACAATGACAATCTTGACCCAGACAAGCTCTTTTCGATCATCGGTTTCTGGATCTCCAGACGAAATGATGGACTTAAATTCTGCCGATGGATTCTCGACGTAGTCATCTACAACCACGGATTCTAGCGTTGTCTCTATGAGTAAATCATAAGGTCTTACGCACAGATCCAGTCCGAACTTCTCGGCAACGAGCTCGACAAGAAGCTTGTCTGGCTTCTCGCCTTCGGGGTCACTTCGATACAGAGAACCTTGAAGGCGATCGACCTGGAATTTAAGCTCAAAGTTGCGTTGCTGTATCTTTAGATCCTCGCTAATATTGCCCGTAGACGCGTCTTGGAACTCTGCATCATCATCATCGTCATCATCTGAACCATCTTCAAGAATAACAGCTTCCTGCGCCGAGAATGGAAATGACATTGACTGAGGTCGATCTCGCTGGAAGGACATCCTAGAGACTGTGCTTTGTGTACGGGGTTTTGGTGTAGCAGACTTTTCAGCAAGTGCCTTTGAGACAGAATGTGATTCTTCAGGATCGTGGAATTTAGGAATGGCTACCTCGATAAGGCGCATAAGGCTCTTGTACTTCTTGTCTGATACCGAGGCGTGCAGCACAGGAAGATGGCCGGATATTCGCATTTTAGTCAGGTTGGGTGCTTTCGGTATGATCGATGTCTCGACGATGAAGTCAACATTAATTTTGTCCACAATATGCATTGATTGGGTATCGTCTCTTTCAATCAATTGGGCCTTGGTCGCATCAATAGATGGGCCAATCAGAACTTGCGTGGAAGACAACTTGACAACGAATTTGTCATACATCAAGGATTCCAGCCGCTTGAAATCCTCATCGGTATAGGATTGTCTTTGCTTGGACTGAATCTCTTTCATTGTATCCTTATCAACGAGCTCACTGTTCACAGTGATCCGACCAGCGTCCAGAATCAAGCAGATTGTCTGTTCCGTGGTAATGCTGTCTGGAACAATGATAAGCGGTGCTTGAAGATCTAACTTCGCGTTGATAGTCTTGTGCTCTTCTAGAGCAAATTCTAATCCTGCACGGGTTTGCTGCCGCAAGCCTTCAACAGTCGCACCAGCTGTTTCCATCAGAGCTCCAATAGACTCCATGTGTCTCTCTGGAGGCTTGAAGAATTGTACGATGCCAACCAGAAATAGAGGATTCCAAATGATCTCCAACGGCCTTAGTTTTCCAGTAACGGCAAGATCACTCGAACCATCTAGTGGGTTCTTCTCAAATTGGAATTGGAAAAAAGGTTCAACAGTTTCCTCTTCTTCTTCTTCATCGGAACCATCTGTGGGCTCTTTGTGTTTGGGGGCATCTGGAGCATCCTTAACCCGTACAATCTGCTTGAACAAGCTGTCGGGTGTGGTTCCATCATTTACTCTAAGTCCGCCTAGACTCAGATCTGCTAGGAATGAATCGGGTCGGACAAGTGCTTTGGATTTGAAGTTATCGAAATATAGACTCAAAACTTCAACCACATTGTCATGAGGATCACGCTTCAATGTGAAACTGCCTGTATTCAGCGAAGCCTCCACTTCGAACTTTACGGTGTCCCGGGGTAAGTCGACGGCATCTGCAAGTGCTGCCTTCTCGTCCCAGTCGATGGCATCATAGAGCTCTTTTCTTTGCTCTTCAGTCATTGTAGTGCTCTCATCCTCTGCCTCCTCTTCTTGTGGCTTCGAGCCCCATGCCCAAGCAACCCAGCCCTGCTTCACTGGTTGCTGTGGCTTCTTAACGCCAATATTTTCTTTCTTCAGTTGGTTCTTAGCCAGAGACCGCCAGAAGCGCATAGTTTCGTAATCCAGTTTCCACTCAAGCTTCTCCAGCTCGGTGACCTCCTCTGGTTTGAGTTGATCGGACTGATCGTTCCGTTTCTTCTTCTTGAAAAGCTCGATATAGCGGATCCTATCGTCTCGGCGCTCTTTGAAATATTCCCATGACCAGCGTCGATTGCGTTCGTGAATTTTACTGAGGATTGCATCGCCAGCAAACTTGAGCCACGCTCTAGGATCCTCCTTTGGTGAAACTCCCTTGGGCTGTAACTTCTTATATTCTTGATGGCGAGTAAAGTAGTGGAGGTAATCAACCATCATCAAAGCATCACGATATTGATCATCATCCAATACAAGTCCAATCTCCTCGAATTGTAGTCCAGCCTTGACCTGTGGTCTGTCTGTCCCACCAAGCTTGTTGAGCTCAAGCTTAGCCACACCACTCACAGGTTTGAGAATGAATTGATGGGTTGGCTTGTCGGATTCCTCACCCTTCCCAATCATCGCCTTGAACTTCACCAACATCTCGTCGTGAGGAATGGTAGTCACACCTTCTACCTCGGCTTCTCTACCTGTTCCTAGGAGAGAAGCTTCCGTGTCCCAGTAGACAGCCAAAGAATCGAGGGTAGCAAGTTTGTGCGTCACCCCATCAGTACCTTGCACATATGTCGGTGTCCATTCCTTATTCGTGCTGATTGCGCTGAATTCCTTTAGTGTGATACCAAGTGCGAACGGATGCCCGGGTTGTGATATTGAATCTTCGTATCGAACATGGATGTTCTTCATCGTGATCTGCAAGTTGTCGACGATTTTTTCAACCAGACTGGTCTGTAGGCTTGCATTCTTCTTTTGCTCCTCAGAGTTCGTTGCTTCATCGTTTCGATCCTTGAGCATTTCGGCACTTTCGAGCTTCTCAATTTTGACGACCTGTCTCCTCCTCTCTTCCTCCTCCTCATCCCATTCTGCATCTTCTTTCGGAGCCGCAAGCAGGTAAACATCTTCAATAAAGACTTTCACCGGCGCAGATCCCAGTCGTGACCACGGTATTGACAGAGTCAGCTGTCCTAGGTGGCCTTCCTCAACATTCATGGGAAGCTTGAGTTGATCCAGCGCCTCCCTTCGTAGCTCCAGATTGCGTAACTTGACATCACCGGACCAAATTCCTACATTCAACTGTTTTGGATCAAAATTCTTTATGTACATTCCCAAAAAGCGGTTGAGCAACGACGCAACAAGCCCTTCTAACATCTTGAATGCTGGATGCCGTAACCCGGGCAGGGAATCTCGTTCTTAGGCAGCTCGTAAAATTGTCTTCCGCATCTGCAAACTTCGCTGGTGGTCTTTCAAAGGGGGTATATCGGCCGTCAGGTCATAACTTTCGTGAAAACCGTCGTCAAAAAGAGGTTCGATCTGGGGGTAGGAGTGGGGCGCAGTCGTACGTCTGAAGGTATCCGATCTGGTGGAGGGGTGCGGTGTAAATAGCAATAAAGAAAAATCAAAATATCTGCCAAGGCACAAGCTCAACCCCGCAGACTGTGGCTATGGGTCAGTGAATGAGATGAGTAGGCTATGATGTTTGAGACGAAGAGTATGGCCAAGTTGACAATGTCCATGTCTTGCCAAAAAGAATGTCGTATGCGTCGCCTGCGGTAGCTAGCTACCTCGCCTTACTTGCTTAGCGTGATTTTAAGGTGGGTGTTAGCTTCGTACGTCACTTGCCTTTGCGATCGACATAACTCTTCTTGGAAGAGCTGGCTGCCAGGGCTTGAAAAGCTTTCGAGCTGTCCCCCTCTCTTTCTTTCACTCTATCTCTCAAACCTCTGAAGAAATTATAACCCTCTGGTGTTCAACTATTCCTCTGTAACTTAAATTTATTGTTTTAACCATTTCGCGTCGCCAATTACTTGAGGAGGCCCAAGCTGCTCGATTGCGGGGAAAGCTCCGGTCCAACAATAGCTATCTACAATACCATGCTGCGAAATACAGCTGTACGATCGGTGCGCAGCACCTTGGCAAAGATCCCCCAAGCAAGATCAAGCTGCAATGGAGCTACCGTTCGAATTCATACTGCTTCTAAAACTTGCCAATTAGTTAATCAACGGCCTCAAGCTCTGGTACTACGACCATACTCTAAAGTTACCTCCATGCTCTATGCTACTAAGTCGGGGCCGCCTTACAGCCAAATTGATTTGGAGGCAGAAAAGAAATTGGCAGAAAAGCCAATTACTCCTCACCCAGAATCCGTCTCGATGGAATCTTCTGTACGCCACGTCTTTGAAGATGGTCCGGGACAGAAGCAGGATGCTGAGATGTTGGGCGGGGTTAAATCAGATTTAAAGACAGTTAAAGAAACATTCGCACTGAGGGACGTTCCAAAGGAGTCGCTATATATTGGAATGGCTGGAGTTGTACCTTATGCTGCAACTTCGATATCGACTGTCTACCTAGCATACGACATAAACCATACAGCAGCCGGCACTGGTCATGGCATTCTTTTCTCCCAAGATACAGCCCATCACCTTCTGGATATTGTCACACCCATCCAAATCGGATATGGTGCAGTTGCACGTATTCCCGCTAGCTGCTGGAGGACCATATAGCTAATGTGCTTCAGATTATTTCATTTTTGGGCGCCATCCATTGGGGATTGGAGTATGCAGGATACGGAGGCTATCATAGCTATTCCCGCTACAAGTACGGTGTCATAGCTCCAGCAATAGCTTGGCCAACGATATTCATGCCGGTTGAGTACGCCCTCATTACACAATTCGCAACTTTCACCTTCCTGTACTTTGCAGATGCGCGTGCGACAACAAAGGGATGGTTCCCAGGATGGTACGCCACCTACCGTTTCGTGTTGACCTTCTTTGTCGGTGCCTCCATCGTTATAAGCTTGGTGGGACGCAGTCAAATCATCCACGATGGTAACTCAAAGTTGAAGAGCCCAGTAGACTATCTGAAGGGCGATCGAGATTCTCAATGGGAGGCCCTTGAGCGTGAAGATAAAGAGAGGTCTGCAAGACTCGCAAAAGCAGAAGCAGAGGAGAAGAGTAAGAATAAGGGAGACAAGGAGGAAGAGGATAACGTTAAGGACAGCAAGAAAGACAAAGACAAGGATAGCAAGGGCGACGATAAGGACAGCAAGAAGGACAAAGACAAGGGCAGTAAGAAGGATGACGACAAGGATGACAAGAAGAGTGATGATAAGGACAGTAAGAAGGATGACGAAAAGGACAGCAAGAAGGATGACGACAAGGCCGGCAAGAAGAAATAAGGACCATGAAAGCATGAGTATTGAATACATCTCTTCCCCACTGTACAATGTGTACATAAACTTTCTTTTGTTGGAGTTTGATTAGCGACTATGGCTGTCGCTACTGGTTGATATTCACCAGCTGTATTATTCGATGAGGAAATGAAACTATTCCAGAGTACCGAAGTTGTGCCGGCGCGATGTTTTACTCAATTTGCTGTGTACAGTCAACCTGTAAAAACACGCGATACTCACTTATTCACTTCATCCCAACCCCAAACTCATAGCTCTGTCTTTCAACGGCCACAAGAATTCTAGAAGGATTGTCGCCCAGATGGGACAGCCATGATAGAATGCATAACCTCATTTCGATGTCATCGTCCACGCACGGATGATTGCTGTTTTTTTTTTGTCGGGTCTGTCGTCATATACTGTATCGGTATGAGCTGTTCCCGGCCGCTGAAAGTACAAGGTTGATGCTTCGGAAAATTATGTCTACCAAGTCTGGACCTCTGCTCAAGATGACATGGCCTTAATCCAATCCGCTCAACCAATATAACGATGCCCTATACCCAACAGGTTGGCCACTCTGAAATGAAATGGGGCCTGCCCAGGCGTACACAGCAGAAGCTGAGGCAATTTCTAGATTTCATGTGTGAGGAGAATGATTTGAGACTGGCATGCATCCACGCACCACCTATCCCTAAGCGAAAAACTCGACCTTGACTGAGAGGGGCCCAAGGAGCTCCACTCAATAGAGTGACCACAACTTTTTCATCTGCTGGGCTACTGCACTCTACTCAGCGCCCCTTTCTGCCTTACCTGACGGTAGACATTCCAACTGGCAGAGCCCAGTAACTCACGGCAAAGTTTCCATATCCAATACCCACCATCAGCCCACACAGTCTGCCTCCGAGTTTTGGGCTGGGAATCCACCGCCAGAGCAAAGTATACTACTTACTTATCACAGATCGGTATTGTGTTGCAAGGTGATAATAGCATGTTACGCAGTTGTGACGACACGCAGGTCCAATCGAGAGTCTTCCCGGTGGTAGCCAATGTGTCGCGCAGGAAGTCATACGTGTTCGGTGCTATGGGTTTTCACAGAGCCGCTGCATTCGTAATACTTCGATGAGGTGAGATCAACTCTGACCTTGATACACCGTTAGCCAGCAGCAAGAAATGCCCGACAAGTCTCACTAGCTTAGACCCAAGGACTGACTCCCTCGGCCTCTCAAGGTGTGTGCTTCAGCCATCCAAACACTAGCGACGACTCTATCGCCGTTTCACAATCGACACCACCACGTTCTGGAAAAAGCAACGCATGACTGGACTTCTTATCACGATGCCCTCGCTCTAGAGGTGGTCTGTTTTCTGGCGCGGAAAAGTTGGGCAGAAGATATCCACTTTATAGAGGGACTAGCAAAACCATCACGGCCCTTCCCGTATCGCAGATGCTTGTCTTTTGGCTTTTCTATCCAACTTCTCGCCTTTGCCAATGTCTCACGAGCTTCGTACACCGCTCCAAGACGCAAGACGCAAAACACGCGACACCCTTTCTCCTCAGCGCGAGCAGCTCGACATCCCACCTTGGAGGAGCAGCGACGGTAGATGGAAAACCCCCACCGCGATGCCTTCAACGGCAACGATCACCTTGTTTGGCTCTAAGGGGGGATCGTGACATGAGGCCAGTGGCTGTCCGCCAATCAGCACGAAAAGCGCTCTAAGCACGCATTTCGAGACAGGGCTGGCACAAAGACACCACAATGCAACTCAGCACACTCAGCACCGCACACCGTGCACACCCTGTCTCGCCTACCAACTACCGTGCTGAAGATCCCTGCAGTGCCCGATCCGAAATCGCCTGACAGCGCAGGATAGCCTGACGATCAACACACCGGCCCAGCTGCAATGATTTGATGCAGCGACCAGGGAGAAAAATCTCGGAGGGCTAGCAAGATTGTAAACAGCAGAGGGGGGAAAAAAATAAAACATAACCCACTGTCTGCAAGAAACTGACTCACTCGTGCACCCCCAATCCAAAACCCCATGTTACTGCCCTTCCCTTCATAGCGTGACGAGTTGACAGCAAGCCGCAAGCCGCAAGCCCCAAGTTCCAAGCCCATCAATCGACGACTATATAGACTCAAGCTTTTCCAGTCAGCATTAGTAGCCGATGTAGCATGACAGCACCGCACGCAGCAGCAAAAGCCGCACTCCCCGTCCGTCAACACCGCATCGAGCACTCGTCCTCACCCTGACCCTACATCGGTATTCTCGGCTCGACCGTTGCAACGAGAACCATCCTGTCCAGTCCTGTGCTGTCCACGGAGTCCAGGCGCTTCTCGCATCATTCATACATATAAGGAGATCTGCACGACCCCTCCCGCGGATCTAGCTTTTGCCATTGCTCTCACTGCAATTTTGGAAGGATCCGATTTACTCCTATTAAGCCATAGAGCGACGATATAAAGACGTGATTTCTCCCGGCCCAACTCTTCAACCCCTACAGCCAGCCCACACAACCTTTCCCAACCTTCACACACCACACTCTTCTCACCAATCCCAACCGTCGCAAAAATGCAAGCCCTTCCACCATCCCGACGTTCCCTTACGTCCATCTTCACCCTCCCATCCTCAATCCTCTCCTTCCGGAACCATTCCACCGCAGCCACCACCACGCGAGCATCGTCCAAGTCCAGCACGCCCAAAACATCCCGCTCGTCGTCGCGTAAATCCTCCTTCTCGTACATCTCACCCGAACAACAACAACACAACGAGAAAAACACCATCCAATTCACGACCAGCTCATTAGATGAGAAGGAAAGCGCTGAATCCGACTCCGAGCGATGGGTACGGATGCTGGCCCTGCAGAAGCAATATCACTGCTACAACTCCGCGAGACTGGAGGCCGCTGTCGAGGCCTTGGAGAGGGGATGGGGACTAAGTGACATTCCAATGCGTAAGACTCCTATTCTTTCCTACCTGCTACCTGGGTTCTTTCCCGAGTGCATTTGACTGACGCTTCCCGAAACAGCGTCCAGGTACTGTCTCGATCTCTTGAACGAGGAGCTGCAAGCTCAGATGGAGAATCAGAGCTTCGAGCTCGATCAGGGCAGAAGAGTCTCGTACTGAATGATCTCATCCCGCTCCCGCGTTTCAGACGAACCTTGAGCGCATGATTCCGTTGGGATATGAGATATGACGTCTCTACTGGTTCTTCCTTTCACGATGCATGAGCCATGACCTGGCCGGATTCTTGCAAGGATCGGATGAGATAAGACTAGTCATATGAACTGGGGTTTCGCGTACTTAGCGACGCTTCTTTCTTCTTTTGGGGTACTCCTGGTATATGGAATATGGAATATGGGACATGGAGACATGCGTTGTTTGTTGTTGTTTTTTGGGGAGAGATTGGGGGCGATGACGTGGGGTGTAGTTCATTTTGCATCATTTAGCGATGGAGTTTGTGGCGATGGGCCCAGGCCGGACGGAAGATACCTAAAATTGTTTTATTCACCTACCATTAATCTCATGCTTCTAGCATAAGCTTTGGAAATGATCATACCATACAAACGCTTTCAACATGCCCGATAATATCTAACTACTGTGAAAGCCCCATACAAGCCTCATACTCTACAATCCCCCCATCTGTCCCGTTGTTCCGTTGTCCCGAAAGCCAACGCCTGGGTCTCACCACACTACCCACCCATGTCCCCCCGTCCCTCATACCTCTCCCGACCAAAAACCAGATCCAAGCGTCCCTCTCTCTCCCAAACCCTTCCACCCTCTTTACCTCCCCTCTGGTCCCGAAAGTACAGAATCTTATGCTGCGGGACCCACTCCTCACACGTACTATCCACCTCCCAGGCCCCTGCGGGTTTCTCGACCACGCCCACATATCGATCCACATACCCGATGACAAAATCATCGATCTTGTATCTGGGGTCGTAGCGAAGCCTATTCAGCACATCGAGTGCAGGTCGCAATTTTCGAGACTTTTGCCCGTTGGGTACGAATGCGGGTTTGTGTTGAGGGGGAGGCTTGATATGTTCGGAAGTAGGTTGTAACTCGGGTGGTGGTATGGCGCGTCGATGAGACCAGGTCTTCGTCGAGGGCTTGAGGGTTTGCTCTCTTGTGGTAGGACCCTGGATCAGTTCGGTTTGGGTGAGAACGTCTTTTATTGTTTCCATGTTGCTAAACTCCGCCAGCAGGCTTGTGGCTGCCGATCCAGCGCTCTCTAGGTCATTGGCCTTGGTGGGTGTGATGCCGACGAGGTAAAGGCCTTCGTAGGGGACGTCATTGACATCAGCTTCGGCGGCAACAAGAGTATTCGGCCAGAGACGAAGGTGAGACTGTGCCGAGCGTATTTGTTGGGCTTGCACCAGGTCGTAGGTATCGCGATATAGCTCTTTCAGAGCAAGGCCGCCTTGGATGTCTGAGTAGCCAGTCCATTGGAAAGATAGCTTGACGTAGAAAGGTGCATCCATGACTTCGACAGCGCTGTCGTCCATCTTAAGAGCACTCAGTCCGCCTTTTTGAATTTGCGCATGTGCTTTTGTGAACTCGAGTCGTGCTGTTCGTGGCATGTTTGGGCGATTCTGAGATTCAGAGCCATAGTAGGCAAAGAAAGCGGAGATATAGTCACTTGCAGTCTTCAGCTCTTGCGTAGACTCTCTCGCGAACTCCAAGATCAGGCTCATGACCTGTTCAATGTTCAGCCCCTCAGAGACACCTTGGTCGCCGTAGTCATAGATCCCTCTCGTCATCAGCAAACTTCCCTCCACCAAGAACTCATAACAATGCTTAAAGGCCCCTTCCTGACACTTTCTCCTCACCGTCTCCCAGAGCCTAAGCCGCTCCACGACGCCCTTCTGCTCTATCTTCACATACTCCAATTTCCACAAGCGCCCCGCAAACGAAAACACCATCTCCCAGTCTTCCATTACATGCGGTATGATCTCAACATCTTCCGGAGTATCCAGGATCCTCTGCCACAGAATCTCAAGAAAAAGTTCTCGTCGCACGGTGCCAGTGACGAGGCACTTGTGCTCGGTGTCGACCTGTGAGAGATTGGCGATGAAGGCATCCACACCGTGCAGTTGGAGGGTCGGCCGGCCTGGGAGGGAGGGGAGGAAGTGGTCGGGGAAGAGGAGTTGCCGGAGTTGGTTGAATGATGATAAAGATGTTGATGAGGACGCCATGATAGGATATGTTATTTTTTCCTCTTGTCGAATTTTATAGTTTCTGTTCGGTATTTCGTTTTTGCACCCAGCGCAAGCTGCGTGGGGAACTAAAGAAAGAAGAAAACGGGTTTGTACAAGGTAGAATGAAAAGTTTCGATATAAGGCAAAAACAAAACCCAGACTCCAAATCCGAGTAAGGACGTAGTATACTCTTTATCAAGGCAGGAAACCCTCAATGCCTTACGTGAAATGGAGTAAGCGACGGATCTCCCTCTACACTTGCAGCTGAAACCCAGTGACTCAACAACAAACACAAGCAGGTAAGTGCTTCTAGCAGGTTAATTCTAGAGAAGTAGATCTAGATTTCAAGGCGCGTCGGTTCCGAGCAGTAAACCACTCCTAACACGTAAGCGAGGCACAGCCTTCAGATCTGTGACTCGCAGGCTCGTACCATCCGGCGAGTGAGTCAACATGCCAAACAGGAAACGAAAATTGACAAACTACCTGCCGTATTTAGCATTCTCTTGCATACTACCAATCAAAACTGTCCTGAATGGGGACTTTGACGAAAATCAGAATGGTATTTTGCTGCCGCTTATCTATGCTAGCACTCATGACGCAACGCTCAGTCCATATCTATCCATGCATGCAACTCACTATCAATAAACACTCCCTTTAATACTTCTGTCCTCCTTCTCAGCTTCTTCCAAGGCGTCCATAGCCTCGTCGCTGCCAGCATTGCTTGCTACGTCGCTCTGATCTCCCAGCGCGTCAGCCTTTGCACCTCGGCCCATTCCGCTCTTCTCTCGACCAGGAACCGGTCGTTTTGCATTTAAAACTCGCCTTCGCTCCTCGTCTGCACTGATTTCGGTATCGCTTCCAGCTTGGCTAGTATTGCCGCTTGCACTTCCTCCAAAATCTCTGCCACCATGCATGATCATATTTGCTGGACTCTTGATCCTATTGCGCATCCTGTCTTCGACACTGATGAAGCTAGGAGTTCCATCTGGCGATGAGACCATCTCGTCTAGACTCCGTTGGACATCAACCACGATAGATGGCCCTGTACGTCCACGTGGATCATCCTCTTCGTCAGATGATGATTGCCATCGTCTCGTCGCAGGTCGTCGAGCTAGAATTGTTTCTGTGGTCGTGCCCGCTGGTGTAGCGCGACCGTTCACTTGCATAGCATCCATACTATTCTCCTTTTTGAAGTAGTGTCTTCCGTGGTCACAACCATTGGGACAGCCTCCCCACCTTTTGCGGACTGGAATTGGGGTAGAAGAACCTTCGACAGTCTTTCCCTTGTCTAGCTTTTCAGCCTTCTCCTTCTCTTTATCTGTCATGCCGTTCGCTGTTACCCCATTCTTCTCTTTCTCCTTTGCTGCCAATAACTTCTCCCGCTTAAGTTCGGACCAAGTACGCAAAGTATTTTCGAGTATGTATTTTCCAGAATCTGGTTGTTTGCGCATGATCAGGAATTCACAATGGTTGACATTTCGAAGATCCTCAAAGTACTCTACACTAAAGTGGTACCATTTCATAAGGAAGACCCTGCTCATCAATCCATGGGTGACTGTGATGTTTAGCCAAGCGCCAATTGAGGGGAGAAAGGACAAACCTAGTACGCAAACCGAGGCACAATCATCCTCTCCAAATTGTCTCCACAAGCTCTCATTGAAGCCACTTATTCGGTCGTACGCATCTGCAGCGCTTTCTCCGCTTGGAATCCGATAGAAGAAATGACCATAATCAGCCCTTTCTTGCCACATTCTCTCCATTTCAGCCGAACATGGTTGGAAGTTGCCGAAATCTTGTTCTCTCAACCTTGGTTCCTCATAGACCTTGATTGAGTGTCTTGGAAAGGGTGTGGGTGATGGGTCATCGGAGGTCAGGGTGGAGAGGATTCCTTCGGTTGTTTCGCGGGTTCTTCGATAAGGGGATGTGAAAAAGTGCAGAGTGTCATCAGGACGAAGAAGAGCTCGCAGACGACGGCCAGCCTCATGAGCCTGTGTCCATCCTTCTGGTGTGAGCTTTACTCGATGATCTGGAGTCGACTGATGTATGTCGCGGTTTTCTGTACACCTGTCAGCCTTGTGATCGTGTGCTTCCAAGCCTTGTCTGCTGGTGGCGTCTTGCAAACTTGCAGAGATAATAACATTGTCCATGGTGCCACGGAGAGGTGAGACATACTGTTTCCTTCAGATTGAGCATGTCTGATCAATATGATCATGCGTGGCTTCCCCATGGTGTTTTCCGGTTCGTGGGGGCGTGAGGTTACTCCTTTTCGATAGATGAGGTGGTAAAAGGAGAACGGTTCGTCAAAACTGGTGTTACTGAGCGCAAAAAGCCAAGCGCCCGGCAGTGTCAAAGAGTCAGATGAGGATCGGGGAAAAGGAGCTGTAGGGTTTCTGATCAGTGGGGTCGTATGTCACTTTTGCTAGGATGGAACACCAAATTGTTTCAAGGGCGCTTATCGTACCATTGATAAAGACCGATTGCGGGTGGGAGGAGGGGCGAATGGAGAAGTTCGCTGAGTAAGCTTTTTTCTTCTAGTGTGGGTTGCTTCCTTGCGATTCAGGCACCATAGCTTAATATCAAGTTCAACAGCCCAGCTTGACATTATAGACAACTTTACACTACTTGCCTCGACAGAATGTCAGAACCAATTCCAGAAAGCATACCCACCTCTGCAGATCCACGATCAAAACGACCCATAAAGAAACGAGCAGTTGGTCCGGTCTCCGAGCAAGCGTCATCTCTTGAAGCACTGTTCGCAAAGCCCGACCAAGAGATCAAGCTTCCCTCGACAGTTTTGGTGAACAAGCACCTGTCAAGCGCACCTCCTGAAATCGTTGCGAATGTTCAGGGTAGTTCGGCTGGAGCTGGAAGCGGAGAGTTCCATGTGTATAAGGCGAGTAGAAGGAGGGAATATGAGAGGTTGAGGCAGATGGATGAGGAGGTCAGGAAGGAGAAGGATACAGAGGAATTCGACAAGGAGAAGAGGGAGAGGGAAGAAAGGGATAGGGAGAGGACAAGGAAGAATCGAGAGAAGAGGGAAAAGATGAAAGCTCGGAAATCAAAGAAAGGTGGCAAGGTAGAAGAGGAAGAGGGGGGAAAGGTCGCCGGCCCGAAGATTGTTGCACGAGCACCCACTCGAAATGAAGACGGTCCAGCAGAGGATACAACAGATGCACCCGAGCAGGTTGGACTTATCATTCATGATGATGATTGAGCCTTGTAACTTGTGGAAGTTGACAAGATATGATCTCCATATTGTCATAAAGTGGCATGAGAGGCTCAGATATATGGATGCAACATTAGCTGAAAGGTCTCAGCCAAGCACCAGCAATCATTCAAAGGTAGCTAATCTATCAAGCTGAAGTAGGAAATAATGACTAAAGCTTTATTAGTACCAACCTAGGACACTCGAGCTCATCGTAGATGCACTCGAGATGGAACAAGATCATAATTAAAGTGCTTGAGGGCGTGGTATCTGAAATTTGGGTGCGAAGAATCTGCCGACGGGTTTACACTAAAGATATTACCCTCATGAAGATAAGAACTAAGCCGTAAGAGGATCTTTAACGCCGTAGAAGAACGAATCTCAGGCTGAATCAACCACATATGGCCACCAGGCTCGCTTAACTTTCCATTTAGCCAAGCTATCTAACCTGCTCTACAAATACCCATGGCCATCACGATAGTCCCCTTAGAAAATACATAACAGCCTGGAAGTGCCGGGACTTGAATGTCACTCTCAAGCTTCATTTCCAACTAAATAACGTGAGGAGAGAACGCAAGGTGTAAGCTCAAGGAACGAGCTCCCAACGGTCGAACAGAGTCTGCGTACTGCAATGACTGCGAAGTTGATGAAGTTGACGACGCTTAATGATGTTGGTTAGGGTGTGCGTTTAAAGTCTCTTGCCGCTGCTAGTGCAACTCATTCAATATGGCTGCGATACGTACGAGGTACAACACAGTGTATTGATTAAGTCCCTACAACGATGAAGTAATCACCAAGACACTAGATTCAACTGAGTAGTAATTTATCTTTCTTAAGCTATCATTTCACTTTAAGGTATTATCTAAGTATTTTATACACACAGCTTCAGTGCCAGCACCAAGGTGGCATTAGTTTGATCATATCAAAGATTCTTTTTCGGAGGAGTGTCCTGTTCTTCCCACAAAGGTGCTCATAGCTCTATCGACACCGCTCAATTTTCTCAAGATCGCCTGCACACCAACAGGCGCGACATTCATCCAGTCAATCCATCTAGCGTACAACGGCATGGCCAGGTCTTGATCGCCTCCAGCATCAATCGCAGCAATAACCTCTCTCGCAACATCCACTGGCTCGAGCACCGGGCCTAAGAAGCTGTTTGGCGTCTTTACTCCGTTGAACATGGGTGTGGTAAGCTGTCCTGGGCTAACCAGGACAGTCTTAATTTCTGGCATAGATCTCAGCTCTGCGCGGAGAGATTTGTGGAGCGCTGTAATTCCGGCCTTGGATGCTGCGTAGTCGGTGAGATTCGCAGCACCAATTTGGCCTAACACAGAAGAGATGGTGACAATTGTGCCTTTCTTGCTTCGAACCATACCTGGCAGGAATGTCTTGATTGTGTAGAAATGTCCGAGAAGGTTGACCCGGATTGTTCGTTCAATGTCGTCGAATGACAGGTCGAGGAGAGATTTGCCCGCAACCACGCCAGCATTATTGATGAGGATTGTTGGAGTACCAAGCTGGTTCACGTTAGTCGAGTAACAAGCAAAGACTCAGGAAACTCACATCTCTCTCGATCTCAATGGCTGCCTTCTTGACTTGTTCTTTGTCACCCACATCGCACTTGTAAACCGAGACACCTCTCGCCTCTCCGGATTCCAAGTCTTGCACATCAAGGACGGCAACAGAGGCTCCACGCATACCATACACCTCTGCAATCAACAATCCCAACCCACTAGCTCCACCAGTAATGACAATAACCTCTTCAGAAAGGTCAACCGTCCGCGCCTTCGAGTAAGCGAGCTGTTTGTTGAGAATTCCGAGGAAGAAGAAGAGGGTGAGAAGTGAGGCCCAACTTATCGAGGATCGAATGGCGATATGGTCCCATGGGTAAGCTTGTGCACGCATACAGAGTGGTATCACCCATGCTACGAAAGGATGGAGGAATGTAACATTGAGAACTTTGAGGAGGAGATCAATCGAGAGAGGCTTCGCCCATGCGAGCTCAGGGCCACCGCGAGGCTGGTAAGACATATCCATTTTGTAGAGCAAATTAAGTGAGTTACAGATGGTAAAGGCGGAACTAAAGCAGAGGGGAAAGAGACTTATATGTGCGAAGAAAACATTGAACTGGCATCAAAGCATTTTGTACACATGGGTCAAAACATGAGACGAGGCAAGCCCCTCGAGGAGTCGAGGCTCGGGCGTTTTGTTTCGGATTGTGCTCTTTGCCTGATGAGGCGATTCTGCCACTATATACCGCTATTGTCGCAACGTCATTGCAGCCTCGTCGATAGCCTTCTCTCATCACCAGCCTTTGTACTTATGGGCTAAGTAGTTACAAAGGCATGTTCTACAAAAGTCTACAGGTTTTGAGTGATCTTTCAGACATAATAGTGGCCTCCAAGACGCCATATCCTCACTAAACAATGTCCTCACCACATCCTATAATTGCCTTCTTCCGCGGTGGTAGGGACTACCGTGGACGAACACTTACCCAAATCCTTTCATGGGCGGACGAGGAGCTCGAATACCACCACGACTACATCCAAATCATATTCCCTCTGCCAGAGCGATCAGGAATTACTTTCAGTGCCCCAACTGTCAATCGCGAGGTGTTCGAGGCTTTTCGAGGGGATGAGCAACTCAGAGCAGAGTTAAGGCGGGCTTGGATTAGAATACTGGGGTTCTATGGCTTTAAGTTACAGGACGATGAAGGGGGAAGATTCACGGTATTGAGGCTAAATATCTACCTTGGATTCTCGTACCTAACTTCTTACTAGGTCGCCGTATCGCCACTCTTTCCCAAGAACTCACAGAATTGGCTCTGTCAATTCAATCACAATCACTTACGAATTACACGAATCATTCGGTGTCTAAGAGTTCTAGGCTTGGAGAAAGAAGCATCGGCCTTTCATTCTGCAATCAAGCCTGTCTCAGAAGGAGCTGTTGGACCAACGACAATTGCGTTTTGGGATCGGGCAATGTTTAGTACACTTAACAATGCACCCGAAGAGAAAAGTCCTACTCCAGGAAAAGGATTAAAATTCTTGGTGGAGTGGGAGAAACACAAGACTACCGGCAGATCTTGAGACACAGGCGGTGAATTTAGATCATTTTGGGATTGGCAATGGATGAAGCATTGCGTCACGGCTAGCACAGTAGGGTGGTGTTTCGAACACAGCATCACTTCCAAATTTCCTTCCTTGGTTCAAGTGTTATCATCAGTAATTTCCAGAGCTTCAGTAACAACGGAGGAAGTGAGGTCAAAAGAAGAGTTTCAAGTTTCAAGGGATATCAACCCGACATGCACACAATTGAGGCGTGTATTGCAATACTCGAGGAATTGCTGACTCCAGCTATATTGCTAGAAAGTTCCCAAGCAAAATTCAGTTGAACTCACTAGAATCCTCTAAAGTCTCATCCATAATGAGCATTCGATATGTTTTGCGAATCCATTCCCTCATAATATCATCCCACTGGATCCAGCCAGAACGCCACTGCTGCATCAAAACGCTCAAATACGTGCATGCTCTGGCCCTTTTTAAACGCCAGCCCAAGAGTGACCAACGCCAGGAAATCGGCTGCTTGTGAGAATACGCAGCATTGGAATCAAAATACCTAGTTACTTCCAAATTCTCTAAAGTCCTTTGGGACTTCCCAGCCGTGAGCGTGACAGGCACGAAGATAAGCTTCTACGGCTTCGCCAGTACCATAGTCATCATGGCGAGCTTGCTTCTTACCCATGTGGTAAAGTCTTGCCGGTTTTGGTTCCAAATTCATCAGAGCAAGACGCACTTGCAGAAGAACAGACTCCAACGAGTTGACCGCACTCCAGCCACTGTTGGTGAGGAGCTCCATACACATTGCTCCACCGCCTGTGACATGACCGCCACCTCCAGACAAGAAAGGTAAGAAGCGAGGACGAATTACTCGCACGAAAGGCGGAGAGTGTGGATAATCCTTGCCAAAACGAATCTCGAAGACTATGCTTGTTACCCCGGCAGTTTTCATATCTTTTGCCAATGGAAGTTCAGGGTCAAAAGAATGCATCTCGACGATCCATTGATAGACGTTGTCCATGAGATCAGGGTTAATATACCATCCTAATTCGTGGGTTGGAGTTGACTTCTGAATCTTGAGTATCCTTCGTAGTTCTCGGTTGAGACTGAGGGTTGCTGTTCTTGTCGCATATGTCGGTTCTTTCAACATAGGTAGAGTTGTCTGATCCAAAGAACCTGGAACAAAATCTGTCATTGATACTGATGAAGCAGTAAAGTCAATTCTCCAGAGTTTTCATGTTAGCTTGGCTACGAAAACGGATTAAAAACGGTACAACTTACGGCATGGTCAGGTTCTCGCTTTCCTTTCCTTTGCCCTTACAAGCTTTATGGTCGAGTTCGACATCCGACAACAGGATTTGAATATCATCAATCTCTGTGTCATCTGTTGGAACCCAATCCACTGATACTGATCCACGATTTATGCTTCCCGATGATGGCTTTGCTTTCTTTGTTGTTCGGTCTGTTGCATCATCAATTCTAAACTTTCGAGATATCGCTACGGCAGAAGACGGCACCACAATAACTTCACGGGTTGTATTTTTGCACAAGTGCTCGGGATCTTGTTCAACTTGGTCTATGACTGCAGGTGTCGTGGTACCACTGCTTGTCTGAGAGTTAGTGAATGCAGGTTTGACAAGCATGGCTCACTTACCTGTCTGGACTTCCAAAGTCAATTACTGGTCCAGACATGGTTCTAACGAGTAGATATCTGCATTGAATCCAATCGACGAACTGACAAACAATATATGGGTTGACGCTCGTGTACTGATTCGTACAATTGACAAGCTCATTCAAGCTCATTGCACACTGGATCTTAAGTTCCGAACCTGGCCAGCATATCTAGTTACTCGTTAGCAAACAATTCACTACTTCTAGCCTTGCAAGTCGATTATCTCAGTTTGGTCGTAACTCGGCCACCATCAAGCAGATATTGCAGCCTTTTACGCTTCTAGCCAGATTCGATGAGTACTTACGTTGAGACCTTGAGCATAACTAAGGCAGATGTTCTGATCCTGTGAGTGATATACCCCATGGCCGTAGGCGCGTCCATGCAATGTTTCTTTAAAGTCAAGGCCGTGCCTGATGATACTGTGCCAATTGCCAACAGGGCTACCATGAAAAGCGAAAATAGTTGGATATTTTTGCTTTAGCATATCTTGCTGAGTTTTCAACGCTTGCAGAAAGCGTCTCTCTTTATCTGGTGAACCTTGAGCAAATCGGAATTGAACCCAATCACTTGACACGTTGGTCAGTTTCTGCTCAAGACGGATTTTAACCCGTTGAATGTCATCCTCGTCTTGCCCTGGGCACTTGTCGACTTGAACAATACATGACCGATTCGAAGCTATGATCCATCGCAAAAGGCCTAGTGCAGCAGGAGAAACACGGTCCTTCCAATTTCGAAGACTGGGAGTTGATTTACGAGACTGACTTGCTAAGTAGAACCTCATGTCTCGCATGGGCGGCAGAGAATCCAGAAGAAGCGAAATGACTTCATTCTTTCCTTCCTTACTAAGATCATCAAAGTTCGTCTTGTAAAAAACCAATTTAGCCTGGATGAAGCCTGGAGGTGGTGGAGTGATTGCTGGGGTTGTAGGGTTGACGCCAGGTATCATGTATGCAGCTCGACCTCCTGCTTCGTCGGTAGAGACAAAACGAACAATTGGGAAGCGATTACAATCAACTATGCGACCATGCTGAGGTGGTAGACTAGGATGGATAATCATAACCCAATCACCATCTCGCACTGGACAAACCGTCGGTTTGCCCTCAAATTCAACCTGTCCATTGGCGACATCGATCTGAATAGGCAGAGAATCGGGAGATTCATATTTAGGTTGAGCAGCTCCATTGACAAAGTATTGCTGTGTTGCTCCGCTCGGGTGTACCAGTGGGACAGAGAGACACATTCCATTGGGATATTCCCGCATCCTTTGCGCCTTCGCATAAAGTCAGCGATATATCTTGAATGCACAGGGAGAATGTCACCTTGACGCTTGCATAGCAAAAGCTGACTAAAAGATCAACCACATACGGCTGGGTCATAATCTCATGTTCAACACTCGGTCCAAACCCCAATGACATATACTGGTATAGGCAGAGGGGTCTGTCGCAAACATATGGCTTCAAGGCTTCTAGCTCAGAATCAATTTTGTTGTGACAGACCAGACAGAATTCTGTGCATCGAACAAGATGGCTCAAGGCGAATTGAGCTGCAACGAGTGGGAAAGATACAGATGAGCTGTCCTTAGATGCCTCGGACATATGGTCTGCAGTGACCATATCTGGAAGTGTGCTTAGTTTTTCATCCGCAATGGAATACATGCTTTCACCAATATGTGCTTTGGCCTCATCGAGACGGCTTTGATTGTCGTCTAGGAATTTCTTGGCTCCATTCCAACTAATGCCGGCATAACTGTTTCTGATCTTCACCAGAGAAATGAATTGACTATTCAAAAACTCATTCAGCGAACTCGATATGAATAAGTGTTTGAACTCAGCATTGTGGGTCTTCTGCAAATCACCAGCGTACGATCTAGTGTGAATACTATGATATTGTCAGCGGGACTCAAAGCAGTTCAAATGGCTAAGTTAATAGTAACTGAAGAATTGGTTCGGAGTTTAATTAGTATCTACTAACCTATCCACATGATTACTGGCTTCAGTGAATGCTGCAAAGGCTTCATCGAAGCTAGGCTTATAACGATTGCAGATTCCAATACGGAAATAGACCTCGAGTGATTTACTAGACTCTGAAATTATGGATTCAAAGGTCTTGTAGCCCGCACCATACTTGACGAGGAGGACAATGTACTGTGTTGGTTCAATATCCCATGCCTGCATAGCCTCTTCGGATAGGCCCAGCTTTGAGGCGTGAACTGATATGCTAAGAATGTTCAATGTAGTTTGCGCTTTCATACCACTGAGAATGCCTGTATGAGATCAGTAGTTGGCTTCTTGCTGGAATTCGATGGAGCGAACCTATCTTGAAGTTGGCGAGCTTTGCATCTCTTAAATCCTTGCGAATTCGAGAATTGAGAAGCAAGACGGCCTGTGGGCTTAAGCTCGTGAGTGCAGGGTTATATGCAGGGCCTCGACGGTTCCCAGAAGGCAGTCCTCCAAATGACCCAAAGACATCATCTGATTCATAATCACCTAACAAATCCTCCGAATCGTCATCATCGTTGTCCACCTCTTCATAGTCTTCCACCGACTTCATGGTTCCTTGTGATTCAATCCCTGCAATAGCATGATGCAGTTTGTTAGAGAGCGTTGTTATGAGCTCCGGGATCTTCATGCCTTGGGTACAACTTGCAAGCCTCTCCAAGATATTTGTGACTTGTTTTGATGTATTGGATGACCTGGTATAGATAATATACGTATTATTTTCTGGGTACCCATGCACATCTGCTTAAGATGTTAAATCAACGTTCTAAGGCGAGATTCTTCAACTTACCGGTGGCGAGGAGTGCGAGCTCAATACGTTCTCCAGGATTTGGTACAAAGTCAAAGTTAACATCACCATCGTCATCACCCCTACTGACAGAAACGACACCAGGAATGTCTGACTCGGCAGCTGCCGCAACATCTGCAATGAAAGCTTTGCGAGGCATCACGACGAGCACCTCGAGGCTGAGAAAGATACAATACAGTTCGGGTATGCTGAAGGAATTTCCAATGCTGGCTTTACGGATTCATAGATTGAAGTCCCATGCCAGCAAGAAGTGAAGAATAGATCGCCTGGCTGCTTGAGCAAAACAATGCAGAAAGGTGCTACCAACTGTAGCCTATCTTGTAATACGCAGCCTCGCGAGACGAGGTCAAGTGTAGTTGGAAAGCATAAAAGCAGTTTCAAGAAGATAGCTTTCATAACAGATCATCGCCTTCCAGAAAGCGTGCGAGAATGATGTTGGTTAAAGGTAGGTGGTGGAAGCTCTTGAACAGTAGAAATAGAGGTGATATTTAGAAGGTAGAGGTAGGTAGCCTTGCCTCGAGGCAGCCAGGCAGGCAGCCAGCCACAAACCAATAAGCAGCCGCGAAGGCGCAGCTGTATTTTGTACTAGTATTAATATAGCTTAGCGTCTTACTAGGGAGAGGCTGGTGAAGCTCATTGTCAATTGGAACTTCGCAGGCTTCAGAGAGCTGCTGAGTTTGCAACACAACATATTACCATAGGAGAAATATCATCGTGTCTATCTACGCTCGTGCAAGATGTAGGTGCAATTTGCAAAATGATGACGTCGCTAAGTAATCATGTCCGAAGCAAGGCTGTTTGCTGTGTCCTTGTGTCTTTAAATAGCGGAGAGCAACAACAAGGCAGCCTAGGCAAGCTCCAGCACTGACCATCCAGACGCTAAGCAATCCCCACACTATGGAGGCGCCCTGGTGGCCCGACAAAGTCAATCGACACAACGTTCTGTTCCAGCTTTATCCAACATATAACAGAGTAAATACTCTTCGACATGGCATGGGACTCGAAAAACGGGCGGAGGCAACAGAATAGCAATGTTGCAAGATCTCAGGGTGCACCGAGTCGCTCTACACCTCAGCATGTTGAGCCAAAGTCTGCACACGTTGCAGATCCATCCCTTCAGCCTTTCCTAGACCCTTCCTTTGACGCGGCCGAATACTTCAACTCGAATTTACCACCTCTGCAGAACTCCAGTTTCTCGCAATCCGGCAAGAACAGCGTCCCACTGGCAGAATTGTCGACGCAAACTCAGACTCTTCTGTCACAATTGAGTGCCCATACCACACGATTGACAGCCACTTTGACGCAACTCACGGATGAGATTCTTCGGAGTGGAAGCAGGCTCGCTTACGAGGTGGAAGTGTTGCGTGGTGAGACGTTAGGTCTCTCGGAAGCTCTGACAGAAGGCCTGCAGGAAGATGTTGTTAATTTCGTGCCAGGAGGCCTGGGGGAACAACTCACTAGAAAACATTCCCGAACGGAAACACACGGGTCCCGACGGAGATCATCAACGGTTGCTACACCTAAGACTCCTGTACGAGAGGAGATACCTCCTGTGGAGATGGAGGAACCACAATACATCGGGCAGCTGCGGACGCTGACGCTTGTAAAATCTCGACTTGACGAGGTTATAAAGACGTTTGGAGACGCAATGGAGTGGACTTTTCCGCCGTCGGAGGTTTCTGTCACATCATCGTTTCTGTCAGTTTCTGCGCCAGAGCCTGGTTCAGATATGCATAGCACAGAAGAGAAGGGCCAACAGATATTGAAGAAACTGCGGGAAGAGATTGCCGATTTATTGATAGGTGATGATCCAGTCAATGGGATTGAGGCTGCAGCAAAAAGAGTGGAGGAGCTGAAAATCCTGGCAACGGTTTGGAAAGGAACCGCTGAGGAGAAAGCAAGAATCAAATTCGTGGAAAGTCTTGCAAAAATGGTAGAAGACAGGCACAGAGATCTACTAAGAGAGGTGGAATATGAGGGTCGGGTGAATCAAAGTAAGCCAGGATCACTACATGAGTCGATGGAACTCCCAGGAGATAGCAAGACTCAGAGCAGCTATGGTTTCATCAGCCAATTACAAAAGCTCCGCGGATCAGCTTAGTAGAATCATTTCAGTCATAAATCAAGATCTGATTGGTCAATAGACCAAGACTGGAGAAGGGGATAAGTTAACTGCTGGAATTTTCTCCAGAAATTGGTCTCAGTCTCCCTTACCATTTTGTACCCTTGCCTCAACTTGAGTTCTCTCCAGCCACAGATCAGCTCCTATGCACATATATACTTCCTCCTCGTCATGCCTGCACTTCATCAAACTCTCCATCCTCCGTTCATACTGCCCAAATCCACCAGGCGAAAAAAAAAGCCTACAAAGCTCTGCATAGTACATAGTGCTCCACCGCGCTTAGCATCCTTCATGATATATCAGGTTTTGCCGGGAGCTGGGACTCCACCAAGACGCCGGGGATTTCCCGCATAGCTGTCCCTCTGCTTCAGGAGATTCAAAAGGACCATGAGAGGCTTGAACCTATTACTTGCCATCATGGTTCTCATGCCAGTTACAACCTATATCCATGCCAGACGGACTAGAAAGTCGTCACCGCCGGCACTTCTAAGGGTATCGTCCACCAATTCTCATCCCTAGCTGAATTGTGCTGAATGTTTAGATTGGAAATCACGTCCCTCGTAGCATTAGCAGTTTCTTGAATCCTCATCTTGGACTTGATGCACTAGATTAGGAAAACAGATTAAATGGGAAAAATGCAAGCACCAATATTGTCAAGAAGCCAAAATTCCATCTCTTACTCCCTAATCAAGCACGCTCTGGTGCACATTTGTGCACGACTATTCTCACAGCAGCGATTCTGAACTATCCACCTCCCACCTTGATCAGTGGGCATACCAAAAATAGGCGGGATATGTTAAATGACGACGAGCTGGTTAAAAACGTCTTCAGATTCTTGGTCGGGAAACAGGTTAGAGATGATGACCTAGTCTTGATTGCGGAGGAAGATATCCTATTCCAGTTACATGCCGAAATCACTCTGAATCGATTCTTGCGAAGTTCTCATGATTCGAATGCTTTACTCACGGAGAAATATGGGACAAATTCTCCTGTCAGCTGGGTAAATAACTCCTCAAAATATTTTGCATGGCATGCTGACTCTATTTGTGGAGTGGTTCTGTTGTGCCAGTACGTATGACTAACTCGTTCAAAACACTGACTGACCGTAGACAGAAATTTACTCAAAAAGTACTGTTTGGTTCTCAGAAGAAGTGTGCGCCTGATTCTGAACATGGCCCGACATGTTTCTTGGTTCCGGAATCACCACTATCAACGGATATATATGGTGCACAAACAGATAAAAACAGAAAATATTTTCGCCCTCAATATATGCATTCCACAGTGGCAATGGGCAAATCAAAGGATCTCCGCCCCATCTACAAATCGTTATGCGATGTACTAGAATTCTCCCCACAAGGCCAGCTCAGTGCACGGTACGCCACAGCTTGATCAAGATGGTCTTGAAGTTGAGCCAGTGAGGATTGATCTGCGAAAAATCTAGCTGCTACATCCTCTGCGAAGGACCAGAACGAGATATTCGCGGCTGTTCCAAATTCTGGACAATTGAAGGAGTGCGAGTTTTAAAAATAATTAAAGTGGTCAGCTACTATCAAGAGACCACGCTGGATGTTGCGCCAGTTTTGAAAAGGTTTGGGCCGTAACAGCTGCTTGCGGTATAACGGCACTCACCATTATATGAGCTCAAGTATGAGATATCTAAATTAAATTTTACTTCAGTGCCTTTGATATTCGACGATTTTAGACTACTCTTCTCGCTTCCTGGTATTGAGTAGCTAAGTAACGCTACCACCGTCCCAACAGTGATTCTCCTCGCTTAACTTTTTTCGGTTTGCAATATGCAACAAAATCATTTTACAGTCTCTCAACCTGAGCTCTAGACTCTAAGCTCCTCTCTTATGACTCATATCTTTATTATTTTGTCTGTGTCCTAAATTTGCTTTTCTGTCACCTACAAACCTGTTTATCGCCATGACATAGCCCACTCCATACTTGTTACCTTCGAACTTGTATGCTAACCCCTTCAATGACGGTATCACAGCAGGTGCCTATCTCTACTTCTCGTGCTGCCACTTTATAGCAGAATCGGGCATATATATTCATGCCTTCTGGATACATACTTACGCCGTATGGGACGAGGTCTAACTTATAGCTAGTACTAGAAGGCTCTTTCAAAGATTTTCCTGATTCTGTCCCAGGGCTGGCAAGAAACATTCATAAGGTACTTAAGTTGAATGGATCTATGTACCTTCCCTACAACTCTTTTCCAGCAACAACTGCCCGCCTCAGTTCAATCATCTGCAAGTCACCCATGGCTATTAGAATGTTGATATAGCATGTTGCAAGACAAATTCAAATTCTATTTGTTTTATCATTCTCACCCAAACCAAAATCATGAATTGCGAGCGTTCCAGCTGGATCTATTTTGTACGGCACCACATAAGAGAATAAAATGGCTCCGGAAGTCTTACAATAGATATTCTACTTACTGGTGTTTTCAATAAGGAGAATAGGAAGAGTCGAATGGTCTGGTCTGGTCTGTACTTCACTAAGAATTTGGAGGTTGAAGGGATATATCTCAACCACATGGGTCATCCTACTATACTATTGTTTTACCCAATATCATATCTTCTTTTAACTTCTGTTTATACCTACACTGTCCATGAATCTGTTAAGACTCGATTCGGTTTTTCAACTCGTATTAAAACAATATTGACCTAAGCTCGCTTACTGTCCCCGTTCTCGCTAATATATCGAAGTCGTTGTCTGCTAAATGCCTGGCTGCTAATTAAGGAACTATATCTGTAGGCCCTATTATGTGCCCTAGGGGTCTTTCTGAAACTTTTGGGCTGCTATGTGAATCCCCTTGTTAATTTTCATGTTAAGAGTCTGGCAGATATGCTTCTAATGAGACAGGAAATTTGATGATGCTAGAACAGAGAAATATCTAGAATAGCGAATGGTCCTTGACATGACTGGAAGAACCTACTGCGTGGGAAGAGACAATACTGCGTATATACTTATTAACACTACTATAAAGGATTAGAAGCAATGTTGCCACTCCTCAATTTAGTACAAAGAAGCATGTTATGTCCAGCAATTAGCTGAAAGAGTGCCGCTATTGTGCTTAGAAAGATTTCAATATAATCTCAATGCTGAGATGGTAGAAATTCTGATCTTACTTCATTTTCTAGTAGCGTGATCTTTAGATCGAATCACTTTCGGATTACTTATTCTCCCGAATCTTGTCGCACTCAGCTCATAGGCAGAGCCACTAACGGAATAACATGGAGCGCTTCACATGAGTCCGAGTACATAACACATAGTGAAAGGCAAGAGGCTACCACCATTAAGGACATATGCCCAAATTTATAAATAGAAAGGAAATCTAGTCGGTTAAGAATGACTTCGGAAGCCAACCTGAAGATAGCATTAGAGAGCAAGTAGTGAGTCTCACCGCCTCCGGGGCAGAATCTCGCCTTAGACCAATTTGGGCTCGTGACGAGCGCCGGATGTTAGCTGAGTCGCAATCAATACCTGCTACTCAGATCAAAGCACAATAGCAAACAACCAATTCATACACTCCGAACTCAAAATGCATTGGTTGCAGTTCAATACAGATCTATGAGTGCTATCGATGACTAGATAATTAAATCTGCCATCTTTATACTACCTCTTTTACCTCTCGAAGTAGCACTTTTCACTTCGGACAATCTCCTCCCACAGACACGAAATCCTTGATCTTCGAACTCCTCTACTCAACCACGATATTTTGAGAAAAAGAAGTACTCGTCGACGCTCTCTAAGTCCAGTATCATACTCACCTACACAAAATGGCCTTGAGTCCCTCTCCCCAGGGTTCCCCCGATTTGGGAGGTCGAATCGCTCTCCTGCCATCTCCTCCACCCCAGCCCTCGAAAAGAGACAAACGTCGACAACAACTTGCGGATCGGTTGGCAGAGATAACGGCGCAGTTTTCGCAGAATCGAGACTTACATTGCCGACAAGAATTACTTGCTCTTCAAGTTGATATGCACTTGATTACAGAAGCCGATGTCCACAGCAAGACTCCACTCGATGATCGTGGTGATGAGATCAGGGCGTTCGCAGAGGAAATCTCGAACAGGACAATGATCAAATCGATCGGTACACCTGAGAGAGCTGGCAAAGTTTACATGGAATTCACAAAGGAAGTCAACAATGCGATAGAGCAAAGGGATGCGGATCTGGCAACCCACATGGTAAAATCTACACTACGTTGTTCCATGGCACATGCTAATATGAAATTAGAGGAACTATGAGGTCGATATGATGAAGATCAATGCTGCCGATGCATATAGAAGAAGACTGGCTGCAAATGAACACAAGGCCCTTTCAAGCACTCTACGGGACCGATTGATCAACAGCCTCAACTCAAAAAAGGCCCGCCTCTCGAGAGATAAGGAAACAATTGAGATTGGAGAGAGCAATGCGCTGCTTCTGCACCCGAGCCAATTCAGCATCATCAATTCTGACAGCCCGAGTGGCCAACAAAGCAAGCGAGCCACAAGACACAGACGGGATCTGGGAGAGGATGTCCCTAACTTCGCAGAAAGCAAACGAAAGAGAAAGGCGATAGAAAGTGACGAATCTCCGGCTCCTCAACTAGCCGAAAAAAGATCACGACATGATGGTGGAACTAGCACACCAACTTGGTCTGGAGACAAGCCTTGGAGGAATGAGAAAATGGAGTTGGAAACTTCTCAGATCAAGAACGGACTCTATAGCGTGGAGAAGCTTTTCACCGAGAAAGAGCTGTCCTTGACATACAACACGGCTGCATTGGCTGCACACCAATATATGGTGCGACATCCACCATATGGCCACGATGGGCTTGACTCTCCACCAAATGGCAAGAGTGAGAGCAGTTCCGAATACGGTAAAGGCCATGGAGAGAACGATAATGACGAGATAGAAGCTCCACCCTCGCCTGTAGCGATGGAGCGACAATACTCACATGCCACGCGAAGCACACGAAATGCAGCACCTGTCAATTTTGGCATGGGTGTTGAAGGAATTGCAGATCTGAACTATCCTGGTAATCTCAACTCTTTAGCTCGTCAAATACCAAAGCTGCCACCAAATCTTCCAAGCGTGATGCAGAAGGCTTATGTGAAAGGCGACACTGCCAATCAACCCTCAGGTCTTGCAGCTGATGAGGCGGCAGCTGAGTTGGATGTTATTCGCAAAGCCCGGTCGTATAATGATGATCGTGGCTATGGCCGTAACTTGGACCTTCATCACGGTGGTAGAACTCTTCTTGCAGAGGTTGCAACGCCCAAGAGACCTTCATCTCCAAGCGGCAAGTTCAGTTACTTTCTAAAGGCTGATGGCAGAGAGATGTTGAGCCACCTAAGAGAAGAATTGGGTGTCGCTGGAGGAGAGCCAATGTCGAAACAAAGCTCACGAGGAGCAAGTGACATGGGAGGAACGCCTATGTCTAGACAAGGGACTAATGATGCTGGCATGAGTTCTCGAGGACGAAAAGGACTATCGAGGCTTGTCTGAATGATGGATAATGCGAGCTTTCTTCTTTCTCTTCTTTCTCTGGTCTTGGCATTGAACCTACGGATTGTGAATTAATGATCGGGGCGTTCGATGGGATTTCTTCTCCAATTATTTGCAGCATGCTCTGGGAATAGCGTGAGCATATAGATGGACACTCGTTTCTTTTGTCCTTCCAAGGTAGAAACGCAAACACATGCAAGCACTGGAAATAGAAAATGCACTTTGTTTATAAAAAGTTCTCATAATTCATTTCATGCTAAATCCAAAACCCAAGCCAATATTCCAACAAACATTACAATGCAATTATACTTCTTTGCGTTTTACTGCAGTCTCATGGGCCAAAGACAAGAGTCCTAACCTCGATGCTATCTCTGCCAACGGCGCCTTCAGGTGTTCTCGGGTCTGCGAAAGCAGTATGAGGTACCCTTCCACCCTGCACCTTCGAGCCCTCCTTCGAGGCCTCGCTATCAAAGCACTCCAAAAGAAGTCTCTCATCGTTCTTCATGCCACTGAGGTAATGCCACTTCTGCCCGGCGTTATACCTGATCCCTGCTGTCTCACCGGTGCGATCTGGATATCTATGCTCGACAGGCACAACATCGCTATCCTCGACGGTAGCCGACGATGCGAATCCTAGAGGAGAGGATTGGACTGGGCCGTTCAGTGGTCGCCAGACATTTATGATGCGATAGCGACCCTGAAGTAACTTCTCAGCCTCTTCAGGCACATGCTGAAATACACGCGATTTCGCGGAGGCGGCGGTCTGGTCAATGTGCACTCTCGTCACTGGCGCTCTAGGCGCGTCTGGGGAAGAGCGTCTAATCGTGTGGTCGAAGAAGACAATCTTGGTACTTCCTGGCACATTCTCCAACAACAACTTCTCCACTTCTGGATAGTAATGCTTCTTAATGGACTCGTCGTCTACGAAATCCTTCTCAGCCGACGGTGCGACGGCGCCAATGACGGCAAAAGCATCTTTGTCTAGATTATACGAGGACTCGTTGCCGCGGATGTCTTTGATCGGGACTTGGATGTCGAAATCGCCGAAATTCCTTTGGGGTTGTCCAGCCGGTGGCTGTTCGACATAGTTGAAAGGTACGGAGCCATCTTCGGGTGGGCGGAAGTAGTTCAATGTTACGATTGTGTCACCTCGGGGAATAAAACTGCTGTCGGGCTTGCCGCCATTGAGTTGATGGTTGGCCTCTGCCCGTGCCGATGCAGATAGGTTGTGTGCTGGTGTTGAGTGGACTGGTGCTGCGGTCGTCATGATGCTTCTTTTAGCTGTGTATTGAGCGGGCCGAAGTAATCTGGGTGCTAGTGTCTTGAACGTTTTGGCGGTATCGCAAGGACGAACTGATCTAGTGTCTGGACTATGTATGAGTGTGTATGATAATTAGTAGCACTGATGAGGGGAGATGAAATAGCAATATATATATATACAGTACGTCGGTCGTCTTACGCCGTTCGGAAATAAGTCACACATGCAATGATTGAAGGAAGTGCTATGTAAGCTCGTCACGTCATGAGGTTTCTTAGAAATCAAAGTCGACTAAACACAAAAAGAATGTTCAGTTTTACCTTTCACGCCCTTCTTCCCCGGCTTTTGTCTGCCGAGGGAGGATGTGATGACATACGGTGGAGTTATGCGAGCAAGACGCGAAAGCACGCAAGCGGAAAGATCTGTGAGTGGCAAAGATTCACTGCACTCTCACTACTTACAAGGCGCATGCAGAGTTCGAAGGTCACGACGCACCCGACGGTAGCAGCCTTGCTTGGTAATCCGGTTGTCATTGGCCATGTCCGTTTCACTACCGCACGCTAACAAACAAGGCTGAAGTCCCTGGTCGGCGCTCAGCTGGAAAGTAAACAAAACAAACGAGCTCAAGCCCAAAGCGATTCGACACCATACCACGTTCTGATCGTGCATTCTGACAGTATCGCTGAGCATTGATGCCAGCCCCAGCGCAGTGTAACGCGAACTTTAACAGCAACGCCATCGCTCTTAAAGAAGCTCTTCACCATGTCTTTCAACATGGATGAAGCGCTTCTATCGTCACCGGATCCTTTGGGAGACTCTACAGAATTTATATCGCCTCCAAAGCGCCAAACACCCAGAATGAGACGCTCTTTGCCCATGCCAGGGAGCTCCCCCAAAAAACAAACCTTCGAACTGGATGTAGGTAACGAATTGTCGCCGCAGAAAATCCGCGTCACGGTTGAAGCCGGGGAGGAGAAAGGAAATCTATTCTCGCACTACGTTGATCGCAGAGCTATCTCGCCGTCGCCATACAGACCACAACTCAATCGCCGGGGAGAGCGCACAACTACAACCACCATTCCGGTTAAGGGGCTGTCTGATACGGAAGATGAGCCTCCTGCAGTGACACCAAAGAGAGGAAGAGGCCGACCTCGAAAGTCTGGAACTCCCATAACAACGAAGAAGAAGGGCCGCGCTGGTACACCGGCGAAAAGTCCTCGGAAAAGGAAGTCTATAGGCAGTCTCGTCGACGGAGATGATTCTGGCGACTGGGATTTCCAGATTGGCAAAGGTGTTTCCATGGGAAGAGGCAAGGGCAGATCACGATCGAGGTCGCAAAAAGCGAACTCAAGAAGCGCAACGCCAGTGCCTTCAGAGCCAGACGCAGAGACACCAACATCGAGTACTGCAAGCAAACGAGGGCGAAGAAGGACAATTACGCCAGAAGACATCGTTGTTCTTCGAGACGAGAACGAATCTTCAAGGGAAGTTGACCAGGATACGGAAATGTATGAAGGGGAAATGGGTGGTGTTTTGTCACCAATGAACCACAATATTTCACGACACACTCGAGACTCGCCCATAGTTCCAACGATTTCAACCGAAGATCGTGAGGAAATAGATAATCCTACAGACCCGCAAAACGCTGCAGCTCCGCCAAACACTGCAGCTCCGCCAAACATTGCAACTCAAGCAAACATTACAGCTCAACCAAACGCCGGTCCATCCAGTCCACTAGTACCGAACTCTGTAAAAATACTTAACTCATCACGACAGAGTCTTACCTATCCTACTCCGTCATCAGAGGAGGAGACACAAGAAGTTCAGATTGAGGATAGTACAAACCAATCGCCAAGTCCAGACGGTGGAATGGAATATGAATTGGAGAATCATGACCAAGAAGTCGAGCAAGAAGCTGAAGGTCAACCTCAAAGTGAGGACGAAGAGCAGGTAGAATTTGACACCATCCTGGAAAGCGAAGAATTCAGCATGATTTCAATAGAGTCCGTGCCTTCTCTGCGCGAGCACTTCAGCAGTCCACTGGTTGAGGAACTTGAGACTCCAAAAGATGCCCCAAGACCTAGAAGTTCATTGCGAATCACAGAGACTGTTGAAGACCAGAATGACTCTTTCTCAAATATCTCAAACAGCATTCTAGAAGCAGCTACTCCAGCACCAGTAACTGCAGACAGAAATCTTCTTTCAGAACAAGAGGCTGAACATGATGACTCGTTCTCAAGCATTCCGGCAGAGGTTCTCGAGGCTGCAACACCTGCGCCAAACCCACAAACCAAATTTCCACTCTCCGGTCGTGGTCGACATATCGATGAGTCTTCCCCGTATGTTTCATCAACTCTACGAAAATCACACCTCTCAAGGTTGTTGCCCAAAAAGAGGTCGAGGCTCAACGAGTCTCTCACAAGCATAGGCTCAGCTATACAGCAGAACTCGACTCCCGCTCCAGAAAGCAGCAAACTTATGGAAAATAGCGACGATTCTTTCTCTGCTATACCATCATCGATTCTAGAAGCTGCAACACCTGCTCCAGTTCGGAGGTTGCCATCTCACTCAGCTGTTATACAACAAGCACAAATCTCTGCGGTTCCTGCTCCTGCGTTGACTGCTCCGCGTCTCCCAGTCTCAGCAGATACCCCTTCTCCAACCACAGGAGCCCTTGACACAACAGAGAAAGGGGATAACAAAGAAAACACGCCAGTCGCTAGTGAACAGGTGAATATACAAATTCAATTGAACAAGCCGTCGTTCTTCGATTCTCAAATGAGATCGTCTCCGCCAACTCTTCCTGCACGGAATTTTGCAAACTCTCCTCATGAAGAATCTTTGTATCCTGACCTTGCAGCTACGCCTGCAACCCAGTTGTCTTCACCTTCTCTACCACCGCCACTTCTCTCCTCACAACCATCCCGGCGTCCGAGTATACCACAATCTGAGCGACTTGGGCTCTCATCAGCCACACGAGCCGGCCGAGCTCTTCAAGATCTTGTCGTGCCGTCATCTCCGAGAAGCCGCTCCCAAAGCTTAGGGAGTCCTTTCAAGAGCCCACTCACAGAGCGCAGGTCATCCAGTCCGTCGAGAGAATCCCAGATTGAGTTGGAGGCACGTCGAGACAGCCGAACATTACCTCTGCCAAAACTTGATCTTGCCAATAATGTGTTTGCGAATCTTGGCCCACAGTCCCAAGGCAGGGAGCGAAGCAGTTCTTTCCGGCCATGGTCTGAGGATCATCGTGGATCGCCATTTCATGGTAGTGGAAGCAAGTCAATTCAGTTTGAGGACCCATTTAGCAACAGTGGGTCTAAATCGTTGCGGTCTCCGTCTCCCGAAGAGAAGCGTGCATATCGCTTGGGGCTTCCTGGGGTCTCACCTCACTCGAACTCGGCTATTTCAAATAGAAAACCTGTGGATGAATCTATGATGAGTGTTGATATTATGAGCTGGCAAGCTGATGTGAACACGCCAAACAAAGACGTACACCATGAAGAATCTAATGCTCCAAGAACTGATATTGGATCATCTCGTGGGCGCATTCAGACTTCAGCACAGAGACAAACCGCTTTGGAAGCACAATGGGCCGCCGAGAGAGCTGCTACCAGTCGCCAGATAGAGTCAGCGAGGAAAAACGAGGTCGTAGTCATAGACTCCGATAGTGAAAGCCAATCTTCCAAGACTCCTTCTGCTGAGCTTCCTGTTGAGGTTCCTGTTGAGGAACGCCTTGAAGAGGACGAAGATTACGATCTGTTACTTGAGACCATCAATTCCTCGTCTCCTCAAATCCCACAACAAGAGCAGGAAGAGGATGCTAGAGCTTTTGGTACGTCACGGCGGAGCAGGGTGCGTAGCACTTGGGGACAGAACAGCAATAGATCCGCACACAGTGTTAGAACTTCACGGAAAGCTTCTCCAAAGCATACTATCCCTAAGCGTGGAGACTTCGGAAGTAAGACAGAGAAGCCTGCCTTAAACCACGCTATCTTAAAGCAGAATCTTCTCAGCGATGAGGACGTTGACATGTCATACTGGTCAATCCCACAAAAGGTCAACTTCACACCTAAAGTTCGAAGTAGTGCCTCGTTAAATCTATCAGCTCTGCTGGCTTCACCTGGAAGAGAACTTCCTGTCCTTTCAAATGACCCAGAAGAGGCATCGCCACGCACAGGATCACACCATGGCTCAAAATCGGAGCTGTCAATTGGTAGTACTGAGCCAATGGTTGAAAGTAATAATGCAGCGGACTATAACATCTCAGCACACGCGTCTTTCAAGACGATTCCTCAGAAGGCTGCATTCAAACCTCGTGTTCGAAGTAACGGTATCTCTGATCTTTCATCGATGTTGAACTCACCTGTTAAAACCATACCAGTTCTCCCAAATTCTGACCGCGAGGAAAGAAAGGAAGCTACGACTTCTCCTACAAATGCAGAGGACTCATTCGCAGTTCCCCAGACCGAAGAGAGCTTCGTGGTCACTACAGAATCAAGTTCAACCCCGGAGCCAACATATACACCAGTACCACAAAAGGCAGCTTTCAGACCACAGGTTCGAGAAGCTGGAAATACAGCAATGTCGGACAAGTTCATAATCTCGCCAGTGAAGTCGGCACTCATGCCCAAGCTATCTGGAGGAGCTTCGAGGAATGATCTCTTCCGCCAGCCAGCCACGGCTGGAAAGCCTTTAGCAATGGCAAGTATCAGTAGAACGAACTCGTTGGTGATCGTGGGAGCGACCTCGCCTCAACGACAACCGCCCAGCTACAATAACAAGGACTCGCATGTCTTTCACGAGAAGGAGAACCAATACATCAACAACCGCACGTCTCATTGGGCTGAGACTGTGCGCATGGTAGCACCACAAAATCCAGATCACTCGCCAACAAAGTCGATTCTACGATCTCCCGACAGACCAATATTCGGAGAAACACCAGGAAAGAACGTGGCATGGGTTTCTTCATCACCAAGCCCATCCAACGACAACACGCTCCTTTCAGCGACGACCTGGTCAAGCGACCACTGGGAACTTCTCAGACAGATCGTTGAAGCCTGGAAGCCCGAGGGGTGGGCCCGCGATCCCACATGTGCCAAAGTCCCATCCCACACACCTAAGCGGCGGCGTAGTTTTCATGAGACTCGTGTCGTAAGCAAGATGTTGGGCAAAGTCATTCACAGCCAGGGCGAACGCATGCGTCTCGAGCAGTGGCACCTTGAAGCTGTAGATGAGTTTAGAGAGGAGGTACCGGGCTGGGAAGAGGTGTCGATTTGTTTGCGGTTGTTGGCCCTTATTATTGGTGCTGAAAGGAGACGTAATGGCACAGTACATTTGAGGGCTGAGATGAGAGCCAGAGGCGAGGATCCTGATAGGGCATGGAAGGAGAACAAGGCAGCTGCGAAGCTCGTCAAGGCCAAGGTAAAGGCAAAGGCGAAGGAGAGTGTGAAGGGTAAGGAGAGAGATGTTTAAAGATCATTGTTTCCGTTGGATGGGTACTTTGGAAGCGTCTCAAAATGGGGCATAGTTTGGAGTACGGTGTTTTATATACTGGGGATGGGTTTCTGTTGTTGTGCTTTGCCTGGCTTTTGGAACTGTTATTTCAGATACCCATTCTGTATGTTACATTTTGTTATTGATTGAGTTTCGTGTCATTTCTCTCCTGCTCTCTTCTTGCCAGCACGTAGGTTGAACCATTAAGTAGTATGGAAGTCGCATTGCACTCAGTCATCTAGTTCGCAAATTCATAATATTGATCAATGCCATGCCATTCCATTTCCTTGCCTCATTCATGCGCCTTTATGATACAAGTATGCCAGCTGTCCCTTCCTTGTCTATTCTAGCATCGAGGCCTGGTTTGTGTAAAGAACATCGACGACACTACTCAGCTTCTCGATAGTAGCCAATGCTGCATCATATCCCTCATCTCGCTCTGTCTCATCGAAGATGATCAGGCATCCTGCACCCTGGTCCAAGACACCAATGATAACTTTGTCAAGAATCATTTGTGACAGCTTGCGCTCGACTTGCTGTGTGTCCAATCCTACCATCTTGGCGATGTGGTCAATTTCAACGCGCGAGAAAGGCTCAATAACCTTGATGAGGTTCTGTTCCAGCATGGCATCATAAAGCCTTCGAAGATGATTGCGAATAAAGGTGTCACTTCCTAATTCATGTCTATAATCACCTAGGGCCTTCTCGTACTCCTCCAAGGACCGATTTGAGTGTGCACGAGCTACGGCTTTCATAGCCTCGAGGTTCTTGCCTGCATACTTGACTGCTTGCTTGGAGGTCATTAATTGGTTGACATCATCTGCAAGATTCAACATGATCTTGCAAAGCAGCATGTACTGCAGCGCCGCCGTAGCCTTCTCGCCTTCGTCTTGTGTATGGTATCCATCAAGGGCCTCGATGAAGTATGAGAAAGCAGTATTGAAATCCTTATCCTCAGCGTGTAGCTTCCCAGATTGCATATCAAGACCAGCTTGCAGAAGTGGTGGTGTGTATACAGATGCTGCACTGGTTCTTGCACTCGTCAGAGCGGCTCTGCCCTTTGCTACGTTTCCTAAAGCATGATAGACTCTTGATTCAAGAAGTTGAACCTCCACAAGAACAAGCTTATCATCCAGTCGTTTGAGCTCGCGCAGGAGACTGTTGATTAAGGTAAGAGCATCGTAGTATGACTGCTTGACCATGTAGAGAGCTACAAGACGAGTTTCGAGGTTCTGTCTGAGGAATCCGCGGCGTTCTGAGGTGGCCCATTCAATACATGACTTCGTGACTGCGATCTGGGTGTCTGTAGTATTTGGAATAGCATGGAAGAGGTCGAGGAGTTGACGGACTGTAGAAACATGCATCAGTATGTGAAGGCATGAAGATGTGTCAATAGCTCATACCTAGCTTTGCGGTTTTAGCCTTAGCAAAGGACGATAGTACTGTCCGGCTCTTCGTAATCAGATCTACTAGTTCATCTGCGTTCCTACAAAATGTCAATTACAGCCCAAATCGCTGGTTTCTTAGATTCCCTACTTCTCATCTCGATACAGCTCCCCTAGACTAACCAGAGCAGTCTCATACTCTCGTACAGCAGCTTCCGAGTTTACTGATGGTGGTTTTGAGATGATCTCCTTGTACTGTGTTTCTGCCTTTCTTGGATCCGTCTTGGAAAGCTTTTTAGCTTCTTGTATTCTTGCTGATTCCGCTGGTGCCATCTTGAGATTTGAAGTGACTGCTGTTTGTTGATGATGAAGTCGCATCAGCTCGCTCTAGGTTCCTGAGCTCAACGCGGCATGCGCTACTGGAGATAGTTTATCCGGCCCGGTCTTAGCCTTAGACCCCTGTCAAAAATTATTTTGACGATATGGATTCAGCCTTCTTTCTCCGCCAGAGTTGTCGAAGAATGGCGACGTCTGTTTAAAACTCCACACAACATGGTATGTATCCTACTTGTTGGATACGGGATATACAACTGACTTGTCTACAGAAAATCAAGGCTCTTACCCGCGCCTCCTCGGCACAACAGACCCCAGGGTCTGATGTCTCCAGACAGCCCCGCAACCTTGATCCTGCTCTTCACCCTTTCGAGAGAGCAAGAGAGTACACGAGAGCACTCAATGCCACCAAACTTGAGCGCATGTTTGCAGCACCATTCATTGCGCAGCTAGGCAATGGTCACGTCGATGGAGTCTACAATATGGCCAAGGATCCCAACTCCCTCGAACGATTCGCAAGTGGTAGTGGAGACGGAATCGTGAAAGTATGGGATTTAGTGAGCCGGGATGAGACGTGGAATGTTACTGCACACGAAAACATTGTTAAGGGACTCTGTTGGACGAGAGACAAGAAGCTTTTGACATGCGCCAGCGACAGGACAATCAAGCTGTTTGATCCATACAACACCCCATCCGGATCAGTACCTACACATACCTGGCACGGTACCAATGCATTTACAAGTCTTTCCCACCATCGCTCGAAGAACTCCTTTGCCGTGTCCTCTGGCATTATCTCTATTTACGATTTAGAACGACCAACTGCGCCTGCAGAGGAGCTTAGATGGCCCACCTCGACGGATACCATCACGAACGTTGCCTTTAACCAGACAGAAACATCTGTATTGGCATCTTGCTCTACCGACAGATCAGTTGTTCTATATGATCTCAGGACTGCTTCTCCATTGGGCAAGACTATCCTGAAATTCGCGTCCAACTCCATAGCCTGGAATCCCATGGAAGCCTTCAATTTCGCGGTGGCCAATGAGGATCACAATGTCTATATATTTGATATGCGCAAGATGGATAGGGCACTCAATGTGCTGAAGGACCATGTGGCGGCTGTTATGGATGTTGAGTTCAGTCCCACTGGTGAAGAGCTTGTCACTGCCTCATATGACCGTACAGTAAGACTATGGAGTCGCATGAAGGGTCACTCAAGGGACATCTACCACACGAAGCGAATGCAGCGGGTATTCTCGGCAAAATGGACTCCAGACTCCAAATACATTCTCAGCGGCAGTGATGATGGAAATATTCGGTTGTGGAGGGCTCAAGCATCGAAGAGAGAGGGTATCAAGTCTGCAAAGCACAGACAGGCTTTGGAGTACAACGAGGCATTGGCTGAAAGATATGCACACATGCCTGAGATTAGGAGGATTAAGCGTCACAGACACGTACCAAAGGTTGTGAAGAAGGCTGGCGAGATCAAGTCTGAGGAGTTGAAGGCAATCAAGCGAAAGGAGGAGAACGAGCGCAAGCACACTAAAAAGCAATTTCAACGAAGACAGAATGAACGGGAGAAGATGGTTCTGGCTGCGGAAAAGTAATATATTTAGTTGTGTGGGCAGGTCTTTGGCGTTTGCGGTCTGGAGGCATTGCAGGCGCAGGGAAAATTGCTGAAATTTGGGATACCTGGTTGGACTTTCCTTAGCTATTGATACTGGCTTCTATAAATCAATTTATAGCACATCCTGCAAACTTGTATCCATTCCAATCATCAAGGCGTGTGTTGTTCTGGTGGTTATGGTGTCTCAACATATTATCACCACATCTTTAATTTTGACGTTCTGACATTTGTTCGTGACATTGCACGGTGCAAGCCTTGGTTCTTGGATAAACGGCAGCTGGTTAGATCAATTAGTGAGCACATCTTCACATTGTTGATATGTTGTTGAACATCAGCATAACTAGTATGGCATCCATGCCGGCAGGGTAGGGTACAGCCACTGGTCTGTTGACCCGGCTATAGGTAAAGGGAGGTTCGAATTAGTGCGAGGTCACTTGTTCCCTTTTGACGTCTATATTTCTATGCCTAGACCATGCTGCTGTGCTGAATTGGTAAATATATTCAATCCAGCTAAGCGAGCGGCCAACTGGGGGGGGGGGGTTGGCTTATAAGCGACGTGCAATATAGGCCATTGAGACCTACCTAAATTAAATGATTGTGTTGGGATTAATTGTTAGAGATTTGCCACTTCAGTTCTTACTTTTGAGACAGTCACTCTGCAGGTAAGAGAAAGCCAGCCTTGTTTTATGAGTCCAGGTAAGGTACCTTAGATTTGCAAATTAGAGCTTCTCTGATATTTAAAATCAAGTACGGGAGAAATTTTCAGGATCAAGAAAGCGTTCCATGCTATTTCCACGTAGGTTATTACTTCATTATCTACAATCTGATAATTGAGTTGATGTTAATGTGAAGCTTAGTAAGATTGGGGATCTATTTCCTTCTCGAGATGGAGCCGTTACAATATTTGATTCAGCCATTACCAGATATACAGGGGAGCTGTCTTTGCATATTGAGCAGATGGGCACTGGGCACTATTCTGGTGGATTGAAGTTGTTATTACTGCTAAGTTGTAACAACAATTCCTAGCGGGTTCCTATTGTAGGGAGCTTAATGACATGGAAAGAAGTCAGCGAAGTTATTGCTATGGCAGAGAACATATGGCATGTCTTGGATTACAAAGCATAAATGGAGCCATCAGCCACGGCAAACCAGTCCGTCCCATCAAGTAAGTGGTCGCGTGCATAATCACCTCGCATGAGAAACTCGTGCCAGGCAAAAACAAAAATCTCGGTTGTACGATGTCTTCAGTAGCACGATTCCAGTACAACATTGACTCAAACAAGGACCGATATTGGGGTATCACATTACAATAGAACGTCCTTCTGACCATTATGCATCCTACCAACGCCCTAGAAATGCAGGACCCAATAACTCCCCGAAAACGTTTCCTGAACTTCCTTAAACATAAAAGCACACTATTCCTCGACAACCTCCATTTCCGTACTTGCCTGAGCATCTTCTGCTTGCTTGGCCTCCTTTGCATCAGTCATCGCTTGCTTGTTGGCCTCGACATCTGGCCTCCCAAGGATTTCCACAACAGCACTGACAAGCTCATACTGCGTTTCTTCCTCAGGAAACCGTAGATCTAGCTCTTGAATGATGACATTAAGTCCCTCCAGATTGGTTGGCCGAATGTTCATCAACATGAGAAGTTCAGCCTTGGTGAGATCGTAAGAACGCAGTCGTTCCATCAGCTTTCTGATCGTGTTCTCATCATATGGAATTGGCTTGGATGCGAGTGGCGATGGGGCCTCTTCCAAATATTCAATGATCTGAAAGGATCAGCCACATATCATGCTATGGGCATTGATTGAAAACCCACCTCTCTAACAACAGTCTCTAGGTTACCAGGCCTTCTGGTAACATCCTTGATAGCATTGCGCAGGTCAAAGGTTTCTGAGCTCGTCATTTGCCCAGACTTTCCCGTTCTTTTTCTCTTGGCATCATTTTCTTTTCTCAGTCTTTTCTCCGTCGATTTCTTCAGCGTTGCGTGCTTCTCGTTTTGGCTCTTCAAGTGCTCGTATACCTCAAAGTTGGTCAAGATCGCTGACTGAGCCTCGAGGATCTTCATGTTGATTTATAGCTGGCAGCACGTCGAAATGCTCGAGATCACGATTTGTTGTGGGCTGTCTTCATGTGCTCTTGCATGAAATTTAGGCGGGGTAGAGATTCTGCCGATTCCGTCGCCAAAGACGGCTAGCGCATTCACCAATCGAAGCTAATCGCTCTCAAACTTGAGGTTTTTTTGACCGTTGCTCTACTCGGAGACTTATGAGCTTTTGCTCTCTCCTACTCTACAAATGATCTTCGATCAATCAAACCATTTCAAACCTCTTGCAACCCCTTAAGCAGATCAATTCTTACCCCAATACCATTTTTATCTATCCTTCCCCAGATTTGAGACTTGCCGCGGCTGCAACCCACTTTGTCACTCCCGTCTGCTATCGATACGAAAATATTCCATCAAGAACTTCATTTTCTTCGAGCAAAAGACAGAAGCAGATATGGTTCGGAATATTGTTGTTCTCGGAGGCAACTCCCACCCACAACTCGTCGAGACCATCTGCAATACCCTCGGTGTCCCTCCTTGCAACAGAATTCTCAAAAAGTTCTCAGTTGGGGAGAGCCGACTGGAGATCCAGGACTCTGTGCGAGGAAAGGATGTCTACATCATCCAGTCTGGTGGCGGCAAGGTCAACGACCACTTTGTTGACCTATGCATCATGATATCAGCCTGCAAGACTGGTTCTGCAAAGCGTGTCACGGCAGTTCTCCCTCTCTTTCCATACTCAAGGCAGCCCGACCTTCCTTATAATAAGGTTGGTGCACCGCTCACGAAAGCTCCAACCGACATCAACCGAAATGACTTCACCTTTGAGAGCCGACCTTCAACACCCGGTCCAGGACGGCCCCAGACCTCGAATCTGACAAACGGTAATGGTATGGAGAAGTTGCAGAAAAAGCTTGGCAAAGCTTCCCTCGAAGAACAGAATGGAATCATTCCATACCACCAGAGAGACATGTCCAACGGTGTTACACCAAGACGAAACGATGCAGCCGAATCCATGCAATTGCTGAATGGAAGAGCGCGCGATAACTCTACATCCTCTCAGGCGCCGCCTGTTCCCGCATTCACAACCCATGACTACGAGAACCCTGCCTTCCTCCCCAATGCCTCGAACAACTTCTTTCAAGCAAAGCCAGGATACAAGCAGTGGGTGGCACAAGCTGGAACTCTTGTGGCAGATCTCTTGACATGTGCTGGAGCCGACCATGTTATCACCATGGATTTACACGATCCCCAATACCAAGGCTTCTTCGATATCCCTGTTGACAATCTGTACGGCATGCCGCTTCTGAAGAAGTACATTCAGAAGAACATCCCGGAGTTTAGAGATGCAGTCATCGTCAGCCCTGACGCAGGAGGAGCAAAGAGAGCCACAGCAATTGCGGATGGTTTGAACGTGGACTTTGCTTTGATTCACAAGGTAACAACTTCTCTTAACTCTAAATGTTGCGCGCACTCATATACCCTTAGGAACGTCGACCCACTCGAATCACGGACCGGCAAAACGCTACGATGATGCTTGTGGGAGATGTTTCCAACAGAGTTGCTATTCTCGTAGATGATCTGGCAGACACTTCCAACACCATAACAAGAGCAGCGAAGCTCTTGAAGAAAGAAGGGGCCACCTACGTCTACGCTTTGATTACACACGGCGTACTTAGTGGTGATGCCATTGCTCGTATCAATGCTTCGGCCCTCGACAAAGTGATTGTCACCAACAGTGTGCCTCAAGACGAGCATCGACGACTGTGCCCGAAGCTTGAAGTTCTCGACATCGGATCCGTCTTCGCTGAAGCCATCCGCCGAGTCCACCACGGAGAATCCATCTCGGTATTGTTTCAATACGATTAGATAGACGGAGTTTCGAGATCATGTTTTACTATTTCTGGGTGTGTTCTTGCATCTGTGTTGGCGTTTTCAGGAGACTCTTTATACTCATCTTGGGAATGGTGCCTCATTGGATGAGCACAGCGCTTCACAAGCAAGCAATCCCATGGATGAGCCAGATACTTTGCTATACCCGTACAGATAACCGCGAAGCGGTGTCCAACTGACCTTTCTTTTCTGGGGAGGCATGGCAAAGAACACTAGACATACTACCAAGAAGATCTCTAGGATCTACTTCCCTCCCTCTCTTGGACTTGACGCTTTCCCCCAAGTGCTGGACTATAAGGCGTGGAGGCGCGTTTCTGTTTATTCTCGCAGGATGAGTCCGTTAGAGGGCGAATATAGGCGAATGATTTCAGCTTCTTACTTGTTGTGCCACCCTCTCGTGACTGTGACTAGTTTGATTGCCAGATGAAAGTATCAAGGACGGATATGCTGTGTCTCCGTGCTCCGTCGCCGTTCGTTTATCTCGTGAAGATCGAAATCTGCACGAGAGAGCACCTCCACAGTTAGGCTTTTCAAGCCCTGACTCTAATCCCTCCCGACAATCGAGAAGCAAACAAAACAATCCTCTCGCGTTCAGAAGCAGACCATTGGGTCACTTCGGCTCAGGATCTCTCAGTTTGCCTAACACTGCTGTGTTAAGTGAGGGATGGTGTGCTATGCTATGCTATGCTATGTTGCTAATGCGGGCTGTGTTTGTGCATCCTTCGTTTCATGTTTAGAGGATCAGCTCATATGATGGGATGAACATGCTTTTTAACTGGACGGAAGGAAGGGACGCTGAAAAGGAAGGGTTAAAGTGTTGTGATCGACACTAGAGGTGGGTGGGAGCCACAGGATCAGGAATGGATTTTCATGAACTGGTTGGAATGATGAGAAATGAGAAAGTGAAAGAGTGGGAAGACTGGGAGTTGGAGGGGTTGGAGTGACTTCATGCTGGTTGTACAGTAGTCCCCTCGTACAGCGTAAGCGTAGAACTTCCAAGAATAGCCCCAAATGGATAGTCATCGAGCGTGCTGTCCTATCTCAGCGCGCAACAATGATTTCTGCCGCAACCATTCAGTCGTGCAAGCGAGATAAACGATATTTCCGACCATTAGCATCATGAACACGAGAAAGGATCTACAAAGTATGTGTGCCGAGTCGGAAGACAAGACGAGATACAATAGTACAGTGCCACAATTGCCAACAAGCTTTTCCATCCATCTTCTCCGGGCGACTTGTCTGTCACTCGGCGACCATCATTCAAGGCTCAAGGAAGAGTCGTTCAGGTCTCCTCCACCGGTTAGTTGGCAGCAACTCGAGGCGGCTAGGGATTTCAGGACGTCATGTCCTTGCATAGCTTGAAGAATGAGGCTGAGGTTCTCCGTGTAGTGCCAGCAACGCTACTTGAGATGCCGAGGTGGCCCATCCATCGGCTGTTGTTACTGTTCGTCGTCTAGCAATGCAGCTTGTTGCCCTTACCGTCGGCGGCAGGTCTTCAGCATCGAGGGTCATGATGGCATTGGGACGAATGCATACATCGCCAAGAGAAAAAACGCCACCAAAGTACCAGAGATATGATATGAGTGAGGAGTTGTACTGTACCTGAAAACCCTGTCGGGAACCACCGGGAATATTTGGATTGAGTTGGGTCGGCACTTTCTTGAAACAAGGTCATTTTGTCTCCTATGCCCTTGTAAGCTTAATCCTATCCGCCCGCAGCCCTGCCTCGTTTTGCCTCTCTCACTTTCCCCTCTCTATGCCATACCATGCCATTTCTTTCTGGTCTACCGACCTTCTCTACTGTACAAATGAGATGATGCACGGTACCGGCCCGCAGTTCTCCTTTCGCATGGTTGAAGGGCGGGCTGTGCTCCCGTATGACCTCCAAAGCATTCATTCAGGACTGACACTGCAGGAGCCTCACTGGCCTAATCCAGTGTGGGCGAGGGCAAAGAAGGATTCGATTCATTCATTGTCTTGGGCTGTAGGGTTTGACCAACTCCGGCAGGTTCGGGGAAGCACCTCCTGAAGGAGTTCGTTTGTAGAAGGGCTCCCTTGTGTAGTGTCCCGTTCTGTTGTTTTGTTTTCTGCCTTGCTGCTCCTGTCGGCTCAGTTCATCTCTGCAAAAAATGCCAAGCGATGTATAAACGGTATACGATGTGGGGTAAAAAGCAAAGACAGTGGGCATTCCTGTCCAGCCATCCTGCGAGGCTCCGAACTTTGCTGCCGTACGGTACAGCAGCGTGCCCCCTTTTCCCATAGCTCCATAATTCTGCTGTTGTTTTGCCCATTGATGTCATAGCAACATGCTGGGATCGACGGGGTGTTGAATACGAGAAAACCCTCTTTTTCTGGGGCACCGATGGCATATGATGCTGAGCCAAGCTTTCTTCCTTTGTGTGTGGCTGAGAGGGATGCATCAACCACCAAACGACCAATCGTCAGCGCCCGGAAGAAAAGAAAGCATTCAGCGCCATCCTGTCCACTGGCCTATATTGATCGGCAGTCAAGGATATCGGGCTTCCCAATCTCAAGGTCAGTATATAAGATTCAGGTAGGAACCTCACTTTTGGTTTTTGGTTCATCATAATCAGCCTCTTCAGTCGTTCAGCACTCTTACTACATCTGCAATAACCTAATCAACCAACATTCGCTTTTAACAATTTCAATCAAGATGTTCTGCAAGACTCTCCTCGCTTCCGCCCTCGCTGGCCTTGCCATCGCTGCTCCAGCTACTATTGCTCAGCGCCAAGATGCCTCATATTTCTCTGCCATTGCCGTTCACTCCACGAGCGCCGTCCACCTCCAAAGCATCAACGCCAACGGAGGAAAGTTCTGGGTTGGTGCTGAGAAGCCAACTTCATCCTATTGCCCACTCAGCTCTGGCTGCCCAGGTAAATTTTGATAAGTTTCCCTCGATATGAGACAACGGCTAATCCAAACCTCAGCTGGTAACATCACCGCTTTCGGTGCCGGTAGTGGAACTCTCTCTTTGAGCGTTGAGGTCCCAGGTGGTCAACAGGTCTACGTCGACCCATCCGGAGCCCTCTCTTTCACCGTCGCTCATTCTGCTTCCATGCCCGCCGGTAGCCAAACCGCTCCTTTCACCTACACTCCCGCCACCAGCACCCAGACGGTCGGCTCCCTTACATTCGGCAACGGTACCCAAGGGTTCTTCGCTTGCCCAGACGATGCTGTCTCCGCTTGGCAAGTGTATGTCTTCAGTGCTGGAAGCAACAGCACTTCCAACTGCATTGGCATTGGCATGTCCACTGTCAACGAGGTTGGCGTTGCTGCTTGGGAGTACGCTTAAGCGTGTCACTCTTCAGACATGAGATGAGTAGAAGTGCATTGCATTGCATTGGCGTGCAGGGAATACCGTTAATTCTGTTGCTGGTTTCCCTTTTCTATGTATAAATTGTCATTGTACCGGCGCAGGAAAATCATAATCGGGGCATACCTTTTTCACCATCAAGTTAGATACACACTCGTTTATGAAATATAGAAAAGTTCAAGAAAAAGACCTTACAAATTTGAAATCATTTCTCGTGAATATCACATTACTCCGCATCCGCCTTCGCTCAAGCCTCCTTTAGTTGTCGTAGTCATCGCTGCGGTCTTGCATATATCTTCAAATACCTCACCAACCAGCTCTCCCGTAGTAGCCGAGCATTCCATGTACTTATCACAACGCATCTCCTGCGCTATACGATACGACTCTTGAGGATAGATAATACCATTGGGATCAGTTTCCGATCTCAGGTCTCGTTTGAGACCGAGCAGAAGAATGGGAAGGTCTGTCCGAGTTGCAAAAGCGATTTTGGCCTCTTTTACCCACTGCACATTCTATTAGTCCTATAATATCCACAAGGCCACAAGCAACGTACCACACGCTGAACGTTGATTAAACTGAGTCGACTACTGATATCATAACACAGTACTACGACATGCGGGTTCAACAAGGTCCAATTCTCAGGACTACCCGTGTCGTAGAACTCGAAGCGGTACGGTCTGTTGTAGAACTTAATATCAAAGACGAATGGTTGGTCTCCATCCCGGAGTTGTCTAATAGGCTCTTTGCTTGACTGCTTCTCGGAGCCCTGGCTTATTCTCCTGTCGTCATGTGAGTATGAGGTACTGCAGGAAGGTCCGTGTACGGTGCAACTCACGAGAGAAAGGCGGTCTTCCCACACTCTGCATCGCCTAGAAGCAATATAGTCACTTCCGGAGGACTAGCCATTCTATACTCTCTAGGGACTGGAGGGCTTGAAAGTTTCGAGTTGATGCGGTCTAACAGGAAGGCCCGACGTCACACGTGGAGATAAGAAATACCACGTGATCCTTATCTAGAAAAAATCCTACGACTGCACTACCAGTTGCAGAGTGAGTCAGTTGGGCCTCGCTGATGATGCAGGTGGGGTTATGCGATCTAACCTGTCAAGAATTGCCAGGCGATTTGGAGAACATTGTCCTCCAAGAGCCAAGATCCATACCTCGTCGTGGGCAAAGCAAGCGCATGTAGGAGAAGGCAAGACGAAAGCAAGAGGAAAACGCGCAAAGATGGCAGAGAAGACCGACTATAGTGCTTGGTCCCAAGAGAATTTGATTGAGAGGGTGACCCAGCTAGAGAAGGAATTGCACAGCAAATATCAGAGGTTCGTGGCTCTTACGTCTGCAATGCGACTTCATATTGAATTATAACAGCACCCTTCTCCCAACACCAGAGGGAAAAAATTCGAAGAAGATACGCCCCGAGAAAGTCTTTGATCCCTCCAAATATTCTACCAGACTCATAGCGCTCAAGCTCGCATACCTAGGCAAAAGATACAATGGATTCGAGCACCACACTGGCCACGAAACCCCACTCCCAACTATCGAGGAAGAACTCTGGAAAGCGTTCAACAAGGCTCGCTTGATCTTCCCTAAAGGCTCCCATCCTCTAGACCCAGGCGAAGTGAACTGGGAGGGTTGCGAATATTCGAAATGTGGAAGAACGGACAAAGGCGTTAGTGCTTTTGGTCAGGTTATTGGAATTCGTGTGAGGAGTAATAGACCTCTTGGAAAGCAGAAAGGGAGTGTTCGAGATGATGGAGAGGAAAACTTGCAGAAATTAGAACACGCTCCTTACGCTACGGCTACAGGTGATCCAGAAGGATTCAACACTCTACCCAGAGAAAATTCCGTGGAACTGATGTCTCCGTCACTTCAGTCTACACCATTTGAGGAAGATGGATTTCCAGAGCTGGAGCCCGAGGAATCAGATATTGAGGAAGCGCTGGATTTTGATCCCATCGCGGACGAAATCCCATACCCAACACTTCTGAATCGACTCTTGCCTCCCGATATTCGAATTCTTGCATGGTGTCCAGCACCGCCACTGGATTTCTCTGCTCGCTTTTCATGCAAGGAACGCCGGTACCGATATTTCTTCACTCAGCCAGCATTCAACCCAACACCACACAACCTGGAGCAAGGAACCACTACACGGATCAAAGACGGATGGCTAGATATCGCTGCTATGAAGGAAGCAGCCAAACTGTTCGAGGGTCTGCATGATTTCAGGAATTTCTGCAAGGTGGATTCCAGCAAGCAGATTGAGAATTTCGAGCGGAGGATATTCCACACTGATATTGTAGAGGTGGAGGACCAAAGTGGAGAATTGGCATTTATCAATAGCCCGGATCTTGCACCTGCACCACCTGCAACGGGGAGTCCTAAGATCTACACTTTTGACCTTCATGGCTCGGCATTCTTATGGCATCAAGTAAGATGTATGGTGTCGGTATTGTTCCTAGTTGGTCAGGGTCTGGAGGCACCAAGCATCGTATCTGAATTACTGGATGTTAAGAAAAACCCACGCAGGCCGCTATATGAGATGGCTACGGATACACCACTTGTTCTTTGGGATTGCGTTTTCCCCTCAGAAGAGGATGCAGAGAGAAAAGATGCGTTGGTATGGCATTACGTTGGAGACCAGCCAGGGTTCGGAGACACGAAATATGGTACACAGGGATTGATGGATAATCTGTGGGAGGTGTGGAGAGAGCGAAAGATAGATGAGATGCTCGCGGGAAGCCTGATGGGTGTGGTAGCCAAACAGGGCCTGCCTATCCCGTCATTGACCTCCAATGTTACAGAGCGCCGAGGGGTTCGGAGTCAGAAGGTCTTCGATGGTGGAAATGTGCCACGGCTGCAGGGGAAATATACACCTGTGATGAAGAAGCCTCGCCTAGAGAGTGTGGAGGTCATCAACGAGAAGTATGCCATCAAGAAGGGCTTCGAGAGTGCAGAGGACTTGAAGATTCAAGGATTCAGACGCCTGAATCTCAAGCCACAACCTCCCATAGATACTCTTGACGAGTAGAATAAAACTCAGGATCCATTCCAAAAGCAGTCATAGATCTCTCAGTGCTAAAACCCTCTAAGTCATCGCTTTCCAACCATTTCAGGCTCATACAAACAACCTCTCACGCCTCTCCATACCGTCTCGACAATCTGTCTCCTTGGCAGTAAGCGTGGGAAGACAACCACCACATCCTCCTCACCCTCGACCACCACAACTAGATAATACCTAACCTCAAACCCTTTGAAAGCTTCATTCACGAAAATATCCTGGATCTTCTCGGTGGGAATAAAGCGCGTGGTTGCGGTGCTGAGATATGTGTTGGCTGAGGTGCTGGTCTGGATGCCGAGGCCACGCAGAACGAGGAGGGACTCAGTGGTATGCATGCGTAGGAATATAGTGTAGAGCACGGCGAGGCAGGTGGGCAAGAGAAGAATGGGCGGGGTGCGCGCTGCGAGTTGGGTTGCGAGCTCCCCTAGCGGCGAGATGTGAATGTGGTGGATCGTGTACCAGATGAACTCATTTGTGAATAATGCTGGTGCGGTCGCTGTATATGATTCCGCAATTGGTGTTGCGAGTGGTGAAAGTGCCCATTTGCTATAGAGGAGCAGCAATGCTGCGAGGCCTAAGATGAGTCGTAGTAAGATGGTGAGGCCGAAGAGGAGTCGAAGTGCGACTGTGGGAGTTGGTGTCGTTGAGACGGTATATTCGACAGTTGTTGGAGATGGCCGGCGTGCACGCAGGCGCGGCTGTGTGGTGAGCATTTCTGGCGCGTGTGTGAACGCGTCTTCCTGCTGCTGTGCTCAAGGATGTGGAGTTGAGGTTGAAAGTAAGTTGTCCGAACTGGTTTGATAAATCCTTATCGATAAGGATTTTTCCGTGCGAAGATATACAGGACGGACCCAAGACTTGGTCTTCTGAGAAGCTATAGAATGGTATAATTTGAGTATTGCAGACGCTTTGTTGACTGATGGGTATCATCTTGTTCATTCTACTGGTAATTTTTAGAGCTATGCAGCATCTTTTCACCCATACTATTCCTCCCAGATATCCCCCCAGATATTATCAAGTTCCTCCCCACAATTTTGATTCCTTAGATGCATCCTTTAGTCTCCGGTGTCAACCTCCAAGTCGAGTTGCTGCAGAAAGGTTAGTGGAAGCTCTTTGAAAGATAAAACGTAAAAGTAGTAGGCTTTGCCATGAAACCACTTACAACTCCATTACTGACACCGTAATCCTCCAGGGTGAGCTGGTCCTTGAATGGTCTCTCGCCCTGCCTCTTCAACAAGATCTCATGTGGCTCTCTCCCAATCCGGGCAGCAACCTGCGCCTTGAACAGCTTAATAGGATCACTAGCCAAGCAAGGAATTGCAGCCTTGGTTCCCAGTCGATCATTGACATGTACAATAATCATAGGCTCTCCCACAGGTTGCGCAGGAGCAGGAGCAGGAGCTCTCTCCGGGGGCTTCCCATCATCTTTATCCTTCGACGCACTCGTTGAAGCCGAAGAGCCAAACTTATCCGCAACTCCAAATTTGTCTGCGATGTTGTGCTTGTCTACCGGCGCATCTCTATCTCTGCGATCCCTCCGTGGCGAGCGGGAGCGTTTTCGGTATCCTCTCTCTAACCTCTTCTCTCCTCCGTCTTGATCTTCATCTCTAGGTCTGCGCTCCTTCCACTTGAAGCCTCCGCGATTGTTGTTACGTGGTCGGTCTCTGTCTCGATCTCGACGGTCTGAGTCTCGATCCCGTCGAGAATAGTCTCTACCTCCACGATCTTGGTCCCTGTCACGACGGTCAGAGCCTCGGTCTCCACGGTCTTGATTGCGCTCCCTCGCTGGTGGCGGAGACCTCGATCTCCTTTCTGAATCGCCCATTGTGTTGTGTTGTGGCAGGAATGCGTACAAGGCCCGGGGAGATTCAAGATGAAGCGCGATATAGCTTTTGACGCTAAGTTGTAGAACTAGGCGAGGCCTCTATCTCAGCACTCAAGACGTGAATTTAGATTTACAAGATTTTACATAGATGCGTCTGCAGAATCTCAAGGCCGAAGCACCAGTCCTTGCTTGAGGCGGAAAGGTTGTCACAGTTGAGTATAAATAAGGTGGAGGTATTTGATCATTAAAGTATGGCAAAAAGTTCAAGATAAACAAGTTGAAGAATGAAAGATAAAAATGTTGCAATTATCATTGCGAATCTATGCAAATGCCCCATTGAAAAGCACTCTTTTTGACAGCCAACACTAGACACAATCCCCAAGAACGCCAATATGAACAAAACCAACACGCCGCCGACATGATATCCAGACAGAAGAGAGCATGAGCGTATGATACAGAAAAGAAAACCGAAGTATCAGTTCTTGCTCTTCTTCTTCTTTTTCTTCTCTGACTTGTCTTCCTTCTCCTCTTCATCATCGGCCTTGCGCTTTTTGCTCTTCACTTCCTCGTCATTGGATACATTCTTCTCCTTCTTCTTGTGGATGACCATTGGCTTTCCGTCGTCTCCAATCTTGATGTCACCTCTCTCGGCCTTGCGCTTGTACTTGGCGACGCTGATGCCGGCGGCTGCTGCAAGCGCACCATACTTCTCCTCGTCGGGATCCACAGGAGCCTCATCTTCTTTGGATGACTTCTTGGATTTCTTCTCCTTCTTGGCGGCCTTCTTTGCCTCCTTCTCAGCCTTCTTATCGCCAGCGTCAGCATCGGCCATCTCCTCGTCAGAATCAGAGTCTGCCTCGACCTCCTCGATCAATGGCTTCTTCTTTTCCTTCTTCTCCTTCTTGGACTTCTTCTCAGACGCTTGAGCTGCAGCAGCAGGCTCATCACCAGCAAGTCCATCAGCATCAGTGTTGTACTTGCGAGCTTCCTTGACCTCCCACTTTGGAGCAGCGACTGGCTGTCCATTTGGTCCCACGGCAACACCTCTTGGAAGCAATGGCTTTCCTTCCAATCCACGGAGAGCACGCTCAAGCTTGGCACGAGAAGCAACGCCTAAGGCGACACGCTCCTCATCCTCAACATCATCGCCCTTGCCCTCACCTTGAGCGCTCCATGACGAGAGAGCGTCAGTGCGGAGACCAATTGCAGCCTTGGCAGCCAACATACGGGCCATCTTTCCCTTGTTCTTTCCTGTTGCTTGACCAACAAGCGATGCATGGTAAATGAGACCGTACTTGGGTGTGTCGTGCTTAGTCTTCAAAGCGCGGAAGAGGGCCTTCTCAGCACCAAGAATTTGGATGGTACTGGCAGGGCTCTTGGCGAGGTTCATCAGAGAACCAGCATGAGCAATCAAGCGAGCACCGACTAATTCTCCAACCAACTCAGTCAAGTTGGGTGCGATGGCGTTCATACGAGCAGTCAAATAGCTAGAAAGCTGTTGACGGTACTCGGTGAAACCAACGACTTGCTCTGCCAGAAGGTTGATGTTCATCAAATCCTCGTCAGTGATCTCAGTACCCATACTGACTTCAGCGGCAGCCTTGACGGCAGCCTCAATCTCCTCGGGAAGGATCTCAGCCAGGTCAGTGGTTGAGGCGCTTGTTCGCATGCCCATGGCCAAAATAACCTTGGCATAGGCCAAGTTGTCGTTGACAATCTTGCCCATTTCTGGGAAATGCCATCCATACCATTCCTTGACTCGCATAGCGTAAGTGTTCAGTTCCTTGTCCAAGTCGTCCAAGAGAGCAATTGCTTGCACAATCATTGTGTCCACCTTATCTGGAGAGAACTTGAGCTTGTGTCGGGAAAGCGAGTGAGAGAGACCAAGAGACATGGTGGAGATGTTTTCAGGTAGTAAACCTGGGATCAAAGAGGGGAGATGGTCTCGAATCGCACGGAAAACGTCACTGGTACTTGAGTCGGAGATTGGTGTGAGATTGAGTCCTGGAAGCTTATTGATTGCTTGTCCAAGTTTTGGGTCGGCCACGGCTAAAGAAGCCTTCTTCTCATCTTTCAGGGTATCCAATAGCGATGCCAACATTGGTGAGACCTTTCCCTCTACCAAAGATGCCACTTCCTCCAAGGCGGTAGCAGCGCTGTCGAACTTTTCGAACTTCTTGAGTTTAAGCCTGCAAAAAGAAAAAAGTTAGTCTTTTTGTTTCACATTATAATGATACTGTAAACAGCCACATCCAGTCAACCAGAACACCTCTACAAACATTGCAAAGAAGGGGTAAAAGACATTCATGACATGCATATGCAAACTGACAATCGAGGGATTGGGGTGATGTGCTTTAAGGTAAGGACGGGAGAAATCTTACAATCCATTGATTCCTTCGGCGGTTTCTACGTCAGCGGACATGCCATCCTTCTTCAACATCTTCTTGTCGGTAGCCTTGAATAAGGCGAAACCTGAGGGCAATTGTCAGTCTGCTGAAGGGCATAAATCGCATGGGAATTTTTTCTCACCCGCAGAGGTCTCGGTGAGAACGAAGAGACCCATTTTGAGGATATTTGTCGCGTGTCCCTGGATAACTCCAAACTTCCTCACAAATTGAAAATTTCCTAGAACTGAGAGGGACGCTCTGTTCTGGCGGTCGAATTGTTCGTGGGTATTCCTCAAGAAAGTTTGAACTTTTCGGCCTGGAATATTTTTTGGAAGCTTTACCCCGTTAGCGTCTTTTCATCCGTTGGCGCCTGGCATTCAAGGCATCCATAGCTCAGTCCATTTCAGGCCGACGACAACATCGAGCTCATAACGTTAAGCATCGAATCAAGTTCCAGCAAGTCCTACAACATGGAGGGTCTCTTTTTCAATGTCAACAATGGGTAGGTCACTCTGTATTGCACCTCAGTCTCTTAGCTAATGATACATAGCTACATTGAAGGCATCGTTCGGGGATACAGAAACGGCCTCTTGACTGGACAAAACTACAGCAACTTGACCCAGTGCGAGACGATTGATGGTGAGAGATGTTGATGCATCGTTTGATGTGCGCTCTGTTAACAACTTGTAAGATTTGAAGCTCCAGCTTGGTCCAGCTTATGGCGACTTCCTTGCCTCTCTCCCACCTAACCCATCTACTTCTACGCTCGCCGCGAAGACCACCGACAAGTTGATCGCCGAGTTCCGATACCTTCGAGCAAATGCTGTCGGATCCCTTGCAAAGTTTATGGATTATCTTACATACGGCTACATGATCGATAACGTAGCGCTTCTAATCACTGGCACATTACACGAACGAGATACCCGCGAGCTTCTAGAGAGATGCCACCCTCTTGGATGGTTCGAGACCATGCCAGTTCTTTGCGTCGCAACAAACATAGAGGAGTTGTACAACAGTGTTCTGATCGAGACCCCACTTGCACCATATTTCAAGGGAAGTTTAAGCCACCAGGATTTGGATGAACTCAACATTGAGATTGTTCGAAACACCCTGTACAAGAATTACTTGGAGGACTTTTATCACTTTGTCAACACCGATTCTGATATGGCAAACACCCCAACTAGTGAAGTTATGAGCGAAATTCTGGAGTTCGAAGCTGATCGAAGAGCCATTAACATCACCCTCAACTCTTTCGGAACCGAATTGTCAAAGGCCGATCGCAAGAAGTTGTACCCAAGTTTCGGTCGTCTTTACCCTGAAGGTTCACTGATGCTCTCAAGAGCGGATGATATCGAGGGTGTTAGACTGGCAGTTGACGGCGTTAACGACTATAAGACATACTTCGATGCCACAGGAATGGGGCAGAACAGTGGACCAGGTGCTGGAAACATGAGTGGAGGTCCTGGTGGAGAGGGAAAGAGTTTGGAAGATATGTTCTACCAAAAAGAGATGGAGATCTCAAAGGGTGCCTTCACTCGACAGTTCACTTACGCCATCGTCTATGCTTGGGTCAAGCTTCGAGAACAGGTATGTTGCACGTCCGTATACTCAAACATTATGCTGACTTGATCCTAGGAGATTCGAAATATCACCTGGATCGCCGAATGTATAGCTCAGAACCAAAAGGAGCGAATTGGCAATTACATTAGTGTATTCTAGACAGTAGCATATTTTTTTCTCTCGTTTAACCGGGCTTGTACTAGTCAATGGTTTGTGGTCAATACTGGGCAGGCGTATGGAGATTATGGGACATGAATCCGAAGTTTCTGATGCATATTCGTCCCACCCTTACTATTGTACACGCCAATTACATGTGATATACATATTTCTTACAGGCTGATCTCGCCCTTCCAGGTTCCGTCACTTAAACCTAATGTGCTGACCAGATTTTGCCAACGTTCACTTCCTCGTTCCTTGGCTCGAAGATACCTGAGATGCTTTTGCCGTCTGTGGACCATCAGTCGCAGGTTTCTCTTGTTAACCTTGTCTTTTTGCTCTCCCTTCTGCTCCAATTGATGAGCTAAGACGCGAATCTTGGCTGTTAAGATTGCAATCTGGACCTCTGAGCTTCCAGTATCTGGACCGGCCCGAGGAGTCTTTTCTGGTTGTCCATCAAGTACTTTGGCAATGGGTGCCTTGGGCTTGAGGACCGAATCGGTTTTGTGGCGCCCGAAAGTCTCTATGCACCTCCTAATATTGACTCTGGTCTTGTCCTTCCGACTTCCATTTGCCAAACTGGTGATGCGCGCAAGAGCCGTGACAGCTCTCTCATGTCCTTCGACATGAGCGACCGCCAAAGCTTTCTCTGCCGCAGGGTCTGCTGTGTCTCGAATCTCCGGCACGACAGGCTTGCTAAGTTCGTACGAGTGTTGAATAGATTGCTCAAGTTCGGAAGCAGAAAGGAAGTGGTTCAATAGCGAATCGTGTACGGTCTTCATCGGCGTTCCATCTGCAGAAGTTGCATCGACAGTGCCTGCAGTATCGAATGACCTGAGAAATGGTGTCTCAATTCCCCTAACAGGATCACCTAATGCCTGTTCCCGCTCTTGCTGAAGTTGAGCTTGACGTTGTATGTTGGCTGCCTTTCTCTGCTTTGCCTGAGCTACCGCGTATGGATCTCGATAGCGCTTCTTCTGTGCTTGCGATAATGAAGATGCATTGGCCACAGCAGCAACTGTAGATTGTCCATTAGAGGAAGCAGGTCGGAAACATACTGCAGGTTCAATATTAGATATGCAAGCAGGCAAAAAAAAAGGGGGCCCGTCAACTTACATGAAGTCACACTCAGGCGTGCTACAGAGGGTATTCGTGGAGGCATGATTGATTGCGAATATGCTCAGGTCGAGTCTCATCTTCTCCAATCTGCTATGTCTTCTGATCTCTCGATAATTTGCTTGAGTCACGTGTCAAATTTCGTAGCGCAATCTGATAAAGAATGGCGGCCTCATCAGAGAATTTGATGCCTGATGCTTAGGGTTAGCGAGTCGCGAACTTTTGTCGCCCACAAACGAGAGGACTTTTGGACTTCAAGATTTCGCGACGACCAGATTCTTCCCATCTTTACCAACACCACGACCACATACCAAAACTTGACATATTACCACAGTCAAGTCGCAAAGATGGCCCCTTCTCAGCTCCCTCCCATTTTCAATGCCACTTCCCAGGACATTGAGATGCTCCTCGCAGCTCAATGCCACCTTGGATCCAAGAACTTGCAAGTTCACATGGAGCCATACCTCTGGAAGACTCGCCCCGATGGAATCAACGTTATCAACATCGGAAAGACCTGGTAAGCATGCGCAGGTGAAAATTTGACAGTCTGCGAATAAACACTGACATGCGAATTACAGGGAGAAGATTGTCCTCGCTGCCCGTATCATCGCAGCTGTTGACAACCCAGCTGATATCTGTGTCATCTCCGCTCGTCCTTACGGTCAACGTGCTGTCTTGAAGTTCGCTGCTCACACCGGAGCTGTCGCCATTGCTGGACGTTTCACCCCAGGTAACTTCACCAACTACATCACCCGATCTTTCAAGGAGCCACGCTTGATTGTCGTCACCGACCCTCGCACTGATGCCCAGGCCATCAAGGAGGCTTCCTACGTCAACATCCCAGTCATTGCCCTTTGCGACACTGACTCCCCAACTGAGTTCGTTGATGTTGCCATCCCAACCAACAACAAGGGTCGCCACGCCATTGGTTTGGTCTGGTGGATGTTGGCCCGTGAGGTCCTCAGACTTCGTGGATCCCTCGCTACCCGTGAGACTGAGTGGGATGTCATGACCGATTTGTACTTCTACCGTGACCCAGAAGCCGAGGAGAACAAGGAAGTCTCTGAGGAGGCCGTCAAGAGCGCCGATGAGGTATGTTAAAACACCTATTATGAGGAAATAGGTCGCTAACTTTCACAAAGGTTGGACCAGCTGCTATTGAGCAAGGATTCGCCGGAACTGGTGACTGGGAGGTCTCTGGCACTCAAGCCACTGCCTTCGCTGGTGCCACTGGAGCTGCTGCTGGTGCAAGCTGGGAGGCTTCTGGTGACGGAGCTGACTGGGCTGCAAGCTCTGCCCCAGCTGCTGGAGGCGAGTGGGGAGCTGCTGACGGAGCTGCCGAGACCACCCAATGGTAGATTACCATCGAGTAGCGACATTGAAAAAAATATCAAAAAGAGGTGTAATGCAACAATCGTCCAGAAAGAAAGTTAACCCTTGGGAAATGTCAAAGCATGTCGCCTACTATCTGTTTGCAATCCTGGGAACCAAAGTTGAGAGAAGAGAAATTGGTGGTTTCGATCTTTGCTGGTGCTTACGAGGGAAAGATACTGTTCAAATGCTGTCCATTCTTTCACAGCTTTGAGGAGGGAAAGCCCTGTGCCATTGAAGCGAGAAGGTGTGCTTAAGAGCTACCTTCGGCCTTCCAATTTCTTTTCGTCTCATTTTCCCTATTCGTTTTCTTGCGTTTGGGGCTTCATGTACTCTCCATAGCCTTCTAGCAACAGAAGAATCGAAGATTTCTAAACTGCCTGTGTCCTTTCTATGTTTTGCTCCTCGCTATCGTTGTCTTATGCCGTATGACCATTGCCTAGCCACGCCGGAGCCCACCTACCAATCTTATCTCTCCTTGCCACCTGTTTCCAGTGTTACGGAATGCATGCTTGACAGTATCGGGTATGCTATGTGATATTATCGACAAGCCTACCCGCCTGTCACAAAAAATATTCAACCTTCTGTATTCATTCATCCTTTGGTAAAGTGCATACTTGCTTCTCTACATCTGCTACAAATCAAATATGCCTAGATGAAATGAACCAAGACTGATGCCCTTAATAAGCGCCAACCAGCCTCCGTGCCGTGTAAGTCAAAAGCTTTCCCCGCATGGGCCTCCTCTCAAGTCTCACAGGGGCCTTCTTCCGCAAGGTGGGTAATATTTGCATCTAAGACAAGGCAGCCGTAAGACCATGTTAATAAATCTAGATACATATCTGAATCTCTACGCGTCCTTCCCTTGCCGCCGGAGCGAGGAAGATGCCTGCCCAGCTTTAAAGAAAAGGGATATATCCAACACTCTGGTCCTTATGCATTTATACTGCTTCCCTTCTACAGCATCCATACTTCCTCCACGTTCCTTACCTCACATACCTATCCTCTATGAGCACCCGCTCCTTTCCCACCCTAAGAACAAACAACTAGGAGCGGAACGAGGCATAGCTCACGAGATATCAAGACTCCAGGAGGCGACACCTCCGCGTCCATGAAAGTGCTATGCTAGCAGGGAGTGAGTAGCTAATGAGTGTACGACTAGAACGACATCGAACGTCTCGTTATCGATTACCATGTTGAGATTTGCGCATACCCCAGTCCTCCGAGAGATTTAAGTTACTTGATACACGGTACCCCGCTACACCCCTGACCCACCCATCTACCTACCTTTCGTTCCTGCACTCAAACCCACCATATCAAGCCCAAGGAAGAAGGATGGGAAAAGAGAAGCCAAAAAAAGAGGCTAGAAGAAGTGAGGCACGCTTCGGAGCCATCGTACGATGATCTCAGCGCCTTATCAGATCTGGTATGTATCTTACACACATCCCCGACCAACACTCAGTCCGACGTCCCAACCTTCACCTCTGCACCCTCACCTCACCAACGAGCCTCTATGTAGGTACCCTGAGTGACCCTGCTTTAGCCATACGAAGCAACCTTCGCAACGATGGCAAAGCCCGAGCTAGCGAGTTCCCTCATTGGCCAGGTTCCAATTTCAGGCGACGAGCCACTAGCATAGCAGGAATTCGCAACGATCAACTTCACCTACCACCTCCCACCTCCCATCGACCGCACACCACCGGCACGGGTATCCTATTAACACACCACTAATCATAGCATCTTCAAGCAACAGGCTACACCTATCATGTTACAGATCAGACTCCAGATCAAGTCACGGGTGAAAGAACCCATGTCTCACCTCACTCAGTGCACACAGTCTACAGCCACTCACGTCCGGGAGAAAGTGGAAAAACCTTCATTTTCTGTACGAATATTACTAAGAAAATTATCTTATCTCTTTCCCAAAGAAGGCTCATTCAGAGATCTTCTTCGAGCCGCTAGGACAAGAAGGAACATATTTCCGGCAATTTACCACCCAGACACCGAGAAAACCACCCGAAGAAGTATAGCCACAATCCCCAAGAACCATGGGCCTCTGTTTCTGGCTTCCAAGGCCATATCTGCAGATACACCCTAGTCAAATCCCAAGCCAGCGAACCTGCAGGTCACTCGGCAAACTTATGTACAAAGAAGAACGGAGATAGGAAAACTGCCCTACTGCAGCCCTACAGTGGTTGGCAAACGTCCCAGCTTGCAGATTACAGCAGCTTGGTACCCAATCAGAAAACACGCTCGTAAGCGCCGGAGAAAGAGGAGAAAATGAGAAAAGAGGGGAATCATAAAAGCAGCAGGCAGAGCCCGGGGAATAAAAGGTTGGTGATGATGGGGGTGGGCAAAATTAGACGCCAGGAACCAGGAACGGCTTTTCCAGGGGCTAAGCGAGCAACGCCGGACGACGACGACATGCCATGAAGACTTTCGTGGTTGAAAGTCTGATACTGGCAACAATGACCAGTTTCTCAGTATTCTGGTGAAGGGTAGCGAGCGCGGGCTTGCTTGTACTCCTTTGGGTGCTTCCTTGAAGCTTTGGATTTTAGACCACTGCGGGCTGTCAGATGTTGCAAAATTGCTATATACTGATAGACTTACGAGACACGCTTCTGGGACCATTCCAGATCCCGCTTGACCTCCTGTGTAAAGCTGTCAGTTTTTGAATCGGCGAGCTCTTGAAAAGTGCGCACCTTGGCATCTTGGTATCCTTCCGCTAATCTTGCTCTCGATTTTGCGATCCTCTGCTGAGCCAATTGCTGGAGATCGAGTAACTCCCGGCGCTTAGCATTCAGCAATCCAGATCTGAAGATTCATTAGCTGAATTGCGCATTTCCCAAAAAAAACTGGTGTCTTACGTTTGTGCTTGAACAGCCAGCGTGCGATCCAATGGCAAAGGATCAAAGGCGCCGTTAAAACGATCTTGCATGTATTCTTGCAGATCAACCCCATTGGCAGAAGCCGAGCTGTCATACTCGCCCGATGCAGAACCGGCGTAGCTGCTTGAAGTGGCAGAGTAAGCCGAGTGACCGTAAGTGGGCGTCATGCCAGATCCTGTGGTGACGGATTCTGGGGCCTCGGGGGGAGAACACGCATAGGTCTGGTGTTGTGCGGGTTGGTAGTATTGATATTGAGGAGCCTTCGTCGGGACGGCGATGGGGCTTGTGGTGTAGTGTCCGTACGAAGCCATTGTGAGAGAAGACAATTGACAGACGATTGGTCAGATGGGTGTGGAGGTAGGTAGTGAAACAAGATTCAAGCACAGACGATAATGTAAACGAGTAGTGCTAAAGTGCAGTAAGGGTAAACTTGTGTTTGAATAGACAGCCGGTTTGCAGTGGAGCCTTGATCTTGGGAAGGGAAGAGCAAACGGATGGAAAGGAAAGAGAAAGGAAACTCCCAGGACAAGACCCACGACGACCCTTTTATAGTCGTCTAAAGAATCCCCAGGCGACTAGAGGGAGGGGAATTCCTCTGACCCCGACGGCCTTCTCAGTATCTTTGACCCCGCTCGAAAGAGAAAGAAGATAGGTTGAAGGAAGGATATCCTCCTTCTAGCCCCCTACCCACACGTCTCCCGACCCGCCCTTCCGCGGTCTCACGGTTGTCCGTGAGTCTGCGAGCTGCATAGAACAGGACGATGGGGGTGATCCCGGGGGGGCGAACAACGGCGTGGATTGGCTTGATGGAGCCTTTCTATTGTTCAGAGATAGGCGTCATGGCTCCGGCAAGCATTGGCATTGGACCGGCGAACGACCTGGGTGCTTGGGGGTTGCGGTAGTGCCGTGTCAAGTGGTGAGGTTCAGGGAAGGTGCGAGTAAGTCGGTGGTCTGCGGAGGTCTGCAGTGATAGTGGCAGTGGCAGTGGCCGTGGCAGTGACAGAGACAGACAGTGGCAGTGGGCAGCAAAGCAAGGCCAAAGGATGGTAAGGACATCTGATACGGACACTTGCCTGACCAACATACCAGCGCGCTAAGGCCGACGGGGCCAAAAGCAGCGACTGGCTGGGTTGGATAGAAGGGGCAGTTGGCGTGGAATGAAGGATGGTGGAGGGCAAGTGTCAAAGTTAACGTGAGGCGAGGCAACGCGAGGCGAGACGACAGGAAAAACGCAGAATTCCTTTAAAAAAATCAAAGAAAAGAAATTCAAGCATGTCAGGCCAGTCAAGCACGGCAGGCCTCTCAGGGCTCAATGCTTCCCAAAGTCAGGCTGTAATGCAGCGTTAATTAGGCAGCCTCGCTTTTCTGTCGTCGAACATCGGTATGCGTTGGCACAAAGCCTGAGCGAGAATGAGTGGTCGGTTGTGCCAATCCATTCTTCTGGAACCACGAAACGTGCATCGCTTTCCTAAACGGCACTGCAGCTGTGCAGAAGAGCCAGAGCCAGAGCCAGCCAGATGCATGAGCAGAGCTGCTAACACTCTCACGTTCGTCCCAATATGTCAGCGAAAATGGCAGGCAAGTCCCCGTCATCACGATGAATAAATCTACTTGGTGGCTTTTCGTAGCCTCGTCATTGGATGTAGCGAGGTGTTGGAATAGACGATGGAGGGGTCTCTTCCTCACTCGTTGCCCCACCGGCACCAGATCAACGGAGTCTTTGCTCTGCTGCAAGGGATTGATATCCGGCAATTATTTGTCATTAGAATACTGGATGCTTAGACATTGTTGACTCGCTCGCTCCCCCAGATTTCTTTTGGCCGAAACTTCTATCAACTTACCACGCTTTCCCGATGCTTGACGTTGAAAAGTATCAAAACCATCCCGCGCTCTATCAAGCCACCTCGGGAGTCCGACAGCGGCAGGGTTGTGCAGGCAGCCAATGAATCATGGGCTTCTCTCAGGCGATGGCCGACATGCATGACAATCGTGACAGGTGACATAAAGGCTCCCAAAGTATGCACGACCATGCTAGGACATAAGAGATATTCAATGCAAGTCTATTCTGAATGCTGCGTAGCCCATCAACGCCGTGGTCATTATCCATGGAGAACGATCTCCGTCTTGTCTACCCCACCTACCCAAATAGCCGTAAGAACCCCCACATGCCCATGCCGCTGAGTACTGGAATTGTTAGGTTATCATCCCAGCCGAAAAGATCGACAACTTCGCTGGCACTGGCAATAAAGCCGGTCCATAAGCTCATTACTGCTAAGGCCAATCCACCAGAAATAGTTGCTTGTTCCTTACTCAAGCCAATGACATCCCTCACAGCACCGGGCAAGCTCAAGCTGCCGGTGAACATGAAAGGGAAGCTTTCGTCCCCAGGGAATGGTCCGGTACGTGGTGCAAGCCACCCCCAGAATGTCCAGGCTGTAAGAACCCCAACTGCCATAGCTGCAAGTGATCCTGCAAGCGATTTGCCGCGCCTAACTCGAGGGGTGTATCTACCATACAGACGACCAATAGTGCTTGCTGCTGTGTCGCACCAACTCAGGAGCAAGATCCCCATGACACCGATATCCTTGGGAAAAAAGCCAAGGACGATCCACGCGCCCAGCAAATACCAGTTTACCCCATTGTAACCCTGGTATTCTGACTCCCGCATCAGTGCACCTAGCAAGCGTACATAGAGACGGTTTAGCGATGCGTAGTTGTGCCGGAGGTAATCTACCGTCAAGATTGGTACCAATGCGGACATCAAATATGGTGTGATCTGTGAGGTTTGGATACCGGAAACGTACAACCACAAAGTGAAGAAGCCGATCGATACATGGAGAACTTTTCGAGGGACCTCATGCTTGTGCACAAATGTCCGCCAGTGCCTGTGTATTGGAATGAGTCCAAGTGGGCTTGGACTTCGACTGATATCGCGCCAACTCCAACCTGAAGTACTTGCAGTTGTCGGTGAGAGGTGCCCGTTAGAAACTTGACCATTCGTTACCGCTATCGGTTTCGTTTTTGAGGATGCTGAGGAAGCTTTCACTGGAGTGATGCCGCTGACCTTGCGCAAAGTACCTCGCATGGGGCTTCGACTCTTTGACCTAGCCCTTCTGAGTTCTGCACTTATCTCATCATCCTCGTCCTCGTCTATCGCTTCAGTGATCGCTGCTTTGGAGGTCTCCGCTGCTCTCTTCTTCTTAGCAGATCTTGTCACGGGCCCGAAATATCCATCCGAGTCATCTTGTTGTGACGGAGTCGGTGAAGGACTAATGACTCTCGGAAAAGCCGGGATAGGGTTCGATCTTGAGACAGACATGCTGAAGGGAGATAAAGGCGGACTACGAATAGCCCCAGAAATAGATCGTGATAGATTTGCAAGGCGGATCAGCCAGTTGGTGGAGTGGAGATGTTTATCTTTTCGTGAGCGCGTAATAGCTGAAGCAAAAGCGTATCCGGGGGAAGTTATCGACTCCAGTGGAACGCAGGATGCAGTGACAGACTGCGCTGCATTGTTGAGAGGAGGTATGGTGGTATCTATGCGCCGTTCATGAGGCACACATACATGAATTCAGATTGTAGTGTTGTATGAGCCGTGTCTTGAGTAATGTTCAAGCAAGATGACAACATGGAAACGACTTTCCAGGATCCAAGCGGTATCTCTCCCAGCCATGTCTGCCTGAGGTGGCACGCGATCATGCTTTAGGATTTCGGTTGCGATAAGATAAGACAACCATAAAATTTCAGAGCCTTGCCCCGTTCAAGCTGGAGAGTATCACGCCTTTTGCGACAACATCATCACAAGCATGGCGCCCACTGCTGAGCTCAAGAAGGATCCCAGAGCATGGGATGCCTTAACCCCGCCGCTGGCAGAATGGATCTTAGATGCCATTGCTGCCATGGGATTCTCCCGAATGACCCCGGTTCAAGCATCCACAATTCCACTGTTCATGGGGAATAAGGATGTTGTGGTGGAGGTATGCAACTCTGCTCTGCTAGATGATTAAGTGCTGATTGTATCTCTAGGCTGTTACAGGAAGTGGAAAGACTCTGGCGTATCTACTTCCCGTTGTACAAAAGCTATTACGTCTCGAAGAGCCCATCAAAAAGCACCATGTTGGAGCAATCATCGTCTCACCCACCCGAGAACTGGCGACTCAGATCCATTCGGTACTCACCTCTTTGTTGGCATTTCATCAGCCTTCAGCAGAAGCCGCGAAACCATTAGACGAGGACGAGAAGCGGAAGCCATCATCTACGTTGTCCGTGGTGCCGCAGCTATTGCTTGGAGGGACAACAACTCCAGCACAGGATCTGAGCCGATTCCTGAAGAACAGCCCGAACCTCTTGATATCTACGCCTGGTCGATTACTTGAGCTACTGTCCTCACCACATGTGCATTGTCCTCAGTCCTCATTCGAGGTCCTCGTCCTGGACGAGGCAGACAGACTTCTGGATCTGGGATTCAAGGATGATTTGCAAAAGATCATCGGCCACCTGCCCAAACAGAGACGAACGGGACTCTTCAGTGCCAGTGTCAGCGAAGCAGTTGGTGAAATTGTACGAGTTGGACTACGAAACCCAGTCAAGATCGCCGTGAAGGTCAAGGGCGCCAATGGGGACGACAAACGCACGCCTGCTAGTCTACAGATGACCTACCTTCTTACACCTCCAACCCATAAATTCCCGGCACTCCTCTCGCTATTATCACAACTGCAGCCTACGCCACAAAAGGCCATCATCTACCTATCCACCTGTGCGGCGGTCGATTACTTCCAGCACATCCTAGCCGCGCTCCTCCCATCCCAATTCTCCTTGATTCCTCTCCACGGGAAACATCCGCCGAACGTGCGCCAGAAGAATTTCGCAAAATACATCACCAACGTAACACCCACCATCCTGCTCACCACCGATGTAGCAGCCCGCGGCCTCGATATCCCACAGGTTGATCTCGTCGTACAGATCGATCCACCCTCCGACCCAAAGGTATTCCTGCACCGCTGCGGTCGTGCTGGACGAGCAGGACGGAGAGGCCTGGCAGTGATATTCCTTCAACCAGGGCGCGAAGAAGACTACATCCCCTTCCTCGACGTGCGCAAAACACCAATCTCGCCCCTCAAAAGCCCCGAGATTAAAGTAACGGAGTCAGAGGCCGCAGCAACAACGAAGAAGATGCGCAAGGAAGTCCTGGCCGACCGAGCATTGTACGACAAGGGACAGCGTGCATTTGTCAGCTGGGTGAAGGCATACTCGAAGCACCAAGCAAGCAGCATCTTCCGCGTGACGGATCTCGATTGGACCGAACTAGGGAATGCGTGGGGACTAGTGCGCTTGCCAAAGATGCCTGAGCTGAAAACGTGGGAAGGGGACAAGACATTAGGTGTAGTTCTTGACATGAGCACATACGCATACGCGGACAAGATCCGGGAGAAGGCAAGATTGGTTGCGCAGGAGGAGGCAAAGAATGCGGAGCCATGGCAGCCTAGCGAGGAGCAGCTGAGGAGGAGGAAGGAGAGGGAGGCGTGGAGTCATAAGCATGAGAAGCAGGATGAGAAGGAGGTGAAGCGGGAGAAAAAGAAGAGGAAGCGCGAGGCCGAGAGGGTGAAGGGTCTTAGTGAGGAGGAGCTCAAGAAGGAGGAGGAGTTGCAGGCTCTGATCGAGGAGGTTAAAAGGCGCAGGGTCGAGGCTGAAAACGAGGAGTTTAAGGGATTTGATGATTAGAGTCACAATTTGTCGCAAAAATGCACAGGTACAGCATGAGTATCCTAATTTACAAAAGCTATTCTATCCCAGATATCTGCCTTACTCCCTAAGCGCAATGATCTGCTGCCTAACAATATCCGCAAAAGCGGACGGAGCCTGTTGGCCACTCCTCCTGGCCTCAGCAACAGCGAGCAGAACAGACTTGATACCAAGACCGATCTCGTCAGCACCGGTGGCTTCCTGGAGCTCGTTCAGAGCTTGTGCAAGGTCTGCCTCGTTCTCGAAAGCCTTAACCTGTCGCAGAATAGACGCAAGCTCGCTAGCGCTGTTGACGTTGGGGACCGCGATCTCACGGTTGAAGATTGAGGGGCCCAGGTTCTTGAGCACGCTGCGGGAGGATGTTGTCCCGATGACAAGGAGGCGACGAGGCTAACGACCTGTCAGTTTAATGACACCAATGATAGGCGGGAGGAACTTACGTGAGGAGGCCTCTTGCTGAGAAGTACTTGTAATGTTTGGTAGATTATATTGGAGAAACGTGGGCCAATTTGAACCCATTCAATGATACGCTCAATGTTGTCGACAATGACGATGTTTTGTGGTGACTTATAAGCGTCGTTGAACACCTTGGTCAGGTATCCAACCTTGGCGGTCTCGCTCATACCAACCATATTCTCAGCAGAGACAAGCTTGATGAAGGGAAATCCAGAGCTCTTCGCAATGGAAGCGGCCAAAGCTGTCTTTCCTGACCCAGGTGGTCCATGGAGAAGGACTGAGAGAAGTGGTGTGGTCTCATCTTCACGGACCATACCGACGAAATCGGATCCGCTGTCAAGGATGTTCTGGATGTAAGGACTGAAATGGATAATACCAGCGCCGATGGCTTCTTCCAACTCTTCCTCAGACACACCGAAGGCAGGCTTGACTTCGTCAAGGGCATTCAAGAAATCTCCTCGGTTAACTTTCATGTTCTCAATATCATCACTGACACCAGCAACAGTGCCAACCTTGACATGTCGATTGAAAGCAAAAGACGAGGCAGATTTCACCAGACCACCAATTTCAGCTCCTGAAAAGTTCTTTGTCATATGTGCAAGTTCGGCAACATCGACATCAGGATCCATGACATTGTTGGCCAACATCTTCGAGGTATGGATCTTAAGAATTTGTGCTCTGCCGTGCTCGTCTGGCAAGGAGATTTCCATGTGTACCTCCAATCGTCCTGGACGCAGCAAGGCATCATCAATCATATCTTTTCTGTTGGTCATTCCAATGAGCAAGATATTGTTGAGTTGATCAACACCATCAAGCTTGGAGAGCAACTGATTGACAACACTATCTCCAACACCGGTTCCACCACCGGTACTTCCTCTTTGCTTACACACAGCATCGAGTTCGTCAAAGATGATGATATGAAGACCACTCTCGTCTCCCTTCTCTTTGTACTCCTTTTCTGCATCGGCAAACAGTTTTCGGATATTTTCTTCTGACTGTCCAACGTACTTGTTCAGTACTTCAGGACCATTGATAACCTTTGGCTCTCTCGAGTTCAACATCTTTCCAATTTGACGAGCAATAAGTGTCTTTCCGGTACCTGGAGGACCGAAGAGCAAGATACCCTTCACGTGCTGGATACCCAACTTCTCAATAAGACCTGGAGGGAAAATACGAGATGCAAAAGCTCTTCGGAAAATGGCCCCGAACTCAGTATCCAATCCACCAATGCCCATATCCTCGAACTTGAAGTCTGGAGCGATGATGGAATTGGCGGCCGGCCGCTTTGAAGAACTCTTCAACTTAATTGGAGACTTTCCATCCTTGTAGAATGTGATGGGAGTTTGTCTCGTCAAGATACCTCGTGCTTGAGGATTGCTGACAGTAGGCGCGGCATCAGTCTTTTCCATACTGAGGTCGACTAATTGAACAGTCTTCACCATAAACATCAATGGGATATTCTTATGGTCCATCAAAAGTCTCTGCCCAGGAGCAAAGACCTGGTTCTCAAAATTCTTGATGAACACCTCAGCCAAGACATCCTGATCGTACTGTGTATCCGTGATCTTCTTGGCCGACGCAAACCCGATTTCCACATCTAGGGATCCTAAGTATGCATTTCCTCCTTGAGAGAACGGATCGTATATTTCTGCCGTGATGCCATCCATCAGGCCAACATCGCACCAAGTTCTCTGCGGATCCGACAAGCTGATACATCCGCCGGGGAAGCCATTTGTAGGTCTGGCAGTGACAGCATAACGTCCATTCAGTAATAAGTAAAGGTCGCTACCGTCTCGATTTGGTTGAAAGTCTTGTGGAGAAACAGCACATCTAAGCATAGTTAGTTGCCGGGCCTTCTGGGGATTTATCAGATCCGGTCCTGCTTACATGTTTCCAAAGATATACATATTTGCCAGCTGCTTATCCTCGACCTTTGCTATCCGTAGTTGCTTCATCATGCCAGGAGATCGAGGTGGTGCTCTTCCCACGGCAGGTCTGGATGGTACGCCGCCTGCTCTTCCAGGTGATAGAGGACCTCCATATCCTGCACTTCCCCTTGGATCATAACCGCCCATGGCTGTATCGTCTCTTGGTGGTTGAGGGGGAGCTCGATCATAACCACCGCCGCCGCCGGCTTTGGGACCCTGCCCAAAGAGACCTTGTCTAAGATTATTCATGGTGTATCTTAGTTTCTTGCAGAATCTAGTCTACGATTGAAACGCGCGAGGCGGACAGTCTCTGGAGAATAGATGCCTGGTGATGTCAGTAAGCTGTCCTGATCGCATAAGGCATGGACTGAGCAAGCCACTCTGCGTTGTACGTACCAGCCTTGTCGTGAAGAGTGTCCTTCTGCAGCCTGGTGACTCAACTCAGCAGATGAAGACAGATAATACTCTTTTGTATATTCCAATACTAATAAGCCTCCCGTATATCCCAATCTATATCGTCTTTCTTCGTTCGTTCGTAGACAAAGCAGAGAGCAAGTGGAAACGAAAGATGAAGCTCGCCTGGGTTGCACCCTTGTGGTTGCGCCTCCTCGGCCTCTTGTCTGTCTCAGAGTCTGGGACCAGTGGGAGTGCCCTGAGCATCGGCCTGCGAATCACAAGCCACAGCGGGAACAGCGGGGGGCCGCATGCGAGCTTATCGCCTTCTGTCAGCCTCGACCCCAACTTCTTCATCCAACTTGGCTCGCAAGAGCTCAGGCTTCCCATCATGCCTCTGTGAGTCTGATTTCATTTGATCCGCAGATGCGGAGGGGGAACGAGGCTAATCATCTGTGGCAGTCATCTACTCGGCAAGAAATCCTGGAATGTCTACAATCACGATAATGTCGAGAGGGTCAAACGCGACGAGGCAGCCGCGCGGGCGAAGGAGGAGGCAGAAGAACAGCGCATGCAAGAGGTCGATGCTGCAAGACGCATGCAAATCCTCCGAGGAGAGGAACCTACACCCATCCTCGCTATTGAAGATAAACCGAGCGATCATGATTCAGCACGAGAGAGACGCTCCTCAGGCAGAGATCGCAAAAGGAGAAGATATGATGAAAATGAGACGGATTTCGAGATGCGCATTGCCTCTGAACAAGCGCAGGTTAATAACGAGGAAAGGCAGATCGTCCTCAGGAGACCCGTGAAAGATGCACCCTTGGTTGACCACGCAGGACATATCGATTTATTCCCACAGGAACAACCCAAAGCCTCAATAGAGAAGAATGCCGAGGCTGAGAAGGAAAAGGCCAAGAAGCAAAAGGAGTATGAAGACCAGTACACGATGCGATTCTCAAATGCAGCTGGGTTCAAGCAAGGCTTAGATAACCCGTGGTATTCCAAACCTTCGTCAGGACAGGATGAGGAGCTTGTGCATGTATCTAAGGATGTTTGGGGTAACGAGGACCCCAGAAGGAAAGAGAGGGAAGCTGCGAGAGTGGTTTCGAGTGATCCATTAGCTGCTATGCGACAAGGTGCCGCACAGGTGAGGCAAGTTGAACGCGAAAGGAAGCGATGGCGAGAAGAGAAGGAAAGAGAGGTGAGAGAACTTGCAGAGGCGGAGGCAGAAGAGTCACGGCGGAAGCGCAAGAGAAGACATGATGAGGATGATGACCTCGAAAGCTTCAGTCTCGACGCTCCTGAGAAATCGTCTTCAAGACGGAAACACCGAGATGATCATGATCGAGAACGACGGCATAGACATCGTGAGTCAAGCAGGAGATCTCATGCTCATGACAGCCACAGACACCGTCATCGAGATGAGGAACGTAGTCATAGGCATAAACATCGCCATAGAGGCGACTAGATTTACATTCTTTATGTACTTCTCAAAACAAACATATCATAAACTGGGGTATTCCATGACCAAACTCCCTGATTAGCGACACGCCGTGCCAATTATCAATATTCAATCTTGACCTCCTGCATCGCCGCCGTAACCAGCGCCGCCATATCCCTGGATTCAGAACCTTGTAGAGCAGTAATGATATCCTTCGCCAAATCCGCCGAGATGCCTTCTTTCTTGCTCGAGTAGATATCCAAGCCAGCAGGCGTGAACATGCTGGCTGCAAAATACGTCACGGCCCATTTCTCGTCCCCCTTCTCCCCCCAACCCAACACCTCCCATTGACTGGTCGCGATCTTAAGCCAGCCCTTCCCTCTCCAATTCCATCCTCCAGAACCGTCCGGGGTATCGATTCCCTTGATGGACTTCGGCTGCGGGAGCAGCGTTCTTGCCGTTGGTTCAGAACAAACTTCGTCATCTAAGCACGCCAGCTCCTCGGGCGAGGATGGCGGGATGATCTTGTATGTGATGCGGACGTTCTTCGCTTTGCGCCACATGGGCAGTGTGGAGTGTGTTACGGACCAGGTCCCCTGAAGCCATTCCAATGGTGGTGGTTGCCAGCTCTGGGAGTCTGGCACAGCGTATTTCATGGGCGGTCGAATGTTCATACCGGACGTAGAGGACTGTTGGCTCAATGCTGTTGCGGTCTTGGACTCGGAGGTTGACACTGGAGCGTTTGCAGAGCTGGGCAGGCCGCTGCTAAACGCTGGAGTGGTTTTCGACGTGACAGACATGATCGTGATGTCGGGTTTGACTCTAGAACGTCGCGTCTTCAGTAGACGGTGGATATCGCGTGTATTCTGTAACACTTGTTTACCAAGAGTTGCACAGGTAAAGTACGAGTCGATGTTCAGGGGTCGCTTTTAGTCAGGGACCTTGTCTAGTTGCCGCGGACTATGGAGAATTAAAAGGCAGTAGTGTAGTGTAGTGTAGTGTAGTGTAGTGTAGTGTAGTGTATATTTGTATGGAAAGCTAAGTCGAAGAAAGTCGATCCAATATTCCAGATAGTGGTTCGTTGTCAAGACAGATAAGAAGTGTCTCGAAATCTCTCGCACTGACGGTACGTTTTAGAACTTCAACTTGAAGAGACAAGTGAGAGGGAGAAAGAAAGAAAGAAAGAAAGAAAGAAAGGAAAAGGCCCGGTCTGTCGATCCATCTTATCTATCATCTATGCTCCATCATACTGTACCTATCAATCTCCACTTCCCAGTCGGAATATCTTGGTATCCTGTTGTGTTCAAAAAGACCACGCACGAAGTCGCGTACATGGCGTCATACATGTGAAAGTGCAGTTGAAACATTCATGCACATCTGAGCTGGAGCTGGTTGACATCATACAGACAAGGAAGCGAGAAAGGCTAAAATAAAAGAAAAGCTCAGAAAGAACGATCTTCGAGCTGATGGAGGGGTCTTGTACTGTACGTACTGTACAGTACCGTACTGTACCGCAAGGAATCCCTGTGCCGATCTTTACTTTCTGCCATTTCTTAGTCGCTCCGCGCATATCGCAGCTTGGCAATTCCACCTCCATTTTGGTCTAGAAGATCGCATTGCTCTATTATACTTTCTTTTTTCCCTTTCCTCTCCTCCTCTCTTTCCTGGGGCTATACACAGCCCACTGCCAACGCATCTCACCTCCCTTCCCACTACACCAAACCTGCTCTCCAACCAAGCCCCAAAGTCATGGAACCCCTACAGTTGCCCTCTCACTCAGACCCAGAGGAGCTTGCCTCCGACGATGATGGTGCAGCAGCCATGGCCGCAGCCATGGGCTTCTCTTCGTTCGGCACACAATCCCACCCAGCAAAGAAACGCAAGTTCAACAGCGCGACAGACGCGTTTGTAGATGGGCAAGAATTAGCTTCACTCGACAAGGGTGGAAGGAAGGGCCAAGGGAGTGGAGGGAATGATATGCCGTTAGGGAAGAGCAGGGTATTTGGTGTAAAGATGGAGGAAAAAGAAGGAGAGATTGAATTGGATGCGGACGAGGAAGAGGAGGATGGGGGAAGGTGGCTAGATACGAGCGAGCCCGCACCAGTCGAGATGGAAGCGTTGCGACGAGAACAAGAACGGGAAAGCCTCACAAATATGAACGTGGCAGTTGCAGGGCATCAACTCCCTCAAAGACCCGCAAATCCTACACCATCGAGAACCAACGCTCAGCAGCAGCAGCATCAGAGAGGCCAGAAGAATCAGCTCTGGTATGTGGGCTATTATGACCCAAGCTTCAATGAGAATCCATGGGCCAGGTTGGAGAAGGAGCATGGGCTTAAGGCAGTTGGCAGATGGGTTGAGAGACCTGCACGGAATGAGGGACCTACGAGAGACATGGGAATTGCGGGGTGAGGAAAGGATGATTGTCATCCTACAAGAAACAAATGCAAAATTTCTCCAAGGAGAATGGGGTTGGGGAAGAACCCAAAGCCCAATGTATATATTTGCGACAATGGGGACCTTAGGGAAGGAGAGCAGTTAGTGTGTGGATAGACCTGTACAGTTAAGCTCGATTTGCCTGGTCGTTGGAGTGCATTGTGGAGGGATTGTATACCATACGAGCCATGGATCAGGAGTCGAAATTAGGCATAAAGGATACCCGGGGCCACCCCAAAAAGGATACAAGTAGACACAAGCATAAACAAGTAGTGGAGAAAGTAATAAGGCGGATCAGACATCATCAGATTCATCGATCTCTGGAACATCATTTTCTGCCGTTGTAAGGAGAAGTTCCTCTTTCTCTAAGACCCTTCTCACCCACTTAATCACACCTCAGCTTATCTCATCTCATCTCTGCTATCTACACATCTTCTACTCCTTCTCTGGAGCCACCGCAAAGACACAAAATGCCTATCGAAAGCAGAAGTACATAACGCAATGAAGCACCTGGGTATATCGTCCACCAACCACCCTCTCTTTCTCCTCGCCATCTCCAAATAAACAAATCAAGCAGTCCTGAGACCGTATTACACTAATCGCAACTCAAAAATCAACAAGCCTAAAAAAAACAATATAAGAAAGCAAAAAAAGAAGACATAAAAGAAAATTCGTAGAGTCGTTGCCTCGGCAAGTAGACGAAAAGGCGATGTAGAATGAAAGTAGGAAATAGCTGGGTATAGAAACCATCGAGTAAAAGCAAATATTACTTCCGTATTCTTCGGGCGCCTCCGCAAGGGCAAGTAAAGGTTTGGTACAAGAAAAGTTAAGGTAGGTGACTTCGACACGGTCTAAAAGTCGCTAGTAAACATCATTATGATGGAATTGCAGTCCAATCATGCTTGAATCATCTTTCCATATCGAGCAATATCTTCGTCGCTGAGTGCTGCCAGCCAAAGACATCTCTCAGTAACCCCCTCAACTGGTAGAAATCGGTAGAGCTGGCTGGCCTCAAGTAGACGGAGGAGGTTTTTGACAATCGTTGCATCATTACGACACTTCTCAAAATTTACCAATGGCTCCGTTGTAGGCGTGCTTGCTATCTGGCTTGGTCGTTCCGAGTTCACAAGAAGATCGTGAGTGTAAATGCCAACAAATGGAATACAACCCTGGTCAGCTCCACACCCTTCCATTTCGGCCCTGAGCGAATGAAAGTTGCTTGTAGGTGTAACGAGAGCCTCCATGTCATCAAGAGTTTGCAAATCAGCCACAGGTATTATTGACCATGTTTCCGTTAGTCGAGCGATCTCCTTCGAAGTGAGCGCAACAGTGATTTGAGTCATTGTCGCAAAGTTGCGGTATCTTCGGCAGTGAGCAGCAATATGAATGAACTTCATAATGCATCGAACACGTTCTTCGATATCCTGGGTTAGGACAATCTCGGACACAGCCCACTTGACCATCAGATTAAAGCGAGCAATCACAACCTCAACTCCACGAGGTTCTGAGTTGCGAAGAAACTCCACCCACGAACGGGACTCTTTCTGGGTATCCTTCCAACGCATTTCAGTCAGATCCTTCCAATCAATCTCGTTCAGAGCATCTTTCTCAATGAGCGTGAATTGCTGAGCAAGGATCTGAGAATCGAACGCAAGAGTGAAAGGTAGATGGACAGAGCTTTTCCGGGAAGCTTCAACAACACGGTTCATCCTCAAAGGATCGTGAGAATTCACAGACGTTCCTTTCTCACCAAACGTTCCATCTGCCAACACCGGTGTGGTGTCCGGTGTTGGTGTCAGAGGAACGTTGATTCGTGGTTGCATTTGATGGGTTTGGAGTCCCGGTGCATTCCCAATCATGGGTGACAACTGCAATGCCTGTACTAGTGTCATTGGAGGCGAAGGTGGTTGGCCAAGTGCATGGGAGGGAAGAGCCATCTCTCTGATGATGGTACCAGGTCGCATTGGCGGAAAGCCTGAATAGTTCGAATTCTCAGCAGTGTATTCTGTTCGAGAGATGACTTCCAAAGACATCTCAGAAGAAAGATCACTCCTGCCGCTATAGCTGTCAAGGGAGTTTCGGGCACTTTCCGGCGCAGGATTGGATTCACCAACTGGAATCCTTTTCATGCTGTCTGTCTCTTTGACAAATTCATAAGATGGGTGAGATGATTCTGGTGTATGTTCCTGGTGCGTCATTCTGCCAATACCCGGTCCTTCAAAGCCGGATATTGAGCCCCAGTCACGGGTCTTGCGTCGGTCTTTCTTATCCACTGAAAGACCGCGTTCAAGCAAAGGTATTGACGAGTATGATTCAGCTGATCCAGTTGATAATGGGACTGGTGCTGTTTGCATTCCGGTAGGACGATACACCGCAGGCTTTAACTCCTCTTCTCCTGTCTGAGTCTGAGGTTTGTATGCATTCGCCATAGGAGGAGTCTTAGAAATATCGGTATCGACAACGTGCTTCATCCTATGTCTATACTTGTCTTCTTCGTCGTCTCCTAGGGACAGAGTGCTGGTGTCGAAATGGGGAGCGCCAAAACTATTGGTATGCATTGGACTATGCTGTGATGGCCAGGGAGCTGACGCATCGGATCGCCGTTGCTCGAACTTGCCCTCGAGCTTCAGTAGAGCAGACTCAACTCCGCCATCATCATTGATATCATCCGGAATCTGGGCAAGCTTCTGCGCCTCTTTCTCAAAAGAGGGGCGCATGATTGGCTGAGATGAATGTGTGCTGAAAAGTGATGCAGGAGGCTTTGGTGACGACTGCGCAAGCTGACCTACAGAGAACGTTTGGCCTGGCGCCCTGGAATCATCATCGTCGCCATTAGCAACTCCTATATAGCCAGATTCTCTACCCAACATGAATGAGCTCCTGATAGACTCAGAATATGTTGTAAGCGAGCCTGTAGACATTGGCCGAGGAAGTGGCTCTGTATTCAATTCTCCAACATTATTCACAGCTCTAAGGTCTCCACCTGGGCGTCTGCGAAGGACGCGGAGTGGGCGTGGGACAACTGGCACATTAGAGAGACGATTAGTATCTCCAGAAAAAGTGGTCGCATCAAAGCTGCGTTCAGTGTGATCCCGAGTCATGCCGCTCTGGAAAGAAGCATATCTGCGCAATGAAACAGAGGTATTGATGCGTGCACTATAAGATCGTCTATGACCCATGGATCGTCGAGAACGCATGGATGGCCTATTGAATGCTCGGTGACTGGGAGTATAAGCTTCAGGTGAGTCTTGGATATCGTTGACCAACGACGAAGTCTTCTCGAAAGAAAGGGGGTGGTAGCGGCCGAGCGCTTGTGAAGACCGTCGAGGCGTTCCTCTGGACGCTTCAGGTGGTGTTGATGGAGGAGTTGGGCCACCAGAAGGTTGGATAAAATTATCTGTAAAGGTATCCACAGATTGGTTGAGAGTATTCAGAGCCCCTTTCATCCTAGGCACCTCTAATGGCATTGTATCGTCCACAATAACGATAGACTTGCTACCATTTGTCAGTTGACTCCCTGGTTCTCTGCTATGACCAGGCTTCGAAGAATCGATTGTAGTTTCAGGATGCAATTCAGAATATTCCATGATGTGTTGCTCTTTACTGATCGCGGAGAGTCTCTCAGACGCTTCCCGCCTTTCCTGTTCTGATTCCGCGTCCTCACGAACAGCCCTCTTGAAGTCTTCTGCAATCTCGGCACCTAACAGGTCGATTCGCATCGGAGCTCGTGCACCAGTATTTCTAGCACGAGCTTGCGGGACAATGGCAGTGCTAGGTAGTCTGTTGATCGTCGCCCCGCGAACACCAAGTGGTGTCGTGTGAGTGAAGCTCCCTTGTGTCGGAGACGAATCATGACTGGGAGCAGTCCTGGTGCTCAAGGCACGGCGCACACTTCCTAAAAGCTTTTTCATTCCAGGTCCAGTCATGCCAGAAACGCCCTTCTGGTCAGCAGGTGTTCCTGGGAAAAGCGTAGTTGCTCGGTTGCTCTCAGATGGGGTGCCGGGTGCAATTTCTTCAACAAATGCTTGTCCTGGAGGGAAAAGATTGCCCCTTACTAGACTGCCAGCATAAGGCAATGCCATCAGAATCTCAGTACTTTTATAGATAACTTTATGTAATGACTGCGGTTGTTGGTCCCGAAATGAATCGGAAAAGCTTCCACTCCGTTTATGAGCAGGAGTTGGGCGAACACGTTTTCCAGTCAGGGCTTTCGGTGTCGTAGCAACAGCTGAATTATCATAAATTGAGCTGGGAATGACAGGGTGGGCTCCTACAGGCTGTGGTGTGACGGCTGCGCGGAATCTTGTTGGGAATGAGCAAGATACAAAGTCCTCACTCATGATACTGCCTGGCGATAGAGGTGGCTCATCATCGTCTTGATTCTCTACCTGTACCTCTGGTACACCTTGGGGAGCAATTACAGAATCGATGTGGCCAGCTCGCGAGACGTCTGCGAAGAAATTGCGGGGGGGTAGGGCTGTAGAAGAGTCCGGCTCGGGATCCGCAAAGTCTGGCTCAATGATACCCTCTAACTGTGGTGGACCATCTGGATGTGCTTCCCAAAAGCTAGGGTCTAGGTTAGGGTCACGATGTCCAGCAATTCCACCAGGGGCAATCGGAACGTCCAGTCCAAACTCAGTATCGAAATCGTACCCGTCCCAGTACAGCGAACACACCCTTCGCCAGCATTTCTTGAGCTCGTCTAAAACCTTCAACGGAACTTTTGATCGAGGGTCGCTCACCAGGTCGTCCACCAGGGAATTAAGTAGCTCGCAAAAGGAGACGCGCAAGTCATAATCTATAACAAAATCATCGAGGAAATAGTTCAAGATCCAGTGACGCATCGCGACAAAGGTTCGCACACGCACGACTGTACCCGACTCGTCCTTCCTCATGAGTGCCCATTTCAACCTCGCGATGAGCATGTGCAGCAGATCAGATGAGTCCAGGTAATTGCGGTAAGTAAGAAAGAAGTCGGATAGCAGGTCGTAGTTCACGAATGTTGGCGAGGTGATCTCGGCAACAAGACGCGCTGGGGTTGCAGCTTTGATGGTTCCATTGGAAGAGTAACGTACCACAGACGGATGATCACAGCTCGGTTTGAAGGTCAACGCATCATACATATCAGGCACAATGGATGTGCTCATTCGGATTAGGCTTGCTGGTGGTAACAAGGGAGACGCAGATCCGAGTGGACTTGGCGTACCTACAGCATAAGGTTGAGGAGACGAATCAGAATGGCGTCGTGAGAGAATATGCGCAGGTCGTGAGATCCTCGGCGATTGATCGCGCGAGGAGAAGACGCTGGACCTTACATCATCACTGTGCGTATGGGACGAATTTCGGAGAAAGGGCGTCCCTCTCATACTGAATCGTGGAGTTCCTAATTTCCAAGATGGAATTGGAACCTCCAAGACCGGTAATCCTGCAGGCTCTGAGTCCTTCGTTGCCGGGCCGGTGGCAGGCCGTTCTATAATGATCTTGAAAGCTCCCTCATCCGAATCCTGGACTGGCAGTTGGGATTCCTCAATGGTCGAGTGTGAATAGGCGCGTCGGCGGCTCGTAGGATATGCTGCAGATGAGTCAGGGAAGTAGTGGGAAGGTATTTGATGCGCCAGGCTTGCAGGAGATCGAGTCGGTGTCCATAGACTTCCGCGCGGAGTCGAGTCGTTCTCGTCGTTGTGCGCGACCAGGACGTCGAGACCAGCGGTGCTTGGCGGAGTGATGGGGAATACGAAGGATGGTTGAGGATAACGTTGGTTTGCAGGACGAACTGTGGGCCTACTAGTCATCAGCCCCATATTCAGTGCAGGTACAGCCTGCATCTCGATATTCCAAGCCGACCAAATCTTACCGTAAGTATATCCTTCCATTATTTCCAACATTTGCAACAGTGAATTGTCTCCCCTCTCGTCCAGCCGAGCCTCCATCCGGGACAAAATCGTACTTGACGTCGTCGCCGTCCCTCTTCACCCTTGTCGTTACGCTGTTCTCTTTGCGCAATCCCTCCGACAATTGCTTTGTCCGGCTCAAATCTGGGGAGCGGTTCGCAGGCGCAAGTTTGGGTCGCGGGGCAGGCGACAACTTGACGGCATACTTCGCGGCTAAGGAACCTGTCTCTCGCACTGTAGAGGTAAGACGACCGGATTTGGGCGTGCGACCTCGTGGGGACAATCGATCTCGTTGTCGTTGTCGCAGATTCTGAGCATCAACTGCGTGAGGTAAGGTCGATTGTGTGGCCGGGACAGGCATAGGGGCGTCCGCCGCGATTCCAGAAGCAAGCTCCATCTTCTCCATCTCTACCTCTCTCTTGCTCACTCTCACACACACTCACACTCTCTCTCAACCCGCACTTCACACTTCAGTCCAGCAAAAGTCTGGCGGTCAGCTGTGTCGTCGTTTTCCTGTGCAACGATACATTGATTGTCGAGTCAATTGGACGTGCCTAGGAAAGGAAAGGAGACAGAGCGGAGGGTGTTGATAAAATAGAAGAGGCCGCGATGGATTGGCTGGGCGCGGGCGTGCTAAATGGGGTAAGTGCGAGGAGCGATCATTGCTTTGACCATATTATTTCTTGGACTACACAATAGTACAGCACCGCAGCGCAGTAGGCCAGGTAGGTACAGGAGCGGGCAGGCCCAGCAGAACAGGTACTGCGCAGTAAGAGACTACCACCGTAGAGGTCTAGGCCATATCCTGGTCGCCCGTTATTGGGGCAGGGGAGGGCCGCCAGTCCAAGAGATTGCCAACGTATGAAGTGTGATGTGATGGGATGGGATGGGGTGTGACCGTTGCAGGCGGAGCAGCTGGCAAAGCTGGCGCAGAAGCAATTCCAGGAAAGCGTTACAATCAACGTCTGAGATGGTTGCTTCTGCTGCTTCTTGTTCTTGCGATGCCGGTGGTCTGCTGCTGCCTGTCTGCTCCCTCCTTCCCTCCCTCCATCAGGCATTGCCATCTCACCTACCGAGCGAGCCCTCTCGTTCCTGCCACTTTCTCGGAGCTTGCACGCGTAGTTCCACCCGGCGCGACGGGAGGGGATTCCTGGCTTCAGCCTCGTCAACTATCTAGACACCGGCCAATCTTTTATTACTCTGACTATTGTATTGGTTTGCTGCGTGTCTTGTCTACTGGCAATAATAATCTCTACGGGTTACATGGTGCTCAATGGTTTCCTACCGCATCGCATTCCCTACACCTCGTACTCTCGCCCATACTTGCTTGGTCATAGTGATAGTTCGTGCAGCGTCGATGCAAGTTCGAGCAGTGACGAGCATCTTCGTCCAATAAGTCACAGGCGGAGTCCCCTGGTCGGTGTTGCGTCTGCATGCGCGCCGCTTGTCAAGGGCTTGGACTCTCTCCCTTCGACAATACACAGGACCGTAGGGTGCCTTCAGCACTCCAGTCACTAGGCCGCGCGATGCTTTGCTATGATCTGGGTCATGGCTCTCTGCTCATTTCCTGCCCGCGTACAGTTACTTATTTACACCGTCGCAAAATAAAAACAAGTCGCGAGTAGGCAATGCTGCCTCGGCTCTGTCTCTTCGGGTCCTGAAATTGGGTTAACCACGTTGAAGACGGACCCGCAGAAGCACCTGCCGCCTTGCTTCATTTGCAGCCAGGGCAACCCGACCTGTCTCTCCACTGCACCACCCATCCCATCTCATCCTCCCGTCAATCGTCTAACTGATTGCTATCTGACCATTCGAGAACAGGACCGTGAAATTGAGTCTTCTTGCTTGCATGTTCGTTCATGATGTGTTACGAGACGCTGTCTCAGTCTGCCTCTGCCCTTTCCCCTCCCCCCTCCCCCCTCTCCCCTCTCCCCTCTCCCCTCTCCCCTCTGCATCCTCCTACAACATCCTCGAACCTTGACCGCGAGGACCATTATGACGAAGGCCATTTTGCTTCTGCCCACCGCGAACGCCCTCCTAGGCAGGTGGAGGTGCAGGTGCAGGGAAAGCAAAGACGAGAAGAAGAAAGGTTACCACAGCAATTACCAATTACTCGTTAGGGCTCGCTCGGTCAGAACCCAGCGGAGTGGGTAGAGAGGTCGAGCTTTGGTCCTGACTGCTGGTCGCTTCGGGGAACCAGGATCCTGTTTTCCCACTTCCTCCCTCGCTTCCCCTTCTGGACGGCTACGCCGTAGGAACACATCAACGCGGGTCCAGGAAATCATCGTTACCATCGACTCGGAAGAGCGTCGTAAATCGTGATTTCTCCCCGCTCCTGTAAACTCTCTGAGTGCTGCCGGCTGACTGCTGGATGGTGCCGCCCGAATAACCATAAACGCCTTGGCGGCTTGGACCTTTGAACTTTGAAGAGCGTCGACCTTGGTTCGACTCAAAAGACCCAACACATTCCAGACTTCTTGAGACCGGCACGCCATTCACATAGCAACACAACCTAACAACCTGCTTCATCTCTCCTGTTGTGACGCAGCCCACATTCACCAATTTGCCTGACCCTAAAAGAAGACAAAGCTGATGATCCACGGGGTTACGGAGTTACGAAGTGCCAAAGTTTCAGACTGATGAGCTGCAAATATCCATTCCCCTAGGACCACGACGACCGCCGACGACCACTACCGAATGGATCATGAAGATATATAGCCATGTCGGAAAAGTCTCCTTCCACACCCCTGAACATCATCCCGGATTCGCTTCCGCACAGCTTCAAATATAATGAATTACTCCGCAACAGCACTGGAAATAGGTCCAGGAAATCACGAAACTAACGCGGTTTGGAGAACAAGCAAATTGGATCGGGGCCGCCAGAAACGAGGTCGGATCTTTTTCTCCAGCGGTCGTCAGGAATTTTCCCCTTCGAGACGCGGATGTGGTTCTGAGTACTCTGTGCCGAAGAAGCATGCCATGTCTTGTATACTTGCATCGCTCGAGACAGCCGATCAACCTCGAACAAGGAAACTCACTTCCCTCACCCCACGCAGCAACGCGCGACTGTATTGTCGTCGAGTCAGACACGGCCTCAAATCTGAGCCAAGATTTCTCGCAAGAAGAAGCCAGAAAGCCAGAGACCCAGGAAGATCTGTCACTAGATGCGAGTGGGCACCGAGATCTCAGATCAGAGTCCTTTCTCCTTGCGTGTTTCTGTCGCCGATGTGACAAGTAACATGGCACTAATCTTGCGATTGAGTGAGCAGTGAGACGGAAGTCTGCACAAAGCTTCTTTCCTTCCTAGATTCGGCAAACCCTTCCCAGACCAGTGACGAGACAAGTGAAAATGGAAATCCTCATTTACCAGCCTTGAGGAAGCCCACCACATACCTCGTTCTGCACACCATCCCTTCCTGAAAATCCCAACCCGCTGCTCTGTATCCTACCCACCCTCTCACTACCTTATTCCAACCCAACCCAGTTTCCACGTTCCTCTATGCCATCTCCAACTACCGTACCGAGCCGTGCTGTAGCTCTCAATCTCAATCTCAATCCATGCCCCATTTCCCCTATAACAGACGCCGGCTATAGGGAGATTATCAGTTCAACAACAAGCCGTCCCTGCCGAACTCGCCGAATACTCACCTCACCAAGGAAAAGTCTGTTGGTCTAATTCAAGCCACAATCCTTTACAAAGACTTCTGATTTAACTTCACACCTATCTATGCCTTCTATGCGGACAAGAAGAGTTTGATTTTGTCTGTCCAATGATTTTCGGCTCTGCTTGGTTTGTTAGTTGTGAATGCATACTCCCTGCGCTACATGGAGAGATCTGCACCATCCTTCCCAACATCCCCCTCCACCCTACTGCTCCAAGGTCTACCAGACCCCCCCCCCCCACCACCACCACTTTAACTTCAGTCAACGATGGGATCCTAGCTGTGTGTAAGAAACTCCCAAAGCTCCCAAATTTCATTCATTCAGTGCGGGCGGGATATTCGGCTATTGAGTAAATACATCCACTCGGTAGAAAGAAAGAGAGAGAGAGAAACCCCCCCCCCCCCCGATATCAAGATCCACCGAACCATTCATTTCAAACCCGTCCATTTGTAGTTACCGTGACATCGATGTCCGAATACCCTTGTAGACGGATCCCAGTATCTCTCAAGTACCACCATGAGCAAACACACTAATACCCTTATTCTAAGAACTATGAATTTGTCAAGTCGTTCTAATAACCAAATTTTTTTCTTTTAAAAAAAAATTGTTTTTAAGAAAGATGAGAGAGCCTTCGACCATGAACCACCTCGAAGAACTCTCGTGAGATAGTAAAAGTCATGTCCTGTAGAACATATTGTGATTAAGGCTCTTTCAACCTTCTCGTGCACGTCAGAGGGGAGAGAGAAGGGGCAGCGGTGCGGGCCAAAAGATGAGTGCAATCTAGCCATGGGAAACTTGATTTTGGTAAGGATATCTGGTGGTTGACACAGTGGTGCGCTGGATAGATTTTGAGAAGTTAGATATAGAAATATATATAGATATGGATGCTTGACTTTGTGGATGAGATGATACGTAAGTGCCTCGGAGTATAAGTAGACAGACGTATCATGTTTGATTTCCAAGGGGCACGAATGGCATGGTGTAAACGAGAAGAAAGGTACAGGAGGTGGAACAGCATAGGCATCTACGCATAAGTAGGGTGCTCTATTTCTTGGGTTACACTTTCTCATTTTATGCTATCCTATATCATAATCAACTGAGGGTGCTTGCCAGGAGGGGCCGTGCCATGGGTGAATATGTCAAGTTTTCTAACCTATAAAGCACCCAAGTCACAACAATTTATCCACAATAAGAGGAGCAAGAATTTGGGTCGTCAACATGTGTATTTCCCGTCCCTAAGTCCATGCCAATCCCTATAAGTATCGACGTTGAAGAGGAAAGAAAGAGGGTTTACTATCTACCTCCCTTCAAGAACTCCGAACCAAAAGTGAGCATGAACAGTGTCCAGATTATTCCAACCTTCCGAAGGAAAGACAGACAGACAACGAATGGTCTTGAGTCCACCATTCATTTCAAATCCCGTCAACCCCAACAGAACAAGCCCAGCCATGCCCGTAGGTAGCAAGAAGGTACGAAATTAGGATACAGAAAGAATTGAATTCATCACCATGCCACTCCCACACCACATGTCATACAGCAAAAATAACGCACAGAACACTGAACAACTGAGAAAGGACCACCAAGGGTAGAGACGAGCTAGGACAGCTACAAGCCCAGCAAGACGAGCGGAATCGGCTACAAATCCCAAAGGATGAGCGGAAACCACTACAGTCGAGTCTGACGAGCGCCCAATGCTACAAGCTCCATCCCAAGATAAACCCGTCCCTTTGACCAGCGACTGTACCAACGAAGAGCATGACTGTGGGTAAGAAAGGAAGAAGATGAATCCGCACAAATTCGAAACAAAAAACTCCTAGATCCCATCCAGTGTAGACTCCAACATACTCAACAGAACTCCCACACCAAATGCTCAATGCTCGATATATCCCACGTACATCCATGTACAGTTCCCATAACAATCAAACTTATTTCATCAACTTTTGTTCTCTAAAACAACTGTGCAATTGCACGCTCAACGCTTCCATCCATTCCGAATTCGGTCACACCAAGTCCCACATCAGGGAAAACATCATCATTCAAGCTCTGAATCATATTCAAGACTTCAGAATCCAACTCCATACCATTTAGATCCAGACTCTGCTGTGCGGTCAAAGCAAAAATCGAGAACTCGTTGTATTTTTGGGGAACAGGTGAGGCCTGTTCAACCTCGCGAAGCTTGGATGGCTTCTGTGGTTTGAATTTGTCGACATAGAGTGGCTTGGAGGGTGATGAGGGATCGTTTTCTGAAGTCTGCTTTCCGGGAAGCATTGCGTTAGAAGGCTTTGGCTTGGGTGGTGGCGACTGAGTCCACTTCGAAGGTCGAAGAGCAGGATCTTCTGTCTCCAGTTGTGACTCTGCCTCTTTGTTTTCCTTGGCCGACACCTCCGTTCGGTCGAAGGATTCAGCATCAGTCGACTTCTCGAAGCTACCCTTACCGCCGCTGCTATCGCTACTGCTACTGCTATCACTACCAGAGCTAGGAGGTCTGAAGCCGGAAGATCCAGAAGATTCTGATGGTTGGCCCCACTTCCATTCACGAGATTCGGTGAACAGGTTTGCACGACTCTGTCTCTTACCAGACCAGTTGGGGTTGTCACCAAAAAGCCTGCCGGTGTAGGGACGAGCATGATGTGGATCACCAAATGACTCGTCGAATTCAACACTTTGCGAACGACGCTCCAGCTCAAGTGTCTCTTCTGCCTCCTCTGCTGATGGAGGTGTTGGAAGTCCGATGGCACGGCGAGTTTGTTGGAAGATGCGTGCATTAGGTGGTTGGATTTGTCCGATAGGCGTTCGTTCGACTGGGGCACGCGAAGTGGAAGGTGAATCAATTTCGTCGTCACTGTCGTCTTCATCCTCAGAGCTGCTCGAGTCAGGCACTGCCCAGCTTGGATTCTTCAAACGTCTCTCGACAATCTTTCTACGCTTGCCATCTTCGTTCACCCACTTGGCGACCCAAAGTAGACCCTTCTCACAAACATATTCCTCCTCCCAACTCTCATCGCGAGAGGCATCCTCCTCTTGTACAGCGGCACGCTTCCTGCGCCGTTCCTTTGCATGTCGGTCTGCTTTCTCCTGATCCTCAGCACGCTTGAGTTCTGCCTTTTGAACTGATGTCATGACATCACGCAAATGGATTGGTACTTGGCTTCTATCCATCAAGTCTTGCTCTGCCCGAGCATTACGCTCCTTTATAGCGTTCTTGATGCCGGCAGTAGGGTTTTTGCCAAACTTGCTAGAAGCCGGTCTAGGTGTAGGGGTTGGCGATGTCTCCCCCAAGGCATTTGGTGCAAACAAATTGTTTGCTGAAAGAGTTTTGGTTACTGGTGTATTACCAGCAGTTCTAGAGCCTCGTGAAAACAATTTCAATGGGCTTGAAATAGTGTTTGTCAGACTAGATAGCCATGACTTGGATCCATGAGGCTGGGTTTGTGGCATCTTGGGAGTTGTGTCAGATTCAGTGGATATGTAAGATACATCACCATTCTCAGTAGGCGACATTTGTGCATCCATTGCGCCTTTCTTGGCACCTGGGGTTTGTGAGGGAGTCAGCGAACGGCGCTTGTCGGATTTTGCAGAGGAATGAATTGTTTCGCCTGCTTCGATTGTTTGTGGCTCGGGCGATGTCGATCTCTTTGGCGCTGCAATCGCTGGGAATTCGGCCGAGTCCTGCTGATAATGGTCAAGGAAAGCTCCAAGATACTCAGCATTTGGAAATGGCTTTGATCTTCTGGACTGATCAGCTGCGAAAGCCTGGGAGACAATATGCGCGGCTTCTAGAACGTCCGGATCTGTCAATAACGTCTCCTTGTCTATGATATGTGCTGAAGGGATAGAGACTGAAGTAGAAGCAGATTGTACAAGAGCAGTCGTACTTGGACCAGGGACTGGGAGCTTCACGATCTCCTTGCTTCCTTTCTTTATGCTACCATGTGTATTTCGTCCCTGGTTTCGATTAGCTTTGCAAATCAAATAGGTCATGTGACATATATGCTTACATTGGTCAGGTGTTTTGGTTGTGGAGATTCTTGCTCAAACATTCTCGAGTACTCTTCTTCCTCGCTCTCCTCTTCAATTCGAGTAACCTGTGGTGTTGCTGGTACTAGTTCCTTCATGCTGTTTGCTGGAGGTTGTGGCTCCTCACTTGTAGCCCTCAAGAACTCCTCAAAGGTTCTGGTTGGCTCTGATGCCTTCTCAGCAAGCATGACCTTGAAGATGCATTTCATAGTCTTCGCGGGCATCTTGTAAAGTTCCTCCACGGGCCTTTTATGTCGTTGCGCCCACTCGTCAGCGAGATATCGATTGTATTGACTTTCATTCACACCAGCTGGGTAAGTAGATCGCACCTCCACACGGCCCTTTCCATTCCTTGGTTCAGTTCTTGAGACCATCTTTCGCGACTTCGGCAAAGGGGTTTTTGCTGGTCTGCTGCGCGCATCTGCTGATCGAGGAAATACTTGTTGCTCGTTTCGTGGACGTGCGACTGGGGTCTTCGCGACTGGCGCCTCATCATCTTGTACAAATTGACCAGGTACAGTATGCTCGGTGCTAGCTAGAATTGATTCTTGGGATTGTGACTCGGCTTTGTCTTTCGCAGTGCTATGAATGGTATCACGGCTCCCTTGTGCTTTTGCTGCAGGTGTATTGATTTTTGATGGGGACGATTCGTGGTGCTCTTCTACAAAGGTTGCGCCATCACTTCGAGAGGTAGAAGCTTCGACATTACGAGTGCGCTTCGCGGGTCGATGCCCATCAGATTCGGGATCAGTCTCCTCAGTGGTAGACTGTTGAGCTCGTGTGCGCTTGTTAGTTTGGGCACGCGCTCTTCGCGCAGGCTTTCGTGTAGGTTGTGGGGTAGGTTCGTTAGGTGGAGATGCTGAGCGTGTTTGCGATCGCGTGCTGATGCGGTTTCTGGTGGCTCGAGTTGTGGTGGCTTGTGGCTTTTCATGCTCTGTAGACAAAGCGGTTGACTTGGATGCTTTCTTTGATTTAGCAGCCTTTCGCATTTGCTCGTGTAGGCCAGGCACATCTGCTGATGTTTTGCGCTCTTCTGGAGGGATATACGAATTAAGATCAGTCGACGTAGCTATCTCTTCGTCATTTGGCGACGGTGATCTATCTTCATATCGTAGCTCATGGCCAGAAATCTCTGGCGCCTTCTTCGATCGTGTAGTTGGTTGTCGAGTGGTTGGCTGTCGAGTGGTATCCGGAAGAGACTTAAATCCTCCAGGGCTTGGGTTCGCGCGCGTACGTCGCACCTGCCCCATGATTGCAGATTTGGCGATTTTAAACGCTCATAGATTGCTTGAGGGCGAGATTAGCTGAGTATTGATTAAATTATTGATGAAACAAAGGCGTGAAACGCGTTTGTCGAGTTGTTTATGTCAAAGGTTTGTCGAGGGTGTCATTGATTTTGAGGTGGTTTAAAGAAGAAGCCGCAAGCAGCTTGGATTTTCTGGAAATAGCGTGGGAACCGAGTTCGTGGCGCGCCTCAGCCTCGTGACAAGGCTACCAACTTTGTGAAAATGAAAATAGTGGAGTGAAGTGCCTTTGTTCGAGGGGTATTTTCTTGTTAATTATGAGCATTAGGAATATGTAACAGAGAAGCTACGGTGAAGTCGAGGCTGGGATCCATGTGCCCAGTTTGAACCTACGCAAGTTCCCCAATGCTTTGTTACAGCAAGCCAAACCGCATTATTCGAGAGCAGAGCTACGTTATGAATAGCTTCAAAATATTTCAACTCAAGTATTTCCTCTAGAATACATGCCCGTGGTATCTGAGCACCAACTTAAAAAACCCAAAACCGTTATCCCAGGCCACTCTCATATTACCCATCCTTTCATTTTTAAAAGCACACGTATCCCATCCCATCCCTCTCGTTCTAGTAGGAAAGGGCAAATTAACAAGTCTCAAAAGAAGAGAAGTGCCAGCGGCGACACGAAGAATAAGAAGTAGAAGTAGAAGTAGAAGTAAGGGCTCGAAAGATAAAATGCCCATCTGGTGTTGCAATGCCACCGTTCCTTAGGCGCCAGACAGAAAGTAAAACCCCCTACAAAAAGTGACTGCTAACAACCTCACTCGGGCACACGCTATGCAATAACAGAAAAACGCTCATTTAATTTGTCCATATGCCTCCAAACATTTCAGCGTGCTATGATGGAATACTGACCAAGTCTAGTCCATAATAAGGGAGTCCCTTGCTCCCGCCATGCAAAGTAGTTCGAATCAGCGTCTTCAGTTCGCCGATGGATTGTTTTAAGTATTATGACTGAGTGAACTCTGTCGATGAAAGAGAAGAAGTTGGAAGACCGATCTCGTCCGTATGTTTTACACTGAAGGAGGAGATGTGCGCCTGGTCCGTGAATAACGCCGGGTGCGCAGTAATGGTGGCTAGGAGTTAATGATCCCCTGTATGTATAAAGGAGTTAAAGATCTATCGCTGCTTCAGTATTGGTGAAGCAACAGCGACTCCTGTTGGATCCAACAAGTTGATCATTGCCGCGCTGAGAGCCTTGAAATCGACGGGTTTCGTAACATAGCTGTCGAAGCCAGCAGCCACACATTTATCCAACACATCGGCCATGACATTGGCTGAGAGAGCAATGATGGGCATCCTGGGGTGAGATTGACTCGTCTCCCAATCCCGAACTTCCCTACAAGTCTGGTAGCCATCTTTACGTGGCATGTGTAGATCACACTAGTGAAATTGTCAGTAAGATCTTCAGAAAGATGTAGGGTAGAGTGCTTACGAGAATCAGGGAGTAGAAGGAGTGGGGATGAGAGAAGACCTTCTCGATACACTCAACACCGTCTATTGCAAGCTCCACTGCAATGCCAACTTTGCCAAGGAACTTGAGAAGAACCTTTTGATTGACAAGATTGTCTTCAACCAATAATATCTTGATTCCCTTATTGCCTAGTCTCTTCCCAACATCAAGGTAATTCTGCTTCTGATTGGCTACTTGCTGCTGGGCGCTTGAACGGTTGCGATCGATACTGAGGTCTCTCTCCTTGTCGGGATCAAATATGACCGCAAAACGAGAAGGCTTCACTGGTTTGTAGACGAAAGTTACGCGATTATCTTTCGCAAGCTGATCATAGTCGTATGAGGTTGCGAGCTTTATCACTTCTTGTCGTTGGACAGGGTCGGAGAGGACAACAATAGAGGTCTGTGGTAACGATACAGACAGGAAGATCTGATCAATCAAGGCCACAATCTCTTCAGCAGAAGGAAGATTGAGGACGATGTGCGTGAATATCACAGACTCCTCACCACTGATCATAGCCCTGGCTTCTTCGACGCTTGACATAGGAGTAATTTGATGCGGGATATCTTTTGGGAGTGTGATCTCAATGTGCTGCTTGGTAGCCTCTCGACTGTGCTTTTGTGGACAGATCAGAAGGATTGAGTACATTGGAGGCCGGAATTGTTTCAATTCAAGGGATGAGCCACTGTTGTCTCTAGACAGAGTCGGGACAGGTGTTCCATCTGGCAACAACGGCCCTGGAGATTTTGGTGTTACAGGCTTGATGGTATCACCAGAGGATTCTTGACGCATAGTGATTGATGGTATTAAGTTTTCACTTCCCTCCAAAGATGAGCCTGATGCTGTTCGATCTGGCAATGCAAATTTCATCTGTGCTGGGTCTGAGCTTCTTGAACGAGCAGCTTCCCCAAACATTGTTGCTGTACCTTGGGTGATGGAAGATATCGAAGATCTTCCTGTGCCATGTGAGCGGTCGGATTTGTGCGAGGGAATTGAGCTTCCAGATGACGCCACAGCAGGCGAGTCCATACTTGACTCACTGGTGGCAGCCGGTGACTGAACCATGGCTTCTGGCACGAGAGGCTTCCCGCTGCTTTGCTTTGCCGGTGATGCTTCATTCGAAACAATGGAAGCAAGAGGTGACTTTATAGGTAACGTCTTGCTGGAAAATTGAGTAGCAGCAGGTTCAGGGTAGTCATCGCTGGTGGGCAGCCCGAATTTTGCAGTGAAGGTGAACGTGGAACCTTCACCAGGAACAGCGGACCCTACCATCTTGCCTCCATGCAACTCGACCAATTGTCGGGAAATCACAAGCCCCAGTCCACTACCACCATGTTGTCGAGTACTACTTCCGTCGATCTGGCTGAAAGGCTTGAAGATCATATCTGCCTCTTCCTTTGTGAAACCGTTTCCAGTGTCAACGATAGAGTATTCAAGCATGATTTCATCCTCGCTCGTATTTATTGACGAGTCTCGGTACACTCTGCAACGACTGAAAACTTCACCAACAGCCGTGAATTTGATGGCATTACCGATGACATTTAGAAGAACCTGACGAATACGAACTTTATCGCCTTTAACCATCTCAGGAACATCAACATCGACGACATAGTTGAGCTCTAGTCGCTTAGTGATTGCCATGCTGGACACTAGCTCGTTGACTTCCTCAACCAACGATCGTGGATAGAACCACTCGTAGGAGAGTTTCATCATCCCAGCATCAACCTTTGAAAGATCGAGAATATCGTTAATAATGTCCAACAAATTCTTTGCGCTGGATTGAATTGTGTTGGTATAGTCGAGTTGCTCGTCGTTGAGTACTGTGTCTTGCAGGAAGCTAACCATGCCTGAAATTCCAATAAGAGGTGTTCGGATCTCGTGAGACATGTTGCTTAAGAATCTGCCCTTGGAATCCATCGCCTCCTTCAGCTTAGTCTCGAGCAGCTTGTGGTCGTTGATATCGGTGCAGGCACCGAACCATGAGCCGTCTCCACTACCAAGATTGATGTTATCCACCTCAACACAGCGAACGAGGTGCCACCGATATTCGTCATTCTTACTGCGCAGTCGGACTTCAGTCGTGTACGACAGTCGACCATTGCTATCTGTGGAAACCTTGACAACCCCTGATCTGGCAAGCTCAGATATATCCGCGGTTGGCATCTCGTAAACAGAATCACTATTAGAGCTATTGGTTCGGGATAGTGACTGATGGATACCCTTGACGGTAGTCTCGGTCTGCGCATCAGATAACGTCGACGACTTGCCACCTGATGAGCATTGTGAAGGAGTGCGGCTGGGCTCTGCGGGTTTCTTCGGTCGGTGTTGAGAAGGCGTTGGAGGGCTGTCTGTTGGAATACGACATTTGGCTAAGTCTTCAGGATGGACATAATCCATAAAACCTAAACCAAGTGAATCCTCAAAGCTTTGTCCTGTGTATGAAAGCCATTGCTCATTTGCAAAGGTTACACCTTGATCCTCCGTGGCAGCAAAGATGATCTGTGGGATGAGATTGGCGAGAAGTCGATGTTTTGCCTCAGAAGCTTCAATTTCTTCCTGGCGCGCGGCCTTTACTTCGGCAATGTGTTGATCATGAATATCCATATGAGAACCGTACCACTGCACTATCACACCCCTTGTGTCTCGGGAACCTACCGCTCGTGTGTAAAACCAACGATAGTTCCCATCGAATCTCTTGATTCGGACCTGCATAGAGAACTGTTCACCGGTTTTAATGGCGTGCGTCCATGACTTTAAGTATTCATCTCGCTCCTCTGGATGAATACTGGCCCATGGATCCTGATATAGTTCTGCAACACTTTGACCTCTATAGGTCAAATACCGGCTGTTAACCCACACAATCTCACCTGTCTGTGGAAGAGCAACGAAAACATGTGCTGGGAGGGAATCTAGCATGAGTCCCTTCAAGCGGTCGGATGGAGGTGGCATATCCGTAGGTCCAACCAAAGAGCTAGTTCGAGAATTAGGCTTTGTGGAAGATAACTTAGCTGGACTGGAAGTGGCAGGTAGCGATTGGAATGTCGTTCCAAAGTCTGCGCCATAAGAATGCAATTGAGTGTGATTCTTCTCAGCTTTATATATCGATTGACTAGATGCTGTACGTGTACCTAGATGGAATAGACCGCCTTCTGGCTGGACCTCAGCCTCTAAATCATTTCTGGAGGTGTCGTCAGCAGCGTCGGTTAGAGCTCTGCCCTTCTCATTGTTCCCGGTCTTGGAAGGTACTTCAGGCTGAAGTTCGTCGTTACGTTGCATGTGGTGTGGCCTTGTTTCGGTCGATGGCATCTCCTTTGACGTGCGTCGAACTCCTGTAATACTGCTTGCTGAACCTACAGTATTCCCCCTTTGCAAACTGGGCCTTGTTTTAGAATTGAAATACCCATCTCCGGCATTGTAGCTCGGGCTGCTGCCGCTTGTCCTTTTCTCAAGCGGCGTCAAACCAACATTACCTGGATCCCAGCCTGGAGTACCGATAGGTGGTGATCCATTATTGCTGCGTGAGACACCAGAATAGTCACTCGGACTTGTAATGCTTCCCCCAGTTGATTGTTGAGGTCCGTCGTCCTCGATTGGGGACTGCGAGAATACATGACGTGATGAAACACGCTCAGAATATCTACCACCACCAGCAACGGCACCAAAGCCAGTCGTTTGTGGACGCTTTCTTGATAGACCAGCAACTTCAGTCTCAAGATTGGAAAAATGTCTGCATAAAGAGAAGGAAGTGGCAAGGTGTGGAGCTAGAGCCTCTAAGGAGTTCCTCAGACTTGATGGGTAAGGGATGATTGGACTGAGAATAGATAGAATCGCAATAGCAGTTCTCTTTTCTTTAATTGGCTCGACACTCTCACTTGTTTCCTCTTGCTTGGCCCGATTACTTGATTCTTTAATCCGACCAGCTGCAGTCTTTGACTCCATGGCTGCTGCATCTAACCGGAAAGACTGCACTGGCTTTGATAGAAGTGGATGGATTAGAGGAATGTGGAGGACCGTCCAAGAACGATCGATACCGATCGCCTCCACCTGCTGCGTTGACGAGTAATCCATAGGATAATCGCCAGGGTCGAAAGAAGTTTCTTCTACAACAGTGTTAGAGAAGAATGGATTTTCTGACGTTTCAGCTCGCACTGCTGGAGATGGTGCAGGAGACTGGGCCCAAGGCGATGGTGGTGCTTGCTCATATTCCTCGTAGTTCGGGACTGGAGCTGGAGGATTCTCGTCAAAGACAACACGAGACGCAGCACTATGACCACCCTTCCCTCCCTTTTCAGTTGCTAAAGTGCGTATATTTCGACTAGAACGTCGAGATCCCTGGCTTCCCAAGAAAGACGAGACTCTCGATGGGATCTCTGGGGCTTTCTGCCTTTTCTTTTCCTTGGACGACTCCTTCAAGGATTTCCCACTCTTTTGCGAAGATTTGCTTCCACCACTAGTTTCATCCTGACCGCCCAAATAAGGATAATCTCTCGTCAAGGCAATTACTCTGCCTCGTTCTAGGACTCGAATGATTCCGCTGCTATCTATCAAAGGGTCTGCTTCATAATCTAAAGCCTGTAGAACTGGGAAAACTCGGCCCCGAACTTCTCGAGAGGAGGCTTCGACATTCTCCCATCCTGTTGGAGACGTCTCTTCTCCAAACACCATGTGGTCTTGCAATGACTGTAGATTAAGCTTTGCGTTCTGTAATGTTCCTGTTCGGGGTGGCAAGCCACTATTTGGACGATTGGACGAAAGATATGACTGACTTCTTGCGAGAGTGTTGGGACGTGCTACTGCTGGTCGACCACTTTCAGGAGTATGGAATGGATCACGCTTAGTATCCTCATAAGAAGTAAATGAGTGTCTGCTCATCAAACCGGGACGGACTGGTTCAAGAAGAGATGCTGCTACAGGTGGCGAGTCCCCACTTCCAATCCCTACATCGTCCGAATTGGATGTATCGTTCGTTCCTACACTGCTGGGAATGAGACTGCTACCTCTAGGAAGATACGTCAAGCTAAGTTCATCCTCCTCGTGTACGTTGAAAGTAGCCTTCTGACCCCACGGAACATTTTCTAAGTCTGTTGAGTCTGCAGGCACACTAAGAGTCACTCTCTCTGCCCTGAAATTTTCTTTCATGATTTGGCAGACTGTAGTCCACCATGGATCCAAGCCAGGTTCAGCCGAGAGCATGAGGCTCAAATCGTACAGATTTGGGCTTGGAAAGTTCGGGTCATCTTTTGATTCGAAGCTGCCTGTGGGCTTGAAGTTCAGTGTCGATGCAGGGGTTACAGAACCTGACATAACACGATCATATGGAGTTGTGGTATTGAAAGATCCACCTGCAAAGTTAGATGGATTGACCGTTGGAGACAAGGCCGTGAAAGGTCGATGTCCGGGAAAGTTCATTTGCATACTAGGCGTTCTCATAGGAGGGAATGGATATGATGGAGTGCGTGCGGTTACGGCAGCTGGCGTAATACCTCCTCTTATAGTATTGGCAGACTCTGTAGAGCTGGTTTCCATTCCCGTAGGGAGTGGGCTCGAGAAAGCAGCTTCCAATGAAGGCGACAGAGTTTCTTCATGAATGGGAGACACCCGAGTCTTGCCAGTTGAGGTTGGAGTCAAGACATTATTACCTTGATTTTCTCGATCCCCAAGATGTTTGGCAAGCCGCTCTCGATGTTGGTTGAGCTGGATTTGAGCGTTCATGGCGGCACGTAAACGTTCCACCTCCTCTGCGGATGTGCTCGAAGGGACAGGAACTTTGCCCGACGATAATCTGCCTTGTTGCTCTGCATCTGGACGCTGTGTGTTTGAACTTCCTATTCCCAGCGCGTCCCTTCCTCCTTCTTGACCCTTGTTTAAGGTTGAGCTGTCGGATGTCACAGCACCAGCTGGTCTTGCTTCCCGATCGGATTCTGGCTCCTCAGGAGGTCTTGGTCCTGAAGACACGTCGGACATCGCTTCCTTCGACTTTGACACAGCTGTGTACCCCAATTTCACTCCATGCTTGGCGGACGAGGATGATGGGGTAATGGACTTTTCGCTGCTGTGCCTGCGAGGCCGTCGAGGGTGTGCCGAAGGGGTGGGTTTTTCTGAAGGCGACTTTGGTGGTTTGGGCATTCCCCCGGATTATGATGCCACAGGCGCCCTGAAGTGTGTGACCAGAGAGTGGCCTCTTTCGCGATCGCTATGGAAGGTTTCTTGCTTCAGATGCTTCATTCGTAGGTTGTTGGTTGGGCTTTGTGTACGGCGACGTTCGTGTGCACAGCGAAGCTGGAAATGACGTAGGTAGCAGATCCTTCAGAGCAACGACTTCACGACACCATTGAAACCACAACGTCTTCTACTAGAAGATACTCGAAATGGAAACCCGTTTTGGAAGAAGGCGGGATCGGATTTGAAGAGTTATAGGAGGGAGTCCGAGGTTGGGGGAGAATGTATTTTTGAGAGTAAAGTGAAGTGGAGTGGCCGGCGGTGGATCTACAAGGCGTCAGGTAATCCTGAATCACGAGTACAGATAAAATATCACAGTACAACTATGATCGTAGAGGACTGGGAGGAAACGTGGGAAGAGAATTTACGAGGCGCAATGATTGGGCTTGAAGAACAACTGAGCTGTTGTCCCCTCATTTTCATCGTGGTCTTTGAGGGAAGATGCCTCGATAGAGAATTTCACGTCCTTTACATTGTCGAAGGTACTTCCCTTACTGTACAGAGAATCACTCGGCACAGATACCCAGCACTGTGTGCCATAAAGCCTGTCATGACCAGGACCACTCCACCTGAAAACAATGGAGGTCCATGGATCGAGCTTCTGTATCGATACCCTACGTGGTCACCATGTTTAGCAGATAATAGGGTCAGCATCAATATCTTGCAGCATTTCACACACAAATTATCTCGACTCGCTCCCGCCGTGGACACAGATGTACAGATCAGAAGGCGAGCGACAGCGAGAAAGAAAAGCTAAGTAACGGCATGGCATACACCCTGGGAATAAGCTATGGACCCTTAAATCTGAAGGCGGCCGACCTCTTTGTTGTGGGCCGCACGTCGTTTGTCGCCCGTCGTCTCCTTTTGTCACTTCGGCGCTTCAAAGTGCGTGGTGGTCAGCCACGAAATCCTGCTCTTCAGCTACTTCTGCTGCAAGAAAGCATTACTGTGCCGCCCGAAATTGAGCTGGTCTAGACCTACCCGCTAACAACGGCCTTTTTTTGAATGGCTCGACGGCCCTGAAGAAATCGAGGGAGGCGTGGAACGGCACAACCTGCTGGTGGTGGCAGGAAGACTAAGTCCGGAGTAGGAGAGGGCGAAAACGAAAAGCTTTTTAGTGTGGATGTGTGATGCGCTCTCTGCACCTGCACAGCGTGCAGCGTACAGCGTAGAATGTACAGTGTACGTACAGTGTACAGCGCCGAACGCGCAGCAGTATCATACACGGTAGCACAGAGAACTCAGATAGGTGATGGATGCTCTAATCTACATAGTATGGCACTACAAGCATACTGGCGGAGCAAATCGTACGACAGAGGCATGGCTGACAGGAGAACCGCGGTGAGAAGTGCAGGGCACGGAGGGAGAGTCCTCGTTCGACGACACAAAAGCTTCGAAGGACGAGGAGTTCGGAGCTTGCCAGGGCTGCCGAGCAAAGACCCTGGTCTCTATGACATCAGAATGCAGGGAAGCGCAAGTCTCTTTTCGTCATTTCATGCAGAATCCCAGCAAATCCACAGCTGCCTCAAGGCTGACTAGCCGCCCCACGTGATATCGCAACTGCGCATCCCTGGAACTCACTCTCACCTACAGCAGAACAGGTCGGATGAACCCAAACCTGCTGGAAATTATATCCCCTCACTTCATGCAGCCTCTATGACTTGGAATTCCTGAGCTTCGCGAAATGGGAGAGGGCGAGGAGGGGAGAGAGAGAGATCACATCCCAGTGTGCGAAAGGATCTTAATGCTTCGTTTCGTCCTCACAATTCGATGCACCGTATAATGCTATTTTCATCCACCGCCGCTTCCTCCATAGCTCGCTCCTTGCTGCGTCACCGATCTCAACATTTCCTCTGCTCTACTGTACCTTGCGAACCCAACCTCTTCGAAACTTCAACTTTGATATTTTCCAGACGCCCACCCGTATCCATAGAGGGTGTTATCACGAGCTCTGGACAGACCATGCCACTGGGAAACATCTTGCAAGTATTGAAGCCTCACAGGGGTGTCCATGGCAAGGGTTGTTCATGGTAAGACAAGCGCGCAGCAAGACCCTCTGTTCTATTCCTATCGCTACACTCAAGATACTTTTGCAATGGCATTTATTTGGGCTGGAGACAAATTCATTTGTGCCAAGGAATCTCTGAAATGCGCTCCGTCTTTACAGTTTTTCTGGTACAGTACTCAACCATCCCGGAATTATTACCTTTTTCCTTTTGGATTCTTCTCCGTAGCAACGATGGGTCTGAATCCTGACGATGTTTCGCCGACCTCTGCATATGGACTTCGTTAGCAATCAGGATGTAAACTTGAATGTCGAAGCTGGAAAGCTATGTGGTTGGCAAAGACGTTTCCGGTAACTGCAAGAGCTTCTCTCAGCAAAATATTCAGTACTCCTTAGTAACTGAATGAGCGGGTTGCGCACCTAAATACAGATGATAGGTTCTTTTTCAGTAATTTTGATTTTGAGACAAGATGAACGTGGCGCGCGACTGATTGATCGCAGATACAAGAGACAGGGATTTATAAGCTCAACAAGTTATGCCATTCCCACCCTCTACGAGTGTCTGAGGAATGCTAATAACATCGGTACCTGCAGGACGAACCTAGTCAGTACAGGAGAAGTCGAACTCTAGAAACCAGCCGATGCTCTGGGACCTTGAATATCGTACCCTACTGTAGGTAAGGGCCGTTTCTTTGCCTGATCGGTAGCGTTCTACTTTCATATTTGGACCATGAAAGAATTCCAACAGCCTTTTCGAGAACTCCTTACCTGGAGTACCTGAGGGAGGCAAGCCGGGACTGCTGCAAGCCACCAAATTATTACCTAAGCAATCTTCGGTTCCCCAAGCATAACCCCGCTGAATGCAGAGCTCGGACCTGATGCCCAGAGCTCTCGTGGAGCCGTGGAAAGCTTGGAGCTCTTTAACTTCACTGCTGCCAATTTGGCCGCTTCTAGGAAACACAATCACAACAAGCCACAGCACAGACGCAGGTTGAACCCTAGAAGTAGGAGATATAAGAAGGCAGCCGATACTGTCAATCATTCAAGCTTCGTGATCCCACTTGCTGGATCACTGAGCTTGGTTGCGGCTCGACTTTACGACATGGCAGCTCCATCGAGACAGAACGACGAAGGGGACGAGACTACACCACTATTGCCATCTACTGAGCGTAACGCGCATGATCGACGACCTGTGCCAGCTTTGAAAAAGACTGGAAAGTGGATTACGGAACATGCTACCACTGTGTTTATGAGCTTGCTTCTTGCGGCTGTAATTGTTCTGTTGATTCTATTTGTTACAAGTATGTAGTCTAGCCTGCTGAGCATGCCTTGAGGCTATTAGGATATGGTTCTCATGGATCCAGCTAACAATTGACCAGGGATTTCCCCAAAGAAAGCGAAGACTACAGCCGGTATATGCTCTACACCAGCCTGTGTCCATGCAGCCTCCGAAATTCTTTACAACCTCTCTCCCGAATACAAGACTATCGATCCGTGTAACAACTTTGAAGAATTGGCTTGTGGTGGATGGGGTGATAGACACGATCTGCGACCCGACCAAGGAGACGCCTTCACCGGGACGATCATGAGCGAGAATTCGCAAACTCTACTCAGACATATTTTGGAGGCACCATATCCCGAAGACTCGAAACATTCACACTTTTCTCCTTCTATGCTCACGAAAAATGTTGCATCTGTAGACCAACAAAACTTTGAAAAGCTCAAGTCAGCCTATGATGCGTGCATGGATGAGGAAACGATTAAGAAAGCAGGCGTGAAACCGCTGATGGATATCACTGGGCAGGTTATCAAAAGTTTCCCAAGCAAGAAGTCAAGGGATAGTGATGCACTGGCCAGTACTATTCTTTACCTTGAGAAACTCGGCGTTTCTTCCCTTGTCTCCCTTGGTGCAGGTGCCGATGATAAAGATCCAGATGTAGTGGTCGTTCAAGCTATGGCACCTTGGACTGTTGGTCTTCCGGCAAAGGACTATTACGAAGACGGAAAGATCCTTGGGAAGTACGAGGTTGTTCTTTCGGAGGTTCTTGGGGCGTTATACCCTGACTCAAAGGATATTAATTCCACAGCCAGCAGTGTTGTGAAATTTGAGAAGGCTTTAGCTGCCGCATCGCCCGACCCTGAGGATGCTTATGATGTCACGGTAAGCACTGAATTGTCTTTCACATGTCTTTATTAAGTCTATGCCAGTTAATAACTGTTATTGATGACGCGTAATATTTCATCATTACACAACTGATCGATGATAGAAATCCTACAATCCAATGTCGCTTAAGGATGCTGATAAGTTGGCGCCTGAGATCGGACTTAGTATAGTCATCAACAGTCTTGCGCCTGCAGATTATAAGACAAATCGTATCATTGTTGGTTCTCCAAAGTACATGACTAAGCTTTCGGAGACCCTATCAGACACACCCACGGATGTCTTACAGACATTCTTTGTTTGGAAGGTCATCCAGGCCTTCTCTTCAGTAATCGAGGCTGATGAGCTCAAGCCATACTCTAGATTTAGAAACGAGCTATCTGGAAAGGTAAGGAAGAAACCTCAATCTACTTCATCCACTAAAGTAGAACAGGATCCTGATTCGACGCCCGAGCGATGGAGAACTTGCGTGGGCCACGTTGACAACGGTTTGGGTTGGATTCTGAGCCGTTTCTTCGTTGAGAAAGCCTTCTCGGCCAAGGCAAAGGATTTTGGTGACCAAGTTGTTTCCGATATTAAAGAGATGTTTATTGAAAAGCTTGAGGCCTCCAGCTGGATGGATAAGAGCGTCATTGACCTTGCAATCGAGAAGGTGCACAAGATTGTCCAAAAGATTGGCTACCCAACTAAGGCAGGTTGTTATTAACTATCTTTCATTTCCTCCTTGCTGATCTTTCCCAGAGTCCTGATATAATGGACCCTCCAAGCTTGGAAAAGTACTACAATTCAGTCGAAATATCAGGCTCGAAATTCTTTGAAAATGCCATTGCAATGAACAAATTTGCTGTTGCTGAACAGTGGTCAAGCCTCAGCAAACCTGTAGATCGTGAGGAGTGGGGTGTATGTGAATTTCTTTCCCACCCAGCTTGAATCAGATTAGCTGACATCTTCGCAGATGAGTGTCCCGACTGTCAATGCTTACTACAACCCACCCGGCAACGAGATTGTTTTCCCAGCTGGCATTATGCAGTTTCCAGTTTTCGATGTCAACGTCCCACAGTATCTTAGCTATGGAGCTTTTGGTGCAGTTTCTGGACATGAACTCTCCCATGCCTTCGATTCCACTGGCCGACATTATGATCAGAATGGAAATTACACAGATTGGTGGACTAACAGTACCGTGGAAGCATTTGAGAAAAAGGCGGATTGCTTCGTTGATCAATACCACAACTATACCATTGAAGGGCCAGATGGCAAATCAATTCATGTCAACGGTCGTCTCACATTGGGAGAAAACATTGCCGACGCAGGTGGTATCACTGCCTCATTTTCAGCATGGAAGAAGCGCCAAGCAGAAACTCCCAATCAGGACCTTCCAGGTCTCGAGCACTTCACACAAGAACAGCTCTTCTTCGTCAGCTATGCCAACTGGTGGTGTGGCAAATCCAGAAAGGAGACTGCTATCAATCGGATCTATACCGATCCACATGCGCCAAAGTGGGCAAGAATCCTAGGCACCATGGCAAACTCGAAGGATTTCTTGGAGAGCTTTAGCTGTCCTACAAAGGAGCCTGTCTGTGAGCTTTGGTGAAAGGTGTCCGGCTGCGTTCATATTATGGCAAGAAGGACTTTTGAGGACTATCCCAAGATTGAGTTTTTAATGATATTGAATCAATAGCAATACCTGTTCAACAACTCTTTTATACCCAGAGAAGTGATACTTGAAAAGGCAACATGATAGAACAGGTTGCAGATCCCATCAGATAGTACTTGAGCCTCTTCCCGTCTCCCGCTTCATCCCCCCCTCCTTTTCCAAGCATGCAGAAGCGAGAAGGTAATATTATTTCCCAAATTTGAGAAGGCACTAGGAAACATGGATGTTTCAGAATCCATACAATTAGACTTTTCTTATTCTAAATGCGGAGATGTGTTGTTGCCTTCTTTTCCAGGTTCGCACGTCGCCTCTTTCTTCCTCCATCTTGTCCTTCCAATCTATAAGTCTCTTTGGGGCTGCAGATCATGAAATGAAAATGGATAAATTGGCAGATCTTTGATGTCCGGACATGTCTTGAGTCACTTGACCACAGCAGATCTGACTTCGCCTGACTCTTGCAGATGTGCGAGTGCAGGGAGAAGTGAGTCGAGCAGTGGAGATACTGTGCTTTTGCCGGTTGCTTTGAGCAGAGAGGAAGGAAGGAAGGAAGTAGCTGCATTGACCTCCCCAGGCGTCCGGTACGAGAACGAGTCGTGTCTGGCTCCTTTCTCCAGGTCATGTCAACCATGAGATCCAACCGCCCAAACATCTCGCCCCACAGTATAGCAGTACGTGACCACTTTATCCTTCCAGAAACCCCCCAAGCTACCTACCTACCTGTCTGGATCCACTACCTCCGCATTCTCTCACCCACGGTAGATCTATCCATGAGCCTTAGCCCCGAAGCACAGATAGGCGGCAGTGCACAATATGCACAGAATATAGGTGGGGATCGGCAGCCGGGCGTGCCATGGTCGTCGATGCGAAGTCGTTATACAGAGAACTTGTCAGGTCTGGCCCTCCCATTTCTCATGAGACTTGTCTCTTTTGGGGAGACATATCAACGAGCACCTCTGCACAAATACCTGACTCGAGTACGTCAACTGTGTAAAGGACAAGTTTATAGCACACAAGACATGACTCGAGTTAGAGGGAGACAGTGCACAAAGGATGCCTAAGCAGAGACGAGTTAGGTTCAATAGGTGCTAGTAGTGCATTGGAAACATGCCAGAAGCTCAGCCAAAGCAGAGGCCGCCCAAGCAGAGGTGAATGGGCGGCACCCTTCCGCCCATGCTGCCAATCCCAATGCAACCCCAAGATGAGGATGGTTCGATTTCAGGAATTCGGGATTGAGGCACTAAGGACGAAAAGGGGACAAGCACCCATGTGTCCATACAAGCGCAGTTGGGAATAAGCTTAGCGAGATCTGGAGAAATGGCGGGGTAGGCGAGCACTAGGTACCAGAAGAGATTAAGTCTTCCGGGGAGAAGGAACGCTTCTGCTTTGCTCGCTAAAGTCCGCCAGAAAGGCAATCGGACGGACATCCCAAGCTGGCGGCTGTCGATGAGGAACAGGAGAAGGCCGTTTCCTCCATTCGGCCTAAATTCCGCTCTCTCTTGGTCCGCCTACTCCTCCCCATCCTCACGGACTCCCGTTGCAGCTATGGTAGAGGCTGGTAGCCATTGCAGCTATCTCCCGCCAGAGAGTGCCAGACTCCACTCCCTTCATGAGAGGGGGTCCAATCCTCTCCATTCTACCAGCTGCCGTGCTCTTGCTCCGTGTTTAGTGGTAGAGCAATGGCATAGCATATCATTACATCGCACGGCACCAGGGGCGAAGCTAGGTTGCAACAGTCTGGCCTCCTGACTAGATCGGGGATCACAGGATGGATTGGATGCCGTTTAGACTATTGCTGGTCTGGGGCAACGACTATCGGATCTATCTTGGCTGCTCCGCCGGGAGGAGGAGAAGGGGCTTTGGTAACGAGTGTTGCGGGTTTGTGTCGTGTATGGTCTGGTCCAGGACAGCAAGGCCTGGCTTGGGATAGTCTCAGACTTCATTCGAAGCTTACGTCGCCGTTGGTTGCGGGGATAAGGAAGTCTTCTTTCATCGCCTGCCCTTGCCAGAGCTGGGGTTAGCCAGCCCAGCTGCGTGGTTACTGAGCTAGTTGACTTTCCTGCACGCCGGTCAGCCACGGCCAATGTGCATTGGGAAACGAGTCTTGCTCTATCTGATATATATTCCTGCCTATGCACATACAATATCTATCAGCACCTTGCCTCAATTCCTCTTTTCATTTCTCCATACCTATATCCTTTCATCCATACCTCATCCATACATACATATCACTCCTCCACAGCTCGACATCTACCTGGATCTCTTCTTTCACTTTTACAATCACCTTGTCGCCATAGATCTTTTGAAGTGACGAATATATACACACACACACACACACACACACACACACATATATATATATATATATATATACCATCATAATCATGGCCGATCACCAGGAGGACTTCTACAGCAAAGAGTCCATAAATGATTCTAAAGAGCAACGAGTAGGCAATGGGTCATCACATTTAGAAGACCTGCGAAAAGTCACGACCAATATCACGCTGTCACCCGACCAATTCGAGAAGCTATACCTTTCGCCTCAGAACCGCGTGTCTGGGGATTTGAGAAAGACGTTTGGTAATCCTACACCGATGTAAGCCTCTCCGTCTTTAAGAGCAGTGGTCTGTGTTAAGACAAGATGGGAGCTAACAATGATTCAGGGCTCTGTTAGGCTTCACAATTGCTCTTACTCCGCTTTCCGCCGAGTTGATGGGCTGGAGAGGCGCTGCTGGATTCAATGCCACGATGTAAGTCAAGACGCAACCAATCCCTACCACCATGGGATACGGCCCTTTAGGGGAGCCAAGAAAGAGAGTAACTGACTTGGTTTTACCAGCGGCGCCAACTACTTCTTCGGCGGCCTCCTCCTGATTATAGCAAGCGTACTGGAATTCTTCCTCGGCAACACATTCCCCTCCATCGTCTTCGCCGGCTACGGAGCACATTTCCTCACCTTTGCCGCAACATTTCAGTCAGTTCAACTCTTCCCCTCTCTGCCCTCGTTACTAACACAAACCCATCAGACCAGCATACGCCGCCATATCCGCCTACACAACGGATGGCACCGCAACGCAAACCCCAGCCTTCCAAGCTGCATACGGCTTCTACACTATCTCAATGGCTTTACTCTCCAGTATCTTCCTCGTATGCAGCGTTCGCACCAACGTCGTCTTCGTGCTGATCTTCGCGTGCGCTGATATGGGCTTCATCCTCGTCACGGGTGCCTTCTGGCAGCTGGCCCAGGGAAATGCAGCCATAGGCAGCAAGCTGCTCGTTGGCACTGGAGCCTGTTTCTTCGGCGCTTGTATGGCGGGTTGGTACCTCCTGTTTGTGATCATGATCGCCACGGTGGACATGCCCTTCTCGCTACCTGTCGGCGACTTGAGCACGGTGATCAAAGGGGCAAGCGATCGGGCGAAGATGAAGAAGAACCAAGAGTAAAAGGGCGAGCCCGCTTGTGAGCAGACTGTGATCCCGTGGGTTTTGTAGAAAGTAGGGCACACCAGTTCACTGATTTCTGGGATTTGTGACTGCAGTTGGATATGGAGGATGGGGGCGGAGATTCCAGGGCTGGGAGGTGAAGATTGATAGTTGAGTTGGTGGTGGATCTTGTCGACCTATGTATATATGCACTGCTGAGCCAATGAGTTGATTTGGTTTGGACTAAGAGAGCGCCGGGGAAGCATTTGGTTGGTCTATGCCTTAGTTGCGTGTACCACCTAGCAACCAAAAAAAAAGAAAGAATAAGCTGCGTCAATGGAAAACACACGTATGAAGAGTGAGTGTCTGCAGGCAGCTTGCAATCAAGTTTTGTGACTACATAGATGGTTTTATTGTTCTTGCGTTCTGGCGATGGAGTGAGGGTGACAGGCATGACTGGTGGTGGTAAGTATGGGGAAGTATTGGTACAAGATCTGACTCGCCGACTCTGTTGCTTACCAGCACCATATAAACAATGTTGATCTTGCGTGGAATTTATTGCCTTCTGAGAAATTGCGTCAAGGGTTGGGAACGTTGATATCACAAAGATCATCTTCTACTTCGGCTTTGGTTTTATGACTTTTTGATTTTCTATTTTAAAAATGATTTGGCAAGGTCATCATCAGCAACGCGCCTGCGCCGTCTATACCCTAAGGTTTGCCTCCCTTCTACCAGAAAGGTCATCTAGTCATGTTGCCAATAACAAAGGAGAATGAAATGAATCTCAAAATGTATTCGTGCGAAGTGGTGGCTTCCCACTCGCTTTCATACCACCCGACAATTGTCAGGATTACAACACGTAGCCATTACAAATCTCAGAACCCCCATACTGACACAGTGCCTAAAAGCCAGGCACTGTCCCCTCCCGTGTACAAAACGACAACTGAAAGAACACATTTATGTGCTTCCGACAGCGTTCTTGGCAGCATCAAGGTAGTTCTTTGGTACGTAGTCTGCTGCATATGTTGGTGCCAATCCACCAAGAAGCACAAAGACGGTCATGACAACTGCGCCAAGAATAATGAGCTTTCGGAGGACTGGGCGACGAGAGCCGAAATCAGCCCATTGGCGTCCACCCTCAGCGAAGTAGCCCTTGAGTTGCTCTGCACCAAGCTTGTAGTAAACCAGACCACCGAGGGCAATGCTGTAACCGAAGAATTGGAGTCCAGTGACGACGGTTCCCCAGATCATCATGGAAGCAGCAACGAGGAGAATATCCTTGAGAACACCACAGAGAGTGAGGACGAGGGAAGAGGTCTTTCCGATCTGTAGGACGATTAGCGAGCGCTATAAAGCAGTACAAGGGAACTTACCAAGAAGACCACTGAAACGTTCAAGAGGAAGGCAACCATAGCGTTGGCGAGGAAGGTCCAGAGACCAACGGCATAGATTTGTGGCATGGTGACAAGGGGAATTTCCCAGAAAAGAGCCACAATGAAGTTCATGATGGCACAGATTGGTGCGAAGTAGTAAAGAGAAACAAGAGGGTCCATCTTGTACTCTGCAGAGCTCAAAAGCTTTCCGACCAAAACCAGTCTGACAGCCTCGAAGGCAATTCCACCGACCTGGTAGATGAATCCAATCAAGACGAAGTCGATCTCTCCGAATGATGCGAGGACAACACCAACGACAATAGCAGAAACGTTGAAGAGAACCTTCAAGTTAGGCTTAGATTCGCCGAGGGCCCAACTGGCAAGTAGAACGGCGACTGGAGTGGTGGCCTAAGGAATCGAGGTTAGAAATTTCGCAATCAGGAGCAACTGCAGCTTACCTTGAGCATTTGAATGAAAGAAACACTCAAGTAAAGGTAGGTCAAGTTTCCGCAGATCAGACTCAAACTGAAAAACAGCCCAATTGGTACAATAGCTCTCAAATAGACCCGTCCAGTCATCTTCACTGTCTTGCGGCCATCCAAAAGGGTTGTTGTGCGGGCGAGAACCTGAGTCATAAATGTCGCAAAACCGAGATGCCAAGATGTGAGGAGAACAGGGTAATCTGAGGGTCAATCAGTATAATTGCTCGTCTTTTATGAATCTTCAAACGTACGGAATCCCAGAGTCGATAAGATCCATTTGTTGAAGAGAATAACGCTGGAACTCAAAGTAATCCAGACACTATAAGTTTGTCGTTAGAAGCTGGCTCGTTTTACGTATCTATCTTGTAGAAACTCACATAACATAAACTGCAGGCGGCAGAGTTGCCTTGGGTGGCTCTGACTTCTCCGCCATTGGATTGACAGTTGGTAGTACTGGAGCATCTGAAGGCCTCGAGAGCTCACCCGAGATACGAACCTTTTCTTCACCCATGTCGGCGATTGTGAAGATGCGAGATAGGTTAAATAGTGCCTAAAGAATGTGCAGAGTCGCGGTCGCAATTAAGAGAGCGCGACGGTTGGAAAATTGGACGGTGGAGGGTCTCGAAAGGGCCTAGAGCTTTCTGACAGCTGTTCGTGCCAGATAAGGTCTGCGAGGGCAGATGTGCTGCTGGCAGACTATTGAAACAAAAGCGCGATGAGAGAAAGATGGGATGGGCGGAGAAGCTGAGGTTGGACTCTACGAGAGAAGGGAAGAAAGATCTTAAAAGTTAGACGGGAGAGAGTGACAGATGAATATGAACGGAATGGCACGCTGGTTAGGAGGAGCCAATTGAGGACTAGGGACTATGCTTAAAGAGGCAAGGGAGCATCAGGATAACGCGCAATACAAACGGAGTGTTACAAGGTCTTGTTCTGCTAATAGACAGCACAAAGAGTTAGGTTAGCCGAACAACCCCCCTATTTTAATCCCAGGAGACTGCATTTTGCCTTCTATCTTCCATCACCATCATTCCATTTTCTCTCTTCATTTGGACAGGGGTTTGCAATGTTGCAGTTCCACTCGACCCAACTCGATTGAATTGGACCGAACTGGGCTGGCCAACATGTTGTACATTGTCCGTTGCTGATTGTATCGGGCACCAGGTCAAAAGATTGGGAACTGCAGAAGAAATGGCCATCACATCACATATACAAGTTAATCGTCTTAGTTGTCATCGGTGTCATCAATCTTCGACGCTATGAAACTTGCGATAATCTTCTTCGAGTCCTTCGTTGCCTTTTCTCCTACAAGACGTCGTCGTTGTACTATACCTCGAGGCTGAGGATTACGAAACTCGTCCTATACATCAGTCGTTATACTCCGTCCAGAAGCTCCCAACCAAATCTACCTCTCACGCTGCCTCTTACATCTGTGCACTCTGGCGACCGGTAGAAGCTCGAAGCTTGTTTTCAATTGTGCTAATTTCATCTGCTCTGTCACACCCGATCAACATCTTCTCTTCTGCCATCATCCACGCAGATCAGTTTCATATCTATGATGGTGGGTACAGTGGGTTACGTGCTTGAGCATGTTGAAAGCCTCGCGCTCTGATTGACTCGCAACCTCAGGATCGGCTATCACGTCAATGAGAACAGAGCCGTTTGACTGTATGAGGTTGGGAGAACCCCAAACAAACTGCCGTGCCGCAGATTTGGATCAACAGGTGTGTAGATGACGATGTTATATTCATCCCAAATCCTTCCCTCGTGTGGATACAATCACCGTAATAACATTCCGAATATATAGCCATGGGGATTTGGAGCCTGCAACAGAACTATACAGATAGATAACCTTATGATTCGACGGCTATGGTGAAACAGACAATATGTTTTGTTTGAATCCACAGTCTTCCAAGCTTTTTCTTTTCATGACTAAATGATCCTGTTGGATAGAAAAAACCTTAGCTTCCTTAATGATGGCGACCGTACCACACGGCACTGTAACCTATGTCATATCGGATGAGTTGCTTGGATAGCCGGACTTGAGATGAAGCTCCACCGCATCGTCATCCATGCTAAAATTAACAAATTTGTGCCTTCCCGGGGCAGACGAAGATCTTTTGATACTGAACAATCAAGAATCTCTCCGCTATCTGCTATCGAACTGGGTTCACACAGGACACCTTCCTCCTCCGTGAAGCGATCAAGGAAGGGGTCTTCAGGGGAGTTGAATGACTGGGGAATAATAATAGGGGTTCGTAGGTCTGTCCACCTCTCCTGGAGGCAAAGGTACAAGAGTATGCATTGCAAAACTCCGCAAGGCTGGCTGCAACTGTGAGATACAGCAGCCGCTATGCATTTGCGGGAGGCTGGACCGAAAGTGGCCCCTGAGACAGTATGATAGCCATTGGTTGGGGTGTCGTGCGTCTGCAAAAGCGACGGCAAGCTTGTAATTAAGCAATTAGATGTGTGGAGTCTATCATTTCCTAAGCTTGCAGAGACGAGATAGACAGATATCCCGCATCTCATCCCATCCCATCACTGGCCGATTAGCGCAACCTGCAGCAGTTCCTTACAGTCTTGCCGTCACTGTTCGGAATACTTACTTGGGCTCTGCATCTGCATGGTACCGGTAGTGGCGGGAAAGCATCGGTCTGCAGTTCAAGGCTCTACTCGAAGGATTTGCATTCTCAAACAGCTTACGATCGAGAGAGGTGAGGGAGTTAGGATAGATGGTCGAACCATAGTGTAGCAGCGTTTCAATGGCTTAGCACACCCTCCCACTACAAAACGTGGTTCGACAGCCTCGCTTCCCTCCATCCCATCTTCTCCCATCCCCATCGTCTCAAGGTTCGACCTTTATTTTATTTTTATATTAGCCTTTTTCTGCATGGCGCCTTGGGCCAAGATCCTCAAACTAAAGTAGAAATAAAAATAAAGACGTTACTATCTACCTTTGCGGGACATAGCCTTCCCTCCAGGCTCGCGGGCCAATTGATTGGAGGTTAGATGCCGTGTGCCACAAGGGAAATTCTGATAAGCACAAGGGATGAGGATGCGCAGAAAGTCAGCAGAAGGAATGAAAGAGTAACAAGCAAGCAATCAATCTGTCAAAGTCTTGTATCGCCTCTGCTTAGTGGACGACCAATGGATAAGGCCCTGGGCACCATGGATTCAAATGTCGGAAAGACGCGTTGACCAAAATCCCTGTCCAAATTCCAGATCATCGTCGACTCCTATTATTTGTGCTCCCCTCCTCCCCTCTCTACTCGGCCTGACTTAACCTTCAAGAGTCCCTGCGCCGTCCTCACATTTTCTTTGCACTCGAAAAGCTTCAATTGCTCTTCTTTTCTCTAGACTCTTCCTCTGTCTTTAAGTGCACAGTCTCTACATTGCAATCCCAGTTCCAATCTTCAAGATGGCGGATATGTACGTGTCCTCTTTCATCCTACCCTCGAGATCTCTTCAATGGTTTCTCGAGCTCATTCTGCTAACACTCAAGCTGCAGTAATGTCGACGTTCTCGTCATCGGTGCTGGTCCCACTGGTCTTGGTGCTGCGAAGCGTTTGAACCAAATTGTGCGTTTGCCATTATCACCCGCCAAATATGATGATAAACTGACTGCGGAGCTTAGAATGGTCCTTCGTGGATGATCATTGATTCCAACGAGATCCCAGGTGGTCTTGCCTCTACAGATGTCACCCCAGAAGGTTTCGTGAGTTCTCATTTCCCACTCTACCCCGTGAGGACTTCTACTAATTTAACCTGGGCAGTTGTACGACGTTGGCGGACATGTCATTTTCTCGCACTACAAGTACTTTGACGACTGCATTGATGAGGCTCTGCCAAATGAGGAGGATTGGTACACACATCAGCGTATCTCCTACGTGCGCTGTCAGAACAACTGGGTTCCATATCCATTCCAGAACAACATCTCCATGTTGCCAAAGGAGGAGCAGGTGAAGTGTGTTGATGGCTTGATCGATGCCGCTCTGGAAGCGCGCACCGCTACCACAAAGCCCCAAAACTTCGACGAGTGGATTGTTCGAAACATGGGAACTGGAATTGCCGACTTGTTCATGAGACCATACAACTACAAGGTTTGGGCTGTACCCACCACCGATGTAAGTTACGCTAGAAGCTATTTGCGCAGGCCTTTCTAATATACAATTTCTAGATGCAATGCGCATGGCTCGGTGAGCGTGTTGCCGCTCCAGATGCCAAGGGTGTTGTCAAGAACGTCATCTTGAACAAGACCGCAGGTAACTGGGGACCTAATGCCACTTTCCGTTTCCCAGCTCGCGACGGAACTGGTGGAATCTGGATTGCCGTGGCAAACACCTTACCAAAGGAGAAGACTCTCTTTGGTGCCAAGGGCACTGTCAAGAAGGTCAATGCTGATGCTCACACCGTCACCTTGGCTGATGGCAAGACCATCGGTTACAAGAAGCTCATCACCACCATGGCTGTTGACGCTTTGGTTGAGCAGATGGAGGACAAAGAATTGGTCTCTCTCAGCAAGGGTCTTTTCTACTCCTCTACCCACGTTATTGGTGTTGGACTCCGAGGAGAGCGCCCAGAGCGCATCGGTGACAAGTGCTGGGTGAGCAAACAACAGTTCTTGCTAATTGAATCCCGCTAATAAGATCCAGCTGTATTTCCCAGAGAGTGACTGTCCATTTTACCGGGCGACCATCTTCTCCAACTACTCCCCATACAACCAGCCAGAAAAGTCTGTCAAGCTTGCTACTCAGTATCTCGCAGATGGCAGCAAGCCTGCATCGAGCGAGCCACAAGAGGGACCATACTGGTCTATCATGTTGGAGGTTTCTGAGTCTTCCAAGAAGCCAGTAGACCACGAGAACATGCTCAAGGACTGCATCCAAGGCCTTATCAACACCGAGATGATCATGCCAAAGGACGAGATCATCTCTACCTACCACCGCAGATTTGACCACGGTTACCCAACCCCATCGCTTGAGCGTGAGGGTGTTCTTAAGGAGCTCCTCCCCAAGCTCCAAGAGAAGGACATCTACTCCCGAGGCCGTTTTGGAAGCTGGAGATATGAAGTGTAAGTGACTAGACCGAGTTATCTAGTTCAAGCATACTGACCATTCCGTAGTGGTAACCAGGACCACTCGTTCATGTTGGGTGTCGAGGCTGCTGACCACATTGTTAATGGTGCCGTCGAGCTTACCCTCAACTACCCTGACTTTGTTAACGGACGCAAAAACACCGAGAGACGGTTGGTCGAGGGCGCTCAAATCTTCAGCAAGGCTGCACAGGAGCTTCCAGCCCGACCTTCAAAGGCCTAAGCCGGCACACACTCAAGGAAGAGCTCCAAGAGTGTTAAATAGAGGAGTACACGATGGCATTTAGACGAAGAATAAAAGTCTGATACCAATGTCATATTTTGCTGCTGTTTGAGCGTTTGTTGCATGGTCAACACCTGGATTTTACTGGTCGTTGAGGTATACACATTTCTTGTTATGGCTGGCTTGGACAAGATGGAAAACGGATGGACGGACAGAATGTCCGGCGGTGTAAGGTTGGCTACTTTGGTGCCATCTTGGGATTCTTTTCTCCTATCGCTTTCATAGAGGTATATAAATTAGAATGCAATTTGCTATTCCCAGCACTATGGACGCTCTATCACATCTCATGATGCCATTCGAGCCATAGCATAGGTGCAGAGCTCAGATGTTATTAGAGGTATTAGAGCAACTTACCTAGTTAGCCATCTTATAATCTTGCGAATGAGCGATGCGTAGGACCCATGGAGGTGATATTGGAAGGCCTTGTTACATACATGTAGGTGCCGTATTGTCTGTCACATGACAATGTGGTTTCAACAGTCTATCCAGAACCAATTTCAGTGATTGAAACATCTTGTTCAAGCCGATATAAAGAAGCAGTATCCATGGATTGAGACAATTACTGGTGCAAACAGTGTATATGAATGATACCTTTGATGCAATAAATGGCATCCTTGATTTGGCATTTGCCTCCTCCCTGATCTTGTTGCGCCTTACCCAGGTCTCCTTAGGTCCTTGACATTCTGTTTTGCCTCAGTTCTAGGTGGGTCATATATCGCTGACAGCTGAAATGGCATTACTTCACAGAACAGAAAAGAACGCAGAAGCTGCATGAGCTTAGCCACAGCTGGACCTTATCGATGAGGTAGTCAGCGTGCATGTGCCTTATGTGCTTCTGAAGCTTCCAGAACTTAGTTGTACAACCGGACACTATCTATGGCTTGAGGGAAGCAACGCTGGGGAGAAATTTCCAAATCGAAACTTAGTAAAATAACTTAACATTGAGAGTATATACTTTGCACATGAAGCGTGTCCATTTTTGCTTCCAGCTTCCCATTCTCAGCTCCCCAGCCCCCCACGGCCCCCTTTCTACAGTGCGTAGCTCGCTCCCTGCTGTGGCTGAACCACGGCAGTAGTGACAGTGACGTAAACAGGAAAAGACACAGACTACAGATACCTAAGCCGTAAGGCCATCCACAAGACCGACGATTTAGTCGAGACCAACAGAACAGTCGCAAATTAGATCACAATTACGTGTATCGTGTATCGATAATCAAAATCGCATTATTTTCAGCCTTACGAGGTCCACGACACGCACGAACACGGACTGCCACGCCTGCACAGGACAATGAGACTTCAGCAATGATCTAACACCTTGCCGTTGAATCATGGACGGAGCCACCCCGGACACGGATGCGAGTCTGGACATCCCACCTCGTCTTTTCGAGAGGCTTCAGCAGATAGCGGGCTATACGTGGGATGATACCAAGGCCTTCCATTCCAGTTATGATAATTGGTGAGTGGTTGATTTGCGCGTTCCAGAAAGACAAGAAGCCCTGCACAGGGCCTAACACTGATACAACGCAGGCATGTGTTCGGCGTCAAGCACAGCTCCCGTGTACCTCATACAAACAGTACCACCAACCTCCAGTCGCTGAAATCGAACTTGGTGCGCAATGCGACTGACGGTGGAGCGACACCGAAAGCAGAGAGTGAGAATGGCAGTGAATCGGAGCTTTACAATGACAGTGGCGAACCAGGAAACCTCGCTGTTGTTGCGCGTGTCTCATCGCATGACTTGAGAGAAGAGCGCGCATTTCATATCTGCAAGAATCTCACTAGATCGGTTGATCCAGAAGGGAAACATGTTGTTAGACCTATAGATCTGGTACACTTTTCCAGCCAGCAGGGTGGAGAATTAAACATCGTCTGTATTTATGAAGATCCGGGGCCAAACGATCTGCCGGAGTTCATCGATTATGGGCCGGCTTGGTATAAAGGCCGAAAAGTTGGTGGCAAGCATGAGGTTGTTCGAGACGAAGACTATATCCCAAAGAACCAAATCCCTTTGGAAGCGTTTCTGGACTTTGCGGTTGGAGCAGCCGAGTGTCTGGAAACACTACACCATGGCCAGCGTATTGTACATGGGGAGATTAGGGGGGATGCCTTCCACATGAACCTTGAAAGTAAATCAGTGAAGCTTATCAATTTTGGGTCCGGACTTCGCACTTTTGAGCATGGCCTTACGAGTACTGGTTGGTCGACTTTGTCAAAGGAAATCGGTGCGAAGACGAAACTATCCTATATGAGTCCAGAGCAGACAGGACGTATGCCAGCAGAGCCCGATAGTCGAACAGATATATATTCTCTAGGCATACTATTTTGGACGCTTCTGACACAGCAACCGGCATTCGAGGGTAAGACCCCCATGGACATCATTCAAGGTGTACTCGGTCGGCGACTGCCTTCGGTATCAAGCATTAGAATGGACGTTCCAGACGTTATAGGGAAGGTCATCCAGAAGATGTGTGCAAAAGGCATTTCTGATCGTTATCACTCTGCAGTGGGCTTGAGGTATGATCTTGTGGAGATACGAAGACTTCTAGGTGGAGGGAATACTGCAGCTCTCCAAAGTTTTGAAATTGCGACGAAGGATGTCTCTTCATTCTTTATTCTACCAACAATCATGATCGGTCGACAAGCTGAACATGATATAGTTGTCAAAATCATTGACAAAGTATCACGACGGCACATGATGGATCAGATGCAAGATATAACAAGCCTTTCCTCTGGATCTAGCTTATCGGAGGGTAGACTTGAGACTTTCGAGGCAGCACTTGCTGGTATGTCTCCGGGAGATTTATCAAGCGGGGGAGACAACACAAGTTCTGCTGAGCAGACCACCTCAAACCTGGTTAACGGTGGTGTCTCGAACGATATGAAAAATCCATTCAGGAGTGCATCGAGCCAAACGCGGTCTGTAGCAAATTCTCAGAACAACTCTATGGAAAGTCAAGACTCTGTCCGCTCAATTCGTTCAAACCCCGTTCTCAAGCCTTGGGAGAAAAACAGTGCTTTGTCACTCGAAGCACGTAGTATTATAGAGAGTATCTCTGAGGGGCCCCGATCTAGTAAGTCAATCCAAAGAACCGTAGCCACCTCATTTTACGCAATTCCGGGGTTGAATTTGACTAATCTGTATTATGAAGATTCGGATAGTGTTGGAAGCTTGACAAATCAAAGAAACACCTCTAAATTCCGCAGGAAAGGAAGATGTGAAGTTGTAAGCATTGCAGGAGCTGCTGGGCTTGGCAAAAGCTGTCTAGTACAATCAGTACAAGTTGAAGCACGACGGCGAGGATACTTTGCAAGCTCCAAGTTCGACCATGCCAAGCAAGTTCCATTTGGGCCCGTACTCAAAATCTTGTCAACCCTCTTCAAGCAAGTCTTCTCTGAAAGCAACACCGATACCCCTTTCCACCAACTGCTTAAGCAATATGTTCGACCAGCATGGCCTATGCTACATAAAGTCTTGGGACTCCCAGAGTTCCTCCTCAGTTCTAACGTCAGCCCTCGCAAGCGCGGCCAGGGAAGCCAAGCGTCTCAGATTTACAACAAGAGTCTGCACGAATTCAAGCGGCGAGAGTCGTCACCCTCGGGCTCTGGCAACAGCCTATACAATATATCCTTAGGCGCACAGAGCTCACAAGACTTTTTACGCGCTGGCTCATCGACGAAGAGCATGCGTCTACTAAACACGTTTTTGGACGTGCTAAGGGTCTTTACTCAGCACAAGTTTATTTGTCTATGCTTAGATGATTTACGTAAGTGTAACATTCAACTAGGCCTCATATGAAAGTTTGAAGTCCTTGGCCATACACCGCAGCTAGGCTATGAATGGTCTTTACTCTTGATATAATTACTGATATTGGTGTGCTTTACAGAATTTGCAGATGATGAATCATTAGACTTGATTGTAAGTTATGATACCCCATCAACTTGAGAGAGCTGGGTGAAACAACCCTCCCGGATTAGATAATTTATACGGCACTGCTTTGATGATGCCTAGTGGCATCGCCTTGGGATATGCAGTTGGAGAGACTTAGCCTCGGCTGGGATTATCATCAATGCCCGTCCCTTGCGCACTCTCAGTGACCGTTCACTTACATAGTCACTGGGGCTGAGCTTCCATTCGCCAAACCCTTATTGCTTCTCCCTATAGCATATCTGACCATGCAAAAGACCCAGATTATTTCCGCACGGATGCGTCTTGTGATGATTATAACATATCGCCCTGGGGAGATGTTACCAGCAAAAATCAAGCCCATTTTAGAACCTCCCAATTTAGAGGGTATCAGTAACTTTGCCCAGTCCCAAGTATGTGATTATGCTAATGAGCCCAGGATACATCAAGGGTAACGGTATTGGGATCACCAGGGTAGAGCTCCAACCACTCAGTGAGGATGATGCTGTCCAATATGTGGCTATGGCACTTTGTAGACCGATTCAGGACGTAATACCGCTCGCAGCCGTGATACATTCAAAGACTGCCGGAAATCCGTTTTATATGAGAGAAATGCTGGACACATGTCACAGGAAACAATGCATCTGGTATGATTACCGTGATAGCATGTGGCGTTTCGATATCGACCGCCTATTCAAGCAATTCGAAACAGAAAACTACCACGACACCTTGAACCACGAATTTGTCACCAGCCGCTTACGAGAGTTACCGTCGTCTTCCAGATCAATACTGGCTTGGGCAGCGTTACTCGGGACATCGTTTTCTTTTGAAATGATCCAAAAACTCATTATTGCTAGTCATGAGTTTGATTATGACCAGCAAGACACCGAGGATATTCCTTCGCCATTAACAAATCCTGTGGAAGGATCCGTGGAAGGCTTGCAAGCCGCTATTCAAGCCTACATCATTGTTCCTACCCAGGATGACGACCGTTTTCGCTTTGCCCATGATCGATATATCCAGGCAGCATCATCGCTGGTGGAATACAACGGTCCTGACATGCATTTCATTATTGCACAAACACTTCTCCATTACTACTTCTCGGATGAGCGATACCGTGAACTTATAGCTTCTCACGCCTGCGAATCAATTGATGTCATCAAAAGCCGAGTGACAAATCGAGAATCTTTCAGAAAACTCTTGAGCGATTGCGCCCAGTTAGCTGCAGAGAGCGGCGCCAGGCCAACAGCTGCCAAGTACTATGCAGCTTGCTTTAGTCTGTTGCAAGATGACCCTTGGCAAGACAGTGAAGAAGATTGCAATTACGACGAGACCTTAGCGTTGTTCACACGTGCTGCCGAGTGCTACTCATATATGGGTCAGTACGATGAGGCCAAAAGGCTACTTTCGGAGGTTTTTGCGCATGCTAGAACGCCTGTTGACGAAGCACCGTCTTGGGTACTGCAATCACGAATACATGCCCAAGAGGGCGATACTGTTACGGCATTCAATGCCCTCAGAAGATGCCTCAAAGCACTCGATATTGAGGTCAACGAAAATCCGACTTTTGAGTCGTGCGATAAAGAGTTTGAGCGGCTTTCGTTGAAGATACAGTCCAGCGATCGACAAGAACTGGTCAAAAAGAGCATGGGGAAAGATTCTAATCTCTCTGCTGTTGGCGCTGTTCTGGTGGAGACTATTAGTACCGCATTCTGGTCTGACATGCTAACTTACTATCAAATGTCTTTGGTGATGGTCAACACCGTACTCTCCCATGGTGCTTTTCCGCAGTCTGGCATGGCGTTCTTACATTTAGCTACTATTAGTATCTCAAGATTCAATATGATCCGTTTTGGGTCGGAACTTGGAAATCTTTCGCTCGAGCTCATGGACCGTTGGCGCGACCCTTACACCATGGGGCTGGGCAATACCATTTACTCGATATTTGTCGGGCACATTCAATTCTCTGTTGCAGCGTCGATTGCACAATTGGAAGGTGCCTTGGAATATGCAATCCAAGCAGGCGATAGAATTTCCACCATGCTCAACTTCGGCATGGTCAGCTTGTTGAGGTTCTTTGCCTCTGATCACCTCACAGATTTAGAGTCATTCTGCACCTATGGATGCGAGGAAATCATTGGGTGGCAAACCGATGCTCGAGGCGGGGCGATGCTTATCAGTATAAGGCAAATTGCCAAAGCTCTTCAGGGTAAAACATTCATAGCAGATCCGCTTCATGTCATGAGTGATGACGTGTTCGACTCGACATTATACAAGTCTTGGTTAACAACCTCTCAAACCAACAGTGATCGACCACTGCTATTCTACGAAAGTATTGAGATGGCTCCTCTCTTCCTGTATGGCCATTTTTCACGGGCTATTGAAATAGGAAACTCGTGTCTTGAGAATATTGAGGTTGTATGGGCAGTTCGCAACACGCGATTCATTATGCTTTTTCAAGGACTATCCCTAGCTGCACGACTTTGGAGCAGGCTGAACGACCCGCGCAGATCCGTATCCCTGCAAACAACGGACTCACAGACTATGAGTGGAGAAGGAATACAAGCCAAGGATGGAGATCTTCAAGATGAGAGACCCGTAGTCTTGAAGCAATTGAAAGGCTTCCAGAAGAAGATTGAGGACTGGCAGCTCGTCGAGAATGTCAACTATTTTTCGTGGTCGAAGATGCTAGCAGCTCAGATTGCAGAGCTTGAAGATGACCACGGAGGAGCTATTCGTTTCTATGAAGAGAGTTTAGATCATGCTTCTGCTCACACTTTCATATTTGAAGAAGCTCTTGGAAATTACCTACTAGCGGGATACTTCTTACGACAAGGTGCTCGGAGACCAGCTAAGGCAGCACTTCGTGAAGCAGTAATGCTCTATAGACAATTTGGAGCAGTTGGCGTCGCCAAGCACATTGAAAACGAGCACAGTCTTCTTCTTCAAGGGCCTACTAAGAACCTGCGTACAGCGGACGTAGCAGTGCAAACTGACTTTGCGGGAGATTCAGCACCTGTACAATATTCGACCTTAGAAGGAGACGAGAATGACAGTCGAATTCAGACAATTGCGTCAATAACCGAATCCAAGGGTGATCGAATAGGGGCGTGGCAAGGCAATGCGGCTCGACCGGATGCAGGCTCAGGCTTACCTGCACTGGATATGCTTGACCTCACCTCGATTCTCGAAAGTTCTCAGGTCATTTCAAGTGTGCTGCAAGTCGACCAATTGCTTAAGACGATGTGCGAGATTATCCTACAGAACTGTGGTGGTCTAGCAGACTTGGCTGCAATTGTGGTGGAGGAGGATGAACCCGGTTGGAGTATTGCCGCCAGCGGTGATCCAGACAAAGGCGCAGAGGCACACATTCCAGGCATACCGCTGCGAGAGACCACATTGGTCGCTGAAGGCGTCATTATATACTGCACGCGCTTTAGAGAAACCGTCTTTCTACCCAACCTCATTCATGACGAGCGCTTCAGTAATGTTAGTGAGGCATGGATTGCTCAAAACCCCCGTGGCAAATCCATCATTGCTATACCAATCTGCCATGGTACCAAACCTTTGCTTGGCGTTTTGTATCTGGAAGGCAAGCCCAATGTCCTGACTGACCGCAATCTTACCGTATTGCAACTACTTGTCAATCAGATCGGCATCAGTTATTCCAATGCTCTTACTATGAAAGCAATCGAGAAGGTTTCTGCTACCAATATCTCGATGGTCGATTTACAAAAGCGTGCTTTGGCCAATGCAATAGAGGCCGAGGCAAAGGCGAAGGCTGCAGAGATGGAAGCCCTCCGCAGTGTACAGTAAGTATTGAAATTCGATATGCACTAATGACGTATCTAACTTATTGCATTTAGACTTGCAGAGGAAGCCGCCAAAGCGAAATCCATCTTCCTTGCCAACGTGTCTCACGAGCTCCGAACGCCGCTTAATGGAGTTATCGGAAATTCAGAACTGCTCAAGGATAGCGAACTTCGCAAAGACCAAGCTGAAATGGCAGATTCTATTCGCGTATCTGCTGACCTACTTCTGACCGTCATCAATGACATTTTAGACTTTTCCAAGATGGAAGCTGATAAGATGAAGCTCTTTATCGTTGCCTTCAATCCTTCGGAGATGGTCAACGAAGTCATTCGTTCCGTCTCTTATAGCAACAGGGATAAGAAGAGTGCTAAGGACGTGAAGATCATTCAAGACATCAAATTACCTGATGCCTTGATCTTTGGTGATCCTGTTCGATTGCACCAAGTCCTAGGCAATCTGATTGGAAACTCTTTGAAATTCACTGAGGAGGGGTCTATCACTATTGGTGCAAGAACTGATCATGAGACCAAGGATTCTGCTCAATTAACCTTCTGGGTCAAGGATACAGGCATTGGAATACCTCCTAACAAGCTGGCTAAGCTATTCAAGCCATTTAGTCAAGCAGATGCTAGCACTGCCCGGAAGTACGGAGGTAGTGGGCTGGGCCTTAGCATCTGCAGGTCTCTCATTGAGACAATGATGGGGGGCCGGATACAACTGGAGAGCGTTGAGAACGTTGGAACAACGGCCTGGTTCACAGTTTCATTTCCCAAGGCAACCGCAGAAGCTTCGGCGGGAGATATACAGAACCATCCAAATGAGAATGAGGCTCAGCAAAATGACCTACAGAAGGATGCAACAGATACTTTCGTGCCTTACACGGATTTCTCACGTGTTCCGCGGGATCAACTGCGTATCTGTGTGGCTGAGGACAACCCCATTAACCAAAGGATTGCGGTACAGTTCTTGCAGAAGCTTAGCTTTAAATATATTGATACATATATCAATGGATTCGAAGCTGTCCAAGGCATAAAAACGAAAGCAAGGGATAATCCGGATGCGCCTTATCATATCTGCCTGATGGACGTACAGGTACGTTCATGCTCTTTAAAGTATATCTTTTAGCTAACAATCCAGATGCCGGTGATGGACGGCTATGAAGCTACGAAAGAATTACGCAAAGATCCAGATGAGGCCGTTCGCAATATTCTGGTCATAGCGATGACAGCCTCGGCAATACAAGGCGATAGAGAAAAGTGCTTGGCTGCTGGAATGAACGATTACCTGGCTAAGCCTGTGAGATCTGGAGTGCTCAAGAGGAAGCTTGACCAGTATCTCAGTCAGGTATGGCATACATGAATGCATATATTGTAACATTATTGACGCCTTATCAGCCTCCATTGTCACTACCCAACTTACAAGCAGATGCAAAGAATATAGCTCACGAAGTCATGCGAGAAATGAATGGAAACCCTTCACCAATATCCCATGGTACATCTGGGACAGAAATATCAACCCCCATACGCTTGCGTACAGCAGAGACCGTACATCAAGCTTCACCATTAGCCCAGATAAACACTGCGGTACCAGACGGGAATGTTGAATTATCCTCAGGCGAAGTCTCGCCAACCAGCACACCGAGCGCTTTGATACGTCACAAGACTAGGAAAGGAACGAACACGCCGAACGATTGGCCTTCACATAGCAACAACGACGATATGCTGTTGATTGACGGAACCGTGGAAAAGAATAACAGTAATCGTGGCGCGATCAAACGCATAAAAGGGAAGGAAAAGGCGAAACAAGGAGAATGATTTTATGTGGTTTTAGAGCATCTTGGTGTGCGTACGGGATTTGCCGTGATAGACACCGACCGTTCTTATCTGTCCAGTTGAACTGTGCCTCATGAAAGACATTCAAGATTCATCAGCGACGGCGTTCTCTTTTCTTTTTCTGCTTCTTGGTTCCTGTTCTCGGAGACAAAGGAAGGTTATTGTGCTTGGGTGGTTGATCTTCTCCTGGTCTTGTTGTCCTATCTGGCACGGTACATTGTGTACGGGGTTGTGTACTGGCGTTGATTTTGAGGACTGGAGACATAGAACAAGATGGGTCATTCCATGGCCCCACGAGAGGGTGGGCAGGATAAATGGACATGCTTTGGGCGTGACTGGCAATATGTCGGTAACTCGAATTGTAATGGTTTTATGCGACACGAATCTAGCTAGTTATTCATAGATATGAAGCATTTAGATACACAAGCTTGTACATGATATATCATACTGTGTTGAAACAAAGGCGTTCCAGGCCTCCAGCGGTGGTTAGTATGGCCTCTACAACCACCGTCATTCCACCGCATTCTCGCTGCAGTTTGTCCTCTCGTATTCCTCATAAGCTCTAGCAGGTAGGTCCATGCCCCAAAAGCCATGCTCCGCCTTCTCCAAGCCAGAGTTAAGGCCGAGTCGGATCAGCATGGTGTTTTCTTCGCAGGTAGATTAAGGTAGTCTTGGACACCTGCCACTTGTCTGGAACGGGGACGTTGAGCCAAGAGCAATTAGGGGGGCAAAGGTGATGCTCACTCCTCAACATAAGCACTTGAGGAGTTTACCCGTACTAGGTTGACCTAGGTTCCTTACTTGGCCTCACCAGACCTTATTCAGTACCACGCCGACCGCCGCACTCCCCCTTTTCGTTTTAAGCGAGCAAGCCAAAAGATGCATATGCCAAAATTCTTAGGTCTATATGGGGAACCCATGCGAGATCCTGATGGCAAGATCAACGGGGTAGGTCAGCGGGTATGTTCTTTAATGATTTGATTTTTGCTTTTATTTTGCTTTTTAGATATTCCGCCGGTTTCGACACGATGCGCATGTGTTAGTTAACCTTGGTGTCATAGATCCATTGTCTGGTCTTCGTTGCAGACCGCATGGCTGGCTTGCGAATGGGATCAAAATGTGGTACCTCGCGTGGCTGGCTTACAGACTTCTCGATCTTGGCACCCTGACTGCCTTCTTTTTCGCAAACTTCATCACTCTCTGCTCCCTATCTTATGTCCGGATAAATGGCATGCGACTTTATTGTCGTCCCTCCATGATGACCACCACTTGGGGCTCTTTTTCTTATTTTCTTTTTCTTCACTTTCCTCTCTTCCCCAAACACGAGCTGTGGTAACATGGCTTTATCAGGTGAGTAGGAGGTTACTCCGACAGCTAATTTGTCATGGCGAGGCTAAATGGAACCACGATGGTTTTGGTGCACGATACAACTTTGCCTTGACCAGAGGAGAAATCGGCGGCGCACGTCTGGTTAGTGTCTGTGCTTCCCCGAGCTGTTCAGTCAGTATCAGGATTGACGAGTTGGTTTGTTGCATATCGTGCTTGAACAATGTAACGTCGAGAACGCCTTGGCATTAGGGCTTGGAGTGTCTCTATTTGTGTCGTAGGAACTCAGGAGACCTGCAAGGTAACGGGTTTGTGAAATATATCATGGAGGTTAGTGAGAATGGACGGCCTCTTGTCGACCAGAGTTCAAAATGGCGTATTCGTCGTTGTTGCGTCGGCGTACAGGTCAAGTTTACAGTTGTCAGTCTGTCTTAAAGACATTCCTGGGAAGCAGCACTTATTGGCCAAACTTGGTCAAAGTGGAAGGACTTGATGTGAGTCTCAGCTATGGTACAGCTTCACCCGCCGAAAAGAATATCTGAATCAATATGTCCAAGTGTCCAAGCCCATAGATGGTAGACGACGCAAAAGATATCACTTCCTCTACAGATTCCAGTCAAGTGCATCGTCTCGGTGCATTTAGACTGCCTTCTCTCATATTGGACTGAGCGAAAGTATCAGGGGGAAATCGACGAGAAGGATTCTCGGTGCGGAGTCTCCAATCAAGCTCAAGAGGGTCGTTCTAGTCAGATCTCAGAACTGCTGACTTTTGCACATCTCATGAACTGGACCACTGGGTCCTTGCATGCGAGACTTGATCCACAATCATTGAGACGCCAAGGTGGTCCAATTGCATCTTGTGAGATAGATGTAATGGCTCAAATCGAACTTGAAAAGGGTGCATAGTGAAGCGGTAGGCACGCAGCTTTTAATCAACAATACTCATGAGTCTGCACTGTCACATGTCCTGGGGAACGGACAACTCTAGGCCAGACCACTTGGCATGCGATGTGATTGATCTTGCTTGCAACGAAGCTCGCAACAGCAGACAGACCTGCACAGCCGGCAGTGAGCGATCAGGATGTGACCAGTAACAGCGCTGACTTAATAACAGCAAGTCTATTCTGGGAGTAGCGAAGGCCAGCGCTGCCATTCGAATATCTTATACTCTACCGTCGTGGTCAAGAGAGCAGTCGCTGTCGCGCGAGTCTGCCAAACCGAGTCTGCATTTAATCGATCGACTGCCTCAAGCGGGGTCTCCATCGACCTCAGCATATGCCGACCTCGATCTGGCATTGCAGCGCAGTCGGCGACTGAAAACAGAATATCCAGATCTGGTTTCATGCCAGTTTTTTTTTTCAATGCAGCTCGCTGTTACCAACGGCTTGGGATTGTAGAAAAGTTCCCGGTGCCAGGGAAGGATGGAGGAAAATGCTCGGAAGCATGCATTGCTGCATAACCGATCTTTGTTTTTTTGTTCTTTTTTTCCTTTTTTTTTCTTTCTTTCTTTCTTTCTTTTCAGCCCCCAAGAAAATCGACGTATCGACATGGGACGCTTTTCGCAATCTGGCTATGCAAGAGACGAAAACAGAACCGACAGTAGGATGGCTGTTCTGGCCTGTATCATGTTACTTGCCGCGAGGTGTGCAGCAACATCGCAAGCCGGTTTAACCTGGACTCCGGACCTTCCCACTTACACAGTACTGGCTCAGCTCGATGCTGTTCGATTGCTGCTGCGGAGCCTCCACCTTGTCTCCTGGTCTCCTGGTCTCCCCGCCTCCTGGTCCCATGACATTTGCCTCTCACGGATGCACCGGTCAGTCAGCTGTGGCTGCAGTGCCTTCTGTACGCGCTTCTCCGTACGTGACTATATGTCCGAGGCTACAGGAAGTACGTCGAGCAAAATGTGCCGACGCTGCAGTTAGGAGCACTGGACGTCAAGGACCAGCAATGCTGCACAAGACGGCCACCAAACAATTATGGCCATTCATATATCAGACGAAGAGAAATCTTACTATGCCCGGTTGGGGGGACAAGGCTGCCCAGTGGCGGTTTCAGATTGAAGAGCACAATTACAGCGAGGCTGTCGCTCCCCAGGACGCTCGTGCATATGACGATCCCGTTATCGACCGACGTGGGATTCCACTGCATCTCCAATTTCCCAGCCGCGATTCAATACTTGTCTTTCGTCGTCAACCGTCTCCTGCGCTCTTCAAGCTTCATTCTCCTCGTCGTCGGCCGTCTCAGCTGGCTGCAGTTCTGTTGGGGATGCACGTTTGACAAGGCTGCCTGTCTGCCCGACAGCCACCGCATGCACAGGGTGTGGTAAAGCTACCTAACGGACGATGGAGGTGTCGCCAACTCTAGGTGCAAGCCGGTTTCATTCCCAAGGCTGAGTCTCGACCTTTCTATCGACATTGTTTCATTTACGTGCTTCCCTGTCCTGGTCGAGCTGGTACAGTGTTCGAGTCAATACTGTACTACCTCGAGCCCTGGGGACCACAGTGTTGGATCTAGAAGTCTCACTACAGCTTGGGCGGAACTGAAAAAGGCCGCAAGCTGCGTCTCGAAGTCTAGAAACAGTAGCCCGTGGACTCAGGTCTCCATAACTGTGTCCACAATGGTTCGATTATGAGGTTGATCAAGGCAAGTCTCGTTTCCTATTGAAATTGCCGGGCTCAATTTTTTAATATAGCGCGCATCGTCACAAAGGCGGGTATCAGGGAGAACCCGAAGGAGGCACGATGCACAATTTCCTAATCTGGGTGAAGCACCCTACTCGCACGCTCCTAGGCGCTCATCAATCTCATTCTTTTGGCCTTGCGAATCCCTCGCAATCAAAGCTTCTTATCCTCGTGCATTACGCCGTGACCCAACCTAATCTGCCCCTCCGGCTTGGTACAGTCTTGTTCTCGACATCTCTTGCCCTATCGGTATAGGATGAGCATGGGTGCCATCGGACAATCTCCTGGAGAACAAGCCCGCAACTGTGCTTGTTTTCCTGGTCTGTCTAGCCAGGATCATTGCTGTCATTCATCTCTTGAAGTTTTTCTCTGGGCTCCACTGCTGACCGAGAAAGTGCTTGGTTATTTGTACGAACAATTCGTACCGTCTACGCGAGGCGAGCAAGTTTTCCCGCAATCTAGTTTCCCCTTCTCCACCTTCCACAAAGGACACGCGAGAACTAGCAAACAGGTTTCCCAAAACATGTCTCTGGGAAGTGCTAATTTGGCAATCTTCCAGGATCGCTTCGTGATTCGTGCCTCGTCATCTCAGACATGCAATGCCCTTCTGGTCGTCGGAAAGTCAAATCGAGACTACTCTCCTCCACCGCCCTATATGTCACGGCGATATAGGCCGAAACGTAAACTAGGTCGCCACGGTCCACAAAAGCAACCAAAACTTAAACGGTATCATTAAGAGAGCGGATGAACCGCTGCACCCTACTACGGTCTGATGTTTCCGATCGGTAGCTAGACTCTGCATACTACGTGGCATATAGGCATATCGTTCCATATAGATGTGTTTCCCCCTTCCAGCGGCTACGGCTCCTCCAAATCAAAACAAGGGGAATAAACACAAAACCCAGCGAAACAAGAACAGAACAATGCAAAGCTCAGGGCATAGTGCCAAGACCAAAACAACTCGGTCAGGCTGAGTGAGTCAGTAGTCCAATAGTATCTCGGTCGGTTTGCCCCGTCGCTTGGAAGATAGTGGTGTTCATGCAGGCAGAAAACAGGAAACACATCGTGCTTCGGTACCCCGCCCATACAACGGCTCTTATACATATGAATATGGAGTCCGTTTACGGGCCTCGGAGACGGATCAAGAAGTGAACAGAATTGCTTCTTCTTTCGGGAAACACGGACGCACCGCATGCAGTCATCGTTCGATGATCCGCGCCGGCATCTCTCACTCTTGCTCTTTTCTGTGTCTCGCCTTTTTCTTTCTCTTCGTCATCAAGGGTAGCGCCGGGGTATCACTACCTTCCAGCCCAACTTGGTTGAAGTATTGACCAGGCAGGCTGTAGGGAAGGCCTGAAGGGTACGTACGAAGAGCTAAGACAAAAATCGAAAATGCAAGGCCGTGTACCCTTCACGCGTGTAAAATGTTGTACGTTATATCCAGGTACAGGCTGACTGTCACGGACAGGCACAGGCAGGCATAGGGCAGGCATAGACAGCCGCGAAGAGATGCGATTGGAGAAGAAGATTTGTGGTGCCTGCTTGCTGCGCTATCTGCAATCTACAATGTCATCACTCAAGTGCGTCCGAGAGGATTTCTCAGTAAGACTTTCAAGCGCTCTTGGGAGCGTTGCTTTCTGTGCATTTCTTGTCTACTCCCTAGTTGCCGTGTTTTCTACATCCAGTGAGATATCTGCCTTTCCACTGCACTGTCCTGGCCTTGACCTTGTCCCTATCCAAGGGTGTCAAAAAAAGTAGGTAAATCCGTCCCGAACCCCAAACCGAGTATGCTATGCCAATGCCATGCCATGCACCTATCCAGAATATATACAAGCAAAACAAAAAAAAGCAATCCAGTCAATAGATCAGAAAATGCCTGTTCGCTGAGCGGAACCAAGAAGTAAAAGTCAGAACGCCACTTGTGCTGGTGAAGGAACTGAACCAAAAGCAGTCCACTTCAAGATCCCAACTGGCCATATACAATGAGAAAGAATGTTATCAATCTCCGAAAAGCGAAGCCTGTAGCCTAGTCCATCCTTTCCATCTGGTTCCTATGATACAGAGGCCCCAGTCCGCCTCCCACGGAAAAAGAGTAAGTGACCAGCAGGAATAATATACAAAGAAATCCAAAACTTAAAGCCACAGCTACAAAGTTGTCAGGAATGGAAAGGAAAGAAAGTGGGGGAAAAAGCCCCCCGGCCATCGAAGGTAATAATCGAACGCGCAATAACAATTGCACCGATAAAATGGGTATCTCCAAAGGAAATGAAGTCGAAAAATAGAAGAGAATTTGGCAAGGGAGATAGTGTCGAAAATAATGGCCATGCTTCAACGCCAGACCATGGTGGCAACAAGGAGATCGGATCAATGCGCTCAGATCAAGAGTTTCAATCCAGGTTCTCTCATTGCAGTTGTTTTCATGTCCTTGTCATTTGATCTCGGACAATAAAATCGTATGGAGATGATCCTCTCTTTCTGAAACCCCACAATCTCTTTCTCAATCTCGCTTGTGCACCAGATAACTTGGGTTTGATTGTTTTATCGTGAACCCTTTCTCTCAGGAGTCCTACGTGTCTCCTGACCCCTCATTTCCGAGCCTGCGGAGAATTGGTATTGTCCCTGTGGTGTTGGACGCGAGTCGCTGTGCTCCAGGATCGACGAAACGGGATTTGATGCCCCTGATCGCGGCTCCGCGGACGGTCCCTGCTCAACGCTAGTGCCATGTGGTGAACCTGCGCCTTGATGGCTGTAGCTGCTCTCTGTTTGACGATGTCGACTGCTTGGCCGGTATTCCTGGCCCCCTCGGGTTGACATGTCACTACGTTGTCGCGAGTGACCTCTTTTCCGGCTCGAAGGGGTATTAGACACCGAAGATCCTGCTTGCGAGAATGGAGGCGATGTGTATTGTGGCTGCGTGCTGGGTGCTGGTGCTGCTTGCTGTGGACCAGTTGCTTTGCGCTTCTTCGGCGATGTAGTATGGTCTAGTGAAACGTTAGTTCTAATACTCACCATTAATTTCACCAATACTACTTGCCGGAAGGTGTTGTGGGTTGATTGGTGTTGCTAGAGCCTGCCTGCGTAGTTGGTGGTTGCCAATGATGGAAATAGATAGACGGCGAAGATTGTGTCTCCGACTGGGCACTCTGTGTTTGCTGGAGCGGATGCTGCGGTTGCCCTGCAAGGATTTGCATACCAGGCCCTGGAGGAGGAGGCTGGATATGGATCTCTCCTGTATTCAGCCGTGGTAGGTGACCAGTCTGGTTTTGTCGACTGATCGAGCTTTGAGTATTGGATCGAGACCGTGGAGACATTTGATATGTAGGCACAAAACCAACACTTTGCTGGGGGCCCGCTGGTCCAACAGGTGTGGATGGTACAGTCATTGGAACAGGATGTTGCTGAACAAAGGTCGAAGCACGAGAATCTCTTCGTTGGATCTGTTCTGGAGAAGTATGGGCTTGCGAAGGAAGCAATTGTTGCTGCTGAACCTGCTGTGATTGTAGGTGATGTGCTTGTGCCATATAATGCTGAGCCCACTCGAGACTCGCGTTGGGAAGATTTCCACCACCCATTCCAGCAAAGACCATCGGGATCATATATGGTGGGATTCCTCCCGTCAAGGAAGTCCTCAGCATGTCTTGCTCAATTTTCCGTTGCTCCAAACGGAGAGTTTCTTGTCGTGTTTTCTCTTCCTCTTGCTTCCTTTTGTCCTCCTCAGCTTTTGCTTGCAGCCAGTTCCGCATAGATTCTTCGGCGCCTTGCCATTGCTGTGGAGGAGCCGGTAACTGGCCCATGGGCTGACTTAGTGGTGGTTGGCTAAGCGGCGGTTGGGTCTGCGTTGGCTGCGGCAACGTCATGGCTGCCGGAGGAGGCAAGCCACGGTGAGGCGTCGACATAGATTGCTGTTTTGGTTTCGTAGTCGTCGTTAATGGTGGTAGTGATTTGTTGGTGATAGGTAAAGGAGGAAAGGAAGGAGCTGAAGTTACCGCCGGGGAATAACGAGAGGTAGTTGGTGGTGTTGGGGGAGTATAGTCATGAAAAGACTTAAAGCCCTGATGTGCTGGCTGTTTAATTGTGAGCAACATCTTCGAAGGGAGTGAAGGTAAAGCAAAAGAAGAAGAAGGCGAAGAAGAATAACATAAAAAGGTGGAGTGCAGAAACAACCTTTGTCAAAAAGAAGATGGGTGACAGCAACAACGGAAATAGTTGCAAGCGAGCGAGCCCTCAGCACTTATATACGGAAACAAAAGAACCCCCACAACTGGTCACACTCATCTCATGTCCCAAGTACCGTGGCCAGTAAAGTGACGAGCAATTTGGTCAGTAAAGGTGTCGGTGCTAAAGCCTAGGGCGGAAGCACAACGCAGTGTTCGAGGACCGTAGCCGGTAGGGAAGGGTAGGGTTGCTTATGTTGGTGCGGTACGGCAGAGTGCCCTCTACCGGTATATCAGATTCAGATTCTCCAAACAAGGACCGGGTTCCGTCGGCGAGAGGGGGCAATCTTTGGGTACAGCCTAGTCTTCCGCCGCCTGATTAGTCCTCGCGAATCATAAGGCTATGAAGTGACAGCTCTAGATCTGGGTTGTGTATGGCACACTCGACTGCAGGGACGATCTTTGCTGCGATAAGTAGTAGTTGTAGTGGATGGGAGGCGCTGAGGTGGTGCTAGGCCTAACACAATAATATCCGTCGCCAGCCAAGTAATCACGTCGCCAAATAGAAAGCCCAGGGTCCATAAAGGGTGATCTGGTGGAGGCGAGGTAGGCGAAGGGCAAGCAATATCCGTTTGGGGAGGCAACGAACCAGGAAATTTAGGGAAATGTTTGAAAGTGGAAACAAAATGTGTCCAGGAAGTTGCGCTTTTGGCCTGGGCGAGCGTGAAGCCGGCACTGGGAAGAAACAAAGCAGGGGAGGGAGAAGGAGGATGATTTCGAGGTCGGGGATCCTGAGATTGCAGCGAGCCAGCATGTATCCATACAGTACAGTAGATGAGCACCGCGAGCGAAGGTCCTGGGTACGGTGGGCTTTTGAGCTGTTTCAATATCAGACAGTTTGGGCGATGGAACTTGGAAGGCACCCTACCAGTACCTGTAGTGCCTATCCGCGTAATTAAGGTAGGGAATCAAGGGTAAGGTACAAGCGGTAGATTGCTCCAGAACCGGAAAACTCTCGTCTACAGTGATTAAATGCGGGCCCTGTCCGAGATGGAAGTGGCAGAAGCAGAAGCAGAGGCAGAGGCACCAGGAAGGGTGTGATGATTGCGTGTAGGGGAGGCAAAGGGACAAGATGCTGCTCCTCTCGCCGTAATGGGCTGCGGAAGCGGGCAGGATAGCGTAATAATGAAAATGAAGCATGGTTTGGGGATGGCATACTGGGCTCTAGTGTTGTAGTGTGCGGCCCACCCAGGCTGGGGGCTGAACTTCTTCTTTAGTGGAGAGCCCGTAAGGCCGAGCGAGCTGTTGTGGCTGCTGGCTGGGCTGGCTGCTGCTGGGAGCCGTGGTCGCTGTGCGCGATGGTTGGCCTGATGCACTGGCAAGTACTCGTGCCTCGAGGACAAGTGACCGGTCGTTAGCTGTTGCACTGCACAGGTCGAGCTGTCAGATGGAGGGAAAAGGTGCGCGATGGCCTGCCCAAAGGTGGGAGGCTGGAAAAACGAACATGCTGTTGCAAAGTGTAATGTTCATTCCTCGACTCTTCTTGGCTGCTCCGTCGAAGTACCTTCCTTGCATTACTGCTCGACTCGACAGGTGCTGTTCTAACTAATGCCGCCGCTGCTGACGACCACCGCGCCTCCGCTGACAGATGTGACAGGCGAGCACTTGGAGTACTGTACCTTTGCAGCGACTACGCTAAGCTGCATCGATTGTGCGCGGTGAGTGAGGATTGAGAGAGAGAGAGAGAGAAAGCGCGCGCGCGCGCGTGAGAGAGAGAGAATGCAGATATCTGGTAAACTGTAGTCTGTACGGTGCTTGCCCTGCAGAGCTGTACTCTGCGGAATCAGTTGGTGAGCGAAATCGAGATTGACCAGGATAGTACTCTAGGGTTGTCGATGCTGACCCCTGACCCTGATCCTGATTCTGATCCTGACCCTGACCCTTGGCCCTGACCCTTGACCGTCTTTCTTTTCTTTCTCTCTTCCTTTCTTTCTCGCATGCAAGCAAGCCAGCACGCACGTCCGGCATGGTTTACCGACTGCAGTTTGTAGCCCGATTTGGCCCTAGATCTCATCGTTTTCCTCTGAAACACAAGCGATGGGAAACCCTGGGCCTATTCAGTCTGATCCAGTCTGATCCAGTCCCATCCAATCCGTCGCCTCGAGCACCTGTGGCAGAGCCGAGGAGAAATAATTACTTGAAGCCTACTTTAAATTGCAAGCCACGCTCACAGCACTTCCTTGAGAGGACCCATCAATCTCCTCCCAAATCATCCCCAATCTCCCTTGATTAAACCTCATCATGGAGAAATACAATTCGGAGTCGATTGTGGGAATTAAACGCGTTCCGTCACATCCCACGGGCAAACGGGGGAGCTTTCGTTCGCAAGCCTTGCGAAGCTGCAAAATTGGGCGATCACATCACTGTATTTTACCGGGAAAATGATGTGCCCAAGCTCGCTCGCACGTTAATTTAGCGGACATACTCCGTAGCAAGCCAGTCATCAAGTGAGTTGCGGCTGCCTCTAGCATATTCCACCGCCAAAGCCCATGCTTTAATAAAGCCTTTGTTGCCAATTACGACAAGTGTCTGTACCATCACATCATATAGCGCATGCAACATCATCACAATTACTTGAGCTATCTCTAGAGCTTATCGTGTTTTGATGAACCGGGAATTTGCGGTGTCTAAAGAGCATTGGCATGGCCTGATGTCATTCACAGCACCGCAAGGAAGGCTTGAAAGTGTGGCTTGCGGTTGACACGACGCTTTCTTGGAAATTCGAAATGGCAGACATTTCTGTAAGATGAAGCAGAGAAATAGGGAAAGTTGTTTCCAGGTTGTTTTTTTCCGCAATGCTTCTGATTTGCTGCCTGTGCCGTCTCTCCTTATATGCCTGCAACCACTAAGATTTCTGACGGCTTAAAGAAACTGCCTCATGTGAATGGATTGAAGCCGCAGCCCGCCCACCCTTGGATGACACAGGATTTCGGACATGACGACGACGTGGGTGCTCGGACTAAGCGAAGCTTTTGGTGAAGGTGCTGCATCGTAATCAGATTAGCACTCTCTTCGATTGACAGCACTTCGCACTGCTACAAGCCACGGCCGGCGTGGAGCTCTCACCACGCTTCTATGTATAAGAAAACAACGCTGTCCATAGTGCATAAGCCATCCAGTCAAATTCCGCAAAACGAAAATGCTTTGGTAGAAAGTCAAATCATGGCTTCCTTCGCCATGATTAGTATGATCTTGGATTTTGGGCGCAGTGCTGGAGGTGTGTTGAAGATAGCATTAGCCAATAGAGGTGAAGCCAGCAGCTTGCAGAAATACCCGTAACAAGCAAGCACAACTTCCTCATTTGGTCGTGTTCAAAAAGCCTTTTGTGCGCTGCTAGGGACAAGCCTGCGTCCAACTCATGGGTAGTCTTCTGACAGTGTATCGGATTCCTCTAAAAGGTCGTCAGGCTCACGGCTCTTTCCTTCCTGATCAATCTGATCATACTCGACTCCAAGTAAATCCTCATTCGGAACAGAAGTAAGCATGATATCTGCCTCGTCAGCTGCTTAACCACAAATAGAGGGGGCAGCACTCAAGCATCCGACCGCGTTCGCATAGCGGGATGGTGCTCTTGAGTGACTGCGGTGTCTCATTACGTTCAACCACTGTGCCCTATTCACGCAGTACCCATTTCATCTCCGCTGACGTGAAGCCGCAGAAATTGAGCAATCCTGACAGGCAAGGGTTACGAGCGCTTAGCAGAAACCTCGCGGAGGTTGCCAGAAGCCCTGTGTTTAGCCATTGAAGGTGGCAATAGCATCAGAGTTGTTCCTTCGTTTGATCAGACAGACATCTTTTAGGTAACGTAGCATAACACGGATGATGCCTGCAATTCCGTTGGCTTTGCAGAGGCAAAAGAAAGAAGGCGCCTGGAGGCGTAAAATGAGTACGCATCCGGAGATACCCTTGACTTGCTTAGATGTGAAGTGGCTGTTGAATTGTGCTCAAAGCTGTGGAACCAGGTGTTGGTCAGTCAGGCATTTTACTAATATGACACCTCAAGTGGATAAAAGCCGCCTCGCTTCTTCTGGGCATAGCCCGACGTCAGAATAAAGCTTCGCGCCAAGACACTTCTAGACTAGCAAAGCCTTCATATTTCAGCTCTATCACATTTCGCGTGTCTTTAGCCTGAAGTTGCCTCTCTCTCCTCAACGTTCGCATGCGATGATTGTAGAAGTCCTTCTTGCGGTTAACAATTGCCATTATACTTCATGCACGAGCAGTTCGTTCCCTTCACTCGTTATCATTCTGGAATTGTAAGCAATATAATCCGCTAGCACATACCTACCCTGATCTGCGAGAACTCGGAAAAGCAATGGAAAGTGTTGACGTCAGAAACCATCTTGGACCGCAAGGGCTTTACCTCGCGACTCTCCTCGGCGGATTGCAAGCTGGTGTCTTCTTGTTATCGTTCCTATGATCACTTCCAATCCCTTGAGTCTCTCTCTCACTATCCCTAGCCCTCAACTTCTGGCCCCAGGGGCAGTATAATACTGTGTGCAGCTGGTAGCTTTCGGCCACGGCTGGATCTAGTATCTCAATGACGATCGCCTTACAGGAAGTCGGGACGACTTACCTTAGATAAAGCTCCCCAGGTCAATCGAAGCCCATTCCTATCTGCCTTCAAGTCAGTCCCGATGAGCCCTACTGCTGAGCGGCGGGCTAGCAGCCTTGCCGGACCCGACCGTTGTCGATCACTTCGCCTTGAACCGTCGCTGATTCGATGGCAGGCATTTCACAGCCATCTTCGCGCGACTCTTCTCATCTTGAAGACCAACCGCAGGTTTGAAAATGCGTGTCGGCCTGGTTAGCAATGTACACTAGTGCTCAAAAAAGGTGTTGATGGACAGAAAAGCCATGTTCTCCCGTGCCTGAACTCTTGATCGATTGATTCAAGCGAGTGCACGCCATGTGCTGCCATCCATGTCCGCCACGCCACATCTTCCCCACAAGCCGATCAATCGATTGCCGATCTTCTCATTGGGGAAGCTACTTTACGCGACCTTCCGACCTTCCAAAACACGATTCTGAGTTTTCTGTTGTATGGTGATGACTGGCCAGCACGGCTCCATAGAATTCTCGTGGTAAACCCGGGATTCCCTCCGAGCTGCCTCTTCTGGAACAAGAAGCCTAGTAGCCAATCGAAAGGGATTGCCCTACATCTCCCCGAAGTTTGTTTCCTTGCTCATCCGGAAAAGGATATGATGCACGGCAATGCCATCCAATGCCTTGATGCAAAGCTACGGGTCGTCCTTAATTTTCCTTTCATTGGTATGAGATCCCTTAGCCACGATCCCGGGACCAAAGCCAGACGCTTCTTCTCCCTTGGGAGTAGAAAGCCTAGACATTGTCCCCTCGATTCCCATAGCCATCCTTGAAAGCTCCGCAGCCACCACCTACAGTCAATCTAGACTCCAGTGGCTAGATATAGTAAGAGATCTGCATGGTTGCTAAGCCGAGTTGCGCCCTCCAAGGGCCAGAGGGCCAGAGAGCCATATTCGGTGACACCTCACAGCAACTCGCTGCAACCCAAACTCTGTCCAAGCCACAGACGCCGATTGGCGAAGCGAACACATAACCACCACCCGGAAGATCTTGTACAGCAGGAGACTGCTATCCAAGCTCCAATTGCCTAGATACCCTTTACACAAGCACTGGTTGTGGTCTCGACTTCGCGATCTTCAGAGGACTTCCCTATAGTTGAAGAGCTCAGGAACTCCTCGCTTGCTCTTGCTTTGGGGAGGCTCGCTGCCTCCGAGACATTAGGCGAGCATTGGCTACCGAATTCCGCGTTCTCGACTTCTTCGATAAAGCACAAATCCCCACGGGAAACCAAAAGGTACGGCCGGGTTGACATACAATGAACCCCTTGAGGCTCAAGTAAAAGGTTCTGTTCCTGATACCCTTGGCAACCTGTTCGGGGTGGTTGCCGCCAAGTCCCGAGCACAGCCAAGTGTAGCCTCTCATGACTTAGGCTCTTCTGATCAAGCATCACTAAGCCACTTCAAATTCGCGGCCGTTTCACACACTTTCTTCGTGCGATTCCGAAGGTTTGCAAGAGGATAATTGATGGCATTCTGCAAATCCCATCGTATCCGGTTCCGCCGTCCATTGTGAATTAGGAAATAAGTCCTCTTTGTCGCAAATACTAAGTTGTATTTGGCGGTCGAAGCGATGCGAGCCAGAGGGCCGAGGTAGTACAGTGAAGAACAACACCGCACCATACAAGCAAATGCACAAGCACAGTCGATCAACATGCAAGTAGGTGAGCAAGCAGTCATTGTTACTGGCAGATGACGCGTCACCGACTCGGTGGTGCTCTATTCTCGTTACTGAGGAGGCTTCTGTGGACGGAGACGTGCATCTCCAACTTTTCTGTAGGCATTGTTAGTGAACACCACGCGCTACTACTTTCCGTTACCCTTTTCAAGTGGACGGGAGTCTACAGCGGCTCCACGTCTCTCTGGCCTGTCTTCATCATCATCATCTAAGCCACATGTGAAGAGTGGATTCATGAGCATCTATATCATGCCTTTGTGAAACCGCCACAACCACACTTCGGCATATTTTCCCTAAACCTTGTTGACTAAGGCCTATAGTATGGGCTCCATATGCGTGTGTGGTCCTGGGTGCATTGTCAATGAAGCACAAGTCAGATAAAGTTTGTGGAGTAAGAGAATATGACTTTCACTACAACTTTCATCGGATCCGGCTCGGAGCCAAGTCTTGATCTGCAGGTTGACTTACTGTGCATGCTCTAAGTATCTGATTGTCATCGCCCAAATAGCCAGGCAGTGAGGCGTCTGCAGCTTAGAGTTAAGCTGCAGCACTCAAGTGCTGAAGTATCTACATTTCGTGCAAAGACCTGAGTGAGGTCTGTGATCTGAGATGCTGTGAAGCCACTTGACAGAGTGGGCATAGCTGTTATGCACCGATCGGCGAGTGCCGTACATCTGCAATGCACTCAAACCCGGTTGGCGCGCATCATATACTTTCTCTTCGCATCGTCCATTGTCTAAGCCATCGTAGGTTATGGCACAACTCATTCCGTAGATCTCTTCGGCAGTACTGGCGTTTCTGACTATTCTGAGGCATTTCCATGCATGTGCATAGGAGACGTTGAGCTAGGCGCCAATTATCACGCACATGCCTGCTTGAGAGATACGAAAGCTGCCATCCCATGGCCTCATCGGATTGCGAAAATTACGATGACTGCGGAATAACCGTTGAGAATGCCCATAAGTGCCAACAGACTATTTCTCCGCAGTTAATACTTATCCTTACCGCCGTTACATCGCAAGACTCGCATCAATGCACCGAGTCTAATAAGTGGAGTTACTCCTTTAATCTTGCAGATGTCACTTCGCATCGGTGTGGTAAGCATTTGGGGAACAGACGGATTATATCTCTCCTCCCCGAACTGCTATCCATTATGTTGCTCTGCTACAACGCCCTTGCTGCTTCCTTCGTGATTGATCAATCAAACAGTGCTTATGTCCTCTTTCCCAGACGAACTTTCTCCCAGTATTGCCTGAACAAATCCTCCGGCTGTAAGTACGCGCTATCGGCATAAGCAACGCAGGATCACTTCATGCTTATCTGACCTGTACTGAGAAGCTTTTTGTGCTTGAATTTGTTCTTGGCATGCTTGATGAGAGCGGATTGGTATCTTCTTTGTTACGAACTGCTCGCATCAGCGCCGCAGGAAGGCGTATTCTCTGCAAGATGACTCTGCAAACTGCAAGGTGCAACTACGTTGAGTACTACGAGTTCTTTATTTACTTTTCCAACGTCTGGTCTCCCAACCAAAGAGGTATACCGATATTGGGTCGGAAGTAAACCTGCTACGATCTCATCCACACAATTTAGCCTTTTTACGTTGCAGTTATATTCTTAGCAGAGCTGACAAAGAGCGCACTTCGAGGTACCTTTACTCTTCTCTTGTGAACTTGTCGCAACTTCCTCGTTCGCAGGCAAGTTTGCCTGTTCAAGTTTTTTTTTCCAAAAAAAACAGGCTATACCTTCTATATTCATGCTATTTTTTGCTTTTCATAAGGTTCTTTGCCAATCTATCAAGGTCTCTTCCATAGGAACTCTGCATCTAGAGACCAGAGACTCAACCGCGTCACTCCTTCCAAGCAAGGTCTCCATACTTCTCTGACGATTCCCGATCGCATATCACAGTTGATCCTCCTATCTTACAAGAAGATGATTGCACAGGAACTTGCCGAAATTCTGACTCCTCTCTTGCTTTAGGCTGCGTTCGTTGCTTTGCATCCTATCGTACCCTTTGCCCCCTCCCTCCGCTTTTTCGTGATATGACATGCAAGTCCCGCTTCTTTCCCCCAACATCTCCATAGACGTTGTGCCACGGTTGGTTTATTTTGATAGCATGAGATATCCCCAACCAGAGTTATAGAGATTCGGTCTTGCATTGCTACAGGGAGGCGGGGAGGAGGCTTGCGTAAGCCACTGCATGAGTCTATCTTCCTAAGGATTACTTGCTTACTGTCGTCAGCCCTAGACAGTGTTAAAAATCTGTGTGTGCACAAGGCCCGAGTAGTACAGTACAAACGCAAGGGAGAAGACATCGAAAATCCTGCGCCAGCTGCGACGATGAGGAGGCTCTTGCTGCAAAGCAGCGCAGTAGCAGGTAAGCGAGGGTCAAAAGCGATCGCGAAGAGTTGCTAAGTAGGTAGGTAGGTATGTGGTTTAAGTCGTGCCGGAGTGGGAAATACTCGGCCCCAAGAGCTTGAGGATTGGGGAATGATCCCCCATCTCTCTCACATGTGAAGAAGCTCTTGTGTTTCTGTTACCTTCGAGACTTGAGTGAAAGTCCCAACTAGCAACTGCTCTTCCTTCCTCTCTATCTCCTATTCTATTGTCTTTTCCTTGGGATTTCTACGAAGAACATAGCTCTTCTCAATTCAGTTCCTAAGCATGAAATCGAATCCTCACTCTTCATTATCTAGAAAACTCCAATCTGTCACTCTCTTCTTCTCTAGGCTTATACTCTCCCTCTCAGTTATCTCCTAGGGAACCCTTCCTACGACTTCCTCTCCTGCCTTATCCCAAGTTTGTCTGTTGGCATTGTCCAGATTTCTATAGTTCTTGAATCCGATGACGCCAGACACCGGAATCCCAGAACCTAAGCCCAGAAGAAGACGCGAGCTTTTCGTCCTCGTAGGAAAGTTCCTTGTCGGGTTGGAATCTACTCATGTAGGTGATGTCTTCCAAAGATGACTTTTTTTTAATATCACTTTTTCGGGATGGCAGACTTCATATTTCACATTTTTATACATCTACTTCTGCTCACGCTCACGACTTTGCCCTCGTCTGTCCCATCCTAGCTCCGAAATATCGAGATATGCGCCTCTCCCTCTCTCCCTCCTTGCTCGCCGTGATAATAAAACAATGCGAGAAAAAGGAAAGAAATATCGAGAGAGAAGTGGGGAAAAGGGAAAGGGAAAAAGCAAAATATGAGGCATCATCTCACTCCCCATGAATCATGCAAGCTAGCCAGCCGTTCAGCTTTGTTCAAAAGGATTAATTATTACTTTATATATTATTGGGACCGCACAATAACACGGTATAGCATGCTTGCTCATGCTTCCCCCTCTTTCTTTCCACTCTGCCTCCTATCCTTTCTTCTGTCCTTCATTTCTGGAAGGAGTGACGGAGCAGTTACAAAATCTTGTGGAGGTCTCGCTTGCGCAAGCAGGAGTTTGAATATCATTTCTCCTTGCAATCTTCCTCGCCGTTTTCCATATTCTATCCTAATTTCCCCCCAGTCTAGAAATGCCGTCTGATGTGACTGAACAGCGTTGGTCATTCGGATAAAAAGAAAGAATAAATATCGGGTAAAGTATGCGCCTTGCTATGCGAAAGAAGAAGATGAGTTACAGTAAAGAAAGAAAGACCCAAGGCGGAATGGGTGGAAGAAAAAGAAGGGAAGCTGAATTAAAATCTTTAAATTAAAACAAAAGGCCAAAGAGCAGGACAGCCACGCTATTATGTGTTGGTTTCTCTTCTCTCTTCTCTTTAAGACCGTGAAATTTCGTTTGTGCATCAAGGGTATAGTGCATGTACAGAGACCAAGAACGACAAGGATAAGGGACAAGAATGCAATACAGAAAAGAAAAAGACAGCCGTTAGAACACCCAATACCCCATAGAAACATAGAAAAACTGTTTTCAAGTAGCACAATTATAAGATAGTTGGAAAGTCAAGCATCTTGTTGAGGAGGCTTTGCAGCCCTCCGCTTTCTTCTGCGGTGCAATTTCAATTCAGCTCTGGTGACTTTCATTAGTAGCTCTTCGTCCTTGACCGGGATCCAGCTGGTAAGGACTTTCATCGCATTCTCGAAATCGCTGTCGAGTAAGATCTCTCTCGTGCCGTCAATGAGTGCTGCGCTCACCGCATGAAGAATATCAAGGCCACCAGAGAAAGGGCGTTCTGGAGACTCAGCTACTGAGAGATCCGAATCACCGAGCAACATGAAGACATCCCAGACTCGAAGTTGGGCGGGAAATGGGATGGAGTAGTTGAAGAGTGTGAGGTACCATCGCGTACCATAAGCTGTTGGCTCAATGCAAAGCTCATCCTAAATTGATGTCAACCACGGTGGTACTAGGGCAGGTGTGGAGATTGCACTTACCAGCCTCTGAGAGACATCGTTACCATTGAGCCAGCTTTTCTGGAACTCATCGAGTGCAGCCATCAACCCAGCAAATCCAGATTGGTATAGCTTGTCGAGGCCTCGTAGTTGCCACATTCGAACCAGCATCACGAAACACTTCTCCTCATTGTAGTAGCATAGCAGAGTTGCAGCTAAAGATGCCATTCCTTGGACATAGCCGGTGACAGGAAAATAAAGTGATAAGGCATGGAGAACACGAAATAGAAGTCGCTGGCCTCCTCGATACCGTCTCCTGAACATGATATGGCTGTTGATCGTTCTTGGAACATCGATATCGATTTGGACATCATCTGCTGAGCTCTGACCTTGAAGTCTAAAGAATGCCTCAATGATCTCTTCGTCTGTTGCACTATCGGGCCTTTTCTTTGCAGAAGTGCTGAGGAAAGAATGCCAGGCTGCGGACCGCCAACGATCGGGAATGCCTTTCCAGGTTCGTGCAATAAGCTTAGGACTTCGCGTGTTGAATTCGAATTCCATTCCTTCGCCATCTTTGCCATTTTTCACGACCTTGGCCATTCTCCTCCATTTTTCAGCACGTTGCCATTCCTTCCTTTTCATTTCTTCAACAGCCTTTCCGCCTTCATTTTCCTCAGCAATGTCTGCTAGCCCTGGTGGTAGGGTAAGCATATCTCCAGCTTCATCCATCCATCTTCTGTCTCGGTTTCCAGGGAGTCGATTTGCTGCAGCTCGTAAATGTTGCCGGCTTATACTTCGCTTGGAACCAGTCGACATGAATGTGTTCAATGAACGAGCAGAATTCTTACGACTTGGTGCCCTTCGAAATCCTGTTCTTGAAGTTGCTGTTGATGGAGACCGCCCAAAAGCTCGCTTTTTCCTGGGAGTGTCTGAAACCATTTGCAGAACGGTAGATACCCGTTGAGGCGGTCTTGGCTCCTGAAATTCTTCTCCATTGGATGACTTCCGCTGTACGTTGATAAAACCATAACGATCAACATCCCCACCACTTACATCTTCCCAGTCTTCGATTCCTCCTGCTAGCTCGTGCTCATTTCTTGCCAAGGTTTCTCGTGATGACATTCTACTTTCTGCGCGAGGAGGGCCTTCCAATGGTGGGCTCAGTAGTCCCGTAGATCTGCTTGAATTAGATCTGTGGATCTTTTATGGACTCGGAAACTTACAATGAAGATGCTTCCAGAGACTTAGTCTCTGGTAAATCCTTCAACCGATCGCCTGAAGATGGAAACCTCCCAGCATGCCAGTCATAACTTGCACTCGTTTCATACATTGACCTAACCTTTTGCGACTCTTTGTCCAACTCATCAGGTAGAACCTTGAGGGACGGTGATGCTAGCATGGAGCAGCTTGGTTGCCTGGAAATATTTAGCATTTTCATAGTTGACAGCAGATATTCCAACATACCTTCGGCCTACATTCAGCCGCGCCTGGCTATTAACTGCCTTTTTCCCACCTAGCATCATGCTTCCTCTCTTCGAAAAGGACATTTGACTGAGGAACTCATTATCCATTAAATTTTCTGTAGGTATAGGAGTAAGAATGGGAGAGAAGTCCTGCATTGAGGATATGGCAGATTTCGGAGTCTTGGGTGTTTCTGCTCGTCTTGACATGGGCCTTTTGAATATGCTCATACTTCCAGAACCCCAACTTTCACTCTTGACCATATTTGGTGTCTGTGGCGGCGATTGTATCGACGTCGGGGATTGAGGTTGTGCCTTGTTGGGATTCGAATCGGAATTTATAGACAAACCCAACGCACCCTCCTCGGTGGTATTGGCGGAGCCATCAACCACTGCCGTGGACGTGGTGGGCGCGAGACCGGAGTCCCTCTTCGTTTCATCCTTTTCCTCGTCGCTCGTCAACGGTCTGCGCAGTGCAGGATGTTGTTCCTCGGAAGATGTGCGCGGCAGCGCGACAGTTACAGGAATGGGAGACCTGGCGGGGAGTGTCTCTTGATAGGGTGTCGCGGAGAGGATGCTGTTCTCCTCAGGCGTTTGTTGCACGGGGCCAGTCGTCATGGTCTGGGGTTGCTGAATACCAGACTCAGTCCTGCTTAACGAAGAAGCCATTCTTCATGATCGAGAGAAGATGTAGCTTTGGGCGACAAATGACCAGTCGTGCGTCGGCGGAGATGCTGAGGCTTCGTGCGGGTCCAAAGTCAACTATACGACAGTGGTGGAGAGGTAGCAAACAGAGACGAGACAAACGGACGAGACGTCGGTAAGCGTGAACGAGTAACAAGAAGGTCAAGGAAGACGAAAAGACAAGAAAGGAAGAAAGCGGATGGAGCAGCTCTGGCAGAAGGGAAAAAAGAAAGGGCAACGTTGTTTTGATGAGGTGGCGGGCGGCGGTAATGGTGAGGAGAGGAGGGTGATGATGGTGATGATGATGATGGCTAGTTTAGCAGCTATTAGGTGGATTTGCTGGACTGTCCCGCGCACTTGGGAAGGCTGATAGGGAAGAAAAAAAGAAGGGTAAGCTGAGGGTAGTCAAGCGTAAGGAGAAGTTTGAGTTCGACTTCCTGATTGTGGAAGTTGGTCGAGGCTTGATTCGTCTTGATCTCCAGCTCAGGCGCAAATTAACCAGCCGGTTCGAGCTTAGAACAGGCCGACTAGCAGGGCATGCTCGGCAAGGGACCGCCTACCGCCCACTTTGAGTCCAAGCTCCCGGTTGTGCGCTGTGCTCTGTGCTCTGCTGGCACCGCTGGACTGAGATTACATACATGTAGATTATTGCTCCTTCATTTATCTATCCTCCCAGAGTCTTCCGTTCGGCACAAAATTTGGTAATCCCAATCTCTTCTTCTGCGGCTCTCGTACTGCTTCCAAATCCCCCACCCGCCCGCTGCCCACTCTACCTGGATGATCATGATTTGATTTCTTGGAGTCCACGCCGTGGCTGGAGCTCCCCTCCTCGGAACCCAGCCTGCGTTGGGAATGTGGGGGAGGCGACACCACTTTAATCCGCTGTAGTGCTTCCAGAACCCGGCTCTAATTATATCATCATCCCAGGGTCTACGAATCCATTGCCGAAATACATCTCGCACACAGCAAATCCAGGTGTCATATCATATGGGGACTTTGTCATTTCTCTATTCGAATCTCTCCGGAACGTACTATGCTATGCTAAACTGTCTGTAGTGCACTTCTTCAGACTCGGAAAATCGCTTCAAGGGTACTGTACTTTGGTTGTTTAAGCCGTCTAACGCCGCCAGATGCTCCAGTTGTCCTCCTGCCGCACACGCGATCTATGACTCAGCATCGAACTCACAGATCTTCATTTTCCCAATCTCTCTCCCCATACGTCGACTGTGCTCGTCCCCCAGAAAGATCCAGCTTAGCCAAAAACTCTGGTGGCACGGTGGGGATGTACTTGCGCTCGCGCTCTCTGTTCAACCCACCAAATCCAGCTCCGTAGCTTACCAGCATATCAGTGCTTGTTGGAAGCGAGAACGGCAACATAAACGCTGGGTCGAGGAGTAAGTTCTCGGGTGCGTCGTCACCATCATCCAGTAACGAATCTTCCAATGGTGGGTTCGTCGTGTTCGGTACCACTGGCTTCTTATCTGACCCGGGCGCATCAGAGGTATCGCCATTAGCTGGCGTTCCCTTCCTTGGTGTGGGGTTTGGAGATGCCGCATTGTTCTTGCTGCGTTCTTTCCGCAGCTGTGCTTCTTTCTGTAGATTGATCAAGTACTTCATAGCACTTTTTGGAAGGCCCTTCTCCCCAACTTCTGGTCGGTAGTGTTTCACAGCATGGATAAGTTGCTGCGGGGTGAGCCTTGTAAGCTGCTGTAAGGTTCCAACAAGTCCTTCCAGGTCATCCATCGCTAAAGAAGAAAAGCATTGCGTCCATTGCAACAATTGAATCATGGGTGCGAGATGTCGTCGAGCCGCATCCACCGTGGTCTCACCCGTGGAGGTCATAGAGCCGTTCTCATAGTGTTCCGGCTGCCGGTTGTTGGAACGTGCCCACTCCTCGAGGCTTGATATGTTCATACGGATCTGCATGGCTTTGGTTCGCGCCAGGTATTTTCGGTTGGACATGACTCGGTTAAATAGCTCCGCGCCCAGCCAGTACAAAAGCTGTGCTAAGATCTGTGCGGTAATAACAGAGTGGATGTCGTATAAGTCCAATACGAACAATGTTGATGACAATAACGATGTGACATTGCGTGGTGAAGGCTTTGCTCTTTGTTTTGGAGACGGTGGCCTAAATCTCTTTTCCAGCGGCGCCTCTCGAACCTGGTTCTTTCTCTTAAAAATTTTCCATTCATTCTGGAACGTTATGTCCTCGAAGCCCGGGATTGTTTCGTGGTCCAGGATAGCCGAGTCAAGAACTTTGTCCATTCTCCTCTCAGCATCTCTGATGATCAAGATGAAAATCTCGTTGATGAGCTCTGATAGTTGTTGCTGAAATTCCGTTGTGGATCCAGACAGTCCAGCGTCTTTCTTCAGATAATGCAACAGTAGTGTCGCGTTCGAAATCCAGAAAGCAAGGATGGTCATATCCCATTGATTCTTCTCCACCACGTCGTTGATCTTATCCATAGCACCAATAAGCAGCTTGGCAAGCAATTCTTGATTCGCATGGTAGTGCGCATACCGAGCGCTCAAGAAGATCATATTCGCAGGAACAGGTTTCTGGGACGGAGATCGCTGAGGTGTCATTTTGGTGATGATAATGTCGAGAATCTGGAATAACTCGCTCTCCTGGAAGACGAACATTTGGTCGTGTAAACATCTTGTCCAGTCGAATTCATGGCCTTCCTCTTCTAATTCCTCTGGAGATTCTGGCTGGTCGTCTATTCCTACGTTACCCAGATCTACTTCAAGATCTCGGGCACTTTCCATCATCATACGCCTCCGTAGCTCGTTCTCAGCCATCTCCTCTTCGAATCGATCCTGAGAAAACCCTGGATTATAGAAGTCATCCGTAACTCCCACACTTCCGATATGATATCCACTGTCATGTAGGTATCCCGAGATCTCGCTGTCAGGAGCCACAAAATCAAAAGCCGTCCGTCCCGAGGACGATTTCACTTCTGGAGAGGCACCATGGTCTAACAATGACTTTGCGATCCCCTTGTGCCGATTCGTCATCGCCCACATCAAGGCACTCCACTGATTTCGATCCTGTTTATCGACATCGGCACCAGCATCGAGTAGTGCGTCAACCACAGCATCGTGACCCTATACATCTTGTAAGCACAATCAAAAAGGGAGTAAATCTATATGTAGGCTCACAAAGCAACTGGCATATATCAAAGGTGCCGTCCCCTCCTCATCCGGCGCATTAACATCAACGTAGCTTTTTGCATCCCCGGTCAGGAGGCGTTGTATCCGTTCCACATCGCCATTACTGGCTGCCATATTTAAAGCCTTCTGTAATATGTCCTTTTTCTCATCTTCCGAAAGTTTGCTATTAGAGATGACTGCGTTCTCGTCCTCGCTGGCAGAACCATCCCGATGTGCTGCCTGCGCCGCAAGCATCTCCATCAACCGGCTGTCGCTATCCCCAACCTTTTGGGATGTGAGGTCATCGTCGTAGCCATTGTCATCGAGAGACAGACTGTTGAATTGTAGAGGCTTCGCAAGCACCGGAGTGGTCAAGAATTGGGATTGGCCTGCATGGGATCAGTAGACGTTCCCCTCAATGATACCACATCCATCTTACCCTGCCACGCATCGTACATCTCCGTCTCAGCAGTGAAATGAGTTGACACGCTCTTGCGATCATCTAATGACTTGGGAAGGTCATCTGGTAGTGGTCTTGGCCTCTTTACCTCCCCCTCATTCTGAAAGCCAATGTCCCCGCCATTGTCACCTATGTCCATGACCTCTGTGGGAAGGGCATGTAACCAGTATTCATCGGCTTTCGGAGTCAAGATTTCGGGTGTCGATTCGAATATTCTCGAGCTTCAACTTTTCGATAGGTTTGGCGGACTTCTCAGATTTGGAGCTTTTGATCTCCTTAATGTGTTGTTGAAGTGCATGACGGTTATTTGCCATACGCCTCCGACAGTGCGACAAGGATTAATTGTCCGTGCACGACTCGTCTTCTTTCTGGACGGACGTGAAGGCGCATCACAGAACATATTGTGGTTTCGCTTTTGTTGCGAATTGAGAGACAGGTCTATTTTGACACAGAGGGGTTTTTCAATTTCACTTCCACTGACGATTTTTCTCTTATTCTAATGTTCTTGGATTTAATTTTTTTTTTTGGTTCATAGTGAAAGCCACTATCGAGTACTTTTGCTTCTCGGATCTTGCCTGGAGCCCGTTTGTCTTTGCTGGTCCTAGTGGACCCAGCGGATTAGGACCACACATGGCGACCACTTAGACTGTCATATATGCAAAACATACTGAGTAGTTCGGACTGATCTGATCTCACTAATCCTCTTTCCTACTCAAATGTTTCTCTTGCCAAACACTCTAATTCTCTTGATTCCTCCATCGGGTATCATGACCAACTTAACGTGTGTGAAAACCGTGTCCTTGACCAAAGACTCGAATTCGTGCTCCTGGTCTGCGCTCGTCTTGCTAGGCTCAACCACATCGGTCCATCCATCTGCCAAAGCACCAGGTTCTCCCTCTCCGGTCCAGTGAATAGCCTCAACTTTCGCCTTTTGTGGAAAGTTTCCTCTGAAGAATGCTGTGTCTACAACTAATCTTTGAATTGTTCCTGGAGTACCAAGTCGAATGACAGCCCAGTCAACATGGCCCTTGGCGCGTGATCTTGATGTCTCCCATCCATCTCCCATATCCTTACCACGTCCAGGCAAGATCAGGTTGGAGATCTTTCCGAAATGCTCATCACTGCAAGAGATTGCAATTCCACCATTGACTGCTGCAGCGAGATCAAAGATGGCCTCCTTATCCTCAGGAAAGACTGGCACTGCGTGACCGAAGAGCCTAAATCTGGCTATACCTCCATCCGGGTACATGTTGAGTCTGACGTGCGTGTAGGCCTTTGATGTTGGAACAGCCAGCTTCCAGCCAAATCGTTGCGAAGGCCCACACTCTTGCAAGCCTAGGATAGTCTCCCACTTTCCACGGCCTCCCTTCCATCCTACAACTTCTTCATCATTTGAGCTGAAAACACCCTCAACAGAAATTGCAGGTGCATGGTTTCCAGAGAAAGCAAATGTATCAATCTCAATTCCCTCAACGATGCCGGATGCTACACCCAGGCGTATGACGACGTAATCAAAGGGGTCAGTGTTGTGTCGTCGAGTCTCCCATCCATCATACCATGCTCCTGAGTAGACCATTTTTCCAGGCTGTCTGATAGGAGCAGCTGCTGTAAGCAGGTTGGATGCATCGGCGAACCATTCATCTGAGCAGGAGAGGACCTTGCCTCCCAAGGCAGTGCCAATCAGATCTAGGATGGGAAAGTTAGCTGGAATAGCCACTGATTTGCTGCGAGTCTGCATTGGAACAATAACAGAAAAGGCTCAAAGATATTAGGAGCATCCCGATCGCTTGACCATGAAGTGGCGGGGAGCCATTACGGTGTACACCAGGTAGTAGTGTCTTTCAGGTCCAGTTTCGGGAAAGGGTACTCACCAATGCATGTAGATTGGAAAGCTCCATCGATCTGATCTGAGGGAATAGCAGTTGCAGGGACCGCGTCCGTCTTGTATTCGCTTTCTACAGACATGGCTAGTTGTTGAAGTTGATCTGGGCTTGATGTGTGGATCGAGACAGAGGATGGAGATGTAAGCAGTTGAGTAGAGACCAACTGAACAAGAAACAGTGGAATTTAGAGATTAACAAAGAGACTGGAAGAGAAAAAAGGAAGGAAAGGGAGAAGAATTGGCAGTTCAAAAAAGTTTGAGGTTAATGTTATGCCTCCCTCCGTATCGGCCCCCTCCGACAAACAATGGTGGGGTCTTCAGATAAAAAACCCCCCGCGATTACCTGATAAGCACACCTGATAGTTCGAGAGACCGTGACTTTCTGCCTTGTCTACAAGGTTGAGAGGTAAGCTTGGCACAAACATGACATATTATGAAATATCTCAGAAACGATCGGGTTTTGAGATGGGCATAGGTCTACCATGTATGTATGCAAGTAATACCAGTGCCGTGGCGTTTGGTTCCGGGCCCAGACTTGAGGGGCCGCAACTCTACAAAGTTGGGAGGTTCCCGTTCTGCGGCTTGTCTTGTCGGTCATATATCTTGAGGCTTTCAAGTGGGATCAATGACGCAGACATCCTCTCGTCCTATATCGAAATCTGATAAGTGCATAGCCGGTGCGTGCGTTGCTCATTCTCTCGGCCGATGGTGCAAGAGAGAAAAGCAGCCGCTCGTGTCCAGCAGGAAATAGCTTATCAATACGCCGCCCCCATTGGTTATAGGCTAGGCTCTTTTTCGTCATGATCAAGGTTCATCAGCATAACGGAGCAAGGGTAGCTGTGCGCATTTGCAACTTATTGTTTACTGCCGACACATTTCACAATATTGCTGACGTTCACCATCATTTCCCCGCTCCTTTTATTAAAGGTACAAAAGGACGTTAACTCCTGGAAAGCTTTCCCAAAGCCATCACCCAAGGACCGAACATCCATTGCATCATCTTCGACACAGACCTCATGGCTTCAGCGACCGGTATTCCCCAAAATGTGCAGGCTGCGGCACAGAGAGGACTGGGTGAAGAAGAGCCTCTACTTGGGAGAGTGGGGGCAGCATCGCAGGAAGACGGCAAGCCATTATATCACAACTTAATCATCGGTCGGTTGCGCCTAGACTTGTTCCAAATCGCATCTCACTGACAATTTCCCAGGCACCGCAATCCTCGGACAGGCTGGAATCCTGCTCCTCACAGCCTTAGTTTGGGCGAACCTCTTCCTCAGCCCGCTCATGCTCTTTACAGCACATCCAATCCTCAATTCCTCCGGTCTCTTCCTCATTGCCGAGGGGATAATCATTCTCCGTAAGCATTTCAAAGTAGCAGTAATTGGGAGTAGAGTTGCTGACTCTTACATTAGAACCTACACACACCACTGAACAGAAGAGACAAGGGACTATTGCCCATGCTACTCTGAACGGGCTTGCTGCAGCGACACTGATTGCTGGGTTGGTTGTGATCGAGGTCAACAAGTTCGCACATAACGGCACGCATTTTGAGTCCCCACATGCTATTCTCGGACTTATTACCTACATCCTTCTTCTCATCCAATCTGTGGTTGGATTCACACAGTATTTCACTCCAAAGCTTTTTGGCAGCTTAGACAAAGCGAAGTCCATCTATAAATGGCATCGTCTCAGTGGATACATCGTCTTAATCTTGATGCTAGCCACAGTAGCAGCAGCTACTCAGACTACATTTAACAAAAATGCTCTGCATATCAGACTTTGGGCAGTTCTTCTTTCTTCAGCGCTGGTGCTCGTTGGAGTTATTCCCAGAATCAAAAAGCAGAAATTTGGCTTTGGCGTCAAGGCACAGTCTAGCGGTGCCTTTGGACAGTAAGCTTTGGCTTAGTATGGGTGATGGAAAGATGAAGTTACGATGGGATCGGTGGGATGTCTACTCAGATTGTGGATATATTGGCTGCTCCATAAAAGTCCTTGCATGAACTGGCGTTGGTTAGCATATAGCGTTGATAAAATTACGTAATTGAAGCTGTCCTAAACATCCAGTTCACTTGCATTATTCTCTGGAACCTGTTTCTTATGCCTCCGAAACTGCCTTTACTTGACCATGTTGTGCCTTTAAGCGAGCAGCTTCCTGCCTGCTCTTGCATAAACGATGCCTACGAACCGTTCAAGAAACATGTAGATCACCTAGAGCTGCATTCAAGATGCAGGGTATTTACCACATTCTTTATATACTACATTTGGGCATATTTGCACCCCCCCCCCCCACTATATATTTTCTCGTCTAGGCAGCTTCATGGCAAGGAAAGAGGCCGTTCTCTGAAAGCGATATCCCGTCACATCTCAGAACTGCTACCGACGAGACTCTGCAAGATTTAGGAGATGGTCAAGTACATTACCAACAACGATAAGTCTATTCAAGCCATGCTATGGTGCATTTCTTTTGGGCTTGGGTGGGACCTTCTTAAGGTTAAATCATGATGAGAACATCTCGGGTTCTCTCAAGAACTGATATCTGGTTATCGAGCAGATGTTTATGTTGTTTGCTTTTTGCAGCCCGGGACCTGATCCGGCCCAGTCTTCCTACTGTCGTCCCCGAATTTTAGCTGTCATTTTCGTCTGCGAATTGCAATACGCAATCTGCAATTCAATGTTTTCTTGTTTTGGTGTACCTTGAATTCGTTTTCTCTGCCCTGTCTGGATGTATTGAAGGTACTACTATTATTATCTGCGGCACTGAGAAGTAGATTCCATGGCTCGTCTGAACACTCGTTTGCAACGTTGGGTTCTAGATAGATATGTTCCAATGCGTTACGAGAACCAGCCCTCCATTTGATGGCTAGCAGTCGAGATAGTTGCGAAATGAATGATTAGGTTGTAATTTACTTAGAAATGTTGTGCTTAAACCCGGAATCGACAAGCCTTGTCGTTGAGATGTGGTGACTGAGATTCCCGATTGCTCAATTGCTTAGTGTCAGGCAATGGTAGCTGGTGGTTTTCAGGGGATTATAAATGAGAAGGTGACCGAGGTGACTCATAAATATAATCAAGAGTAGACAAGAAAGTGCACAGTACTATGATATATCGAGTCATGCCGGTGACACGCAAAGTGTGGTTTTCTGACAATTTATCACTGACTACAGGTGACATAAGTAATATCAAGGCTCTGGAGCCTCGAAACACAGAATTTTTGAAGGAGTAGCTGCATAGGGAGGTGTGCAATCATGTTGTGAAGGCCTTGATTTAAGTTGGAGGCTGCTCCTGCGACAGCTCTGATCCAGCATTATCTATTTCACCTCTAGAAGGTCATCTTGGGTTAATGTGTGAAATTGCTCTAACAAATTTTTGCTCGAACTGCGAGTGCGTGGTTATCTTGGTGACCTACAGAAAGAGTATAGTTATAAGTAACCAATAGAGCAAGGTTCACGTTATCGTGCACCGATCAACCCTCGGAATTTATAACCTGGGCTCTGATTCGACGAATATCACTGCCAATGACTTCCCACATAAGAATGGAGAGGCTCAAAGCGTTGATGGCAATTCTCGAATGAGATTGCTTGTAGGCTTGGAGGATTCTAGTTGTACTTGCCGATCTTGGCTAGGTGCACGTTCGAGTTTGTTCATTCATTTATAAAAGAATAGACTTAAGGGCAATAACAAGGCTAGAATATTTAGGAGAGGAATACTTTTGGGAATGTTCATTCAGACAGCTTCTGCTCTTCTGAAGAATCACTGTTCTTATCTTTGACGGAATCACCATTGCCTTACCACATACAGTTAACGGTTAACGGTTAAAAATATACGAAGTTGCTAGACTCCTTGAGGATAGATCTTGAGACAGTCGTTGGCATAATCATTCGGCATACATTTGAAGGTGTTCATGGCCGAGCTTGGATTCTGGATGGCTTGCATGTGCAGTTGGATATCGATGCTATGACAAAGATAAGGAATACTCCAGGCAATGGTTGAGATGAATGTCTTTTTGACAGACTCTACTTCTTCCATGAACATGACTTCATGAACAAATCCTTGGAGAATTCGTCTTTCTACATTCAGCAGTCATTGAGTTACTGGCTCGAATGCAGACCGAAGGATCGACTTTGCAACTGCTGCTCTGTTTGCGAGTCACGAGTATCTTCAATATCATCCTGCTCAAGGATCTCAGTGGTATGTTGCTGAATCAAGATTTCATTCAGGATATGGATGGTTCAGAGATCGCTTTCGTGTAGACAGTTCAATTGAGGTGTTCAATTGTAGCATTCGTAGCTCCTGATGTGACTATTTCCATGCCATGTTAAACCCCAGACCCATACCCGGAAACAACAGACATAAGAATCGTTCAAAATCCTGTAGAGAATATTAGCAAATTGATAAAATCGCCCACTCAGGTTTCAACATACTAAGAGGAGTGAAGAACCATCTGTTCTTTCCTGATGTGTATCTCTCCTCCAAAGTCTTCTTGATCGTCTTCTTGGCCTCCTCTCGCTGAGAAACCTCCTTGAAGGTATCAGCGGAAATAACACTCTTCAATCCCTCCAACTCGAGTGTGTAACGTGTTGGCATCAAGTGGTTGTAGTTGATGACCTTGATGAATGGCTTGACCTTGCTGCGCTTGGTCTGCTTGGCCTTTGACATGCGGCGGGTGATTTGCGATGGGTAGCGCTCGATACCAGCAACCAAAGCGTGAGGGTATGGGTGGGACTTGTTTCCGCTGTCTTGAGGTTGGATGATCACGACCTGCAATTCCTCCGTCAGCATTTCCATCCCTGAATTCGTTTTCAATCCTTCTGCCAATTCGCACAGTCGCAATCGGTGTTCTCGTCGAATTCGCTGGGTGGTGGAGGTTAAAATACCTTCTTTCCTGCGTAACGTCCCCGGGTGATGATGGCGACACGGCCGACCTTAAGGACTGTATTTCAGAATGTCAGCCTCCCAGTCTAATCATTTCCCTTGAGTAGCCGTAGCTGGTACTCACACTTCATCTTGTCGGAGGTTGGTTGTCGAATTCGTTGGTCCTGAGTTGAAATTCAAGTCGCGAATATTTTCTTGTGTGCTGGAGGGTTTCGCTTGTCGATTTCGGCCTAGTGGATCTGGTCGATTTCCCCATTATGCACGTGATACAAGTTAGAGAAAATTGGCACGCAAAATTTCCAAAGCCGGAAGTTAAAGGCACATGCTGACTAAGATCGGATCTGCCAAGGGAGCAGAGCGCCCGGGTCCGGGTTTCTTTACTAGATATTCAAACTTGTTTACCAGAACCATATGACACATTGACATTGATGCGAGGATGTCAAGTCACTTGTTGAACCTGCCCAAGAATACATCTTGAAACAGTCTTCAGAATTGAATTTAGCAAATTTTCTAGATCTTCGTTACTTTAACACCGGGGACATTCAACCCCTCAAGTGAGCAGGGTTTAGCATATGTAATGTTCATTGGGAATCACTCGATCCGCAGGAGGACAAGAAGCTTGTCGTCACAAAATCTCCCTTGGTTGATTTTGTATTGGTAGCTTTGATCTGTGGCAGCAGCTTTGGTTGGTAGTATAGCTGTTTTCGAGCAGAATCACATAACAAAAATTAATATGCATTGCTTGCGATCCTTTTGTCTTCTGATCATTATGTAAGAAGCATATTCAATCTCCTTAGCTATTGTACATCTGTTTGATTCAATGACCTGAGCCACTAGCCAATTTGTATTCTGCTCATCAGAGAGCTCGCAAGAGTGGTATATATTGCATATGTTACAGCGTAAAAAATCTCTACAGAGTCTTCTCCTTCTTCGTAATAACCTTCTTCCCGCCCATCCATGGCCACAAAACCTCAGGGATCTTAACCTCCTGGGTTTTCTCATCCCAGCCATTCTCCAAGATCGCAGCCAAAACTCTAGGAACTGCCATAGCAGTCCCATTCACCGTGAATGGATACCCAAGTGTACCATCCTTACTACGGAGTCTAGTTGCGAGTCTTCTGGTCTGATAATCTGTACATATACTAGCCGAAGTGACTTCCCCATAGCCACCATCCTTGTCCTGTCGAGAGGGAAAGAAGGCTTCGATGTCTCGTTTGCGGGTTGCGGACGCACCTAAGTCAGTGCTCGGCATCTCGAGAATGCGACAGTGGAGTCCAAGGGATTTGAGGATGGTTGTTTGGATAGAGAGCATTTCATCGAAGAGTGCCGTTGCCGCACCTTTCTCCGGTAATGACCATCCGAACATCTCTACCTTTGTAAACTCATGCACTCGATATAAGCCTTTGGTATCGACACCTCGAGCACCAGCCTCAGCTCGATACGCACGCGAGACTCCAACAACCTTCATAGGGAACTTCGACTCGTCAAATGTGATCTTTGCCTTCATTCCTGCCAGTGCAATCTCTGCCGTGCCGACCAAACTCATTTGTGGCTTTCGGTCGACATCCTCTGCAGCTTGCGCGATATTGTAGATTTGAGTCTCCCCGTTCTGGTCTCGAGGTTGGAAGCCGCAGGCTGCTGCAACGAACCCATATACCATAGTAGGCGGGCTGACGATAGTCCAGCCATGTTCCATAGCAGTCTTGAGAGCATACTGAATTAGCGCCTGCTCCAATTGTGCCGCCTCATTTAGTAGGAAATACCACCCCCAACCTGACGTTGTTGCTGAGCCTGCAAAATCAAGGAGCGACAAGTCTTTGCCAATATCTGTGTGTGAGCGCCATGTTCGATTGGGGTCCAGTATATTTGGATGCTCGTTTATCGTGTCAACAAGAGTTGGTGTATGACCTCGAGGTGTCTCGGCGCTGGTAGAATTTGGTATCGCAGCAGCCATTTCTACGATCTCATTCATAGCAGCATCTTCCTTGGCTTGAATCAAAGATAGCTTCTCCTTCAGAACTCGTGCTATCTCCATAATCTCCTTCTGATTGAACTTATCATACCGTATGCCGTCCCTATTCACCATGAATTTAGATGGCTTGTCTTCCTCTGGTGTATGCGCATGATTCTTCTTCAGATTTGCTTCCACCTTCTTGATATCCTGCCTCAGTGGTAGCGCATCCTTCTGCCAACCTTGTATTTTCTCGTGGAGTTCCAAAATTCGTTCTGGGTAGGTTGCCTGCACATTGTAATTCCTGTCAAAACAATTCTGCTTAATAGCATTAGCATCGGCCCGGATCCGTTTTATGTCGATGTTTGTCTTCGGGCCAATTGCCTCGTTTGACTTCTTAAAAAGTACTGGAGATGCATGATATCTTCGTGTAGGATAACTTATCGTTCGCAATCGACATCTTAAACATTTAAAGGAGCGTTGTGAACTGGACATTTTGCTTCAATGTTGTTGCTTGATGACTTTCTGAAGCTTCATTCTCGAGAGACGCGACAACACGTGAGAGCACGGTTCAATTTTAATCCGTATAGCTCTTTCAGTTTCGTGAACTCAACCATCATCTGGAGACATGCATACCATAAAGAGTAAGTATAACTTACGCAGCAGAAAGACTACTGATTGTATCTTTCGATAACTTAGATGATCATTGAATAATTTTGGACATGCCTCTACACTTCCATATGTCATTGTTGTCAGAGCTGAGTGTCTGCTTATGTACAAAGTTGAGCATGATTTATAGTATTCTGAATTCTAGATAACAATGAACTTCAACTCCTCAGCCAAGTCCTTCAATTTACTCGTGTCAGAAGCCTTTCCCTCCTCGATGCTTGGCACAGCAACTCCTTCATACTTCGTACCCGTTGTGGTGAAAATCTCACCAACACCACCACCATTCGCGAACACATACACTCTAGCCCAAGGGCTCTCAACCTCAAGACTCCATTTTGAACCGGCGGGGACGAATGAAGTCTCACTGGCTGTGGTCTTTACCTCACTTCCATCGACGGTCAGCTTAAGAACACCTTCAACGGTGAATATGGCATGATGTGTCTCAGCGAACTCCACGGTCAATGCTTTCCTGTCGCCATTGAACTTGCTGCCTTGTAGCTCATATATACTGAACCTTCCATCAGTCTCTTTTCTGGTGGCCATTGGTCTAACAACAGTGTTTCCAACAATATACTTGTCACCAGCACCATCCTTGAGGTAGTAACCGCCATTTTCGCATACACCGGGTAACTTATTCTCGCTTCCATCCCAAGGTTGAGGGTCGAATTGTGCCTTCTCGCGAACGGGAATCATGTCGAACTTCTCGGTCGCCGCCATGAGTTTAGGGATGAGGACTTCGAATGGGTTGCGTTTGTCATTTGTGGGGAAGAGAGGACCACTGTATGGTTCACCAATAAAGCGGAAGAACTCCTCCCATCCTCCAGGAATAATAAGACCGATGAATTCGGCATGTGCAGCATCAACCTGGTACTGATGGACCGTTCCCTGTTGTTGCATTAGTATTTGAGAATGCCTAGGATTTGTACTACTTACTGGTGGGACACTTGCGAAATCACCTGGATATAGTGATCGTGCTTTGTCATTTGCCCAAACGTTGATCTTTCCCTTCAAACATAAAAATACATCATGCGCTTCTTTGTGGAAATGGAATCCTATCGGCTGCGTTCCTCATGATTAGCTTCACTTTCTCATTTGCCCCCTGGTCTGGAGTCAATTACCTTGTCGAAGGTTCCCCCCGTTCCAACGACTGCCATTGCATTGTCTGTCTCTTTACCAGAGACAAGCAGTCGCATAGTCGAATTTGAGGTTGGAATGGTCCATAATTCACCAGAATAACAAGGGATCACATAGGCCTGGCCAGTTTTCCCAGGAGGAGTGGAAAGAGTTTCAATAGGCATATTGACAATAAGTGTCGGCTGAGTAAAAGGGGTATCTTTGTAGAGAGATCAGACTGGCGACAGAGCAAGAAAGTAGCACGTAAAAATAAAGGAACAGTAGAACACAAATTTGGCACCCAAGCTTGCGAGTTCCTGGCCTTCTATTATGTAGAATCTCTGGTCCGAAGTGGACATCTTCGACGGTGGAATGGCGGAGTGAAGCCGAACCTCGCGGGGATGTATTAGCAGGCCATCCACAAACAAAGACGGGGTTCACCCCACCATGCGGGGTATGGAAGTGGACGGCCACATAAAGCTCGAGAGAAGAAAGTCCGAGCCGGGCTTCTTGGCCTGCTTTGGAACGCCAGATGCATGAATCCCCCGGTGATGCACTCGCAATGAAGTCCGAAGCGCGAGATTGCTCGTTGCTGCTGGACAGCAAACTGCTGACGAGGCTTGAGGGAGTTCGGCTCCACATCCTCAATCCACCATCCACTCCACTTTGGAAGACCTCCAATTCGGACTCTCCGCAACACTTCCACCACACTTCACGGACTGCCATTGAGCCTTCCCACATCATTCCGCTTATTTTATTTTGGTTTCGGTTTGCCATACTTCGTCTCGTTGCCATATCCTTTGCCTTCCTGACTTTCGTGAATTGTACAAACAATGGAAGCAACTCGCCAACTTCAGGAGTCGACTGGTCCAGCAATCCAGAAGATCTTGTTCCCGTGTATGAAGATATGGGGGCCGTTATTGCTTAAGAACAAAGATGCCATACTCAGCATTCCCAAAACAACGGAGACTTATGGCTCGCATCCAAGGCAGAGATTAGATATCTACCTGCCACCATCGTCACCCGAAACGGCCCCCATCTTGATCTTTGCGTATGGGGGCGGCTTAATTGGAGGTGACAAGATTGTGCCAGATATGATGATCCCCGAAGGCCTGATGTATCATAACCTCGGTACCTTCTTTGCCAACAGAGGCTTCAGGACGATAATTCCGGACTACAGAAGAGTGAACTCTTCACGTGGAGGTGAAGATGCGGTTTACCCATCCGGAGGCGAGGACATCTCGCTTGTGTTGAAGTGGCTCGAGAAGTATGTCGGAGGAAGCAAGACGGATCTGTTCTTGATGGGGAATTCGGCCGGTGGTTTACACATCTTGACGTTTCTACTTGAGCCGCTTTTCTTTGCGCAGAGGAAGTCGTTGGTAGATGGGACGAAGGGATTAGCACTAAAAGGCTTCATCGACCTTTCCGTCCCACATCACTTCAAATCCGCAGATTCCAGCCGCCTGGACATCAACGAGCGATACTTTGGTCTGATGGCTGAGGTACGTTGTCCCTATGGCCTTCTCAAGACTGCTATAGAATCTGGAAAATCGAGAATCGAGACCGCTGTGCCTAAGACCTTGGTTCTGCTGGATGAGTTTGATCCTGAGGATGAGATTTCCGAGACGGTCAATGATTTTGTGGGGCTTTGGAAGAAGGGCTGGGGTGAGGAGGGTTTGAGTTTTGAGGTTATCCAGGGCCATAACCACATCAGTCCGCCGGCGGCATTGATGAGTGGGGAGGGTGAGCAGTGGGGAGAAGATGCTGTTGAATGGATGAGGTGTGTGAGTGCATAGAGAGATGTAGAGACTAGAAGGGTACTTTTGGTCCAAATACTAGTAACCAATAAGCTCCACAAGCCGACCAACTCCGGGTCGAGTCCTGGACGGAGTAAATATGATTCAATGGGAGAAGTATATTATAGCTATTTCAATTCGTTTCCTCACTTCCTGTGTGTTTATCCTCATCATTGTTCTATGTCATCTAAGATATGATAGCAGATATGTTTGTCCGACATAAAATCAAATTCACTTTCCGATAGTATACTTGGTTGCTAGAATACCCTTTGGATCTTTTCCTTTCTTTTCAAAACATTTACTCGTATTAAAGGTACAAAAGTGAAATATTAGGCTGTTACCCCCCCCTCCCCCTTTTACCTTTAAAAGAAACATATTTAGCGAACCGAAGCGGGCACTTAGCTAGGCGATCTAGCCTAGCGAACAGAACATAGAGATTTCAAGGCCAACAACAACAGAAAAGGTCTCTTGAACCGATTGTACATACCTCTACGTTAGAAATAGATTATAATCCAATAGTTATTATTTAGAATATACCATTTAAAGTCTACAAAATATGATCACAGGAAAGGGGGAATTGTAGCGTTTGTCGCTAAGTAGCCGACAGTCACACTAGATAGAAAACACAAGGGGGGGAAAAGGTAATTCCCAACACAATCATTCTGAACAAAAAAAAGAGAAAAAAAGAAATTGAAGAATCGTTATGACTCCTCCGGGTGGGCTCGAACCACCAACCTCTCGATTGCATGTGTAATAACAGTCGAACTGTAATGAATTAGAATGTGATATTCAGTTGCTGAATGATGATGAGTGCTTACCGCGCTAGCCAATTGCGCCACGGAGGATATGGATTTCTCCTGTTGTTGTTTGAACTTGCTTATACTACATTATGAAGGGATTTCATAAATGCTCTCTTGAGCTGTGCTACCTATTCACTTAAGATTATAAGACATGCTTATATCCTCAAGATCCCTCCCCCACAATCTTCTAGTCAGAGTATTTCTCGCATATTGTAAAGTAAAATACTGCTATCTCCTTGTTTAGCTTCATTATGAAGTCTTAAATCACTCACATTTTCACGAACAGACAAACAGAAAGGCGCGTTAATATTATGTTTACATTGATTACTATCCTACACAAGAAAACAGAATATATACAGAACCGTAAGTCGCTCCCTTATTCCCTTAAAAGATTCATTGTACCCATTGATGGCTTTCAGAAGCCCAGCAGCAAAATTGTTCTCCAGCTCATTTCTCAATTCACGGACGGAGGTTGTTCCCAGTCATGCTCAACCTTCCATGCCTCATCAGGTTTCAGGCCAATATCAACAATGTCACAATCGCGATGCCCCCACTTCTCCCTATACACACTACGACCAAATTCGATTGTCATCTGGATCCCTTTCTCAAAGCCCTCAGGATCTCTATAAAAGGGATCGCCAATGCCACCGCCTTGTCTCGCTTGCCAGGTATTTCGTTCCGAGCCGCTGTTTTTAGAGCGTTGCATGGCATCGCAGGTATCGAAGAGCTGTTTGAAGGCTGGGGAATTGAGAGTATCTTCTTCAAAAGAGTGCAGGGAGCGTGCTTTGATTTCTTCGTCGATGTTTGTGTTGGACGGCTCTGGTGCATGCGGGTCGATGAATGATGCGATGCTTCCATTCTTGCGGTATAGCACATACAGATCGTCCAAACTGCTTCCAACATCCCAGACAAAGCCCGCCTCGCGTTCTTCTTGCGAGTAGCCACCCATGGTAAGTCGCGAGTGCATGTCGCAATCACCCATGTAGAACGGGATATGTGTGTCCCAGCCCCCTACATCTCGATACGTAGCGGTATTGACTAGTGCCAGCCGGTCATACGCAAAGAATCGAAGTGCCCACGGAGGAGTTTCAGGTCTAAAAACTGCCCTCAATTCCGTTAGAGCTCGTTGGTAAAGTGGTATGAAGGGCTCGCGATCTTCATATGAGGCAGCGACGACGTCCATGTGACTCCAAAAGTAAGCCGGGTATTTCTCTTGGATAGCATTCCATAGATAGAAATTCTGTAGCTGTGCAAACGTGAAGAGTGTTGGAGTAATGAGCACGTTTACACCTAGCATATGTAATCGTGTGTGATTGAGAAAGAAGGGGTTCTGGAGTGACAGCAATCCTTGCTTATTTGAATCCATGACTCCTGTGTTCTCTACCACGTATATATCCTCCGGTGGCCATCCTGCTGTGATGTAGCTTACAACAGCTTGCTGAATCAGGCGCCAATTGCGAGTAAAGCCAATAAAGAGCGGCGTCCTTTCTTGCACGTGTGGACTTGGTGGTTTGTTCCAGGATGGAATTGATGGTAGATCGGCTGCTGAATGTGCAGCAGCAGCTAAGGGGAAATTGTCGACAATAGGTGGATTCTTCGATATGGTGATATTCTTCATAGGAGGATGCCTTGACTTTGGCAAGTTATGCTCGGTGGCGAAATGTTCGGGATGAGGGGCTGGAGACGCGATGCCTGTTAAATTTATACCTCTATGAAGATGATAGAGCGTAAAGAGTAGAGGAAGACATAGTAATGTAATAAAGAGTGGCCGTTGGCGGGCGTATATCATCCTGGCTGATGGTAGTGCTAACATATTGGACGATCAAGGCGCATGAGGAGCTCGCGATCATCCAAGCTCGATAGGAAGCGTGATATACAGAGCAAGCAAGCCGAATAGTAGTAGAATGGCGGGGGGATTCAAAGTTCTTTGCTCCGGAGTACCTAGAGGCAAAGGCGCACACTTGGTTGCAGCACAGCAATTGGCCAAGGCCGCACCAGCAAGAAGGGGTGATCGACTTGGAAGGCTATCTCACGAGCATAGAGGAGATATCCAAATAGCGCGTGATTAGCAATACAGCGTCGAAATAACTGGCAAAAATAGCAAATTGCTCTCAAAGAGGTCGAACGAAACAACGACGATGGCAGAAAGAAGATAGAACCAAAAGAAGAAGAAGGGCAAACTGGAGCAAGGTAAGTGCAGCCTACCCTAGGTGACGTCCCAGGGGGAGAACTAGACCAATCCATACACTACCTTCGGACATACCCAACGCTCACTAAGAGAAAATTGCCTTATCTGGGAACCTGAGACTTGACATTGACAGAACTTAACTGGAGCCCGGACAGTCATCACACTTCCAAGGCAACAGCAGGAGCACAAAGGCAATGCAGAGCACTACGCCGCACGAAGACCCCCGGCGGGAAAGCACACGCTCTTATGACCATGCGCAGCAGTCAGAGGGTCATTCTCAATGTCATCGTGATGGACGATAAAAGGCTGGTCCTGTCTGCCCTGGTAGATTTGCACACAGAGATGACGAGTCAGAAGAAGCAGAGTGAAGCAGGTTCAACGTCAGCAGCAGCCAAATCAGACGAAATCAAACAACAATCAAGATCTGTTTTGTCGGTGGAAAGTGATGCAGCACACGGATGACGACACGACCCAACTAGCTCATGTTTGTCAAAGAGGGTCTCTGCGTTGGCGCTGGCGAATCCACTCCATCTGGCAAGCCGGCATCCAAGGTCGTGATAAAAGAGGCAAAGAGGGAGTCCGCCCAAAGCAAGATGGGGCATGAAACATCAGACCGGCCAAAAATTCACCCATGCCAGCAAACATACAGTGCGTCGGCGACGGAGAGAGTATCGTGAAGCTTCACCATGCACAGCCACTTGCTCAGTTTCTGTTGCTCGCGAGAAGACACAACGCATCTACCCCTGGAATGGCTATGTCTCCTTAGTCCGCAGTATGTACTGTGCCTCTTATTCTGGAGATGCTGTTGTCGGATACGGAGATGGAATAGGTTAAAGGACGGTTACAGGGCTACATGAAGAAGCAATAAGCTTGATTTCTGGGTTTTCGAGGCACAGAATACGAGGGGCGGTTGAGGTAACGGGCATTCAATTGGTTGGCCCGGGTTGAAGATCTCGGGTGCTCTAACCTAAACCCCAGCCGATCGCTCAGCCTTGTCTCCATTTTGTAGCCGCCATATCTGCTTTTTGAGCTTTTCTCCACCGCGCAGGCACAGTAGAAGCCCTAAACAGGCAGCCAACTCGTATAGCAGGGACACCGGTGTAATTTGTACCTTCGTATCCGCATACTTGACTGCATCTCAGGCCATTTACAGGACAAGGAAGATAAGCTTTTCGTAAATCAAGTAACTTACCTTAAATCTAATCTCTAAGTACTGGGCTCCGGCTTACTTTACATTAGTCCATGCCATACCTAGTAACACATCCCGAGCATCAGCATTCTCCCAATCAATTTTGATTTCCATCTGTTCTTGACCCTTCTTGGAGAGCGCAATCAAGCTATCTCCCTTGAAATAGACTAGTGTTCCATTCTTCCCGTGTCCGGCGGCTGTCAATCTGAACAAAGGTCCAGCAGCATGCAGCACCTTCTTCTCAGGCAAGAATTGAAGTTCGTTCTCGATGCACCAGTCCTCGACTTTGTGTCTGAACGTATACTCCTCCGCAACGGGTGCAGCAACTGGTACCGTTGGTACTGGAGGGGGTGAAGGCTTTGCGCGTGGAATTTCGCTTTCGCGAATTGGTGCCGGCAGATGAGTTGCAGCCTTGGAGCCGAGGTCAAGCGCTGTATTGATCATCTCATGACCCTTTTCAAACTCCTTCTCAATCAACTGCAGGTGTTTGATCTCGGCCGGGAAGACTTCATCCCTCCACCATTCAAACCATTGACCGATTTCCTGGTTTGGACCAACCACGGTAAGCCACTGATGGAGCACATTATGCCACATGGGAAAGACTGTCTCAACAATGACTTGCCCTATGATACGTGCTTTCAAGATATCTTTCCATGCAAATACGCCTTGTAATGCAGACATGAATGGTGCCTGATCGTTAGGGTCGACCTGGAAGTTCTTTGGATCTTTCAAGAACTTTGCCATACCTGGCAGAACATGGTTCATGATTAATGGAGTCCACTGATCATTGCTTGAATTAACGCAAAGTACCTCACGCCATTGTTCCAGACCAGGAATAACACCGCGATGAAAATCCCAAACATCAATGAGCTTTCGAAATTTCCTCTTGATGTCGCTAACAAGCCCCACTGAAGCTCTGGGATCGGCGTGGTGGGCAGGGAGATATTGAAGCCATGGAAATAGCCATAGGTGTGGAAGCTCATTGTGACGCTTCTTCCTAGGTTCCCACGAGGATACAGCATCATCAAGCTTGCCAACAATTGCCTGGAGCAGCTGAGATCGAACAAAGTCAGGAAGCAGTTCTTCCCAAGCCTCCAAGAGTGCTAGCATCTGGGATGGTTTGTATGCATTCCAATTCGGTATTGAGGAGATGATTTTGGGGAATATAATTTTATAAATCATGGTCTCATAAGGTGTCGTAGATTTTCCACGGCCTCGGACGCCGTGCATTGAGAAAGCATCGTGAGTGACGGTGTCAGATTTATTGGGAACTGCCCCAATGATACGTCGAATGCTGTGCAAGGTCGGTGCCATGCCATTAAGTTTGGGATCATCCAATGGTTGCCAACCTTCAACAGCTTGTCGCAGGAAAGGATGGACTGCAGCAACAGCGATAGCCGATAGATCATCATTTGTATCCGACAATTCCAGACTTTCTACATCCTTTAGAAGCTTGACAATAGGGTCCCACTGACCATCCGAAGAAGCCTGTGACAATCCTTGGACACTTGTAGCAAAAGTTTTAAATTGATTGAGCTCATTTTGTTCCTGATCCAGTGCTTTCTGTTCCTGGCGTAATTGCTCGTCTATCCATTGCTTCCGTTCTTGTAGATTGATCCATTGCTGCCCAAAAGAGTCAATCTCTCTTTGTGCTCGCAATGCCAATTTCATACGTTGCTTGTGTTCCTTTTGCTCGATTGTTTCCGTGCTTGGTGTTGACGGAGCCGACAATCCAGCTGTAGAGGTCAAAAGTTTTCGTTCGGGACCAGTCATGTCCAGAATCGAGGTATAAGACTCCGGTATATGCAATCCAGGAGCTGACTTTTTGACTTCCTCCAAAGTCTGGAATTTGGGTTTTGGAGCTCGTCTTGGTGTGCTCATCCCACTGCTAGCCCCGCTGCCTTTGGGCTTACTGCGACGAGCCTTCTTGCGTTCCTCATCTGAGTCCTCATACGTTACGCCTTTTAACTTAGCCTGCCGCTTTTCTTCTTCCTTCTCTTGCTGCGATTTCTCTCTTACAGCACCAATACCCACACCTTGTGGACGTAGTTTAACTTCAATTGGTGCAGCTCGACCTTGCCCTTCTTTGCCCAGGCCTTGACCTTGTTTGTAACCCATCTTCGCCATCTGCCTCTCAGCAAAAGAAAGTCCTTTAGGAGTCCCTTTCTGAGGGGTTTCGAACGCGCTTCGCTGTGGCACCCTGGGAGTTGCTGGCTTATCGTCATCAAAATCGCGTAATATAGGAACACCTGCAGATGTTGGGACAAATCCGCGTCCAAGAGGAGTGCCAAAACTTGACGCTTGCTTCTTCTGCTTCGATGGAGCTGGACTTTGAAAGCCTAAACCTCTCGCGCCCAACCCGAGACCTCCATGGGGAGCCTCGGCCTCTTCCTCTTCCTCCTCTTCGTCCTCTCCAGTGTTCATATCGACATCTTGATCAACCTCGTCGGCTTCCTCCTCAGAATCAGCTTCTTCCATCTGCTTCTGCCCCGTGCTTATGAATGCCATTCCCTTGCCACGCAAGTTCTTTTTCTTCCACTTCTTTCCTGGCCCCTCATCTTCACTCTCCGACCCAAATATACCAAGTGCTGCGCTCTCCTTAGCATCGCGTCCGGTGCGCCTCCTCTTGCGGGGATTATAGTCGGCGAACTCATCTGCATTCGGATCCGTTGATGGGTGTAGAAAATCATCGTTATCCGAGTCCGAATCCTCAGATGATGAGCCTTGAGCAAAGGCGTACATTGAAGACATGATGGTGGTTTAGGAGCCTAACTTTGTTTTAGAAGGCTGCTTGACGACGAAATTGAGGAGCCTTATCTTATGTAAGCCGGCAATGACATTTTTGTCAGCCTTGCTGCAAGGCTTTCTGAAGCACATGCCGGTCTTTGATGAGAACAAAATATTTTTGTTGTGCAACGTTGGAAATAGTGTTTGTTGGTCTACTTGATTGTTGAAAGTCTATGGTTGATTACTATCTCACGCTCAAACTCCTCACTACAGAGTGGTCTTCCTTATACACATGCTAAGCATAACGTCGTGATATGTTCGTAGCCAACCTATAGCCAGCACCTCAAATATTGAAGTGCAATAGCAAAACTCCTCGAACGCCCCACTGGCAAAGAGCCGAGCCAAGCCGTCTTCCCATGCAAGAATCATGATGCAAAGATTCGAACGTTCAAATCTACACTTCCTGTCGCTATCACACAGCGTATGCTAACTTTGCTTGCCTCGTCCTTTTTCACACCGTTCGGAGGCGTGCCATTCTCTCCATTCGTCGCCGGTACCGGCACTTCTTTGTTGACACCTGGTGCCCATCGAAGGCAGCTGACGAAGTGTCCATGAGCATCATCTAATGTTTTGACTAGTCTCCCTTCTTGGGCAAGATCCCAGCATCGTAATGTCTTGTCATCCGAGACACTGAGGAGATACTTACCACCAGGATGAAACACAAGACCTCTAACCCAATTGTCATGACCCATGAGTGTTTTAATAAGTGTCCCTCGCGAGTCCCAAATCCTAATACTTTTGTCTCTTGAACCCGTAGCTACGAATTCTGCGGAGCTGCTTGCTGGAGGAGCTTTCTTCAGCCCAGCAATTGTCGCAAGGTGGCCATAACTCGCGGGTGGTGCGAAAACACAACACTCGATTACATGTTCATGTCCGACCATTGTTGCTTTTGGCTCACCAGATGAAGCGTCCCAGAGTCTTGCTGTCATATCATTGCCGGCAGAGAAGAGCCACCTTCCATCAAAGGAAGGATCCACAACCCGAACCCAATCTGCATGGCCACGTATAGTCTTCACACAATATCCTGTTGAGACATCCCATATTCGTAGAGACTTATCTCGACTAGCCGACACAAGCAGATTCCCTGACGAGGGAGATCCTGCTGCTCCACTAGGCACAAATCGTACTGCAGAAACAGAATGGTCATGGCCTGGCAGGGTCCGAATATTCTTATACTCATCACTAGGATCCCAAAGCTTGATTGTCAGGTCGCTTGAACATGAGGCAAGCAGTGTGCCTCCCCTTGGACCACCAAAGTCTACATCCAGAACCGCTTTGGTGTGCCCCTTAATCGTCCTTTCCAACTCTCCAAGCTCCCAGTCCCAGATCTTGATAGTATAATCTTCTGACCCCGATGCAAGCGATGAGAAAACAGGGTGAAATGCAACGCAGGTTACAGGATCTCGATGTGATTGGAGTGTATGCCGTGCGGGTGATCGAGGAAGCCATGTGGCAGGATCTTGGTTCCGCCTTGACAGTGATGTCGGGGTTGCTGAGTCGAGTTCGCTTTGCAAAGCTGCATTCTTTGCTTCTAGTTCCATTATCTGTGTTGTAGACTGGATCAGCAGCTGTAGCATAGAAGGATCGCCCGTAGCCAACGCACCTTCTTTTGTAGTCGCACCACACTCGTCCATTTTTTCTCCAGGAGCCCTTCATACTTCTTGCTAGTAGCTGTATCGAAGCTATCGCCAATGTTCAATTCTTCTCGTAAAGCTGTCGCACTGCTTGTAAGGTTCTGGGAGGAGAGATATGCTATGAGTGACTTGTGACTATAATCATGTTAATGCGTGCGCAAGATGCAGAATATTTGGAAGACGTACAGCTCCTCAGCTTGCCGCGATGTCAGGATCTGGCTCATGGCGAGTGTACCAGTCGATGCATGAAGCTGGCAGGAATTATCTTGTGTTTTTGCTCTGAAGAATGCGCCTGACCGCCTGCAGTGATCTCAATGCGTTAATGTACGTATAGGTTGGTCTTGAAACTGCGGCTGAGACCTGGTAGGCAAACCTGGAAGGAATTTAGAATGATAAGAATCGATAGCAATCAAGAGTTGCTACAGATTCAATCGAGCGTGAAATGCAGGGCCACAAATTGACATGGTGAGGGGCAAACGCGTGAATTGCTATCTCCAACAGGCGAATAAATCATAGATCACCCTGCCGACCGAAAACGGTCACATCAACACAAGCCAGCGCATTATCGCAACCTCAGATAAACTCCACCGCAACCCGAATTCCAGAACTTCAGGAAACTTCCTACAAAAACAAGACCTGTACAAAACACGAAACGACGCGCAGAAATCGTTTTAAAACGCATTTCTACTAATACTATTCATCTCCCCTGACTGCGCGCCTGTCCTTTCTAAATTTGCGCCATTCCCAAGAGGTATGTCTTGCCTCTGATTTCCTACTCGGAAGATTGTGCGGGATACAGAATACTGTGCTCACATGGTCTTTCACAATCTACTGATTTTGGATAATCCAAGGGCTCTGTTTCAGGCATTCAAACTGACTAGGTGCGCGCCCTTCTAGGAATTTCTGCAGGCAGACAAACGATATAATAGTCATTGAGCCACCATGGCGGAACAAGAAGAGGACTTCAGTTCCTTACCGTTACCTGATCGATTTACACACAAGGTATGAAGTGTAGTACTACGTTTGGATCCAGAGCTGATAGTATTGTCGACAGGTTTGGAAAGTCCGAAAAGCTGCTTATGAAGATGCTGCAAAACAATTCGAAGTCACACCCGACGAGCACGATCCAGCCTTTCGACCATTTCTAAACGACCCTAGTCTGTGGAAGGGGGCTGCAGCCGATTCCAACGTAGCCGCACAGCAAGATGGAATTGCAGCTTTATGTGCTTTCCTCAAATTTGGTGGCAGAGAAGGATGCACAAGGTAAACACATTGTGGCGAGCTTTCAGCACTCATGCTAAATATCAAAATTTAGGACTCGACAATATACCGTAACCCCTTTAGCAGAGAAAGGACTTGCATCAACGAGAGCTGCTACCAAAGCTTCAGCACTCGAAGCTATTCTTCTATATGTGGAGTTGGACACTGCTGGTCCAATCGTGGAAGAACTTCTCCCAGTCCTTTCTAACAAACAGCCAAAGGTAATTGCTGCTACCCTAGCTTCACTAACCGCCATAATCCATAATTATGGCTGCAAGGTCGTCGACCCGAAACCTATATTGAAAGTGCTGCCAAAGGCTTTTGGACATGCAGACAAGAATGTACGAGCCGAGGCCACAAATCTTGCAGTGGAATTCTACCGATGGTTGAGAGAAGCCATGAAGCCTATGTTCTGGGGAGATCTCAAGCCAACCCAACAAACTGATATGGAGACTGCCTTCGAAAAGATAAAAGCAGAGCCTGCGCCCAAGCAGGAGCGGTTTCTCAGATCACAACAAGCAGCTATGGCTCGTGCACCACCGCCAGGGGAAGATGCAGCAGAAGAGGAGGATGAGCTGGAAGCTGAAGGTGTTGAGATTGACGCATTTGACTTGGCTGAACCACAGGATGTCTTGTCAAAGATGGCACCAGACTTTCATGAACAGCTAGCTTCGTCGAAGTGGAAGGAAAGAAAAGAGGCCCTGGAAGCACTCTTTGTGTTGCTGAACGTGCCCCGAATCAAGGATGGAGATTATGGAGAGGTAACCAGAGGTCTGGCGAAGTCAATGAAAGACGCAAATATTGCTGTTGTCACTCAAGCGGCGCAGTGTATAGAGGTCATGGCCAAAGGAATGCGTAAACCCTTCGGCAAATATCGATCAACTGTCACTGGACCAATCATGGAGAGAATGAAGGAAAAGAAAGCTTCAGTGGCTGATGCACTGGGAGCTGCTCTGGATGGCGTCTTTCAGGCAACGTCATTATCAGAAAACCTCGAAGAAGTGCTTGAGTTCCTGAAACACAAAAATCCACAGGTCAAAGAAGGCACCATGAAATTCCTAATCAGATGTTTGAAGACTACCAGAGAAGCCCCTGCCAAGCCCGAGGTAGCATCCATTTGCGAAGCTGCTAAAAAGCTATTAGCAGAGTCAAGCGCCCCACTACGAGAAGGAGGAGCCGAGATCCTGGGAACAGTTATGAAGATCATGGGTGAGCGTGCTATGGGACCACATCTTGAAGGTCTGGACGAGATCAGAAAGACTAAGATCAAGGAATACTTCGAGACAGCAGAAGTGAAAGCTAAAGATAAGCCAAAGCCACCACCTGCGGCTGCCGCGCCACGAGCTGCTCCAGCAGCAGCTCCAAAGAAAGTCCTTGGGAAGAAGCCAGCTCCAAAGAAGGCTGCTCCAGCACCAAGTCCTTATGCCCAAGAAGCTCCGACTGCACCTTTGGCTCCACAACCTACTGCTAAAAGTGTATCAAAGCTTGGTGGTCCAAAGCCTGGCCTGAAGGCCCCTTTGAAAAGGACACTTGCTGGACCAGGCGGTGCTGCACCACCCTCACTTGCATCACCGCGACGACCCGTTTCACAGGCTCCACCTCCAGAGGAAGAGCCAGCTCCTGCTCCACCTCGATTGGGTCTTGGTCGTGGACTGGCAGGCCGTTCTCTTGCTGCAAAAGCTCCGACCGCAGTTCGTGAATCAGCCATGTCACCACCACCAAGCTCCGGCTTATCAGCTCTTGAGCGTGCAGAGTTGGAAGAGCTTCGTCTGGACAAAGACCGGCTTCTCCGACAGGCCGACGACATGCGACAAGAAAGATCCCGCCTCAACTCGGAGGTGCAAGAGCTAAAGAACTCTAATGCACAGCTTATAGAGGATCATACGAGGGATGTTCTCTCCATCAAAGCGAAAGAGACCCAGCTTGTGCGTGCGAGGTCTGATTGCGAGGCAGCTGAAGCTATGTGCGGCCAATTAAGACGTGAAATGGAGAGACTGAAGCGTGCTTTAACCAGTGCAGAGAGAATTAATGGACCTCCATCCGGCATGACTAGTCCAGTTCGTGACAGCTCCGATGAGGCTGGTATTTACCGCGACACAGGCTTATATGGTGGTGGGGCTCCTAACTCATATGGAAGTCGTACTCGCATGTCCTTCAATTCTGCTCTCAGTGAAGAGAAGGAGAATGGAGTCGATTCCGTAACAGACAAGTATGGCCGAAGCAAGCTAAGCCCCGATCTTGGCATGGGTAGAAATGGGAGGACAAGTGCAGCAAGCGGCAGCGCTGGTCATATCAGTCCTGCAAGAGACCCATCGTATAGAAGTGATAGGATGAGAGATCGAGAAAGCACTCTGGATTCGAACCGCAACAGTGGCTCGGGAGTGGAGAGTTGGAAGAGGGCAGCTGAGGTTACAAGTGCCTTGAAGGCAAAGATTGAGCAGATGAAGGTAAAGAGCTTCTACCACCAAATTCCTTTGTGCAAGCAAGTACTTATCAAACCAACAGGCTCGGCAAGGTCTCACACGGCCCTAGAAATACATACTACAGCAAGTGAATCGTTGTACATAATTTGTTGTTGAGCGAGCGAGACATCCTTCATCATACCCAAGGTCTCGGTAGCATTGTTTTCTCGGTGTTGGATTCTTGGATTAACCATTGCCTATGCTATCTTTGGAAGTCAGTCGAAGTCCGTCCAAGTGGTAGACATGGACGATTTGATAGGATTGGAGTTCTTACTTCTATTGTAATCTGTGAATAGGGCATGGACACATTAAGGACTTGGGATGTTTTATGATCATGACGGATTGGGGGAGGCAAGATTGGGGTGTGGTGTAGAGCGGATAGAATTCAATCTTGATATTTGTTCTATTATATTTGATTTTCATCCTATTTTCCTTTCCGGTTCCACTGCATGTTATATGGGATATCCGAAGGTAGGCAACAAGAAACTTCAGCTGTGAAATGTTTGTAATGCCACGCAAACGTCCACTTGCTCTTTACCATCGATATGTCATTACTGTTTCTTTCTTTGGTGAAAATATGTACTCTCCTGCTATCACTTCAGCGAAGATTTGACTGTACCTTGGATCCTATATCGAAAGAAAATCGAATCATCTAGTTCTAGAATTCCTTCCCCCACAACAGACTTAACGATCTCCACAATTGTCATGTTGTCGTTGGCTTCTGCTTCACGTTAATCCTCCAGCTTCAAACAATCAGATCACTAAAGAAACAGGTACATATATATACTCGTTTTCATCGTTGCAGAGTTCTGGAGAAATTGAACAAGCCGACCTTTACACGGGTAATTTCAATCTTTCAACCTTTTTCTACAACTATCAGATGAACTGTGCAACTTCGGAGCCCTCCAAATCTAATTATCAGATGTCAGACGTTGAGAGGCGTTCAGATTAAGGGTCTGAAATCTGAAAGAGAACGACCAGGTTTGAATTGGATTCTTGTAAGGGGTGGTGTTTGGGTATGACTGTTTTGATGACATGAAGAATTGTGTTGATGTTCTGTCTCTTGGGCTAAAGTTAGTTGTGCATATGCTGTAACACCAGAGATCCTCGAATTTTCGGATAGAGGACATGGAGGGAAAATAAATAAAGATTGCTCTTAGTTGATCTTTACATTACCTGTTGCGCCAACGTGATCACATATGTACACCTGCACATAATAAGTTAAACCGTCTCGAATCGTGTCTATATAAGATGACCAAGCTTCCAAATAAAATTCTCAATAAAGAGGTGCTTCTGATAGCAACAAAGATTCTTTCAGAGAGCCACACCTCTATGACTCTGGGTATTACACAAATAAAAGCTTGGATAAGACCGAAGACAATTTGACTGTAAGATCTTTGTGCCTGCCCGAAAATTACGCCCTTTAACTTTTGAACAATGAGGTCTCACAGCTAAGAATGGCACTTCATCCTCTATCCCAGATAACACGCATTTTTTTTAGTAACAGAGTTAATATTCCCGTGAATGTGTAATTGTGGAATCTTGAGAATTCATATTGTTGTAAAGAATAACTGACGTTGCTCGCTTAGCAGGTATATGTTGCTACGGCGTCATTGGCTATATTTTTCCTTTTTCTATCCTATGGCATGCACTATGGTGTCATGAAGCGAGAGTTGGGATCAAAAACATTGTCAAATATTTCCAGTGCATGCTACACTAAACAAGTACTCGAGATGTACTTAATTGGCAGGATTTTTGAATAAGGAATCTCTACTATTGAGTAATCTAGCAAGCGAGGCAGGCCGCAGGAAAACCCAAAGATTTAGTCCAACAACGTGTCTCCACCAAAAGCTAAATCGTCTGACTAGTGCTTTAGTCTCGATATGATGCACAGCCCCGATATTCGCGGTAAAAGCGCGATGGTGTAGAAGCAGAAGAAGAAGCAAGAAGAGCGGGCGGTTCCGCTTTTCTAGCATGCATATGCATGTAGAATAGCACACGCAGCGAATTAAGGTGAGATCTCTGAGTTTGAACAGAGCTGATTCCACAAATAGAGGCAGAGGCGGGTTGTGGGGGTTGGTGGATCTGTTGCATGCACGCGGACAGTATTGGTAGCACAAAAAGCAAGGAAAGCAAAACGAGACGCATGCCACGAAATCCACTTTCCCCACGGGAAAATCAGAAGAAAAGTGTGCAGATACATATGCATGCATGTATGCATGCATGCATGAAGCTACTTTTCTTAAGAATCGAAGGTTTTGGACAAGGTGGAAGGGGGCATATATGCATGTTGACGAAAAGAGCTGAAGTAGCTTACTGAAACATATGATCTATTCTTCTTAACAAACGATGGAATTGACTACAATCATTGGATACTTGTTCAGATGATATGTGTAGCTTATATATATAAGGAGGGGTTTGGGAAAAGTCCTGGGCAAGAAATGAGTGGTCAAGCCGTTACGAAATAAACAGTTCAAGATCTCAACATATCATTTATCCAAAGATGACTATTGTAAGAACTATCGTATACTTAAACAGATGAATTGAACTTTGATCCTTTACTTTTGTTCTATTCTATACTTACTACCTTATATACATTATATTATTACATTTGTTTAGAGCGAAGACTAATAATTACTTTGTACGAGATCTCGCTTCACTTTACAGCCAACCAAACAATATTTATATTAACTAGTATACCAGCAGCTAAAGCCAAGTTAAAGGAGCAGAGCCCTATGTAACTTATATTATATCGTATCTCATAAAACTCTAAAATAACTAGATCCCTACTCGACGTAGGAAGTTTATGTCAAAAAATGACACTAGTGCAGAGGCTGTAGAAGCCGAGAAGTCCTAGCGAGACAAGAATCACAACAGTGACGCAAAGTTTACACAAAACATCACTCTAGTTCAATATTCTTGTAAAGTAAAGAGAAATATCTCCCTGAATATAGTGAGGATCTGAAAACACCACCGGTAAACTTTTCCAAGTAAAAGACTCTAAAACCAGTCACAAAGCTGAAGAAGCAAGTTACTTCATCAAAACTAGACTTCATTCATAATAGAACCAGGAAATTGCATTGATGCCTAAGTATCTACTTTACCTGTTCGATCTATGCCACTTCATATCCTCCCTAGCATAGGGCATAAAACCAGCGCAAGCCTTACTATAGTCCTACAGCCTCGCAATATTATATTACCCCAAATTCTTAACACACGGTACTTAGAGCTCGGCAGTAACCCTCTCCCCCAGGTATATTCCACGAGCGTGCTTGTTTTTCTCAGTACCAGATTTTGCGAGACCGGTCCGTACTCGCACGACAGGAAGTTATTGGGCGTTTTATGACACGACACACACTCAATGGAGTACCGCTAGGCAGTTGAGATGAGGTAATACAAAGCTGAGTAAGGTGCTTACGATCCTACCGTGGCTTACTTTGCGCCACCGATAGATTTAGAGGGGTAGGGCAAGACATATAGAGACAAGGTAGACAGATGTGTGTAATTATAGCCTGTGACCGTCGCGTGTCCCGATTACCAAGATGTGTCAGATAGGGCTGTTGCAGAACATGCCTGTAGGTAGGCGTGCAAATCGTGTTTTATGTAAGCTAAGATGTGGTGAGATAAGATTTGGATCGGATGGGAAGAGAATCGAGGTAGAGCTCATAGAGAAGGGAGGACATGAGATGAAATTGCATAGCAGAGGAGTGATTATCGTAGAACAACTGAGTGCATAACCAAGTACGTACATTTGGAGTAGGGTAGACAGTTTAATTTCCTTTCACATTCATCTGCTTACAATGACCTGATTGTAAAACCATCTGAAGACATGGTTCCTGCTGAGCTGCGGGGAAAGCAGAAGTCTGTTTCCAGGGTAGTATGGACAGCGTGCCTACAGACAATCTTGGACACATACACAATGCAAGCAAGCACGATCGATATAGATGAATATAGTGACACACGAGTATGCAGGACTGAAGCTGGGGACAGATGGCAAAGACGACCAGCATTTGAATCCTGCTGCAGGACATGCAACCATACACCTAAACCGCTCTCCACATCAGATTCCAAGACGCAAAGTTGAAAGAGATAAAATGGGTAACATCGGCTACCTTGGAGACAAAAAGAAAAGTGAACGAGTACGCAATCGAAGTCTTACGCTGCAACTTCATCCAGCGGCTCATCCTACTTCTTTAGGTGCGTTGCATACGGAGCTTGCAGATGGACAAGCATGTCTTTCCTCAACACGGAGTCCAGCGTGAACGATTTACACAACTGCAACGCCCGGAGAACGTGGAGTTGGAGAGTGACACCACGCCCTTGCCGCCCTAGAAAAGGGAAAACCTATCAATTATTAGTAAATTGAGGCAAGAGGAAAAGTGACAACTCTCAAAAGGTCGGTTTGGAGAACTGTCTCGTGATAAGTGGATTGTACAGTCAGACGGGGCAGTCAAGGAAAAGTAGGCAGGCAGGAAGGAAGGAAGGTGAGCAGATAGAGCAGGAGGGCTAGAGTGGTTGCGAATCAGCATCGACCACATCGCAATGCGTATCTATAACGGGGTTTAGCATGACCGCAATGCTGTAACCTGGTTATTGATCTGACTGGTCTTTCGAAAGATACTGATGCTTCTGCTCCGATGACTCCATAGGCAGGTGTGAGGCTATGCGAGCAGTTCATTCTGGGTTGAATAGCCATTTCCTTTGAACGTGGGGGTGGATCTTCGCTCGTAAGCCTTATTTTTTCTCACAGGCGTGACCAATTCCCGAGAACAGGACAGGACAGGACGACCAAGAGCCTCTTCCCTAAGGCATGTCACCAGATTTACTCCAGATAGAGTGCCCAAAAGTTGTGGGTGTGGGCTGTCTAGCATCATCAACGCGTGTGGGCTCTAGTGGTTAACCAATTTATGATGTATCAGATTTAGAGACAACCAGGCCAGACCGTGAGCTTGCAATGGCTGGACCTTAACGGGACGGCCACTGGGCTACTCATCATGAGGCTGTGTGCATCGCATAACGGACAATCTAGTGCAATGGCTTTACATTCCTCATCTCCAAACTGTTACTTATTTCTGATAAAATACGAGGACATGGCGGTACATGCTTCAGCAGATATGGAGAGTGGGAGAGCAATCCCACAATCCCAAAGACAACACACATACCCGTCTCGTGCCGAGCCGGCATGATAGAATGTGGAGAGAAATGCGAGAGGAAACTGCAAGAATTACGTCTCGGGCCGGAGGGTTAGCTGCATGAACTTCTCTCAGCTTGAACTGCTTGCTGCACTCCCTGAGATTTGTTCGTGCTCTGGAAACTTTGTCGAACTCCTGCTGTGCCCTCTGCCGATGCAGACGGCAGCACTAGGTTCTTCTTGTAAGGCGAACCTTGATAAGCTAGCTTGTAACAGACTCGCAGTAGAGCGAAGCCTTGTGGAGATGACCAAGATTATACTTGAGGCATGGAAATATAGCACTGCAAGAATAGGGGGTTTAGCGAACAAAGAAATTTCCCCGGGAATTTCGAGTCTATTTGCCCCCCCTTGATGGTCTTTGGAGATTTGCAACCGCCTCCAAACCAAAGGAAAACCCTTCGTAGAGAGGCACTATAAACTCCTGCGGAGAGTGAGATAGCCACAATGCATCAGAACGTGAGCTGCAGGTTGTGCGTGAACGCATATATGCTTGCAGGACGGTTGGGTCACATGATCATGAGGATGTAGCTGAGGCTTTGACAACAGACAAACATTTCGCTGCACTAGGACCACCTATTGCTAAGAAGAAATAATAGCATACGACAACCCTCCAACTCGCATGGGCCACCTAGTCGCGTTGGAGCATTCCTGCGTCTAATCTGCACTGGAAGAGAAGATGTTTGCAATGTTGTGCATAAACTCGAGCCTCGGCACAAAAAGGATCTTGTGGCCGATGAAGAAACAGCATTGGGATTTGTTTATCTTCTAGAGCTCGTCTTCGTCTTTCTAAGTGGACTTTGCTTTACGAATTGTTTTACTCCGAAGAGATGAAAGTCGGAACTCCAGGGATTGCCAAGCATTGCGCTTTCTCCGTAAGATCGCATGATGCTGAAACTGGGCTCGCAAGGGTTTGGCAGTTTTGAGATTCTTCGAGAAGGATGAGTGAGAAGGATGCCTGGAAGGAATGAGAAAAGGGAGGTTCATGGGAAGAAGAGAGTCAGCTAGTCAGCCCATTTCCTGGATTTCCCCTGAAACTCCAGTATGAAGTCTTTGGCGCCTGCTTCAGGGTCACGGCAACTTGGGCATCATTGGCGTCAAGGCTGACAGCGGCTCATGGAAGGATTCTTGTCGGCGATCTCAACTCCTGTTGTCGACCTCAATCATACTGTGTAGACTATGCTTCGTATGAGACGATCAGCGGCCCATTCAAGTCCCAATACCTCTGCTCCTTAAGGTGCCTAACAGGGGGCATTTACTTTCCAGTGCCGGGCGTGACGAAGATCTTTCCAGGCCTTGAAAAAGTGCCGGGTGCCGTGCTACAGACGCGCTGAAGCATAAATTAAGTATACTTCTAAACGCTCCATTCAGCTGTCCCTTGGCTAAACCCCCTGGTGATCCTAATAGCTTCAGACTTTGTACTGTGGCGCCACAAGAACGGGGGTATTCGTCTGTTGGTAGAGAGGTACAGAAGACGGTACGGTGCGTCACGTTACGGGTATGCGACGTTGAGGTCAAAGAGCAGTATGAGCGCCAAAGGCACAAAGCGCAGGGCTGGTACACCAAGAAAAGATTCCTTCATTGCTGATTTCAGGCTAGGAAGGGCGCGAGCAAAAGAAAGCGATTTGTAACCAGTAGTGAAATTGCACGATGCTGAAGATTGAATGATCCATCCATCGCGAGACCTCCTGTTCACGTTAACCATACGAAAGTCGAAAGTTTGATTCTGTACCTGGTGCTTCGTACTTTTATTTTTATTTATTTTTGATTCGTCGTCGAAAAACCCTTCCACATTCTTCTCTTTTGGTCTTCGGAGGCATTTGAGTTTGCCTTAAGTCGGACGTCGCCTGTCGCATGGAAGTTCAAGTCTGATGTTAATCGTCCCGTATGACATAAAAGCGTGCAGTAGTGAGTACGTACAGTACGGCGTAGACATCAAAGGCTAAGCACAAAAAGTATGGTCAACGAGCTTGCCCTGTTCCTCTGCGAACGGGCTTTGCGCACACGTGGCAATTCAATTCTGACGTTTGGTCAGTTCTTGTGTGTTTCTTACACGTCGCCCACTGCATAGGTCAATCATTGGTTGCTGTTTGGCGTCTTGTCTTGCTTCATGATCATTACTAGGCCTACGTCAGTCACCTAGCAACGAGCAAATCATCTTGCAGCAATACAATTCTTTATGGTGGGATGCGTGCCGAAACTTCCATCCCCGTTTTGCCTCCGCGCTTCCCACTTGTCTTCTCACTCACAACAGTCATGTTTAATCACACTTGCACCTTCATTGGTATAGCAGAGCACCCCGAGATGGTGTCACCACCAAAGGAGTTCCCCACACGAATTTGAGGTGCTGCCAAGAAAGACGTTGCGGAATTTCCAAGCAGGAATGTGGTTGGATCTCCGCCTGGCTCGTGTCCGGTGTCGAAATCCAAGTATTTTGCTCCAACAGCACGGTTGAGCGACAGGGATTCATAGCAAGCTACCACCCACACCTCGCCGTTTGGTGGAAGGAAGAGAGAGACAGCAAACCCGCGCAGCTGTTCGAGCCTAGGTTACCCTTGCCGTACCCCTGATCGGCCGAGCTCTATTCATTGCCGTCATTGCTCTTGCAACATGCTTAAGCCCTTAACCCGTCCAGCGTCAGGTACGTGAAACCTGCGACCAAGATGAAGACGAAGAGAAGCTCCGCATCTTCCGAGCCACGCGGAATCAGGATTCAAGAACAAGGACAGCTTAGGGCGATCGATGATGCGTGCTATCGCAGACTGGTCAAGAGAAGAGGGGTAAAAGAGCAGTTTGAGTGAGTATGCGAATGCGCCCCGGATGCGACCGGCAACAGGTGAGATGAGGTGAACTTTGTCGCGAAAGAATGCCCTCATAAGACGTCAAGAAAAGCATGGCGCAAGTGTTGGACTGAATTGCTTGGTAAGGTTGACATACAACAAGCAGCAGCCTAATCTAGCGTGCACGTCGTAAACACCGAGGCTTAACAAGAAATCAGGATGATGGTGTTTGCACACTCGAAATTTGAATCAGAATCTTTTTTTCTGCACCGCTCATTCGGGCATACAAAGTACAAGGGTCCGCGCTGTACGAGACACCCACATGGTGTGGCTCACTTCACTAAGTAGACAAGGGCAAGGACAAGGGAGGAAGGAAGGGGCCGTCTTTCTTCTGCCCATACAGAAAGTTGATCCACGAGCGAGCGCATTTCTCAGCCCCCATCAAATCGTAGCGGCGAATCCAATCTTAGAGAGATAGGGGCGGTAGCTCAGCAGACAGTGGACTGCTGCCCTACCACTCCCTGACGTGCCTGAAAGCATCATGATCAGCGTGCCCGCTACCTGGCTCCGATGACACTACCGCTACCAAATTTTGAGATTCGAGAATCTTCCTGCTTTGGGACAGGTTACCTGGTATCTTGTCGTATCCTTGAGGCCCTGCTTTGCCATGTTCTGAATAATGATGGATCCGGTGATCAAGATAGGGAAGCTGTCAGTTCAAAGCCGGCGTGAGCTGAGAGGTTAGGAAGGAAGGCTGAGAAAGGATCGATTGTAATAAAAATAAGAGCACTGTCAGTTCCGTAGGCGCCCGTTAAAAGGGAAGGAACACGCGGGTTTCCAGATTGGGTCATGCTCTGACTGCCTGCTTGCCTTTCTCTCTCTTCTGCTTTAGACGTGGAATGTTTGAGTGGAGAGTGGAGAGTGGAGAGTGGAGAGCAGCGGAATCTCTCGAGTCTTGAGTCTTGCGCGCAAGCCAAGGTTGAACAGCGAGCAGGAAAAGAACTCCACTCGAAGATAAGACGCATGAAAGACCCTTGTGTCTTGTTTGAAACACGCCCAAGTCCCTGGTTGATGACGCGCGAGTTCGTATACAGTACAATACAGTTGTGTATTCCTGTAGCGAAGCAAGGAGACGCTTTGTTGTCCCACTTTCGATATTCTACCGAAAACATGAACCCCGTGATCCAGTCGCAACCACTGAAACTGGATCTATTATGTATCGATATCTACCAGTCCTCTCACGTAGAACGTCCATCACGTATTTGCGCCTTCAGCCTGCCTAATTACTGCACCTCGCTATCCTACAGCAGCCTTAAGATCATCGCAACCATCATACGACTTCGTCTTGTCCTGCCCGATCATCATTTGGCAGATCTTGCTGCCTGAATGCTATGCTGTGCAGCAGACCGCAAATAACCTCATTTTATATTAACTATCATCCAGAATAGCCCTGCCTGAGCGCATTGGCTTGGCGGTCGTACATTATTTGTGCCTTGTATGTCCGCCATGTTGCTATTTCAGGTCTTTATTCCAACCTTCAATGGTAAAGGCGCGTAACCAAGTCCAGCTAGCTGCCCGCAACGTGCCTCATGAATACGATGCCGGAAAGGGCTCGTATGCCAGCTGTAAGGTACTTGGTCCGAATACCCTCATAGCCCTTTTCATTGACACGGTGACTTGGAAGCGGTGTGCATAAGAATCCCGTGCTGATGTCCCTTGCCATGGGATCTTAGGCCGTGATGCTCATCACGCAAATGGCAACGCGCCCATGTCTAACGCCAGAGCCCGCGCAGCAGATGATGATCTAAGCCTGTCTTCGTGATCCTCCTCCTAACCTGACCTGACGAGTAGTGTTTGACCCTTGTCGTGCCATGCCCTGTCCTGCCCTATCCAGTTCACGATGGCGCTCAGATATGCGAGATGGCCCTCATCGCTGACTTGCCCTTTCTGTGTCAGACCCCATAGAACACGTATGGAAGCCATCTGCACTCTGCACTCTGCACGCTGCGCTTTGCATGGCAGGAAGACCTACCCTGGATTAGGTATACCCAATGCCTCTGCAGCATCGCTCCATTGCCCCCTGTTGTTCATCTTCCGTACAGGAGTCACAAGACCTCAGGTCGACGGTACGAGAGCGACAACAAGGCTCGGCAGGCAGTGCAGAAGTGCAGATTGGGGGGACACTGTAAAGACAGCGCTCTGAATGGACGCCGACTCAAGCGGTCTGCATTTCTGATCCTGTGCAAGAATGGAATGAGGGGGAAAGTATCATCAAGCCTCGCCGAAGACGAGGCGATCATGGTGATGTGACAGGCCCTCGTTGAATTCTTGCCAATAATGACCACCGCGATGCGATGCCTCGTAAGATTGAGATGCTTCTATGACTTGCTGCAACCTGCTACTTCTCATCATTCACCGGCCGTCTGAATCCGATCGCGGCCTTGCGACTTCACGCAGCATTGCTCACAGTCGTCAACATTACGTGCCAGTGCATACTCATATTCCTTGATCTGTCCATATAGTTATCCTTCTTTCCCTTCACCCTACCCTTCCGGTCTCCACTAGTTGGCACCTCATACAGAATCCTCTCCCTTTGTTTCGAAGAACTCTGCAAATCATAGACAGGTTTCCAGTAACCATTCCTCAATACATACCCAGCTCCTTCCCACCACGCCTGCAGCTACTAGCGACGTACAGCTTGATTCCTTTGGCAACCAGCGTCAACCGCAAGAATCAGAAACATAGCTCTGTTTGTCGTTGACGAGAGTATTGCGAGGTCTGCCTTCGTCTATAGCACACAGCTCATCTCTCCGTTACCTTAAAAGGCGTCTTATACCAGCCTCAAACCAGAGCGTGCATCTTCAAGCCGCAGCAGGTCAGCGACAACAGTAGCAACTGTTTGTATTTTGGGCAAGGCTACTCGAGCTCTGCAGCACCGAGAGAAACAAGAAAACGGCAGCTTACCTCCCTCCCGTACACTCTTAGCCACCTTTATTTGACATTTGGGTGCTTGGGAGGACCTTGATCGTCTCTGCTTGCCCACATCACCGTACCATACGTAACTCCTATTTACGCGCAGCGTCAGGGTTATTCCCTGTCAGTTCGTCCGGACACCACGGTGCGAGCCAAGGTTTGGCAGTGTGGACTGTGTGGTGCGGATTGCGGATTCGAGAAGTGCTAGGGATAATAGGCGTAGGGATCTCGGGTGTAGGCACAGCACACACAGAAAGCGAGCAAGCGCAAAGCAAGACTCGTCAGTCCCAGCAATTGCTCGCGAAACTCCCCCGGCCCAGGAACATTATTTTACTAGGAGCAACGAAAGACTCACACCTTACCTCACCTTGCCTCAAGTCGAACACCTCCACCTCCGCAACACCAACAAAGCCTCTTCTTTTCTCCAATCCTCGCCTTGCTTGATTGCTTGCTTTGCTTCTGCACACACTACACGACTCTCGAAACACGACCTTCCTTTCTGCCAAACAAATACCAATTTCCATCCATCCATCCATCTCATCTCACGGCTGCATCTGCCCTCCTTTTCTCTCACCTCACATGGTACAGAAACGCCAATTCATTCTCTGTCTCGCGCTGCTTTTGCTCGACGCTGCCTCGAATTACACGGCCGAATATTTCATCACATTTTCAGAATCCTGCAGGCGCGGATAATCAACTTCTGTCAGCTACAGCCGCAAATTAGATCTACACCACCACGACCAGCTTCTGTCTGCATACCTGCGACTTGACCTACACGAATTCCTTAAAGGGCGAGCTGCATATCTGCACGTCAGTTCAATCCATGCACCATCGTCTCGAGAACGACAACTCTCGGAATTCCACTTCACTTGACGTCTTGCCAAAGCGAGAAGGCTCTTGCGGATCTGCATATTCAGTCAGACCTTCCTCCACCTCCCAACCAACCTCGACCTCTTCTGCAACCCTGTCTGCGGGCACCCAAGAAGAACATGCGCTCCATCACCGATAACTCGTTCTTCTAAATCCTCTCCTCTGCGAACACTACAACACTGCCTCACCTGGCAATATATCAGCTGAAGCCTGTTGCAATGTCCGTCACCTCCAGTCCCTCCCTCATGGCGACTCCCACCTCTTCTACCTCCTCCTTACACACGAGTACATCGAATATCAACATGAACACTCCACATCCAACCCAATCCCTAGCTTCGAGGCGCGCAAAACCCAGCCACGTCCAGACATCATTCCTCCCTCCAATATCCTCGTCTGTACCTGCATCCGCCATCTCGGCGTCTTCCATTGCTTCAAGCTCCCGTCAGACGTCTCCAGTCATGTCACCAGAAACCACACAGCTCCCTACTAACAATTCTTCGGTGCAAGGCTCACCAGAACCTATGCGTGGGCGGGAAAGTGAATACCTACCACCCCCATTCGAACTCCCAGAGGCTGTCGTTTCGCGGAAATCAAGTCATAGTGCTATGAGTGAGGCTATGGCAGCGAGTAAATCCCCAGGGTTGATTCGAAGGCTTTCTAATAGAGCAACTCAATTCGCCGGCCGAAGAAGGCAATCTTCAACCACAACCATGAATCGAGATCAGAGCACGGGGCCGGTGATTATGCGCCGGAGAAGTGATAGTACCAACACGGCTCCAGATGGTGTTAGAGGAGCGTTATTTGGAGATTCAGACGACGAGATGACGGAGGATTATCGAGATGAGTTGAACTCGTTACTGGGAACTGATGCAACCCGTGATTTTACCAATGGTAGCACGACCGCCTCGCTAGCAGGCTCTAATGGTCCTATTACCTCCAGTCCGAATCCTGGGCCTGTCATACCCTCAGTTTTGTTGCAAGGGACACCACTGACCAAGATTACAAAAAAGAAGAAGAAGCTCCTAACATTCGTCCTCGAAAATGAAGCTGCCAAGGTATCATGGGATAAGAATCGACCTTCAAAGTCTTTCTATATCGACGACATCAAGGAGGTCAGAGTTGGAGCTGGCACTGAAAATTATAAGCAAGAATTCAACGTGCCAGCTTCCGAGGAATCCAGATTCTTTTCCATCCTGTATGCAGTGCCCGACAAGTCCAAGGGCAAATCTACCAAGATCATGCATCTCATCGCAAGCGATGACCAAACCTTCGATCTATGGACGACAACCCTGGATGCCATTTCCAAACATCGTCATGATCTGATGGCCTCTCTTTCCTCATTCCATGACAAGGCTGTTCGCGCCTACTGGCGAGCTGAAATGACAAAGCAGTTTGGGGACAAGCCCCATACTGAAGATGACGAAGATATAGATTTTATCGGCGTGGAGAGATTATGCCGTAGTCTACACATTCATGGGTCATCTAACTATCTTCGTTCAAAATTCGACACTGCGGATGTCACTAGGTCTGGCCGCCTGAACTTTACCGAGTTCCAAGACTTTGTCAAGTTGATGAAGAGAAGACAGGATGTAAGAGCGCTGTACAGGGAATTGGCATCGAATGCTGAAAAGGGTGTATCTATAGAAGAGTTCCTCAGATTCTTGAAGGATGTGCAGGGTGAAGATGTTGAGTCCGATCGAGCACACTGGGAGAACGTCTTTGCAAAGTTTGTACGACGCTCAAAGTCAAAGGAGCAAGCCCAGCAGGATGTTCTCGACCGAGAGATCCCTCGAATGAACGAGGCAGCTCTATCTAGCTATCTTATCTCCACCTTCAACGTACCGCTCACAAACCCTCCCACAGAATACACTCTTGATCGCCCGTTGCACGAGTACTTCATTTCAAGCTCCCACAATACTTATCTCCTCGGCCGTCAGGTTGCCGGTGAGTCCAGTGTCGAGGCTTATATCTCGGCTTTGAACAAGGGATGCCGCTGTGTTGAAGTAGATTGTTGGAATGGTACCGATGGATTGCCAGTCGTGATGCATGGCCGAACACTCACTAGCCAAGTGTCCTTCCGCGATGTCATGTCCACTATCAGCAAATACGCTTTTGTCAAGTCACAATTTCCTCTTTGGATCTCCCTTGAGGTGCACTGCAACGCTGCTCAGCAAGCAATTATGGCTAGCATCATCAAAGAGACTTGTGGATCAAAATTAGTCACTGAAGCCTTGGATGAGGGGTCTGATCAACTTCCATCTCCCTCTCAACTCATGAATCGTATTCTTATCAAGGTTAAAAAGCCTCGTTCTTCTCAGGATGCCATAACTTCCGAACCAACCACCGGACGAACTCGTGGAACTAGCGTCAGCTCCCCATATGTTCGCCCTCTTCAGCTCGATAATTCTACTGTCTCCGCCGGTCTCCTGCCACCGAGCCCATACGGCCCCCGGTCCAAGATGATTGCCCGTCATGATACCAAGGCCTCGGGCAATGACACCAACGATAGCCTGAGCAGCAGCACAAGTGATAGTGAAAGCTTAGCTGATGATATTGCCAGAGCTCGCGACAGTAACAAGCGAAACAAGACCAGCAATATCGTTCAGGTCCTTGGTGAGCTTGGTGTATACAGTGCTGGGATCAAGTTCCATGGCTTCGACACTCCTGATAGCAAAGCTTACAACCACATATACTCCTTCATGGAGCAGACCTTCCAGAAGAATACCAAGACCTCTGAAGAGAAGAACACCCTCATTCGACACAACATGCGATATCTCATGAGAGTCTACCCTAATGGCTGGAGAGTCGCGTCCACAAACTTTGACCCTCTGATGTACTGGCGAAGAGGTGTTCAGATGGTCGCGCTGAACTGGCAGACTTACGATTTGGGCATGCAAATGAACGATGCGATGTTCGCGTCTGGTACTGATCAATCAGGCTATGTCCTGAAGCCCCGGGAACTCCGCGAGATCAGAATGGTTCCAAACGTCCCCGGAACTCCAATCAAGCTTGAGCGCAAGGAAGTGAACTTCTCTATTGATGTGATCTCCGCCCAACAGCTGATGCGACCAAAGGGCTTGGCACCAAACAGAAGTGTCGACCCCTATGTCGAAGTCGAAGTCTATCATGCAGATGACAAGACCAAGGAAGTCAAGGGCGTTGTAGGTGTGGGCGGAACCGATGCGTCAGCAAAGGACGGATCCTCTGGCCTTGGAGCTCCGCACCGTCGCCGAACTCAAATCGTGCAAGAGAATGGATTTAATCCGATCTTTGATAAGAAATTCAACTTCAACCTCACAACTAAATTCCCAGACCTCGTTTTTGTCCGCTGGACTGTCAGATGCTCCTCGGACGGACAAAACTACAGCGATCGTGGACTACCGCTTGCTACTTATACGGCAAAGCTTAGCAGTCTCAAACAAGGATACAGAACTCTACCTCTTTTCGATAGCAATGGGGACCAGTTCCTCTTTTCGACACTCTTCTGCCGCATTAAGGTTGATCCAGCGACAAGCATTTATGTCAATGGCCCAGAGTCATCCGACTCTGTGGGCAAGCTCAAGAGCATTGGACGGACTGTTTTTAACCGAACTCCAATGTCGCCGAAGTTGTCTGTTGACAGTGGCATTCAATGATCTACGAACCTTCACTTCAACTGTACAAATTCCACCGTGTATTTCATACTTGTACTAAAACGCCCATGAATTCCGTTTTGGATCCGTTCGATTTTTCATAAGCACAATACCCCTATCGTTCATTCGTCCCTTTTTGCGTTTTGAAACCAACAGAGCGGGCGCACTTGGGGCAATCATTTTTGTTCATACCGATCAATTTGGTATTTTTTTTTTCCGGCGCACAATCAACAGAGAGGACATCATCGGGCACAGGGATCATCATATAAAAGGACGGAAACAAAAGTGGCTCGCGCCACGTCTTGCATTTTCAGCATCATCAGTTTTGGAGGACACGGACACCACGTACCAAACAATCACCACTACATTCGTTATAATTTTCCTTTGTTTCGACAAGAAGCAGAGACCTCCACGTCTCAATCTCCTTTGGCAACTTCTACACAATCGTTTGATAGGGAATACCTTTGTAATTCGAGGCACGTTGGTCCTTAGAGATTCACGAAATTTCTGGTTCTGGGTGCTTGGAAACTGGTTTCCACACTTTATTAATTATCTTCTACAAGAGCTTCGGAGTGGTTAATTTCATATCAAGGAATCTCTTTTTGGCAACAAAGCATATATCTTAGGACTCGTCCAGCGTGGTAGCGTATTTTCTCATACGTCGATCATAATCTTTGGGATGGGATTCAGGGCTCTTATTATTTCACTGGACCCTCCGGGGACCTGGTTTCTTGTCACTATTTCTTGCGTGGGAAAGGAGGAATATTTGTTTTGTTAGCTTGGGTGCCAGTCCCTGACAGCGCAAACGTCCCTTTTCGCTTACTTTCCCACCCCGTTTCTTTTCTTAATGATTGATGGATGGATCTGGTTTAGCTGGGCTATGTCTGGTTTCTTTCGTCCTTGTTATCTTTGGGATGGAATTATTTCATGTGCTTTGAGAGGTTGTTTTCAGGCCTCGGCAGGCGGGGCATGTAATACAACCCATCCTCTTTTTACGATACCGATCACCCCTTGGCTTGATCGAATTGGGGATGGGGTTTCTTTTTGGCCCTTACTATATTTTTAGGGGATAACTGGATGGATGATGGGTTGGAGAGGATGAGGAAGGTGACGTAAAAATCATTATGAACGTGTAGTTGAGATCCAATATCATCCTTTCAGGTCCCTATTTGATTGATAAATTCTTTGCATTGTGATTTTAGTGCTTCATTGGCTGTTGTTCTTGGGGTACGTGTCTCTTGGTCTATGTCTTGAGAGCCAAAAATTCCCGTCAATGGTTCTCGTCTCTGTCTGAGTATGTTACCGCTTTAGACACTTTTAACTCAGCAATACAGAGAGGGGAGGTGGGAGTATGAGGAGAGAAGCCCACCTCTATTCAGGAACGAGATCAGTTGAAAAGTCTCACAATCAAGGATGCAATGTTCATATAGAAACCTTCTTAATTCTACATCTATCTGCCTCTAATCTATCTCTCCAAAACAAAGTTCTATCATCCCTAATCTCTCTCATCATGAACCCTTCCACTTTCCAAACTGCTGCCAGTCTCTGAACAAGCTCCCAAATACGGCTCGTCCACTCGAATCCAGCCCTTCACTCAGCATCCTCCTCATCTCAGGCGTCGTCGTATCAAACAATGCATACAGGCCTGGGACCATCCTTTCGCGCACCTGCGGGGCCATACGCATTTCTAGCTGCAGCTTGATATACGTCGTGAGCACGAATTGCATATGCTGCCCCGCCATCTTGCGTGCTTTCTCCGTCGCGGAGTGGAGCGCGTTGTGTGAAGATGCGCGTGTTACGGATGAGACGGATGGGTCGCAGATTTGTGTGAGGAGGCGGGTGTAGGCTGCGGAGTGCGTAGCAGTGAGGGGGTGTGATGGTGAGAGCCAGGACGGAGTGGCATAGTGCTTCAAGATTGTGTTATTGGTGTGTGGAAGCGGGGTGAAAAGGCAACGGAGCAGCGCGAGCATCACTTGAACGACGAGGTGGAAGTGCCCTTGTAGTTTTAGACGGTGCGAGGTTAGAACCGCACGCAAGAGGCGACAGAGATGTAGGTATATCGTGCTTGCCCGCCGTGGGTTCAGTGTGGGACTGTGTCGTGAGCAGAGGATGGAGATGCTGCCTAGTGTACTGTCGATATTCCATTGAGAGAGAGCATGGCCCTGTGTCTGGTTAGATTTGCTTTCCAACCGTTGTTTAAAGCTAAACTATCTTACCTTCATCCGAAGCATCAGCTCCATCGTCTCTGCCAATAAACAGAATTGTCTGGTTGAGGTATTCTTCATCAACTCCCCACATAGTGCAGCATATACAACTGAGAGATTAAAGGAAGTAGCGTCTGCATCCTCGCGCAATATGTTCGTATCTTCACACGAGGCAATGACACCTTTGATGGCGAAAATCACATCTAGTCGTTTCAAGCCCTTCCAATCGTCTCCAAGCAATTCTTGTACCATTGCAAGTTTCTGTGCCTCGGTTGCGCTCGTGGTCAAGATGCTTGCCATTTCGGAAATCGACCTGCGACCCGCAACTGTTGTGACATCACCTCCTAGTTGGGATTCAAGATCTTCATATTTATACTTGGGAGGAGTATGGCTTGCCAGGAGCCCTAGCAGTCGGCTGCTAACCTCACAATGGCTCTTCTCATGCCTTGTAGAATAAGCCTTAATATCGTCCGCGAGCTTGGCCAGTTTGCTTGCATCTGGACCGATAGCGTCCAACGCATCAACCACGCTCAGAACTTCCAAAGCGTCTGATTCCTCGTCTTGACTACCCTCCTTCCGAACTCCCTTCTTGAGTTGGTGTTGAAGTGCCTGCTGGAGTTTGCTTGACAAGACTTCGAAATCCGCGAGATTGATAATACCCAAATCATTTAACGCTTGTGTTTTTGGCTTGAGAGCCTGCATCAAGATTTCGATCAATTTCGTTGATGTGTATTTCTTTTGCTTGCTACTCTTGGAATCTCCAGTGGCTTGGAGGTATTGCACCGCATCAGAGATATATGCCCGACTTGGTGGTTGCTCGATGTTGGAAATGACATGGCTGTTTTCATTACTTTAAAATTCTTCAATACAGGTCGAACTGTACTTACGCAAGGACCAATTGGCTGAGTACTTCCAGAAGCTCCAGGTTTACACGTTGGTTAGTTGCACTCGCCGCAAGGCTCGTGGCCAAATTCGTCAAATGTACAAATTTCATACCCTGTAGAAGGTCAGCTTCTGCATTTTAGCAGTAAGGTTTATACAAACATCATAAGCTGGGTAGCGTCGAAGAGTTTTGACAAGGAGTGACAATAATTGTGGATAGAGAGGCTCAAAATCTGCCTCAATGGATTCCATATCGGGTTCCAGCCAGCTAGACATGATATACTGTCTTTGTTTTCGGGAGAAGACCTCAATTGGAAGTTGCAGAAGTGATGGGATTACGACAGCAAAGCACTTGTTTTTCAAAAGGTTCTCGCCATCCTGTAATTCTTCAACAATTTGACCTGTATTTACATTAGTTCACGAATGTCATTGTAAGATAGCCAAAGATAGAACTTACTGATGACTGCTTGATTGTTTTGAATATGATCACTACTCAGTAGTGAATGCCATGTCGAATAACCATCTGTTGTCGTTATTGTCTGTGGTGGTATCTTTGAAAGTATACGTATAACGGTGCTGATCAAACTGCTGAACTCAGCCGTCAATTCGGAATACAATCTATGGTTCACAGTCAGTACGAATCTTAACGCATACAGTAAATTTGTTCTCACTCAAAGACACTCGGAGTGTAGGCGACTAGATTATGAATATATGACCACACTGAATACTCAGATTTCGTTGACCTCGAGGGATTCTTGGAAACCTCAGTCATGTCATCAGTCAAGCCTTTCAAAAGTTCCAACATTATTGGCTTGATAAGCATCTGAAGTTGGGGGAAACCTTCAGCAACAGCCCAGATGATAGATGCAGACCTGAATTTAGCAAAGTTCTCTAACTTCTGAAACTCAATGGTGGATTGCTCTGAGCGTTTTTGGGAACGGGACTTAGTCAAGTAGGTTAGGGGAGACACATTAGTTGTCCAGAGTGCTTCCAATTCTCCGATACTTGTCATATTTGCCCACTCTAGCGATCTGGGAATAATGTCCCAACAACGCCATCGATATTTGGAAGCCATCTTCCGGAATGGTTCAGATCCTTCGGCGAATTTGTCGAATATAATATGGTAGATACGCAACCCAATAGCATCGGCTACCTCCTCGCGGGTTACTGAACCAGCAATAGCCTGGAGGATGACACAAGCAACAGGCAGGTTGTCGTTAGACTGCTCCTCAAGCCAGTCAAGAATTTGCATTATCTGCTGGATCGTCAAAGAAGACTCAAAGAGCTTCTTCAGTTCACGACTCAAAGCGTCGTCCTCCCAAGCACTCAAACGAAGTTGCTCTCCACCCTGTCTCTTGTCACATTCCACGAGTTGATGGAACCAGTGTCTCAAGAAACCCGTCAGATCTCTTGCTTTCGAAAACTCACACATCAGCGGAACCAGAACCTTGTTTACAATCTGTGCTTGCAGTTCTAGCCATGAATCCTTGAAAGATGCACTTGTGATCTCCGTTAAGACCTTCTCAAGAACGTTGCTCTCCTCGTCGGGAATCAGGAAAATGTTTGCATCGAGCTGTATGAGGGCAGCCAAAAGTTCCCAATCGGCTTTTTCTGTGGGCGCTGAATATTTCAAGGTTGCCGTGATGGATTTTAGGACAGGCAGCTCCAATTCCACCTTATGGTTAATGGCAATCTGTATCATTGTCGATAGTGCTGCAGTCGAGATTTCTGTCTTATCCGATGGCAAAGGCTCGATAAGAGTGGTGAAGACTTTCTTGAGCCAGGCCTCATCTTGTGAACGGCGTCGTCGGGTATTGTGTGGTTGTAATGATCGAATAGCAATATCGAATAGGAGTGGCGCAAATTCTGGCTTAAACAACACCGATGCTCTCGTCAAATCACGGAGAACGTCAGGCTCATGACTATGCTCCTCATTTTGTTTGGGAGCTACAACGGTCGGGCCACTGATTGTTGGCTTTGCAGGTAAAATTATATTTCGTGCAACCAGTTTCTCAAGTTCTGGAACCAAAGTAATTGACACCGAATCTGGCTTTTTCAGTACAAGCAACAATGATAAAAGTGGTCGAGTGGAGTAGAGTGCAAATTGTATCGTTTCGTCTCCAGGTGCATGTAGCTCCCAAATTTTGATTCCGCAAGAGAGCCAATCTTGCGATAATTTTGTATCTGCTTGTCCATTTATCAAAATCGCTGAGTTTAGGGCAAGCCAAGATCCCAATATTTTGGCTGATTCCTCTGCCGAGGTCCTGATAACTGATCTGATGTATTCTGCAGAAAGGGTATTGATCTGGATGCCATCTGCATCTACGAGCGAGTCTTGTGTGAAATACAAGAGGGAATCCATAGCGGCGTACACAGCGCTCAGGAGTTCTACCTGCGTATTCTTGGTTGGCTCATTCCCTCGTACGATCACCTCTCCTGAGCGCTTCCGTTTCTTCGAAGTCTTAGGACTCTCTTGGATTGTCGAGCTCGAGTCTGAAGCAATTTCAATTGGTGTATGTGTCGTATCGGTCATGTTCAAGATCTCCTCCAAAGTTCGCTGCAATATGGTCATGAACTTTCTCTCGTTGAGCATGCGCGCGACACTTGGCAAAGGAATCTGCTGAATAACGTATCGAAAGATTTTCCAAGCTGAGGCATTCTTCCTGTTATGGCATCAGTCACCAGGCAAGAACAGAGGCGCTAGGAATATAACTTACCTGGCAATGGCATCTTTCGGCAACTGTAACTTCTTCAACAGCCATCTCAGCAGCCATTCTTCTCGACCATGTAAAGCAGATGCAACTGTTGTTTGTCCATCGGAAGACCCAAGACTTCTGCTGCTTAGCTCATCGAGAGTAACACCTATGAATCTCGCAGCCTCTACTAGTTGGTCCTCGAAAGGTGCAGCATCTTTTTCGAGTTGAACGAGCTTTTCCTGCGCAGCACGAGATTTGGACGCCTGAGATAAATACATCAGCATTATGCACTACCGCAAGAGCACTAAAAGACAACGTACCATGGCAAGTAAAACAGTTCACAAATTCTTGTTAAGAAAATCCAAGAACCTCACCTTGAATGCAGCACAAAAAAACGTCGTCAATTCTTCCGCCTCGCCGGCAGAAAAATAGCAGCTAACTGTGATTGGCCAAAGCTCGTCACCGCTCTGGGTATGAATTCCAGCCGGATAGCAAAGCCCAGGTCAAGGCTCAAAACAGCCAGCCAGCCAGCAAACACCGCCCTGTCCGATTGTTGATCTACTACATCTTCAGGTGCGTTACCAAGGTTGTGTATGGATCAATTGAGTCCTAATGAGTCTATCTAGTCTTTCGAAATCATGCCTGAAACCACCATCTCACCACCCGCGGTCGCGCGACAAAGCAAGCCAGTCAGTGAAGCTCTGCTGAACGAGAAGGTATTAACCTCTCCTGCCCTCCCCCTTACTCTGTTGAAGATACAAGAGATACTAACTGCATATGCCTCAATTTCAGTGGGACCACTGCCTCTCTTCACTGCTCATCCGATCATCACTCGGTCTCGGCTTCGGCGTTGTGTTCTCAGTGCTCCTGTTCAAGCGAAGAGCTTGGCCTGCCTTTATCGGTGCTGGATTCGGTGCTGGAAGAGCTTATGAGGAATGTAACTCTTCGTTTATGCGCACAGGAAAGGAGGGTATCAGGGTACAGAGACCATGAGGTGCTTGATGGCTTGGAATTATGGGGTTGAGGGGGGTTTGATGGACCGTGGATGTTTCTTGAGGCATGGTTAAAATGCATGATAGAGCAGGTCTGTGTATAAAAGAGTAATCATGGGATGGCATATGTTCAATCCGGATTCTGATGTATTTGCGTGATGTGAGTGTGCTGGGGCAGAGTGGGAAAGATTGAGACGGTTATGCTCTGATAGTATTGGCATTGTTACGGACAGGCATTCTCCCCTCCAAGATCCTCGAGGTCCTCGAGGTTTCCAAATAATATTCATTCCAGGATTTCCTCATGAATAGGTGTAGATCAAGAGTATTGGAGTGGCTAGAAGCCAAAACATGGAAACAGACTGTCGAAAGGATAGTAAGAAGCGTTAAGAGTCATTTGATCCCAGTGTCATCTCGATATCATAACCTTACCTTCCCAAAAGGCTAGGGGAAGAAATGGGAAAATAAGGAAGGTAGGTAGAAAAATATAATACTCCATGGACAGCTCAGAAAACCTGCCTTACTAACAAACCCTGCAAACCAAAACGAGCCTTTGATCAGCCAACATCAAAAAAAGTAAGCAGCATAATACCTGAGCAGCTACTTTAACTTACGAGAGTTTGATAGTAGATGCTAGAGAAATTAAGCCCGATCCGTACATTAGCAAACCTAAATACCCGGTGACTGTGAAGTCCAGCCTTCGGAAAGTCCAGCATAACTCTGCTAGCACTGACCCATTTAATGCTCTTTCTAGCACAGTCCCGGACAACGGTAACCTCAATCTATCTTCCACAGGCTAAGTTTAGTGATTTCTCTAAATGCCGTCCTTCCCTCGGCGGTTCCAGGGGCTGTCGAATAAACCAGCCGAGGAGGACCCAAGGTTCAAGAATCAAGAGCTTACCTTACCTGAGTTAGAGAGAGCCAACCACCCCGTCCATCTAACTATCTACCCATCTATCTGTATAAGATCCCTAGCCCTTACCACAACCGCCGTCGTTGAGAATTTCTTTTGTTGCAAGTCGCAGTTTCTAGCGTTGCAGGACCACTACTATCGGTCTTACGTACTGGCGACGGGATTTACATGAGGGAAGTATGGTAGGATTTTTCTTATTTTAATGGCTGGGTACAGTAAAAGATCATGAGTGAGCATAGATTGTTTGATAGTACAGCTATATAAGAGTAGTAATCGATATAATCAAGTTCTTTCCTCCCCTACTTCTTTTGATCTCTAATCTTATATGGGACGGTGATGTTTGGAGTCATGAAGAATACGATTGTCGTCGGGCGGTGATATGTATGTTAGCGAGTCCAGAAACACATTTCAAGAAAATGCTGAGAAATCCTCATGGGTATTTTACGGAGAGAGGTCAAGGGATTGTTTAGTGATAGGTCAGGTAGTGTGCATTGCCGGTTGCAGCGAGACGCGTATACACACAGCCGATTGATAAGTCTGGATTGAACGACGGACTCTGGTTCTGACATTGGCAGCTATGATACGACACAGCCAAAACTTTAAGTTGTTGTACTCTCGGCCAGACCTTGATCACAAGACCAATGCATCAACCAATCTTATGTCCGCCGGCTGCAAAGAAAGCGATGCACGACAATAGTCGAAAGTACTGTGAGCGCTGGTAGGAGTCATTCGATACTGCTCCTCCTCAGTACCTCCGCATGTTTACAATCGCGCTCACACGCATATTCCTTGACCCTAACATTCCTCGTCCACATCTCCATTCCCCTCAAACCTATACCTATTCGGAAGCGTGCTGCCAGGCGTGGTGCCCACAAGGGCCAGCCTTTCGCCAACACCACGTCTAAACTCCTTATGCTCACCATGATAGCCTCCCACTAACATGTCCTGCTTATACCTTCTTTCCTCAATCTCAGTGTATCCTCTCTCAAATATACAACCGCCACCTCGTAACAACCATAATATAGTTTCCAGCAGCACCACAAACACCCAGATTAGGATCAAGATCGAGGTTATTATCGCGACAACCAGAAGGCCGATTTCGAAGGGTGTGTATTGGAATCCTAATCCGTCTGTGATGCGTAGTGTCGAGATGGATGTGTTTGGCGACACGAGATGTGACCGTGGGGAGATGGGTGAGAGCTCGCTGGGCTTCGTGTAGAGGTCAGCCGGAAGGGCAAACTTTCCTTTGGCCATGACTTATGATGTTTGCTTTATGGCAAGCTTCTGCTGTTTTAAACCTGAACGCCTGTTCGCAAGCTTGGAGACCTTGACCGACAGAGATGGATGATCTGTGTCTTTATAATTTAATGCTGGATGGTTCTTAGGGATGGTACTCTATTTCTAGGGATAAATGCATCGGATGAACTGAGGCTCCAGCCCTGTAGCTGCTGTATAATTGTGGCTGCGGGTGGTTCCTTCCATGCAACACTTAGAAACCTCGTGATCATCAGCTGAGGCATGTGGCTCCTGAGCTGAGGTCTCAGCTATGCACTGGAAGTTTTTGTCTTTCCTACTCCCACCTAAACCTTCTCGACCTAGGAAACATCTCGAGGCATTGCCAGGAGACCGAATTGCAGTAGCAGCATCGCAAAGTCGCAGGATGCTCGACACAGTCCAAATTTCCATGGCCTGCAAGGACCCAGATATCGAGTTGTGTCAATACGCACAAGTATCGACCTGAGCTACTTTTTGGGGGCCAGTTTATTTTCTGGTTAAATAAAAAGCTGAACCTATGTATATAGAACGGACTCGTGAAGAATCACGCGCCAGAGAATCTTACTCAGCTTGTCACTTGACAGCATGTGGCGTCCACATCATCTGAGGCTGGAGAACGGTTGTACATGTTCTCCAAATGTTGAGAAAATCATCAAGTGCTCAAAGTTACGACTCTCACATCTCGAACTGGGAAGCCGCTAGACTTGTTGCCAAGCACTTTGCCTTGGTTGGTATAATCTTCCACCTCATGGAATTGCGGATGAGTAGAGTCGAACTCAAGCGTTTGATCGATGGGTCAAGATGGAAACACAGAGCAGATCTTTTCATCAATCCTATTGCTATTTTGGTACCAAAAACCTGATCCGTAGATCATCAATACATTCAGATCAGCAGAGACGATCAAAGAGATTAGGGTTTGTACAAACGCAAACATCATCCCTTGTCCGCTACTCAGCAGCAAGGCACCTAGACTCTGTACCAGATCGGCATGGTCGCCACTCCTTGATACACGGCAGTTATCTTGGACGAGAAAACCTGACCAACAAGCCCTACAACTGTTGATGAGGACAAGAGAATAAGAGATGGTCGCGTTTCAGTGGTGTTCTAGAAGCGCAATAGAAAGTTGTCAAAGGTGGTCTCTCCTCAGAGCTGAGCTAGGGTGTTTGTGGTGTTCTCGTCCGCAACCCCTATTCGCAGCATTCCCTTTCACTTTTCTCGATCCACTGGCAGAATCCACTTGTCGCGTGGCAATTTGAGGTGGGAGGGTCATATGTCCCCTGGAAGTAATTTGCCTACCGGCCGCAAGAAGCGTGACTCTGCTATTCTGGCGAGCTTTTTGAGGCCCGTGAGTCTTTCGATGGACGTGCAATGGGTGGTTGATGGCGACAGAAGACAAGATTATCTGCACAGACTATTGAAACGAGAATGACAAGCGAAATGATGGTAGGGAGCAGATCTGTTCGAGCTTGTTGGGGAGGAAGGGATGTTCGCGACTGAATTAAGAACGGATGTGAAGAAAAAAGGCTCCGAACGAGGGCGGAGAATGAGTGGTAGAGTGGTAGCAAAGGAGCTCAAACGGACGATCGTGCTTCATGAACTTCTCGAAGCACAGGAGAGGATGTTCCCGTGGTGGGATGCTCCTGATGCGCACGACTTGAGACGAGTCGGAGATAGAGGCAACTCTCGGCGATGTACTTCTGCCATTGGTCCCTGTGAGCGACGGGGGGTTCTTGTTTCACGGTGGCCGCATTTTATGCAAGGGGGGGCTGAGCAGTTGCTGCTGTTGGTGCAGCACAAAATCGCGAGGTATGGTAGTGGTATGAACAACCAATATCGGGTGGCTGAGAAAGTGAGGCTACTCTGAGAAACTGACGAAAGAAAGTCTGAAGAAAAAGAAAGGCAACAAACTGTTGTTTTGCTGTCGTCTTCCAACCTCCCCGACTTCCGAGTCTTGCCAGCCACATCCAGAGGGGTGGTATCTTGCAGGCACCTGTACGCACCTCATCGTCGCTTCGGACCAGCCTGGTTGGTTCCTTCCAGGTACGACCCAGGCGCAACGGGTGCGGTAGTGGAGTGGGCTGCATGAGAAAAGTGAGAAGTGAGTACTCACCCAAGCGCATTTTACGTCCCGTTGGTTTTTACTCTGACTAAGCGCCGTCTTTTTGTCAGGAATTTTGAGATTGATTGGGCGGCCGTGACCAACTTGTTGAAAGGAGCCGGAGGGGACAGTAGTGCGTTCTTGATCTGAATTTTGGAGCCGAATCACGATGGTCGCAGATAGGGTGCTAGATAGTAGTTGGTGGCCAGCGCATTAGATTCGGGTGCTGGCTGGCCGGCTGGTTGTTGTAGAGTACACTACATACTACGCTTATTACTGCTACGACGACGACTACTCTTACCACCGTAAGCCGGCCAGGTCAGGGAGTCTCGAGTCTCGAGTCTCGTTTCCCGCCCTGAAGGATGATTAAGCATCGGGACAACAGCGAGTGATAGGGAAGCTTGTTGGATGCAACATTGGCCATTCAGGTGGTCAGAAACCATAACATGCGTTCTTTCGCAACTGTGTTCCAAAGGGAAAGGGATCTTCATGAGCCCCGAAGGCAATGCCAAATCCCAATTCCAATCCGAATTCCAATCCCAATCCAATCCAAAAAAGAATGAACATTCACCCAAAGGATAGAGTGAAACCCGTCAATATTCAATAAAGACCTTCTCGTCTAATGTTTTGTTTCCTATGCCGTACGCAGTATTCTAACCAGAATTCATTAATTCTGGGGTCTGTCGCGGTGCAAGTGCAGGCATCTGGACCCTACTAGCAAGGATGCGGCAGTAAAGCTCCGTCTTCTAATTCCCCACCCCTGCTTCTTGGCTGCTGGACCGAATGCAGAACAGACAAGCAACCAGCTCTCACGCTCATTCACTCACACACTCTCACACTCTCTCGCCGCCGCCGCTCTCCACTCCACTCAATTCGACTCAGGTTCAAGAGAGCTACCCGAACTACACACGCCTCTAGTCCCTGCTCGTCCTCGTCGCTCTATTCTACCCTTCCTTACCTTATTACTTTCCGCCCGTGGGCTCAATCTCCAATCTTCCCTTTCTCCATCAACAACCACTCAACCCACTACCACCACCACACTTCTACAGTAAATTCCCTTCCGACGCAACAGCCGTCTAATCTACCATTTCTCATCTGTGGCGAGACATCATTTTGTCGAGATTACTCCTACGCTCGACCACCCGACCTGATATCCTTCCTTCTGTTGATACCATATTCCGATCGTGCTTCGCAAACTCCAATTTCTTTCCTGCCTACACCATCACCGCCACTTAACAGCCTTCATCTGCTGTTCGTCCCTCCATCACGAAACGACGCCTCTCCGCTGCCCGTAGCAGTGTGCGGACAGTCCTTTCGGATACACGCGACGCTTTAAGAGGATTGGGAAGTTGACCAACAGTCTTGTTGATTTGGTGAGTGGCCTGGCCGAACAACTGCACCAACCACCATCATAGCGAAACCTGAAACATGGATAAGCTCTATGGTGGCAATCACCTAAAGTTTATTATCGTTGGTCATTGAGCATCATAGTGGATATCCTGACGGCTGCAATTGATGCCGTTTGTGTTCTCCTCGTTGATGTTCGATGCTTCCAAATCCAACCCACATCCGATGCCTCCCAAATTGCCTACTGTCAATTCGACGCTAACCGTAGATCACCTCAGACTTGCCAACTTCAATCTCGCATCGCAAACATCAGCAACCACCTCTTCCTTTTCAACCACTTTTACACAAGTCGATCAAATCCGACATCATGGGTTGTGGAATGAGCTCAGAAGAGAAGGAGGGCAAGGCCCGTAACGAGGAGATTGAGAATCAATTGAAGAGAGATAAGATGCTTCAACGAAACGAGATCAAGATGCTTCTTCTTGGTCAGTAACTTCTTCACAGCCGCGCGCTCGTTTTTGAAGCATGTTTAACGCTTGTGCAGGTGCTGGAGAGTCCGGAAAGTCAACGATTTTGAAGCAGATGAAATTGATTCACGAAGGTGGTTACTCCCGCGATGAGCGTGAATCGTTCAAGGAGATTATTTTCTCCAACACCGTCCAATCTATGCGAGTCATCCTCGAGGCTATGGAGTCGCTCGAGCTTCCACTTGATGTAAGTGCGCATTTGTTTTTTTGTGATGGGACTGGGACCAGTATCACGACTGCTTGAGATTTTTCCTTCTGCAGTCGTCAAAACTTGGCCAGATTCCATCAACATCCACATCCTTTGTACTGACAAATTTATCAGGACCAACGCGCTGAGTACCATGTCCAAACTATTTTCATGCAACCGCAACAAATCGAAGGCGATAACTTGCCACCTGAGGTTGGAAGTGCTATCGCTGCTCTTTGGAGAGATGCTGGTGTTACTGCTTGTTTCCAACGATCAAGAGAGTACCAATTAAACGATTCAGCACGATAGTACGTTTGTCACTGACCAACTCTGTTCTCTGCTGACTTTCCTAGCTACTTTGATAACATCGAGCGCATCGCTCAACCTGACTACATGCCAAACGACCAAGATGTCCTCCGCTCCCGTGTCAAGACCACTGGTATCACCGAGACAACCTTCATTATCGGCGATCTCACATATAGAATGTTCGATGTTGGAGGACAAAGATCTGAGCGTAAGAAGTGGATTCACTGCTTCGAGAACGTTACCACCATTCTCTTCCTTGTCGCCATTTCCGAGTACGATCAACTTCTGTTCGAAGACGAGACGGTCAACCGTATGCAAGAAGCGCTTACTTTGTTCGATTCCATCTGCAACTCCCGATGGTTTATCAAGACCTCCATCATTTTGTTCTTGAACAAGATTGATCGTTTCAAGGAGAAGCTTCCAGTTTCCCCAATGAAGAACTACTTCCCTGATTACGAAGGTGGTGAGGACTATGGATTGGCATGCGACTACATCCTCAACCGATTCGTCAGCTTGAATCAACACGAGACCAAGCAAATTTATACTCACTTTACTTGTGCAACTGACACCACTCAAATCCGCTTCGTCATGGCTGCTGTCAATGGTAAGTTCATCAATACAGTAGTTCTTGGCCTTTACTAACACTTTCCAGATATCATAATCCAAGAGAACTTACGTCTTTGCGGTCTCATCTAATCAACCAGCATCTGCATGTTGACTGCAGACGGACCACGAGGAGCATTTCTTACGGAATCTAATCAATTGGCGTTTTTTCAAAGATCGGTGGTTCTTTTTATTATACCAGCACCTGCGCATCGCACCTCTCGAGACCTACAACCCTATTTCGGTAACCAGGAATGTTGGGAACTATAACCTGGGTGTTTGAGGAGGTTGTACATTGCATTCTCAAGCAGGCTCTGCACTTCTTGTACTTGTTCTCCCTCGTTCCGATACTTATTTCTTTTCTCTTCTTTTTGCTTAGTACTATCCGTCGGAGTTTCGAGATTTTCCTTAACGCATGACATGTTCCTTATTGTGAGTTGTAATATGAACGAGCTGCGCAAGACCAAAAACTTGCAGGCGCTTTCCTTTCTCTGGGAAGAATATCCAGAGGGAGGCATTGAGGACAAGGGGAGGGGGTTGTATGAGTGAGGAGAGTGTTCCTGGAGGATAACAAAAGATATATTTCATGATTCTCAACTGTTAGCTACCTTTTTCGCATTCATTCCTCTCAGATAGAAAATTCTGGCGACTCTAGGTAGCTGAACGAAGGTTGTACCATAGACATGATGCTGAAGAATGTGTGACAACTCGTTGAGATACCAGATAAAACAGCACTTCCAGAATGTGGCTACAGAACTACCTTGAACATCATAGCCTGGCCTTGTGCCTTAGAATCTTGTAGGATGAATTGCGCCTCACTCAATAAGTGTCCCGCACCTGATCTTTGCTGATCATTCAAACAACCCCTCGCATACCTAATTCATGTCTTGCTTCCTAATCTTGGCTTTTCGTCCCTCGCCTATCAACTCGTCTCGCGTCACCAGCCTCCTACTTACCAAGCTACTGAACTACACCTCCAAAACATCACCGGACTCCAAGTATCCGTCAACGCTGATATCGTATCTCTAGCTGACCTCAGAAATGCGCCCCAAGATAAAATGCTCCTACCTAGTCTCCATCCCTTCTATCTCATTTACTTCTGCTTCTTATCCCTCGCTTCAATAGTCACCGCTCTCATCACCCTACCTGTCATCCCACAGCTTACCAACGAGAGTATCCTCGCTCGGGAGCGGATTAAGGTGTGCAGGGAGAGGTGCGCTTGTGACTTGGAGACGGCGGTTGGGGCTGCGCGGGAAGAGAAGTCTGGAGATGAGGCTGTGAATGTGAATGCGAATGTGGAGAGGGCTGGAGGAGACGGGCAAGTTGTGAGTGGTTTCTTCTTGCCTTTTGCTTTCTTCTTATGGTGGTGCTGTGGAGATTGGCCGGAAAGGGAATCGACGGCTTAGAGGGCGGAAAGGAGCGAGTAATGAGGATGCTAATGTTTCTGGGGGACCTCAGGTCTTGATCTCCTCGTCTACTTCTCTTTCTTGGAGCGAAGAGAAGGGGAGAGGAGAGGGTTGTGAGAAGGGGGATTTGGAGATGGTGAGCTTTATGCTCCAGATTAATCTTTCATGTTGAGTCTAAACAAAGTAGGGCATCTCGAAATCTCTCCAAACACTCATCAGCTCGCTCAGGAACGAACTTGATAAACCACTAGATCCATCACCTGAGAACACAGGCCCTAACCATCCAATACCTGCCCAGGAGGTCACCGCCCCTCTCTTTATATTTCTCTCTCCTAAAGAGCCTTCCTTACTAACAGAAATCGTAGAATCAATCCTGTTCGCAAATCAGGAAAGACCACCATGCCTTCATAGCTGCAACGGTGTGGGTGTTATATGACATTCAAGAATTACAGCAATTGCACCACTTTCCTCGCCCAGGCAACGCTGAAGTAAAAGAAGAAGCGGCTGCGGAGGGTAGTTTGTATAAAGCCTTGAAAGACTTTCAGCAGATTTGGGCTAGTAGGAATGGCGTACGTTATCTTATTCGCCCCCCTCGGTCTTCTTTTATCCTTTTTCTTGAGGTTTAATTCTCAGGTGAGATACAAGACTGATAGAGAAAAATAGAACATCCAGAAGGAGAGCTTTATTGAGCAGTTATTGCTTGCGTATCGGATTGACGAGGATGCGCAGGGATGTTTTGCGAAGAATGAGGTGCTGATTAGATGTGTAGAGGTTGTCGAGTATGTCAATGATCTGTTGGATGAGTTTTTGTAAATACTGGTTAAAGTGAGTATGTCCCTGGCGAGAAGATAGAAAGGAAACTGTATAATAAGAAGATGTTCACCGTCGAGCATACATACAGAGACAGACAAAATATCTTCAAAGTATATTCTTAGAACCAAAACTATTTACTCAATACTACAGTAACAGAACCATTCATCATCCGGGGTATGTCCAAGCCCAAGTCCGAGCCCAATCCAAACATCACATCTAAATAAAAAGACATTCTTCCTGGCCCTCCAGGTATTAAAGCGCAAATATATCTAAAACCAGCTGTACCAACCATGTACACCACAGCTTAGTTGAAGATATAAGACCAGACCAACCCTACATAACAACACAGCATCCCTCCAACTTCCGAATAATCTTAGGTAAGAACTTCCTCGCCAACTTCTCCAACTCCTCGTTATCATTCCCACCTTGTTGCTGCTGACCACCTTGGTAACCACCTTGCTGGTAACCGCCTTGCTGTTGTTGCCCACCTGGATAACCACCATGTTGTTGTTGACCGCCTTGGTATCCACCATGTTGCTGCTGACCACCTTGGTGTCCCCCACCACCATGGCTGTTGGCAGGCGGCATCACCGCGGGTCCACCTTGGAGATTGATATACATGCGTCCTGCATTTTCCTCCGTGGCGTATTGTAGCCCCAGTTCCTGGCACACCTGCTCGACGCGGGGCTTGATTTTCTGAATATGATTTGCGGAGTGGTTTCCTTTGCCAACAATACTGTTCTCGCACCGTAGATTAGCTTCTTTTCCTACAAAGTAACCATACACCGAGAAAGACTTTTCTCCTTCCGTGTTCTCAATGGTAAGATTGTGAGAAGAAAAAGAGACAAAGAGAAGGTTCCTTACACATGTAAATGTGTCTGTCCATTTTGCTGCGCATACTTGATCCGCTGCTCAAGAATATCCTCGGCCTCCTGCACGAACTGGCCATGCAAGTCAATCGTATCATCAGCTACGCGGCCGGACGCGTTGTTCTCGCGAAAGATGAAGTCGGACGCTTGCTTGTTGTATTGGTCCATCTTCGCCGCGTGTTTCTTGCCTTCCTCCGACAACTCGTGTGCAGCAGCGCCATCGCCGCGCTCGTATGCTTGATGTGCCTGTTGGTTTCCGTGGTTAGTTCCGGTCCTCTTGGTGTGGTATTGAAGACCGTTGGGGCTGGGGGGGAATTGTATGTACTTTGTCAAAACATGATCCCCTCTTCGCTGCTTCTTGACGAGCCAGATCGCGTAGTCGGTCGTATTCTGCTTCGGAATCGTTGTTGGATGAATGATTGAATGCTGTCACGATTGATGTCAGTAATTCCAATCACTCTCAAGTCTGCAATCACCCCCCAGAATGTCAGCGTACCATTGCCGCCTAGCTGCGGACCCAATTGCTTCATAGGGTATGAGTGCGGTGCCATCTTGAAGTTTATGATAGTATATGTATTAAAGAATTGACTTGAATTGGCCACAAACTGCTGTTGTTGGTCTTTTTTATTGTTTCTGTAGTCGCGAATATCGGTTGCTTGCCTCGGGCTTAGATTCAAGGTTAAATGCAGGCTGGCTGGATGCTGCTTAATCTCAGCTGAGCAGGGATCTGCCATGCCAGATCTTGCAGGGTTGCATGGACTATGGAGTAACGAGTAAGCCAGCCTCGCCAGCCCAGTCCACCGACCAAGATCTTGCTGCTGCTCCATGATGGTATAGGACTACTTCAACTTTTCACACATGTATTCTACTGATTCCTTGCGCTTTTCTTATGCTTTCGCATTAGAATAAAGAGAGCAGTATGGGTGCAATCGTCTAACATGCAAGATTCTGTTGCATGGCTGCAATTGACACCTATGATAGGACCATTTCATGCTTGACATCTCGTAATTGTTTTCCTGGCAGCTGGTGCAATGTCTATCTTGTGGAACAAATTCTGAGATATTGTCAACAATTTAGAGCTTCTATCTCAGGCATATAGGCGGTAGTCTTCTTTATTCGTTGTAGAATTCTGCAAGTGCTTTCCCAGATCTGCCCGAGACGCAAGTATGAAGATATTGGATCAGTCCAGGCAAAAGCTGGGAAGTGTGGTTCCAGACAGCTAAATAAATCCTCGTTAGAAATACTAGGCAATGATCAAAAAACCCCTTCGAATGTCGAAGTAAAGGTAAGATTAGGTATTTCATAGTCCTCATCGCAACCTTTCCCGCATCAGCAAGGCGAGCGGGAAAGTGGGCGGGAAAGCTTCGCCGCGGTAAACACCAACGGAAGCGTCCTCAAAGTCGATAAGAGCATCATACTTTTCCGTGCTCAGCACCTCCGCTCTATTCCACGGACTTCAACATCATGGAACCAGCCAGTGCTACTGCACCTATTCCATCTGCTCGGCCGTATCGATCTCATAAGCTACGGGCGTGTGATTATTGTCGGAAACGGAAAGCTCGCTGTTCAGTCGAGGCACTGGGTCAAGCATGCCTTCTTTGTCGTGCCAATGGCCGTGAGTGCGAGTATTCCAATGCTCGTATCTCCACGCCCGTTGTGCGTACTAGACCCACGCCTTCTGGCCTTGGCTCTCATCCTCAAAGCCCTTCTGCCAGACAGTCTCTGAAGCGAAACCATGCTGTGCTGGAGGATAACATCGCGGATCCGCTGTATACTCAACATGTGGCTAGAAAACAAATCCATCCGGGTAATATTGTTGACGATGACAACGGGGCAACAGCCCAATCAGCACATATCGTTGGTCCTGCGATTACGTCTGATGCTCATGTACTAGAACAATATATGTCTCCCAACTCGCCAGAAGGAACCGAACCCACTCAGAACCCATACCGCGTTTACTCTGCAGATCCCCACAAGCCCGTCTTGTACAGAAAAGTTCCAAGAAGGAGAGCAGGACTAGAAGTTGCAAAAGAACCCGGGGTGAAACAGCAAATAGTCTTGGAGCAAGTTTTAGCACCTAATGCTGAACGCCTCTTGCATCTGTGGGTAACGTCTTGCAATCTCGGGGACGGTCTTAACGTATGATAGTTACTTCGACAAAGTCCATCCAGCATTTCCAGTCGTAGATGAAAATAAACTTCTAGGCAGTCGCAAGAATGATACCTCTGGTCCTCCAGCAGCTCTGATATGTCAAATATATGCTATCACGATGTCTTATTGGAATCAGACATCATTCTCCAAGGTCCACCCTCATCCTGATTCTAGGTTTGCATGGAATCTTGCTGTAAAGGCCTTGCAAGACGATTTCTTGGCACCCACCCTTTCAACCCTGCAGACTGTCCTTGTAGATCTGACCGGTAGACCAACATATTCTATAACCGGGAATGTTATAAATATCGGTCGAGCAGTCACATTTTCGTATAGTCTGGGGCTAAATAGAGATCCAAGTCAATGGAACATCTCTCAACACGAGAAGAACCTAAGGATCCGAATCTGGTGGGGAATTTTGATTCATGATAGCTGGTAAGGCGAACAATATCAAAACACTCCTCTGCTGACAAAGATATGATACAGGGGTAGTCTGGCACATGGGACACCGTCATGCATAAATAACACACAGTATGATGTTCCCCCACCAACACTTGACATGCTCAAATCGACCGTAAAATCATCAAGAGCACATGAGAAGAGCTTGGAGGGATTCATAGCTCTATGCAGTCTAACTGAAATCCTTGGGCGTGTATTGCCTATTGTATATGATTTGAAAGGCAATACTCAAAGGGAGACTCTTAAGATCATCAGACGTGTAGAAACAGATTTGGACGAGTGGGAAGACTCATTGCCCGAATACCTGACCAGAAACCCTGGAGAAGAAACTGCCGTTTCTGGTTCAAGCAGTCTGCATTTGACACTTTTGTCTTTGAAGATGCTGATATGCAGAGTTTCATTACATGCAAGTCAACCAGTGCTTTTGAGCAGTGGCTGGAGGAGCTAATATGTTTACGTTTAGGCTGTGGCACAATCGAATGCTTCAAATACCTCCGAAGCACTACAATACCGACAGTTTGAGTGTAGAAAGTCTGCACAGACGATTGTGAACTTTGTACAGTCGTTGCAAAGCTCTCATCTAGGAGAGTTCTGGCTTCCATGTACGTATTCAATATTTATCCGGCTTCTATTGCTAATGGGTCAAAGATGGTGCATACTACCTGACTTCAACAACGACATTGCTTCTCCGCTTCGCTATCGAGACGACTGAAGATGAAGTGGCAGAAAGTTGCGTCTCAAGTGTCAAGATGCTAACCCAACGTCTGCGACAGGCTAAAGAGCACGATGATTGGGACCTTGCCGACGATTGTCTGTCTCAATGCGAAGGGATAATTGCTCGCATGACTCACAATGGCAGGTCATCAGACCAAAGTTCAATCATCCCAAGGCCAATTTTTAATGGCCTTGAGATGGATGCTCCTGGAGATTGGTTGGATGCTACTATGCCTGCGTTCTACGGTCCCATGGATGGATCGAGTCAAATGCGAGATGTTTGGGGGATGTTTGATTTCGAAGAGCCTTTAGATTTCTGATGTTTCCGAGATTAAAGCTACCTGCATCTCTTATAAGTAGGAAGATGTCAAACAACAACAGGTAACATCAGCAAATGTCTATGGACCCAGCACTGGGCAGCATCAAGTTTGTCAAGAGTAAGTCAAAAGACACTCTCACAGAAGAATACCAATATTCAGATGGCTACACGTGTAGTGCTGCAAAGAACATGAGTGAGGAAGCTCTCATGTTGGTAATAGACTGATGTCAAATGGCCCTCCGATCTCGACTCACGGATGCGACATTTTCCATTGCTGTTGGTGGCATACTGTCCAATTGAGACTAGAAAATTCTGGTTCATTGTAGTTGGTCCGCCACCCCAAAACCATCAAAAAGAGATAATTTGCGGGAATGGGCGACGTTGAATAAAGCTGATATTCTTAATTGCTTTCCCGTGGTCCTGCATCAGAAAAGTTAAGCGAAGCGATTCTTTGCCGGCATGTTAAGCCAGGAGTCAGCTTATCAGTAGGATGAGCTTTGGGTCCAGGAAAGACATGGACTTATGACTGAAAAGTTTCTCTTCTTCCCATTGTGGCATGTCTGCTCACCAAATTTATCCCACTTATGGTCTTGGTGACTCACGGGGAACTCTTTGTTTTCCGCGCAAAACTGTCGATCATAACATTTCTATGTTATCAGACGATAGATAAGCGGAGACCCGCTGATACGATGCCAATTTTCCTGAGATAGCAGATATATACACCCAGACTGTAGACGAAGCTTTGTTCGTTATCCTCTGTTCATGATAATTCGCTGTCTATCGGCTGTGACGCTCAACAATGGCAGACACTATGGAAAAAGTAGCAACAGCAGCAGGCGGTAAGGAAGCACTCGAAGCCTCGAGCAAGAGTGATATCGAGACAACACATGGCATTGTGAACGAGATTTCGATCCCAGAAAACCTACTCTGGAAGATTGATCTAAGACTCATACCTTTACTGTAAGCCCCGGAAAGAAAAAAAAATAATATGCTTCTTGCGTACACCACATAAAGTATCGAGGCTAAATAAATTATTACTAGATGTTTTACGTACATGCTCCAGTCGGTTGATAAGTCAACGTTGGGTTATGCTGCAGTCTTTGGTCTTCAAACAGATGCCCACCTGGTCGGAACGGAATATTCATGGCTAGGTGCGATCTTCTACCTGGGATACATGTGTTGGGAGTATCCGTAAGTTTGCTGATTTTTCAATTCTCATTTGTGAGCTGCATCACAATTTTGGAATAAGGATTCTGCCCATTGGGGGGATATCCTCTGTTATTTCATCTATCCAGTCCTGTTCCAGAAATCACACAGGAAAGTTAAATGGCAGAAACTGACTCAGTGCTTTTCAGGACGAATCTGCTACTCCAGCGATTTCCCGTAGCAAAGTTCATGTCCGCAACTGTAAGTCCTCCCAGCTAAATATCTACCAGAGAAAAGGATTCTGACGCAGAACTTACAGGTTATAATGTGGGGTTTGATCTTGATGTGCCATGCCGCATGCCACGATTTTGCCTCACTGGCAGCAGTTCGTACATTTTTAGGCACGATGGAAGCGTCTATTAATCCTGGAAGTATGATCATTTTTACCATGTGGTATAAGCGGTCTGAACAACCACTCCGTATGGGAATCTGGATTGGATCAGCTGGTATCTCGTATATCCTTGGAGGTGCCATCAACTATGGGGTTGGAAGTATCAATGGATCTCTGACCAGTTGGAGAATCATGTTTCTTGTGAGTTTGGTCATTGGGGTATTTAATATAACTGAGTGACCACTAAACTATCCGAAAGCTCTTTGGTGGCATTACAGCGCTTTGGGGTAGGCTCAGATCTTGACAGATGATATGGCTTGATGACTGACGGTACTTACAGGTGTTGTTCTGGCCTTCTTCCTACCTGATTCTCCCGCCACGGCAAAATTTCTCACTCCACCGGAAAGAGAAGCATCAATTGCTAGAATTGCAGAAAACGGAACTGGAGTTGAGAACAAGACATTCAAAGTAGAACAAGTAAGCAGTTTAGGAGTTTCCCTGGAGGTTGGAAACCAAACTTACAACTTATATAGCTCAAAGAAGCCCTCTTAGATATCAAGACTTGGCTTCTGTTTCTATTTGCGTTCACAAGCAATTGTCCGAATGGAGGACTCACAACTGTGAGTGCGCCGTTTTTGTGGATATTTATTTTTATGGCTGATGTGTACTTCAGTTCCAAGGCCTTATTATCAAGGGAATGGACTTCACTACTCTTCGTACTATTCTTATGCAAATGCCTAGTGGCGCCGTACAAGCTGTGACTTGTGTGATGGCGACGTAAGTGTAACCCCCTCTATTGGAAATAACCTGCATCTCTTGCTCTTTCTGAATTCCTGGGCCTATTCACAACCGAGCAAAGTCCAAATAGTCAAGATCCAAAATAAGTTGATCTTTATGCTAACGAATTACATCACAGCTGGATAGCAAGCACCATCAAAAACACTCGCTGCCTGATGATGCTCTTATTCCTCATCCCTTTCCTCGTCGGTATCATCGGACTCTATACCCTTCCATCTAGCAATCCCTATGGCCGCCTCGTCTGCCTCTGGCTCTCGTTCAGCTACACAGCAACCTGGACACTATCCATGGCGCTCGCGACCGCCAATACCGCCGGCCACACCAAGAAGATCACCACTAACGCTTTCCTCATTATGGGCTACTGTCTAGGCAACTTTTGTGGACCCTTTTTCTTCAAGACCGCCCAAGCGCCTGGTTACGTCTTGGGGATTACCATGATGTTTGTCTGCATTGTCATTCAGGTCTTGTGTATTGGTGGTATTTGGGCCTTGCTCTGGTTCAGAAACCGGCAGAGGAGAAATGCAGCACCGCCGCTTGAGGAGCAGATCGGCGACGTGGCTGTGGAGAATGTGGTGCTTCTGGACCAGACAGACTTAGAGAATTTGTCGTTTCGCGTGAGTCTTCCTCCTTCTTTCTTTCCTTTTTCCTTCCTTTGTTTTGAAGCGTGCAGATGGATGGCTAGCGTACAATACTGACTCGTAGGGCTTGGCTTAGTATGTCTATTGAGAGGCTCCCTTACCGCTTGGTTATGCATTTTCGTAGCTTGGGAAATTCTAGGCTACTCAAGCGTAAAGTCTTACGAGACAGGTTTCATAGTTTATAGGTGAATTAATGCCTTCCCTTTCGTGCACATATATCTGGTAGAGGAAGTTGTCAATATGAATATATATCTAAGTCGTTATACCCAAACCACTCAAAAACCAAGAAGTACATTCCAAAATCCTCAAAAGTACAACAACGGGGAAAAAATACAAAACAGAAAACTAAAGACACAAAAATCTATCTGTATTAATCCCTTATCTCCACCTCTCGCCCCTCTTTTCTTCAACGTGGCTATCTCCCTCAGATATTTTGATAGTAATATTATCCTTGGGCATAGTCCGTCGCGGAGTTGCCAGGTCTCATCCTTTGAGTCTTGGCGCGAATTTTTGGCTTTCAGTCCTTTGCCGACCATGGCCTGTTTGGTTGCCGATTCTTCTTATCCTTGGCTGTAATATTTGGATTACGGTACCCGTACCGTGTCTGTCATTGGGGTGGCGTGTTTTATGATTTTCTACACGATGGATGGTCAGTTTTCAGTTTCAGGCTTCGTCATATTTGATGGCTTGCTTACGTGAGTCTGTCTCAGGATTGTATATACTGAAGATTCATTCAGCCAGACTGCTGGCTGTAGCTTCTCTTCAAGTTGTTTGGGGCATGGATCCTTTGTGTGGTCTCGGCCATCTGGTTGATATAGTTGCGGGCATCCCGTAGCAAGAGCATCGTGCTGACCTTCTCGGGACCTAGGGCCTTAAGTCTCTTAACTGTATCGAGCAGGCGCTCCTCACTCTGGAAATAGCGATCAGTGTCACTCAGGGCTGGCTGTGGGGCGGCAACAGGAGCAGCAACTTGAGGCGCTGGCTCCTTCTCCTTCTCAGACTCCTTTGCCTCGGCCTTGCGGCGCTTGTTGCTCCGGACGGAGGGAGTGGGAGATCCACTGGCATTGCTACGGGTGGAAAGTCCTGGGTCATTGTGCACACGCTTCATGTGATCCTTGAGATTCCAGCTTCGTGGGAAGCCATTTCCAGGAACACCACGATCGCAGCCGTCATACTTGCAGAGATACGGCTTATCACCGTGCCCGTGCATAGCATGGGCTTCACGCTCGTGACGGAGTAGGCACGCTGTGGAAGAGAAACTAAGATTACCGCAAGACTGGACCTTGCAACGGTATGGCTTCAAGTGAGAGTCGACAAATTTGCTAGGATTTCATTAGCTTCCACTCATGTTAGATAGGGTGATGAGATTTTCATACTCATAGTTGCACTTTAGCTTCTCGGGCTTGTGCTGGCAAGACGGCTTTCCTTCAAATGGGCAGTGGTAAAGTCCATTTTCATCCGGTTTGGCATTCTGGTAAAGTGGATGATCACGGGCTGAGTTGTCAACTTCAACACTAGGACGAGTCGCCAACTTGAAAGACTCATCAGAGTTTGAAGTACGACCTCTGTTAGAAATATCGCTAGCAACCTTGGACAGTCTTGGTCCAACAGGCTTTCTCACTGGCCGCTCTGGCATGGCTGGGAATGGAACCATAGTCTCCGGAAGTTCTGCGAGCTCGAATCTTGGTGATAGACCCACGGTGCTAGGAATGCTAGGCGAGTAAGTGTTCGGGTTGGTGGTCGGTGCCATCTGTTGATTAAGAGCCCAGCTTTCGGTGAAGAGAATAGGAGAAGAACTATGGGAGTCCAAGGTGTTTGAATGCCACAAGCTTCCGGTATCCATGGCTCCCTCGGTTTGGAAATCCATTGGACCACTAGTAGAGATAGAGATCTGGCCTGCCATTGACCTGGAAGGCCTCTCTTGAGGCCCAAATGGCATATCCTCTGCAGTGGAAAACATGCTAGTCGAGTGATCGGTCATCACGGAACCGGCAATAGAACGTGGTGGCATGTTGACAGACTCTCTTTGAAAGAAAGAGCTGTCGTTTAAGTCCTCATCATGGAATTGGAAGTTGTCGAACGATGGATATTCCGTTTGTTGGGTAGGGGTATACATGACAGGGCTAACAGACCTGTCTCTGGCATCCGAGGCAGCAGAGGACATAGGAAATGATACCTGTGAATTTGAATACATTCTTACGGATCTGGCATGATCATTGTATTCTGATATAGAAGACGCGGTTGTTCTTTGTGATTGTGCTCCCATAGAGTCTTGGGAACTGAAGCGTGCCATAGGCACAGATTGTGTGGTTGATGAATCATCATTCCACTGGTTCCTTCCGGTATCTGGGTACATGTGGACATTCCTTCCATTGGGTAAACTATCGTGGGATATCTGGCCATGGAATGGGTTATGTCGAGAAAATCCATTCTGGGAATGTCCTTGGACTGTCGATTCATGTTTAAGGTACTGTTGTCCTTCACCTGACTGGTTCCAGGTGGGTACACTGTACTGGCCCTGCTGAGCAGGTTCTGTGTGATGTAAAGAAAGCCCAGGAACATTAAAAAATGCATCTCCGCTAGATGATGAAATATCGAAACCGCTACACAGAAAAGGGTTAGTGTGCTGTGCCTCCACTTCATATTTAACAAAAACAATTGCAGAGCATAAACAAAGTAGAGATTGAAGGTATCTCAAGCACGTCCTGAAGATTCAGATAGGTCAGCTTTCATTCTTCAGATATTAAGGCGGGAATCTACAGACCAAGAGGCTGCGTGGTAGTGTTCAAAGCCAGACATTCTGATGAAGCGCGACCTGAGATACGAGCAACCAACACAACAAATGTAATGCAAGTAACAAGCAGCGGAAAAGACAAGATCCATGGCTAGACATCCATAGCAACCGGGGAGGGGAAGTGAACTGAGAGGGGTTCCGTTAGGCCAGTCCTAGGAAAATAACGCGGGTTTGTGCAAGTTCCATGATCAACAGGCTTCTACAACAAAAGTAACGCAAATAGCAGTCAGTATATACTTATCGCAAGCGGGAGGATATGAGCCGGACATGAGTCGGCTTTGAGTATATGTACGTACTCATCGGCATATATAGATGCCCTACACGAGCCGGCTGGCATCGTTGTAACCTTATTATCGTTAAGTAATATTGTTCCCATACGAGCACCAGGCTTGGTGACGTCCATGATTCCAGGGGTAGAAAGAAAAGACATCCATTGACCTGTCTGGGTTCTGTGGAGTTTCCCCAGGTAGGATGGCAATCAAATATCCGAGTCCATATCCAGGTTAGAAGAGTCGTGGGGAAACACATGGAACAATGTCTAGAAGTCCTTCGCGTAAGTAATCCTTGGATTGATCCACTAAACACAAAGTCGATACATCGGTACATCGGTGTAACATTATTCCTGTCAGGTCAGACACGTGATCGAGTTGGGCATCAAAACTATGGTAGGAAAGACGGGATAATCCTGCGGGAAAAAGAAACTCAAAAGTCCACAACGGAAGTTTGTCCCTGGTACGGCATTTCCGGTCTTGGTTCTCCTGTGGGATCCTGCTGGTGTTGTGGAATGGGAATACTCACCTTGGCCACGGCGGGCCTCCTCGCTGTCAGGATTGAAGCGATGTTGAAGTGTTTTTTGTCTCTGAAAATTTAAGACCACTTCCTCTGGCATTGAAATGCAACTGTGTCTGGCACACGAACATAGTCCGCTGGAATGATCTGATCCTCTGGGAAGGCTGCTCCTGGATGTCTGGAAGTGTCGTCGGGAAAAGGAAAAACATTATCTTGAAAGCAAACATATTTTTCTCGCGACGCAAAAATCCAGAAGAGTTTAGAAAATAAATATACCTCGCTGGAGCGGAAGCCTTGCTCCTCTTCCTTGGATCGAATCCGGCCATGGTGTCCGGCTTAAGGGTCACGCAGGTTTGGGTTTGGACACAAGTCATTGGGATCCTGTAGACGGCTGTCTTCTCTTGTGTTGCTGCAAAATTGTCGATGTAGTTGTCGAGTACTTATGCCAGGCGGCAGAGTGCTGCTGACCTCAGTATAAAACAATTCTTGGGAGTTCCTGGCAAATATTGAGATGCAAGGACGGATATAGAGTTGGCGCGAGTAAGTAGAGAGGAACTGCTGTCGATCTGAAGCAAAAGAGTTGGGCACTGAGAGCCTGATGAAAAGGTTGGGAGCTGATGAAGAAAGTCATAGTGGGGGACGCTGCCAACTTATGGTGGTTGGCATGCTGAGACAGCTGATGCGTTGGCGAAGTCGCTTCCTTTGCCCAGCTTATCAGAGGGGCTGAAAATGTGGGTTTTCTGCAATATCCAGCATCAAGGATAGTTATTGGAAGGACTAAGCTGACCGTAGCGGCTGTGTGGAATAATGGATGTGACTGTACTTTGCGGTGTGCAGGAATGTCACGAATCGTCCTTGGTTCAAGCGCGCGAAGCAGGGAATCCGGAAATCCGAAGCGTGACGGCCTTTTAAAGGCCGGCATTCAGCGAATGGGCATCGCGATAGACGCAGTAGAGCATGAGAATTACTGAGCGCCAGCACCACGACTGGTGATGGCTGCATTTCTCCTCAGTTGCGAGTGACGGGGGAGTGGAACAGTTCAATCAGAAAACAAATCCCTCACCAGGGATTCGTGAAGTCTAAACCTTCTAATTCCTTGGCGGTCGTGGATGTTAATATTCCGACCGTCCGCATCCTTCAGCGCTGCTCGCTCACACCTGCCATCACGGCTTCCATGTCTTCCTCGAACTCTGAAAATTACATTTTTGCAGATCATGACGATTTCTAGTTTCAACAACTGTGCACAGTCTCCTTTGAGCATCGTGAGCCATGCTAATGGAAACAATTTTTTGAAAGCCAGCAGAGAATCCTTGAATTCTGAGGATGGCTTGCGCGGTACTGATTCATGCTCACCGCTGCAGATGAGGGGCCTCGGATATTTCAGAATATGAGCGAAATCATCGAAGGTCGCCAAAAGTGTGACCGCTGGCGCCGTCTATTGGTACGGTGTGGTAGAAAGGTGAGCAGAGTGAGCGACCTCAGCAGGACGTGTCTGTTGTCGCCGACTATGGTGGCATCGTCGTGGCCAATGAAGCCCATCTTGTGGAAGCATTTACGCATATTGCGCCTGTAGAAGCATGACGGTGTGTGAATGGAGCTGCATGAACGAATGAACGGAGGTTGTGCGGGCCAGCAAACATCGAGTCTGCCCACACCATGGATATTGGTCGTACGGGGTTGATGAGACCTCTCGTGAGAATGACTATCTCGTCAGAGATGCTTGGAAATCCTGAATCCGAAATGAGCGGCAGACAGAAATTGAGAGCAAATGCTTCATTTTGAAGGCCGCGATAGCAGCTTCATCCATTCCTGACTCAAGGAGATGCCTCCGCAGCCTTGTCCCTGTTTCTGCGATATTATTCGCTCCCCGCCCACTAGATCTGCGTCATTCCGGGCGAGGCTGGGAAAATCCGTAGATCTTCCACGAGGTGGAAAGTAAAATGACGACAGGCACGCGAGGGCATTTTCCCAGACTATGGAATCTCCTGAAGATCTTTATGATCATTAAAAGAGCCGAAATGTTGTTTGAGAACGTGCTGAACGGATGAGTATAAGTTCCAGGGCGATCCGAAAACCTGCAGGAGCTGTGTGACTGGTGGTTGAACGCCAACGAGCAAACTGGTAAATCACGTGATCATCCACACAGACAACGATCCGGACAAACAGTATTCCTTAGAATCAAGCCGGGAATAATTGATGCAAGTATTATAGTGTAGTTTCAGTGAGAAAGAGCTCTTGATAACTTATGGGTATATGTGTGCGTATGTATAAATCACGTGATATATCACATTATGTTGTCCTTCGCGTCTTCTTTACTTCACTTTGTTTAAGAAGGAGATTGTAAAAATAATTCCCGAAAGTTTTGAATAGTGTACTTCTTAACTGTACACCATACTGCATACTTTTGTGTACTCTTCAAATTCTTTGTATCACAGCAACAAACTGTATACTCAACTGTTAAATTCTGATCCAAAGAACGAAGCCTCTCTGCAAAACACGTGCGATAATAAGGATGACTGATGAAGTCATTAGCAGTATGCCACTCCATAGTATCATGCCTGTCCAGTTTTTGTGTTGTCCTTCACCAATAATCGCCCCGGCCACAGGTGAACCAATGAGGACTCCAAAGCCCATGAAGGCAAAGCTCATGCCTAATCGTGTGCCCCAGGTACTTTTGTCCGCCGAGACACCAGTGATGACGGAAATGCATAATGAGAGAAATGGACCTGAGGCAAATCCGTAGGCGACGGTGAAGATGATCACACCCGCGGTGCTCTTGATAGCCAGTAAAGCAAATGCCAGCACGCTCGAGATGACTCCTGCTAGAATCTGGACATTCATGACCCCTATTGTTCCAGCAATATAGTTCGGGAGTATACGGCCAAAGAAAGAACCTGCATTTAGCATCGCAAGGAGATAGAAGGCAAGAGACGGCTCTGTCCCAGCTACATCAATGGCGTATAAGTTGATGTAGTAGTAGAAGACATACAACCCTAAGAAGCCTATGAAGAAAGCGATGCAGACAAGCAGGTATGTAATATCTCGAAGGTGTTTGAGATCAATCACGCTCCTCTTTGCCGTGCTCTTTGCGATTCGCAGCCGCATCATCGAGGCAGAAATACCCATAGTAACAAGCACCATAAAGGCTATAGAGCGAACAGCCCACGGGAAACCAATACGCTGGACAAGACGTTGAAGCATAATGGGGTATATCACAGCACCTAAAATACTCAGTCATTTTCTTTCCTAATCTGATGGATTTCGAACGGACCTATACTAGATCCTGTGGCAGCAATTCCTATAGCAAACGGGCCGCGGGTAGAGAACCACTGCGGTACGATAGCGGACCCCGGCATGAAAACGAAGCCGAAGCCGATACCTGTTACAACAGCTTGCGCAAGGAAGAACTGATAGTATTCATGACAAAGACTCAGCATCATAAGTCCAAATACCATGATCACAGTACCAATGCCAAGCAAGAAACGCACATGCCCAGCATCCCAAATTGGCCCAGTAAAGATACATATGATGTAAGATACTAGATACTGGACAGATCCGATCCAAGCAATGGTTGAGGGGTTGTTCTTGCTCAGGATTTCGGTCTCATAGAGTGTTTGGAATTGGCCGTAGGTGTTCAGTAAGCCAAGGACATTGAAGAAGATCAACCAAGAGGATGCGACCTGCATCCATGCCTTTACGCCCCCATCCGGTGGCGGAAAGGCATCATTCTCGTCGATAGTATCCTCTAATTCTGTGGGAGGTGTATTGAATTCATCGTTGACTTGATAATCCGGATGTAAGCCTTGGGCTTCTTTAGATGCCATTACCCCTCTTTAGAACACAAAACCGTACGGACAAGAACTGAAGGCACTTTTAGTGTGTAAATGAGCTCGTGGTGCAACTGGAAGTTGACGCAACGAGAGAAATTTCTGAGCTTGATTGGAAGCTACTATCCTTATCCCATCCATAAGAATGTTCATATCGGTAACTGTGCCGATACAACGATTCGGCACTATTCGGTCTGAAGATGGGATTCTAGTTAAGCGAGTTGTCAGAGTGGTGTCCCTATTGTGCTTTACCACTCTTGTCACCTTATATCCGCTAATCTCCTTCGAAAAATGGGGTCTTGCTGCGATGGCAGGTATAGCAGTGCTGGGTATTGGTGGAAAGACTGATAAGATGTCTAGCGGGGATACTGCTTTCACTCAAAAAGGATTGATCATCCACGGTCAGGATAGTTCAGAGCTACGCTGCCTTCTGCTTTGATCGAGAAAGAGAAGAAACATGGTAATTTGGGTTAAGTTGACACTCAAGCTGTCAAATCGAAATTATTCCAAGATATACGGGATTTGGAGCTTGGTCACATAATGAATCTACTTCTTATTCAGCGTATAGGGGGCCAAGTCTCAAAGGTGGGATTCATAATCCAAGTACGCTAAGTAACGTGACATCTATGAGATCTTATACGACTTGAGAGCAGTTGTTACTGGAATAGCGTTCCTTCAGATTGAGAGATAAGTAAGTACCTGATCCATAATCTCTAGTAGAGAGCTTGTGTCCATCTATAAGAAGGCACTGGAGGCTCTTCAGAACATCTCTGATAAATCCTACAAGGTTGAGTCAAACTTGCTAAACCTGGCCTTTGGACCTAATGATGCGTCGATTGTATTTGTCGTTGAGCTGTAGCAAACAGCACGCACCGTTTTCAAGCTCAATATGCAAAGATTATTGTGGCTTAAAAATTCGTCAAGCGTAGTAACTCCTGCAAGTCATCAATACATGACATACTTGAGTGGGCATTCTCGTGTGTTAGCAATATAGCAGCCTTCGAGCCAAAGATCGCGAGTTTATATAGATCGAGAACCTTCTCAATGACTCGGGTTGAATTTATCGTCAAAGAATCCTTGAAACTCCGAAGATCATCACAAGGACTTCCGGCAAAATTCACTATTGTTAAAATCAGGGTCAGGGGTATGGGCCTGCTCAAGATTGGTATTGGGCCCAAAATGGATTCATGCAGCTACATGCTTCTATGGTGCCAGTAGAAGCCCACCCGATATTATGGCTGGAGCCTGCAGAGCTCTAAGGAGATATCGGGTTCGGGTTGTGCACCTCGTTTATACTAAGCGACGTGTGGCTGCGCATAAATTGCGCGACCAGAAGGTAGGAAACCATGACCAGCTCCATATCAACCCTTTGAAGTCTCTGTATATTCAATTTCATTTGAAGAGATGATTCCCATCCATAGGACTGTACGACATGGCCAGCTCTGTGGTATATCATTCCGCTACAGTGGATCGGGCCTAGGGATTAGTAAACCTCAAAACCCAGAGTGGGAAGAAATAATGAAAAATTGCAAAGAAAGTGGCAGAACGACGTGACGTATGGAAGGGTATTAAAGAAAAGCATTGCAAATCAAATGAAATCGTCCCAAAGAAGAAGCGTGCCGTCGCCAAAAATCCAGAATACGACGATAATTCGAAGCTACGCCGCTTACTGGGCACGCCCGCAAGCTCCAAGCTCAAGGCAGCCATTTAAAGACCGAATCAGCATCCAGCATTCTTCCATGGCCACCAAGTCCAAATTTACACCCTCTCGCCTTTATTTCCCCTTGTCGTTAACTCTGCGGATGCGTGCCCATGATATGACATGCAATTGCTGTCTTTCCGTCCATACTTTTCTTTTTTCCTCAACAGGGTCTGTCTTCTGCCGCTGGTCGTTTTGGACTTGGCAAACTATCTGCTCAAAATGGGTCAAGCCTGCTTGTTGCACGGTGTTCCCGGAAAGGTTGGGGGTTTACCATCCTTGTTGAATTTGGGCGGCAAGATGGAGTGCTTTTCTATACATTAGTGATAAGTCTTCTCAGGTACCTTGGTGAAGCTGAACGGTTGACGGTGGATATCCGAATATATATCGATCTCTCTCCCGTGGTCCAATTCTGCTCTACTGCTTCTCGTCCGAATCCCTTCACCAAGAAACGCCAATTTGCCCGCTTTTATTTCTCACCTGCCGGAATCTAGCTCGATCTTCTCGACAAGAACTACGACCGCAAGTACAGGCATATCACGCAAGGAATATGAGATCTCTCGTCCCCATTACCGTTGCTGCGCTTCTCGCACTTCAAATCTCAGCGCAAACAACCTACTACACCCTGCTGTTCTCCCTCGCGTCAGCAGGCTCGCAGTATGGAGTTACAAGCGTAAGCACACATGGCACCCTCTGATGCTTCAGACTTGTGGATTTCAAGAGTGCTGATGATGGCTTAGTTCGAGAGCACTATGATTGCTCCTGCGGTCTCGAGTGGAAGTGGTAGCCACTCAGCTTGGCCAGGCCTTGAGCCTGAATCGGAGAGCTTCGTGTATCAGAATGTGCTCATTGACTCTGGTAATCATTGGTACTTCTTTACCGAATATTGCTGCAGGTAGGTTGATGGTTATCCAGAAACCGTGGTATGTCGCTAACTATTATAGTCCCAATGTTGATTACGCTCCACAACTGAGTATGAATCAGTCACCATATTCCACAGACGTAGAGGACTAACGGTGCAGCAGCTTACCCTGGAGATACCATCAAATCAGTATTCGATCTTGATACAAGTAGTGATGAATGGACCAACACCTGGACGAAAACACCCGGCTCAACAGGCTCCGCCGCAGGTGAGACAGGAGGAACCACTGTCTCCACCAACTCATTCCGTATGTTTTTCAGACTTTCATGTTCTAGATGACTTCGCTGACCGAGACAGCCTCCCAGAACACTCTGTCCCAGGTAGCCCCAACTTATGCCAAAAATTAATCCGGGGATGATGCTAATTAAACTAGGCTGTCTTTGCGATTGAGCTTCAGAACTCTGCCGTCTGGGATTTTGGTGCTGTAGTATGGAGTGAAATTACGATCACGGCCAACACAACGGACACTACATGGTGCACTAGGTATGCCTCTTTCCTTTATCCCTAGAAGTACACTAACCAGATTTTCAGCCCAGAGAGCTTCGGCGGATTCCAGTATTCGATGTCGAGCCCTGTCGCAACAGTTTCTGGTTCTTCGAGTACCTGCTACGTTGCCAGTCTGATCTTCGAAGGTCCTTGAACAAAAACTGTAGGGAAGGGCCAATAGAAGAAGTTGAACGTCGACAGAGCTTGACCCGTGGTTTAAAACGTACATTAGGCTTGTCTTAGCCATCGGATTCCAAGCCGTAGAGATGCTAACGGAAAGCAATCTCGAACCAGAAGATTTAACATCCAGCCGGAATTAGGATGCCAAATAGACGGCTCGTGGAAAATGGAGGTGCCGAGATAGTTAAGCAGAGTACAGAGGCAAGTGATGGAGGTCCTACGAACCAGAGTTCATACCAACCATTCCAGCCAGGTTCAGGAAAGAATGAACGTTGTTAAACCGAATTGATGATCTTATATTGATTCCCACCACTCAAGTGAACAACAGTTCTAGTTAATCTAGTAGGTCTGAGCGTGAGGGTGAAAGTAAGTTCCTGACGATAGAAGTAAACTAAATGGTGTCAGTTTAATGCTGCCGTTTAAATACAACCAGGGAGACCAACATTCAGTCTTTGATCCAGGGGCCAGGTAAGCTGACTGACCTACAGTGGCTATTTTGGCGAGTTTGGATAACTTGTCGCTTACCGGCCAAACGCCAGCTTATATATGGGTCAGATCATCTCTCTCATGATGTAGATGTGCAACATAATCTCCTCAAACATGTGATCAACATGTGACCCAAATCTTCCGATAATCCTAGGGGTTGGAATTCACTCCGGAGTTGTCATCCATCGCTCTTGTTTAGTAGGAGCTCTATGAGTGGGTGAGTAAGAGACTACAGTACCAGTCAAGCACATAGCCGTTAAGTCGCATACGAAACCATCTACAGAATACAGCTCAGCCTGGGTAGAACACCGGTGTGTGGGAAAAGGTCCGCCTGGGTAGAGACAAGTTCCGCCTGGGTAGAGACGAGCTCCGCCTGGGTAAAGACAAGTTCCGCCTGGGTAGAGAAAAAGTTCCGCCTGGGTAGAAAACCCTTGTGCAGGAAAAGCTCAGCCTGGGTAGAAGATTGGCGATGTGCAACATTCACGTGAACCACGTGACTCAACGAAAGCCTTTCCGATAAGCCCTTTCTGAATTCCTTATCGGCCTTCGTGTCTAAGAAATTCCTTTCCCCACACCCACCATTTCCCTCCAGACTCTTCCACAAGGCCCAGAGCAGCTACAGACCGCAACCATGCCTGTAAGAGAACCCAAGCATATATTTCCATGGCCTCGGCATTGAATAATTCACTGACGAACAAACAAAGCTCATAATACTCACCGGCTACCCCACATCAGGCAAGACGTATCGCGCGGAGCAGCTCCGGTCATACTTCAACACCAAGCTCTCTTCACTGCCCCCGACGGGCAGCGCACCTCCGCGCGTGCACTACATCTCCGACCACACGCTCTCGATCCAGCGCACCGTCTACAACTTGGAGTCTAAAGATGCGCACGAACGGTCGAACAATGCCTCGGAGAAGGATGCGCGCGCTTCGATATATGCGGCGGTGAAACGCGCATTGAGTCCAAAGGACATTGTCATTCTGGACGGGGCGAATTATATCAAGGGTTGGAGGTATCAATTATATTGTGAAGCAAAGGCGGTTAGGAGCACGCATTGTGTCGTACATGTCGGTACGCCAGTGGAGAAGGCTCGGGAGATCAACGAGGAGCGGTTGAAGCAGAGAGAAAAAGAAAGTGCAGGAGAAGGAGAAGAAGGCAGCGTGAAAGAAGAGGAGCGGCCCTATGAGAAGGATTGCTGGGAGAATCTCGTCTTCCGGTACGAGGAACCGAATGCGTTTACACGGTGGGACAGCCCACTCTTCACTGTGCCCTGGGACGATCCAACGCCAGCATGCGATGAGATCTGGGAAGCGCTTATTGGATCAGATGGCGGCAAGAAGGTAGTGCGGCCAAACGCTGCAACGGTTATGAAGGCAGCGAGCAGCGAGGACTATCTATACGAGCTTGACCGCACGACACAGACAATATTGAATCAGATACTGGACTGGGCAAAAGATCACCCTGGTGAGGGAGGCGGCCTTCTCGACTTTGACGAGGGCTTGCTGGTCGAGTTACCCAGTAATCCTATCGGCTTACCGGCGTTGCAGAGACTGAGGAGGCAGTTCATTAGTTTGAATAGGCAGAATGCTGTTCCCGTGAAGCGGATTAGGGAGAGCTTTACAGCATTTTTAAACCAGTCTTTTGAGGCCATGTAGTGGAGATTATAATCATAGTGAAGGACTGTAGTGGAGTTTGTTTCTATTTGCATTTGATACCCGGTCTCATGGCGTTGGGCAGAAGAAGCAAAACATCACTTTTCTTTAAAACGTGATAATATTCTCACATGCGGATAGAGTTATCTATGAATACCCATACATTAATCTTTTGACAAAAACAAGTAAGGATCAAAACTCCTTCCCATGCCAAGCCAAGAATGCACGCCATCATGCCCATATATAAATGAATGTCAACTAGAACTCCATGAAAGTGCCCATCCACATTCCTACGCTGCGTGCTATATAATAGCTGAAAGATGCTCATATACCTCATGTCCTATGTTATACTCCTATATGAATGACAAACTCCGACATATACTTTCATATTTACTCGATTGGAGCAAAGAAGCGGCTGGCTTCAATGATTTGCTTGTCACCGTTTGCGAAATCCCATCCGACAATGATCGGGGTCTGGCTGCATGAGATCATTCTCCGAGCATCAAATTGGAGCTTGAAGACTCTATACACCTCTGGTTGAACGCGGTGTGCATGATGGTGATGGTGTGGTGCCGCAGGTGCAGCTGCAACAGCCTGTGGTGCAGGTGGGTTGGCTTGTACAGGTTGTGTTGCTTGCGCAGCAACATGGTTGGCAGGTTGATTGTTAGGTGCTGCCGATGCTATTTGTGTGACCACAAAATTCATCTGAACTCGTTGTGACGGAGCCAAGTTTGCGATGGAGGCTAGCAGATGTGGGGACTGAGCAAGATGTGGGTGAGATTGAAGTAGGACTACGAGTGCAGCTGATCCTTGACCCAAAGCAGAGTCAATCAACGCATTGTAATGTGCTTGACTACCGGGAGCAATAGGAGCCGTAATAGCAGGAGCTGTAGGAATTGCTGCCTGGGCTTGGGCTTGGGTTTGTACTTGTGCAATCTGAGTCTGAAGGTTTGCTTGGCCAGCAGTAGCTTGGCTTCCATTGGATCCAGGTGCTTGGCCACGAATGCTTCTTGCAGCGACTGCTCCTTCTTCTTGTCTCAATGTGTGTTGAGCTTTCCAGACACCCTCCTTATCCCTTCGCCAAATGATGATATTGCCATCATAGGAACCAGAGACGATACGTCCATAGTTGCCTCCCCCTCCTCCAGGCGGGAGTTTAGCTCCATAGGCTGTGATATCTTCTGGTTTTCGCGAACCCGCGTTTCTTCCTCTACCTCTCTTTAGAGGCACCGTCCTTGAAACTTCACCAGCATCAACAGCGCGGAAATACTCGTAGTCTATAGCTTTGGCTTGCTCTCTGTCTTCCTCCACACTATAGGGCAAATCACCGAAGCCCGCTTGAACAGTACGAACGAGATCGGAATGTCCACGAAGACTTGCTACTTCCAGACCAGACTCCTTGTCGAAGACCTTGACCTCATTATCGCTGCTGCCACTCACAATTCGACGACCGTCATATTGTACACAAGCGATTCCTTTGTTGTGACCAACAAATGTTCGCAGGCAAGTTTGCTCGGGCCAATTCCAAATTTTGATACCACGGTCTCCTGATGCTGATACGACCTGATCCCCATGAATTTGAACAGCATTTACAGCTGCACCATGTCCTATCAGCTCAGCAATTATCTGATATGGAGGCTTCACGGGCAGGCCTGCTGTTGGTGTTGGGTTGAAGCCGTAGTTGTTCAAGAAGGTCGGCACGGGGTTAATGATATCGGCCATCGGATAGCCTTGATCTCCCGGGCGTAGAGGATGACGATTAAAGATCTTGATTGTTTTGTCCTTGGAGCATGTGACAAGAACACGTTTGTCAAATCTGACGTTCAAAACAGATTCGTAGTGAGCCTTCTTCATACGATGGATCAGCTGCCCAGTGGAAAACTTCCACAAGCAAATGGTTGCATCACTGCTGCCAGACACAATCAGATCTTCTTCTGGATCTGCATCGAATTGAAGGCATAACACCGAACCAGTATGTGCCGCAAGTGGTGGATGGATAAGTCGTTGTGTGTCCAGGTTCCAGACCCTGAGTGTCTTGTCACGACTACCACTGACTAGGTATTTACCAGCATGTTGAATGGTGTAGATGCACTCTCTATGGCGCTCATTAAGATGATCTGGATGAGGCAATTGAAAATTCGTGAATTTAGCCGCTTCCCAATTGGCTTCGAGCCTGCGACGTTGCGAATATAGGTATTGCCAATTCAGGACCTTGCGCTTACTACTCCTGTCTAATATAACCAAAGAAGAGGTGGTGGCTAATGGGTCCTCAGTCACTGTGGAACGCTGTCGGTCTGGCGCATCTGCCATGACTTGATCCTCCGTATTACCTCTCATCACTTCTTTTCCTTTGCCAGAAGAGGCATTGTTTTCCTTTGTGCGTTCAGAAGGCCCTCCGAAGATTGAGGTATGTTGCAGAGGTGGAGGTAGGGTACCGGTCATCACAGAATCACCATCGAGCAGATTTGGGGGCGAACGTGCTGCATTGCTTTCTTTCAGACTTGATTCGCGCGCAGCATTGAGCAAAGACGAATTGAGTTCGTACTCAAAATTCTGAACCTCGGAGGGGATGACTCGGAAGCCTTCTAGATAGTACAAATGCTCCCACAGCTTCCGGTCCATTGCGAGTACCATCCATTCTCGTGAGGCCCGAGCAGTATGGATCAAGGAGACCGGGTCGAGAAATCCAATGATTTTGAGGCATACCTCGGGCGGCAGGTGTTGGAAGAAATTGATATAGAGTCGAGGGCGGAGGCGTCGTACAATGTCGCAAACCTCGGTGGTAGGAAGGGAATCCATGATACTCATTATGTATTCTATTGATGTAGTCAGTATATGTTGAATGCGTACGCACTCTCCAATCCGGCTTACGAGTTCGATCCTGTGCTGGCATCTGGGCCAGCCATAAAGGCATGGCAAGAGAGCGTGGGCCATTACTCCCGACTGCTAAAGGGGCCTCGCTGTAGCCCTCATCCAGAGGTGATGGCTCGTACGAATCCATGGGTAGCGCCGACATGTCGTGCGGGTAATGTTGACGCTCAACACACGGGACAGGAAGTAGGTAGGTCCAGCACGTCCACCCGCGATATGGAGACTGCGTCAATTGTATATGGAGACTGGCAAGACAACCACGATCATTGGCCTCAGCCACCTGAGCTTTGGTGGAGAGGAGAGAGTGCCGTGATGGAGGGCAACAAGGAATAAGGCTGAAGATGGGTGGCTGCCTGAGGACACAACAGGATAGGAGAGGGTCAGCAGGAGTAAGCAAGAGAGAGCTCGAGGACTAGAGAGGCGAGCGCAAGCACGAGCACGAGTGCACCACGGCACACTTTATCGCAATCAGGCTGGCGCCGTTGTTAGGAATGAGGATGACAAAGGCGGCGCTGGTTGGTGCACAACAACAGCACGGGTACGGGGGCTATGAGGTGGTAGTGTAATTTGGTGTTGGTGGTGGGGCTGTCAACGACGCAAGCAGTAGGGTCTAGTAGTGTTGATAACAAGCCTTAGCACGTCGAGATCGGATGAGCCCAGATCAAATAAGCATAACGCAAGGCAAGGGAACAACAAGGTGCAGATGAAGGTCGGCAAGGCAGGAGTGGCCTTACTTGCTGGTATGGTATGGTATGGTATGGTATTGTGCAGATATATTCTGACGATGGCTTGGGGTAGGCGGGAACAGCAGACGGGGGGAGCAGGAGGGGGCAAGCAAAGAGGAACAGTGCAGCACAGTACAAGCGCCGTAGTGCCGGACAGTGCTGGATGGGATTTTGGTGGTGTGGGTGTGGGTGTGAGTGTGGTACTGTACTGGAGGCAGGGTGTGGGCATGGGCGCATGGGTCGTTACTGTACTCGACGGTCGGGAAGGAGAGAAAGCGTGTCTGGAGCGCACCAAGCAAGCATATCATCAAGCAAAGCACCAACGCAAACCAAGCACCAAGCAACAATATCCACCAAGCAAGCAAGCCTCTGCCTGTCTGTCTGGCATGTCCTCTCCTGCTCTTGCTCCGTACTGTATCCTCTCCGCCCCACTCCCGCTGTGCTCCATCCACTCACGCTCTCGCTCAATCGCCGCGGCTCCGCACTTTGATTGGGCCTTAATATCCAGCGACCCGCTTGCACTGGTGCACGACACGCTAGTCCGGTACCGAACCTTATGCCTCCTGAAACGACTCCCGACCGGCCAAAGAGGAATTCATCCTACCCACGCCCACACCACCATTACCACCACCACTACTGCCACTACTCCCCAAGGAAGGTTCCAAACATACTCGACGTTCCCTTTCCCAGCAACTCTTCAACGGTCTCGAGATCGAGGTTGAATGCGGATCTCTCCTAGGGCCTCCCATTGTTCATGTCATCATCAGGTGGTGTTGCCACTCAAATGGCTCACGCCCACACCCTCGCGAGAACGAACACAGCTCCTGTGTTCCAGACCAGAAGCACTGTAAATGGTCTCCCTGGATTGAGCCACACCATGAGTACCATGAGCAGTCAGACCTCGCGCTCCTCGCAACTGTCGGGCTCGACAGCCTTCAACTCGTCGTCGGCCTCGATATCCTCCATGAGCTCGTCGGCGACTCTGGTCCCGCCTGTAAATGGCGGCCCCGTGCAAGCGACGAACAACATCATAAACCAGAAGGCGGATGCATCGCGGTCGCTCTACCAGATTTGCGTGAACCTTCGCCAGCGTTTGGCACAGGTCCCAGGATTTGACACGCATCTCAATGATTCGGACGATGAGGATGAGGGGCAGGATATGGACCCGGTGTCGTCGTTATGGAGATGTTTACGGAAGGGAACCCCGTTGATGACTATATATAATGCGATACATCCTCCTGAGCCGCTGAAAATCGACGACTCTGTTGCTGAAACAAAACGGCCCAAGATCGCCGCATTCAAATTTGTGGAAGCATGTTTGAAGGATTTGAAGCTACCTCCTGGGGAGTGCTTCGCTTTGTCGGATCTTTTTGGTGACGATACAACAGGTTTTGTGAAGGTACGTGGACCAATACTCAATATTCATCCTGCAGAGGATTCCCACATTCAAGGGCAAACATGTCCGTGAGCTTGAGCATGAACCAAAGTTGGGGAGTTTCACATGCTACTCATGCGCTTATGGGAATGCACCATATCCAAGAGAACTACAACTAACAAAGCTATACTCAGGTCACTCAAGTCATCAATATCGTTCTTGATGTCGCGGGCTCCCGTGGTTTCCTTCTCACAACAGACGCTGGTGCCGATGCTCCTACGACGGTTGTGGCCGGTTCCCAAATGAGCTATAGGGATCATGTTGTGAAGGAACTGGTCGACACCGAACGTAAATACGTGCAAGATCTCGAGAATCTCCACGAACTGAAGAAGATTATTGAGCAGAAGGGTGTTATTCCTGGAGATGTTGTGCACGATATATTTTTGAACATCAACGCAATTCTTGATTTCCAGCGACGATTCCTGATCAAGATTGAAACGACCAACTCCCAACCCGATGCGAGACAAGAATGGGGCCTCCCCTTCACGAATTACGAAGAAGCTTTTGGTATATATCAGCCTTTCATTGCAAATCAAAGGAAAGCGGCCACGATTGCCATGCGGGAATTTGATAAAATAGCAATGGCTGAGCACCCAGTTGTTGTTGATTTCAACACACTGGATGGATTCCTTCTCAAGCCAATGCAAAGATTGGTCAAGTACCCCCTATTGCTCAAAGTATGCTCGACTTCTTTCATTTTAAGGTATGAAATGCTGACACGATGTAGGATCTCCGCGACAAGACTGGTGCCGACGACGAAACGAAGGCCGATCTTACTGCTGGTATAGAAGCCGCGAATCGGGTCCTGGCGCAAGCAAATAATGCTGTCGACCTTGAACTGCGAAACGAGGCTCTATATGATCTGTGCACAAGGGTAGATGATTGGAAAAACCACCGAGTGGATCACTTTGGAGATCTCCTACTCCATGGCCATTTCCCTGTTGTTACTGGCAAGAACGATGTCCAGAAAGAGGTATGAATTTTTCATCACCCGAAGTTTTCTTTTCATATCTTGTCGCGTCCAACGACACGCGACTTCGCGCTGTTCAGATAGTAGTCTGTAGCGATAAAACGAAACTCGTTTTAGGTTTCCGGAAGTGGACGGCAACATACCCTGGGGTTTATCACGTTCAGAGATCTCCCCTTTTCTTACTAACCCCTGTATAGTATACAATTTACTTGTTCGAGCGTATTTTGCTTTGTTGCAAAGAAGTCAATCCCAATAAATCAAAGGACAAACTTATGGGTACCCAAAAGGATAAGAAAGACAAGAAAGATAAGAACAAAAAGACGGAAATGAATAAGAATGCTAAGCTTCAGCTGAAAGGACGAATCTTCATGACAAATGTTACTGAGGTCGTCTCATTAGGGAAGCAGGGTAAGCATATCTAACATTGTTCAACATATTTTTGCTGATCATCTGCTAGGATCTTACACTGTCCAGATCTTCTGGAAGGGAGACCCAGGTGTCGAGAACTTCATTATCAAGTTCTCAAACGAGGAGACCATGAAAAAGTGGTACAGTGGTGTAGATGGCCAGCGTAAAGAGCATACCACGAGTATGAATCCTTCTACTAGTCCAGATGCTGGACCTCCGGACTTTGCCTGGATGAGAAACCAAGGAGCGGCAATGCCAAATCCATATGCCCAAGCAGAAGAAGATGACGACGAAGAAGAGTATATTGATCCTGGCTCGGCATCTTATACGAGCCAACCTGCCCCTGGCCAGGCCATGCCAGGAATGTCCGGAATATCAGGAATGCCTCGCAATGCTTCTAGTGGCAGCTTGCGTTCACGATCGGCTACTGGTGAAAGCCAACCATCCATGGCTGGAATTGCACGAGCACCGCCTCCCCGATTTCCTATGGCAGCGCCAAATGCTCCTTTGAGCGTGCAGACGCAGTTGAATAGCGGTGGCTACATGTCACCAGGCGAACGAGGTGGAGACTCATATTTCTCTCCTGTTGCAGAGTCGCCAGCATCCTCAAGGACGAGCACGGCGTCCTCAATGTATCCCTTCCCTCGCCAGGCAACACCGCAAGGCGGCTGGGAGGACAGTAATCGCTATACAGCACCAGCAATGGCGCGAGCACCATCGCGGGAGAGCAATACCCCTGTAAATGGTGGATATCAGATGAACGGACGTACCCCCCAGAGACCATCCTTACCTGCTCAACCTAACCCTTCACAGGCCGCTCTCGCACAACAAAGAAGCCGCTCATATAGTACTCCCGATATAAATGCCCAACTCGGAGGTCGTCGTTTGCCCAACGGTGCTACCGTTCCCGCCGTACCGGGTATTCCAGCTCACCTGCATCCAGCTTACGATTCTGGTATTCCACGTTCACAGAACAATTCTCCCAACGGGCTACCATCTGGACCTGCAAGTGGAGTCCTGCCCATGAGGACCAGCACAAACTCGCCGGGACTGCAAAGAGACCGTCAAACCCAGGGATCTCCATATCCAACGGCTCCAGGGTACAACAGAAGCAATACCTCACAAATCCCTATGTCGATGTCGGACAGTCGTACTACATCACCTCCCCTCACTGGCTCTATGACTCAGGATGATGATATGGGTTTACCTACACAGTTGAAGGTAAAGGTCAACTCAGATGGGAATTATGTTACCCTTGTGGTGGCATTCAATATTACTTACCAATCCCTCATTGATCGGATCGATGCCAAGGTTGGAAGGTTTTCCAACAATGCCATTGCTAAAGGCACCATGAGATTAAGATACCGCGATGAAGATGGCGATTTTGTGACGATTGAATCCGACGACGATATTCAGATTGCCTTCCAGGAATGGCGCGAGTCACAGAAACTTCAATACCAAGCAGGACAGCTCGGAGAGATCGAGCTATTCTGCCTCAGCGTTGACAATTGAAGATGAGGAAGAGTACAGGGATTGTTTTGCAAGGTGTTGGCTTGCTTTAAGATTTATTGCTGTTTTGAGATAACCCTGCCACGCATCGGATTGACACATTATGACTGCAACGTTGAGATGAAACCTGGGATGGATGGGATATTAGGGGCAATTCGTTGTTCATGATATCATTCATTGTTTCTCTGGCGTTCAATTGGCGTTTGAGTTTGTTTTACCTTTTTGTTTTCTCATGAACGGCGCCGATACATGGGCGGGATAGGGATGGCATGGCGTAGCACATTTTTATCTCCTGTTAGCATGCACAATCTTTGATTAGTATATAGGTCACAGGCGATAGTTTAAAGAGGAATTTCACATGGCTAAACATTTCAATTCAAATAGATTCTCAGATCGCAACTAGTGATGCATAAATGCTTTTGCTCAAGACTCCAGGCTAGAAATTGTCGTGACTGGCCTACTCTCCGAACATGGCGTAGGTTTGGAGTCCGTCTTTTCATAGTGAAACGTGGGATAAAATATAAAGAATTCACATAAAGCTGAGAGATGCCTACCCATAGTCCAGACCAGTGGCCCGGCGACCCGGCGACTTCAGCCCCTGGAGTATGAACATAATAGTACCGCAACGTACCACATTTGGCGTCGACTCTGACCGTAGAGGTTTGTACAAACGATGATGCTCCAGAGAAAGAGGCGAATGTCTTGAACACAAAATGACATATATATTTCCCTCCTTTGACGCCATCGAATGATTGCCCCTCGCAATGCTTCTTAATGTTCATACACAAGCCTGCCTTTTCTTACGCCTGGAGGAGCTTCCCACCGATTGTTTCGTACATATTCTACAGCCACCATGACGATCCATATCTCCTGGTTGGATTGCCATTGGCAAGATTTATCTTCTCCTCGCCATCGTTCACTTCCTCTTCCTCGGCCCCACGATGTTTGGGTACATTCTCGACAGGTGGTAATTGATCGTGCTCTTCTTCTGGCCCATTGGTCTCTGTTTACAGTAGATGTTCAATTAGAGGCTATCCTTTACGCACTGGGGAGATATTGGAGTCAGTCGTACCTTCTGGTCCATACAAGCCCGCAATTGTGTCTCCACCGATGCACATCCTGCGATGTTATATCCGGCGGAAGCCCAACATGCTGGAAAACAAGAGTCAGTGGGCCATATGCCGATAGTGGTAAGGAGGTATTTGCGTACTCAGGACGGATGTCATGATTGCCAGGCATGGATTCGGATCTGATTGATTTGGTCGTCGAACTCGCAGCTTGTGGAGGGGAGGAAGACGCATAGGCGTCACCGTTGTGGGGGCACCCTTTGGCGGCATGATTGTATATGCGATTGCAGATGAAAGGGATTGTCGAGATTGTCAACCTGGCGTGCGTCAAGCTCCCGTTCTCGTCACTATTCGTGGGAGCTTGAATTTCGCGGTTCTTCAACGAGATTTGGCGCTAAACTCTAAACTTCTAGCGCCGCTGAAACCGCTCCCGCGACCATTTGTTTACTTTCGTTTAATGCATCCAAGTGAACTACAAACTCCGTAACATATTCACACGTTCAAACGGCCTATTCACATCCTTACCAATTTCTTAGCTTAGAGGATTCGGGTGTTCTGGATTTTATGTTTTTGATCCCGTACACTACTCTGGTTACAATTTTGAATTTGCGCTTGGAGGGAACTTTGATTCTCTGATCGTGTGCGCCACCATGCCAAACACAGACGCTTCAACTGGGCAATTTTCAAGCTCCAATTGGTACTTCAATAACACGCCCAATTCTGGGTTCTATACTGACCCAACCTGTAGGGAGGTTTATAAAGACGCATTTGTGCCGCAATCGACTGCCCAAAAACCTAAAGCGTGGGAACGCGCTCCTGTATCCGCACACGCACCGCGTCTACAAGGCCAGAAGATCTGGAAGCGGGCTGGAACGCGATCACAACGGAGGAACAGTAGAGGATCTGAGGAGGATGCGCAATTAGAACTGGAGAAGGGCGGTGCTGGTGCCAGGAAGAAGTCGAGGGTTATGGGCGCAAAGGAAAACATCAACAGCGCGCCTTGGTTAGAAGCACAAGATGACAGCGAGAATACCCTTGCCTCCGTGTCTTTTGGAAAGCAAAACATTGTCAATAACGACCCAATTCTTGACGACAATGACGCACTACGATTTGTGCCGCGGAAGAGGACAAACATTAATCATGTTATAACTCCAAGGAAGGCTTTGCGACAAACCACCTTGAACGCCCAGGGGCAGACATTGTCACCTCGAAAGTCGCCTACGAAGGCTGCGGGGAAATCCCCACGCAAATGGAAGTCGGCAAGGCAAAGCACTCGAAGGTTGACGAGATTAGAGCTCGCTGAATTTGACGCACCGGCGGGACATCGATTTAGTGATATTATTTTCACGGAAGCTCCAGTACCTACATCTTTAGACTTGGAAAAGGAGGCCGAGGCACCTATAGGAAACGCTGTAACTTATGATATTGACTTCCCCGCCACAGTCGAGGATCCAGCTAAGTCAAACGGCCCAGTCTCGATTACTCTAGAGAATATCTTGCCAGTCACGCTACCAGCAGCTACATCTCAGCAATTGGACGAGTCTGTGGTTCGCGAGGATGTGGTAGAGGAAGTGCTCACTATCAAGACTGCTGTTTCTTCGCCAAATCCGCAAATCATCTCTGAAACATTGGCGTCGAGCAAGATACCCGAGGTTCATGATGACCATCAAGTACTCGCCGAAACAACGAAAGGTCACAGTTCAAGAACGGCGGTGGAAGAAATGGTTTCTGAGGAGCAACATACAATACAACCATTAGCCACACCTAGATCCACCAGGAAAGCGGCCTCAGGTACACCCAGTAGATTATTGGCAAGTGCAACGAAGCAACTACCGAAATCAGGCAGAAAGACGTTGAGACGAAGCACCAGAAACACGCGAGCTAGTTCTGTGGGCGTGGAGGCACCAGCCCCTGTACCAGAACTCACGGCCGATGCCATTGTCAATGAAAGCAGTTCTGTCGCTGACGCCGACATGGCAGCAGAATTACCTAGAACGACTACTGAGGAAATCATTGCTAAGGAGGAGGCCCCAGGAGATATGATTAATCTCTTGGAGACCGAAGGGCAACTCGTGGATGCTGTGACTGAGCACTCAGAAATAACACCTATTGAAGATGGAGTTGACCAAACAGTCACCGAAGTCATTACGTCAAATGATGACACCGAAGTTACCACCAAGTTAAATGATGAAAGTATTGAAGTAGAAGAGCAGCCAGCACTTGTTACTGAGGAGGATCCTGAACAAGATGTGGAGCATATTCAACTTTCCGAAAACCAAGAAGGTACAGAAGAGAGTGATTCACCAAAGCTTCAATCGCCTGCTGCTGAGGCACAGGTATTCGAGTTCGTTGGCTCCCCAGGTTCAGACACAGCATCTGAATCATCTCTCATCAATTTCTCGCCAGAGATCACACACAAATTACAATTCGACATGTCAGAGAGTGTGGAAGGCTCGACAGTTGAGTCTGAGGAGATTGCGGTAGCCCAAGAGCAAGTCATCGAATCGAATGAATCGGCTGACGAGATTGTGGAAACTTCAACGCCTCATCCAAACACTACTGATCTCACTGAGACTATTTCAGCAAATGCTCCTATGGCGGCTTATGATGAAGATGATACGGATATGCTTCGCAATTTCCTCACGCGGGTGAAGGCCAATAAAGCTGCAAAGGCTGAGAAGTCTCCTAAGAGGAAGCGTTCGTTGCCGCATTCACCACTTCGACTTCCATTAGGGACTGCCGAAGCTAACTCATCCCCTCCCCCAGCTGAGGTACCAGAGACTGTCGAGCAAGAAAAGAGCTCTTCCCCTCTTGCAAAACGTAGGAAGAGAGGTGACATTGTGATGGAGGACGAAGATGTGACTGAATCCAGGTCAATCAGACGCAGTGGGCGAACTCGACTGCCAGTCAAGGCACAGCCGCCGGGGGCTCCTAGTTTCATTCCTGTACGCAGAATAGGGCAGGACGGTGATACCACAGTCAAAATCAAACGCAGTGAAGAGAAAGACCTGGCAGCTCTGACGCGAGTCAACACACGCAAGAATAAAGGCGCTGCAATCAGTGCCTCGGCATTCTTAGCTAAGAAGAGCGACGAAAAAGAGGACCCTGTGCTCCGACAGCGCTCGCTGAAAGAGGCATTTGAAGAGAAGCCTGGCAAGAAGAAAGCCAAAACGGTGGTGTGGGCCGAGGAGCTGGCACAGTATCAAAAGACAGAGCAAGAGCTGTTGAAGGAGAAGAACGAGGCAATTGCCGAGAAGAAGGGCGCCAGTGTCAAGGTTGGTATCAGGAGTAAGATCGCACTTGGCATGGCTGTGAATGGTACACCGGCTTCGAAGAGGAAGATGAAGGGTCGTGGATGAAATTATTGTCACCAGATGCTTTTCTGTGGCAGCGGGTGTTTTCGAGGAGTATCTCATCTGATCTTCCGAGCGGGGTGCGTAGGAGTTCGGGGTTGTTATTGGGGGCGTTAGGGGCGTTGTTGGGGATCAACATGCGAGCAAACTTTTGTCAGGTTACTTATTAAATACAACCAACTTAACTAATGTTGAGGTCTTATGATCCTGTCGAATGATGCCCATTGCGAAACTTCAGAACTTTGCAATCATTGTCTTGTGTTCATGCCACTGACTCGAACAGCACGAGGGACGGGGACTTTTGCTTATCGCATACCCCGATCAACGCTTATCCATCGGCTCCTACTGTACTGCATTTCCAAATCCTGCTAGCCGATCCAGATCCAGATGCAGATGCAGATACAGCGACAGATACAGGGCTACGCTCACGGGCATGACGTGCCTGTTGCGTAGGGCTTCGTTCTCTATCAATTCCAATCGTGTTTCAGGAATTGCTAAGAACCCAATCTACCTGGTCAGAAGACGCAATACACGTGTAGCATGTGCGAATTAAATGGACATGACAGAGTTTGGAACCCATTGGACTTGGTTTTCCATCGGGAAACTTCCACGCCTACTAGCCAGGCTGAATTCATGCTTTAGCCTCTTAACTCAGCACGACGACCTCAATCTTTGCACCTCTGGACCGACCGGGCAATACCAGCCAACCCGATCTTCCCTTTTCCCTTCTCCAAACATGAAAAAAACACAAACAGTGCACGTTTTTCTTCCTTCCATCCACCCTTATCTCTCGTTTGGATCCACTCCACGCGCCCTTTCCTCTATGGAGCAGGTGCCTGGGCATTCTTCCCTGGCGCATGCATGGGATTGGGAGAGGTGACCAAGCCTTTGCGTCCTTCCCCGGATTTCTGTAGGGTAATCATAGGGTAAGTATAGGGTAAGTATAGGGTAATGGTGGTGGAGCTAGCTTAGTAGCTGCCGCTGACTTGGGGCTGGGTTATCGCTGGTGCGTGGTGGGAAAAAGTGGAAAAGTCCCATCCGACCACGACCTGCGGGCGGGCTTTTGGGTGGTGGTGCCGAGCGTGGTGTGTTTTGTTTATGCCGTTGCTTTCCCTCCTCCTCCTCCTCCTCCTCCTCTGCTCATGCCTTGTTGGGAAGGGGGGAGGGAGGGGTTGGGATGAGAGGGGATCACAACGCATATGTGTTGGGGGAGTGAATTGATGGATCAACTCGAGAGAAGACGGGCTGGGAGAGAAGACGTTTCCTGGTTGTTTTGGTTCGTGTCGAGACGAGCAGGAGCTGGTCGGTTAATCCTAACTTGTCGTTAACGACGACAAAGAGTTTCCTTCCTTCGAGAGCAGATTGCAGAGCTATAGCACCAGGGGGAACTAGCTTTATCGTTATCAGACACATCGAGACAAACCATGCTGGATGGGGATCTGGGAGCTTCTGAGGATTCCTGTGTGGCGCTAGTCGAGCTAGTTTGAGCGGGCTTCTTGCCTTTAAAGGGTTCCGGGTTCCCTCGAGCTTGGAACGTATCTTCTCATACACAACCTCAATTCACCTCACTTCACTTCATTTCTTCTCAATTCACCTCAATTTACCTCTACCTCACTGTGCCGCCCTTCACTTTAAATCGGAGTCCCTTTTCAATTTCTTGTTTTTAAACTGGGATCTTCCTATTTAACTCCAACTCCTTCCCCCTTCAACGGGCAATCTCATCTTCCAACATCGAAGATTATAGTCATGGGTTCCATTCAACAATCCAAGTCTTGTTTACCATGGGTGGAGACACCATTAATTGAGTCTCGTCTACTGTCAGAGGCAGCGGGGTGGTAAGAAATCCGATCTCCTTACACACTCTCTCTTCCTCCTCCATTCAACTACTCAGAGATTCCAAAGAAAGATCTAAGTCGTAGAAGCAGAATCTTCCTCAAGCTCGAAAACCTTCAACCTTCTAGATCATTCAAGTCTAGGTACGTGCCCATTGCCCAAGTCGCTAAAGCCTAAAGCTAATTAATTGCAGAGGGATTGGAAATTATGTTGTCCAACGCCTCAACAGTCTTCCGGACGAAGCCACCTCGCCTCGTCACTTCTATTGCGTCTCCGGAGGCAATGCCGGTTTGGCATGCATCGTAGCTGCAAACAGTCTCGGCCATAAAGCAACCATTGTTGTCGCCTCAACTTGTCATGTATCCACCATCAAGCGCCTCTACAGTATGGGTGCCAGTGCCGTCATCACCTATGGCAAGAATCTAGCCGAAGCAGATGCATACCTAAAGAACACAATCCTCAAGGAGGATCCCCTCGGGATTTACGTCCCGCCATTCGACCACGAGGATATCTGGGCCGGCAACGCAACCGTCATGCAAGAGATTGGCTGGCAAATTGACCATGTCGATGCTGTCATCTGCTCAGTGGGCGGCGGCGGTTTGCTCTGCGGTGTTGTTGAGGGACTGGATCGACTAGGATGGAAAGACACCGAAGTCGTCGCAGTCGAGACAGACGGTGCTCACTCACTTGCCAATTCTCTGCGTGCTGGTGAGAACGTGACCCTCCCCGGCATCACCAGTGCCGCAACAAGCTTGGGTTGTGTCCGTGTCGCAGAGAAAGCCTTTGAGTACTCCGCCGCACCAGGAGGAGCGGTTCGAAGTGTGGTCCTTACCGACGCCGAGGCAGCAGCAGCGTGTGTACGCTTCGCCGATGAAGAGCGGACCATGCTGGAGCTTGCGTGCGGTGTCAATATCGCCGTCATCTACAAGGGGATCTTGAAGCAGGTGTTGCACCGGAAGCTAACGCCAGAGAGTAAAGTCGTTGTTATCCTTTGCGGAGGTAGCAACGTCACCTTTGAAGTGCTGGAAGGATGGCGCCAACAGCATGGCGGAATATTTGGCGAGAAGTGATATTCCCCCTTTCTGGCTTTTGCAACTGCTTCGGTCCGGCGTTCATGGTGGTATAAGACCATTCCTTTCAGATCTACAAATCTTGGGTTACTCAATGGGAATTGCTTCATCCCCCCCCCCCCCTGAATGGTGGGTTGGGATTGAAAGACGACTACTGGTATTATCGTTCCTTTTATGCAAGGGGATTCTTTGTAGCAATAGTCTTGCCGGTGTTCTGGGTTTTATTAGTCAGTCATTACTCGAAAGATGAAAGTTCGTGATAATGGGTGCTTGTTACTTTGATGATATATATGAACGTGATCGTCAGTGCATTGTGAACCAGACCTCACCCAGTCGAAGACAAGGAGGCAAAAATGACATAAGAGTTTCTGGAGATCCAGGTTGGGCGAAGCAATGATCTAGAGTTGAGGTGCTAACATGAGAATGTTAGAAACATTTGAATAGCGATTCTTCCATCTATATACACCCCCCCTCACCCATCCTCACTCACCCACTCTCACCCTGTCCCTCCTCCCCCTTCCCCCCAAACCCAAGCCACCTCCACAAGGTCTTACACCAAAACACCGTCTCGGCCGTAGCCATAATACTCAGCCCCACCAGCAAGATAACCTTGGTACTCCGCTTCAGCTTCAAGTCGCGGAAGCTAAACTTCGGGAGCTCGTCCGGCACGGGTTGCTGCTGCTGTGGTGGGCGCGGGCGGCATAGCGACGGGCCGGAGGAGAAGAGCCTGGCTGTGGTTTTGGGTGAGAGATGCAAGCGGAGGTGCGGGGAAATTGGCGTGCAATACCGTTGCCGCTGCGGTGACGACGATGATGGTGGTGCGTGTTTGGTGCGTGTATGTCGAAGGGTCAGCGTTGTGAGGTTGGCGCTGAGCTTTGCTGGGAGGGGTGGCATTGCGTTTGCGGGTTTCGCTGGCCTTGCTGATAAGGTCTGACGCAGATAGAGAGCGAGGGAGGACTACGTAAGGTAGGGAATAACTGGCTTGGGAAGGGGGTGGATTGCAATTTTGACAAGTAGAGTAATTCTCCTTATGAGGATGCGATTTAGCGATGCAGTCTTTCTTCCTCCACTCACTCACTTAGGTCGGAGCCGACAGGATATATATATATACACCTCATACTAAAAGACTCTCAGACGAGATCTGGAACTGCACTATTACTCAAAGCGAACGTAAGGGAGGGAGTGTAATTCCAACTAGTATCTCATTGAGAAAGGAGAAGCGGCCCATTTATTGGCCTTGCAACATAACAACTCGTCGCCTTGCCCGGTTGCAGGCACCGTACAATCAACGTTTAGGAAATAACCGGGTCAGCTCGGAGGAATTGGTTCGCGTTTTCTTCCTCGTGACTTACTTGACGTAAAAAGGTGAAAAGGTAAAAGGGTAAATAGGTAGATGGCTTGTCCTTTCTTGGCTTCTTGTTTGAAGATGGATGGGATGGATTGGGATGAGACGGGGTAGGACTTTGGGTGCAGTTTGTGCTGTGGTGGATGGAATAGGAGGAGGGTTTAGGTGGCAAGACATGTTGCTCGCTAAATACTTGATTTCACTCACTCACTCATCCTCGTCTACCCCTTGGTCCTGTTCCTCACAGTTCATTTGCAGTCTCATAACATGAAAGAAACCATTGAGTTTCCAATTATACATAAAGAATACGATAAAGCCGGATCTGCTTTTTACAACCAAGCGTCTCTAAAGTACAGGTATAATTTCTTGAATGCATATAATGCTATCCATTCGCATTTGTTGCGGTACGACGCAATGCATTTCAATGCACTTACTAATACACATAACCGTTATGCTGAACCGATCAAAGAATTAAAGTTGAGAGAATACCCTCCAGAATAGTGCCAGAAATAACAGATGCTACCGCCTGACTACCCAACCATTAAGATATAAGAGCAACACTCAGCCAAGGAACGAAACGCCAATGCCCCTTCCAGACATTTCAGCAGAATTTGTGACGGAATCATATGCTCTATTTCCAGAACTATATTCGGAAATAACACAAGGACTCACTGTTGGAAAAGGTGGAGTCCTAGTAAAGCCTGGCGAAGGTCTAAGGGGCTTTGAGCGGCGTTTTCTAGATGATGGAGATCCAGGGTGACTATAGGAGTCAGCGATATTGTACTATTGAACATGTTTTCATGTATGCATATGAAATGAAAAAGAAGAGAGAGAAGGAAGAAAAGAGAAAAATTACCTGAGGAAATCACCAGCGCCACAACCAAGACTAGATTCCCAATCCACAAACTCCTTCTCAGGCGCTGCAGCAGCAGAAATAGCTGAGCCAACATTCCATATTGCATCCCTGGGAAACACATCCTGCCCCATCGCCCTAAATCTTTTAGAAGAAGGAAAAGCAGATTCATTCTTGCACAGCAGTGATGTAGACAAACCCGAAGCCGAGAAGTCAATCACACCTCTTCCATCTCCCCCATTTGCAAAAGCCGCAGGTTGGATCTCTGAGCCAGTAAAAGGCACTCTGCTCCACCGATCCCATTCATCAACAGCACCAAGCCTTAAACTTCCCGGCGAATCAAGCGGTGCCGGATCTCTGGGAGTCGAAGCATCATTCAAGCTCAGCGATTCGAAGCCCTCACACATCTCCATTTCCGAACCTGCAGCATAAAGCTTATCAAGCTCCTCTTCTTCAGACTGAATCGTGGACAGAACTTGGTTGATTTTCCTCTGGTAAAGAGCCGAAGACTTGTTGCTGTTACTGCTGTTGCCTTCAAGACGCGGTTGGATTGAGGAGCTGGACTTGCTGCTGCGAAGTTTCTTGATGGGGGATCGTGAGGGTTGCGTGGGGGTGCTTGTGTTTGTGTTTGTAGAGATTGAAGGCCCGCGTTTGCGGGTTGGGGTTTGTATGAAGACGGTATTGCTGCCGAAGGGCATGGAGAGATGTGTGGGATGCATTGCTCGTCGTTTTGTGCTGAGATGAGGGGTTTCTTCGGCAAATGGATGTGTGGGTAAGTTGTTGGGGGTTGTGGGATATTGAGAATATGTTACTACAGTGTTGGATAAACAGAGTTGAATTCGGAGCGGTGATGTTGACTCTGAGCCTGTGGAGCTGCTGACTTCCTGACTTGGCCAAGAGACTTTTTGAAGAGAGGGAAGTGGCAATCATGCTCCCTTCGTTAATATATAGTACATACGTATATACATCCATCATGCCTCCTTCCTAAAAAGATCCTGCCAGAATTCCTTGAGGCCATAGTTTGGTTTCCGAGAATCATATATCTTTGCAGTCTCACTGACACCAAACCTCTCCATGACGCCCCCAGAACGATGGCCGATCGTTTCTACCAGCTCCTTGCTCGGCCTTGAGGCTCGTTCCTTGATTGCCCGAGAAAGCTCAGGTGCCACCTCTGCATAGCAAGACTTTAGCTCACGTTCAAGTGAGAAGTATGGCTTCTTGGCTAGATCTGGCGCCATTAAGTTATAAGATCTGGTGAGGCTATTGAGGTTCTGGATAGCTAGAGTCAGATAGGACATCTCAGAGGCTTCCCAAGAAGGGAGTCGGAATGGTGGTGGTAGCGGTGCTTGTTGTTCAGCTACAGGCCCTGCCCTCTTTTCCGTAGTCTGAACAGTCTCATCTTCAGTTGTTATCTTTACTTCAGTGGCAGGGACCCCGACCTCCTTGATCGCTGCCTCTACCTCGTCGACAGCCAAGCTCGGATTTTCGCCCGTTTGTGAGGTTGTGACGGTCACATCTGTCTCAAGCGACACATTCACAGGTGGTGATTCAGTCGGGGAAGAGATACTTGGCACTTCTTGAGTGATCTTAACCATAACAGGATGATCAGTCATGGCCGTAGGGACAGAAATCTGTTCGACTGCACGTTTCCTAGGATTATACGCACGCTCGGATTCGGCATATTGATCTGCTCGCTTCATTTGCTCTTGCAAACTTCCGCCTCTACTAGCAATAGTCCTCGCGGCTTGACGTTTCCAGTCATTCCGTAATCGAGATCGAAAAACATGAGCAGCCTTAACAAGTTCCTGTTGTTTCTCAATCCATGGTGGTACAATTTCTTGTCTTTGAATCATTTTGTTCATGATGTATTCAGTAGTGTCAATGAATGGATTGTCGGCTCTGGCATCTCGCTCAACCGCCTTGCCGCGTGGAATATTCTTGAATTGCCCTCGTGCAATCGCGTCTTCAATCCTCTCATTCGCCAGTGCAGCGAGCCCACGAATGGAATTTGGCATGGCCCTAGCTGCAGGAGTGAACCTCTCCTTCAACACCGCTTTCATTTCAGCTCTTTCTTTGTCCGTCATCTGGGAGTCCTTGGAAATGGCGTAAATACTCGTCTTGTCCCTAGCATTGGCAAGTCGCTGTCCAGATGACTGCCTCGGCTGTCTATTCAACCTCAAATCAACAACTGGCAGCGGAACCTTTGCAGTTCCTCTGTTCTCAGGCTTTAGCGGCTTCCTAGAATCATCCAACATGCGCAGCACTGTATCTTCTGTATTCTCAGCCCCAGTCCATGCCTGCGAGGCAGCGATATCCCTCGAACCACTCCCAACATGTGAAGAAAGGCCCGCCTCTGCAAACGCCGCTGCATGCTCTGAATTGAACTTTTGCGCCTGGACTTTCTCTAATAGTCTCTCTTTCAGTTCTTCCGAGAATCCCGCATCTTCAATAGCCCTCCTCCCTGCTCTACCACCCTCGAAAAGTGCATCTTCCGTGGCTTCAGCCAGTCGTCTGGACATGGCACCCTGCTCTCGCTCGGGCTTGCCATTCTCGGATGAGGGCTTTGGTTGTTGTTTGAGTATCTGCGCTTCGATTTCGTCCTTCTCTTCTACCTTCTTAGCAGCAGCTTGCTCAGATTGTGCCAGTGGCGAACCACTCGAGAGGTGTCGCCGAGTCGTGATCGAGGAAGCATTGGATCGAGCTGAAGCTCGCAAGCAGCGAACACAGGTAAAAGGTTTTCGTAGCACTGTCCCGGGCATAAAGAATGATTGCGGGCGAGAATTAGAAAAAAGACGAGGGGAAGTGATGACGGCAGGTGAGGTATCTCGACTTGATGCATTTTGTAAGCCAAGGAGCTCTTATCACTCCTTCTTATCAGTAAAATCACGTGAGGTACTCGAGCTTATCGATTCTCACTAGACGGTATCAAGACTTTGGAACATAATTCATAAAAATCCATGTTGATACGCACTGGCTCCTGTATCCTGTGCAGGGCTTCCTTGGCCCATATTATCTGCCCTTTCTTCAAATGCAAGCCGACCCTGTGGGTATCTAGTCAAACAATGCCCCATCTCAAAACTAGCGCCAGCAGAAAGAATAGCAAAAGCCGATTCTCTTCTTTTCCAAGCCTTGTGTCTGTTATACAGGCAAGCCATATGCCCAGCCATAAGCAAAGACTTGCTATTAACTCCCTCCTTACTCCGTTCAAAGGCAACACCTAATACCCTATTCATTAATTTCGTTTGTTTAAACTTCCAGCTCTGCTGAGCTTCCCAAACCATTTCCGGCCACCTTTACCATTGGCATCTTCCATTATACCTCGACGTTCCTCTTCGCCACTTATCCGAACGCTTGGTTCTGCACCGTACTCAGTTAATTGTATACTTCGTCTCCGCACGGCACCGGCTCCAGCAGAGCTAGGCCTAGCATATGCTTGTGTAGGCCTGGATCGCAGGATTGGAGGTGGTGTCGCACTCGAGAGGCGGTCCTCGTCAAACAAAGCTCTTGGTGCACTCATACCAGCACCTTGGCTGCGGCAGCGCCTGTAGTCGGTGTTATTCTCCATTTTGCCTGCTTCTGGTGAATAATTGTGATCCATGTCTGACTGAAATGGCTGGTTGTTGAACCTTCCATTGACGGAAGGAGAAGTCGACGAACGGCCGAACAAGCCGGAAAATCGAGAACGTTTGACCTCTTTTGAAGGAGGTGAAGAGGTTATGGCTAGGGCCGGACTGTTTTGTCGACTATAACTCACAGACGGTTGAGCCTTTCGCAGCTTCGTACCTGTGGAGAGTGACGCCCGTCGAGGTGGAAGACGGGGTCTTGGCGATGAATCTGGGGAACTAGGTGAGTAGCCACTTGCTTCGTTGTTGGAATTTGAACGCTCAGAGTTTCGTTGCTCGTCTAAATCTTCGTTTCCTGGTTGATCACTACGAGGCTCTCTGCTCGCCCTTTGCGTTTCATCATAGAATTTCTTTCTATGTCTTGGCAATTGAGTACAAGAATCATGGTTAAACATGACGTCCCTTGCCCAGTTTGGTCCATCTTGTGACCCAAAGCCATTCATATCAGGTGTAGGCGTTATTTCAGGGTTGTCGTAAGTACTCGCTGTACTAAGCATACTAGCCACTTCATCGTCGCGAGTACCGGTGTCCCAGCCATGTCCTGCATGCCGGGTACTTATTGATTCTCCTTCGCTTCTTGGGCGAGCAGAGGGCAATAACCGTTGTGGATTACTGACAGTACGTAGAGACGGAAGCCTTGATCCGTTGCTAACATAGTTATCCCGGTTGCCCTCGACTTGTCGTGCCTTGTCATGAAGAGTATCATTTGAATTCTTAAATAGTCTTAATGTACTGGTGCTAACCGTGTCTGGAGTAGGAGGCAGTGCTTGTTGTCGATCAAAACTTCGTTTATCTGTTGACATTTGGCGCATAATCCGTCCTGATTCTTCCTTTTCCTGAATGCTTGCAGATTGATCTAGAGTTTCTGTATGTCGAAGAGCTAATGATTGGTTACCTTGTTCAAGTCGGATCCTAAGCCGTTCCAAGCGATTCTCTCCTCGTTCCAGTCGACGTAATGGTGATTGCAAAACAGAGCCAATAGATAGTACTGGTTTTTGGCGACCAGAAGCTGTTCGTGAATTGGGACTAGGTTTCGAAGGTGTTTCTATATTTATAGGACGCTCATCTATCCACTTTTCAATCGAAGTGGACGGCCGATGTCTCCTAGTTGGCAGTGTATCGTTCTGGCCATCGATAACATCCAGGGCCGGCGGCTTCGCACCATAAATGCTGAGGAATGAGCTCTCACTGAGCACACTTAACCGAGGACTACTGTTCATTTCATCCGCGTCCTCTGCAAGCTTTGGTAGACTCATGCCGCTGTGACTATGATCTACAGGAAAGTAAAGGCTTCTTAAAGCTTCAGTGCCGTCACTTTTCTCTGAGAGAAAAGACGGCATTCTTGGCAGTCTCGAACTGGCTCGAGTGCTCTTTTGAAAGGAGCTTTCTTCTTCCGTAGAGGTCGGAGTGAACGAAGGTGGAGAAGAAGGCGATGTATGTTGGTGACTACTCTGGAAGTAATCGCTTTCTTGGGCATCGAATTTCCGAACGATTTCTCGTTCTTGCATCAAGCTCTCGACCTTTGCTTCCAGGTTGCATATGATTTCTATAGCTTCCTCAACAGCCTGGTCTCTTTTCTCTAATTCTGCCAATAATTCCTCATTGATTTCTTGCAATTCGTCCTGTTCTGCAAGCCTCTCTTCGGCAGCTGCAAGTCGTGCCTCTAATTTCTCCTGACGTTCGCGGCGGTGGTAGAGCTCAAGCTTCAGATCGAAGTTCTGTTTATGTAGGGTTGACACTTGCTGTGAAGAGTGTCAGCTAGCCATTTTGTTATAGGGGATACTAGCCTTACGTCTTCAATATGCTTTACGCCCATGTTCTTAGCACTGGGAGTAGTAACGCCATTGCCACTGGAGCTTGGTCGTCGTTCCTCTCTAGTTTGGATGGCCTTGATCGGAGAGCTCTGAATGCCCCGGTCATCAAATCCATGCAGTCCCACGCTCTGCCTCCGTTGACGGGCACTTTCGACCTTCCTTTCCCTCAGCCTTTCTTGTAACATACTGGCTCCTCCAGGCTGCCTCGCCTTCTGTGTATTGCGTGGAGGTAAATTGGCAACAGTGCTGGCGTTGCTAGAATTCGAAGGCGTCATCTTCGTGTCCTTGGAACAGCTCGACTCAGGTCGAGCATAAATTCGATTCCGTCTTTGTTGTAAGCCTTCGTCCATGTTTGACTCTGAAGCAGGTAGGTTGTTTTCTGTTTGGCAGCTTGTCTCTCATGGAGAGATATGGACGGCAGAATCCCGCTGGTTGTTCGCGGACGTCCAGGATGTGCCTGTATCGGTTCGTGGGATTGGGAGTTGCGCAGAAGGGCTTCCTTGTCGTCGTAGGCGGTCAATTCGAATGGCACCCACTCGACGCGGTGCCCAACGGTAATTCAATTGGCGAAGGACCGAATGAAGCTCTGGCCAGCACCAAACGAGCAGCAGTTGCTATAGACTGGTGGATGTCTGCGTTGGCATCGAAGGCAGTTGTCGCAGAGATGGTTGAATTTTCTGCTGTTAGTATCTATCCGATAGAGGGTCGAAGCTGAGGCCTTCCAGAATACGAGACGAAGGAGGAGCTGAAATGAAAGGAAGAAAAAAAGATTGAGCAGGGTGCGACTAAGGTGTCAAGTGAGACAAATGATGAAGCTTTCGTACGAAGTGCGAGAAATGAAATGCGACGCAGCCTTCAGCGGTAATTGTGCAGCTCACTGCAGAGAACAGGGAAGGGACGGGATGAATAGATGATATAGTCGATGCAAGAAGGATCACTAAGGTGCCTCTGCAGCCCAGCGCCGTCACAAAATTCTTGCCTGACTATAACAGTGCGTGTGTTATAGCGGTAGTTGTAGTTATACCAGCACCTGCACCTATACTTATACCTATACTTATACCTATACCTATACCTATACCCGTCCCTATATCTGTACCTATACTTGTACCTATACCGGTACCCGTTCCTCTGAACGAGAATTGTCATGGCTCAGCCAAACTTTAACGCCATTGATAGGTTAGCACAATGGGTGACAGTGCTCGGTCAAGGGTGTCCGCGATCGACAAGGCAAAGCATGAAGAGCCGTGATTGATGGGAAGCGGCTGTGATGAGCAGTGTGCTACATTGTACGAAGCGCAGATGCGCGTGGTGACAGAAGAGTCGATTGGCCTAAGATGAAATCTCATCACACGAAGCCTCCGTTCCTCCTAGCTCCTATAGCCCCTATAGCCCAAGGCGAGCCCCTAATTTGAGTTCCTGAAGTGCAGCTGTCCCTTGCTGCCGCGGTCAGGCCCGTGTGCCCCGGTGGCGTCTTGGCCCCAACGCTACACTGCTTTCAGCGCTCTCTTCCCTTGCAGCCATACCGTCTCCCTGGTCACGGGTGCACGTCGTTGAGATGATAGGGGAACAGTGCGGAGGTGCCAGCATCCATGGAACACTACTGACGCCGGATGCAGAAGAGGGGGGCTGGTTCAATTTCACTCACAGATAACTATCGCATCCTTCAGCACGAGCACACTCGACTGCCAGCCCGAAAGTGACAGATTCTTCGTGGACAGGCAGTTGGCCGTCACACCACATGCAGGCGACCTGTAAGTCCTGCACCTCCTGCCAGTCCCGCAACCTCTCTATCTCCAACTGCTGTTTCGCCATCCCCGTCGCTTAGAGCGGATGCTCCCTTCCTGATTCTTCTAGGCTCTCTTAGCCGTCTAGGGTTCTCAGACGTTGCGCTACTGTAGCACTTGGGTTACGATGCAATACAGCACCTCTAGTCTGTACTCTGTACTTGTTACTCATTATTGCTGTTAGCTTTGTTCTACCTCTCTCCTCGCTTTACTAGTGCATGACCTGTACAGTGTCTACAACACCTAATGTAGCAGCGCCACATCACCACAAGAGCTCTCAAGCCTAGCCACCGGGAAGTGCGCGGTGGAACAAATGAGACAAAGTGAAGTAAATGTGACATTGGCAACAAGTGCCTTTCAGCGTTGGCCGCTTTCAACCTTTGAGATCAGGGAATGGAGGAAGGGAGCATTCGGGACTCCCTCGCTATCTCCCCCATTGGTCACGTACAAGAATTTCGAGCCACCGAGTGGGACTCTACGATTGCAACAGTTGACAATGTGCGGGTGGTAGTGCCGTGATCTTCTGTTAACCTTTCCACTAGTACTAGAGGAGCACTGTCGATTTCGTCTTTGCTGAGCAGGAAATCAAGAATGGCAGCAGATATAGGCTGACCCGTTCTTGCGGCTATGGTTCAAACGCTGGCGCAGACTTGAACGGCTAGCCGTCATGCAAAGAAAGGCCGCGAGGTCCAGATGATAAGGATATTAGATTATTCTCGTGAAGATATGAAGGGGCAGGCTTATGCAAAGCTACTTGAGTAGCGAGAAGGTGGCCTTCGAGTTGAGTGCCACATTCACATTCAGGAGCAGGTTTAGGACTGTCGTCTCGCGTCATTCTAATCAAGGAGCTAAGAACACCCACCCTTCAGTACGCGGCTGGGTCAGACCACGAGCTCAGGAGAACCTGAGATGGCGTCCAAAAATACACTGAAAAAGGACCTTGTCGTGCGGCATGGATTTGTGCCAAGGTTTTGCACTATTCGGACAGGTAATGGAGCTATGCCGCATATCCAAGTACCGCAAGCCCGATAAATGCTATTTTGTGATGCTCTATGGAAGGCAAACTTCAGATCCTTGATTGGACGAGCATCTACATCTGAATGTAAACCTTCGAGCCTTGAGTTGATACTGCTCGAAAAGCAGCTGAATGGAATAGAAGCTATCGTTAAGTGTCAGCTTGCTCTTTTCAAAACTGCCCAAGAAGCTGAACATGGCCATATCATAGTTTGGGCACAGTTCAATGTATTTGTCAACGAGTTGACTCCGCTCCACGGCTTTTACAGGATGTAATGTAATTGGTCAGCAGAAGGCAAACGTTGCTGCAGTGGCATAACGCCGAGGAGGCGATAGAGAAAGAACAACAGTCACTGTAAGCGCTAGGCATTAAATACGATCCTTACAATCACCTATTATCTTCCCATGAAAGTAATTCCATTGGCCCGTGAGGATTACATATTTGAACTCAAGTTTATCAAGCATACGACGTGCTGGAAACATGTTGTAAGATTTGAAGCTGACCGCATATCAATAAGCCTAGCTCTCACCCAAGTGAGAGTGGCATACGTTGTTGATATCAGCTGCTCTTGCATCGTTCTTGCTGGTAAGATAAACAATAATCTATATAGACTTGGTTTCCTTCCCTGTTCCTTTAATCCCAAAGACAATATCTGCTTGAGCAGGAAATACTTGGTCAAAATGGGGTCCGTAGAGAATCCATCAGCGTGGATACGAGACAATGAGCCATCTCATCCTATTCAAAAAGTCGACTACCCTAAAGCCAGCAGCACGCCAGTCCCAACAGAAGAGGTAGAGATTCAGCAAATACTATCCAATCTCCTACAAAGGTTCAACGAAATTCTCTCCAGCAAGGAGTTTGCAAAACTCCCAGAAGTGCTAAACACCGATAGTAGTTATTGGAAAGATCAGATTGGAATCACCGAAACCAAAATCACCACTCTGACGGGTACTTCACGCATTATTGAATTCATCCAGGAAAATGGATGTCTGATCAAGAGCATTGCTCTTGATAAGGACCCGAAATCAGCGAGCATTGATCCCGCAGGGACGATCAAGTGTTTCCAGAGCTTTATTACCTTCCAGTCTGAGATTGGAACCGGCCGGGGATTTATTAATGTGATTCGGGATGTCGACGATGGGGATAAGTGGAAGATATATACTATCTTCACCTTCCTCTATGACTTACATGGTTTCTCGGAGAGAGATGTCTTGGGCGAGAACCGTCCATTGTATTCGAAACCGGATGAATATTCGAAAGAGATGAATTGGAAGGAATATGTTGAGGAGAAGAAGAGATTTGTAGATGATGAGCCAACGGTTTTGGTTGTTGGTATGTAACCATCCAGATGACTCCTGCTTCCGGTTCGATATTCGGCTAACCTACGTGATTAGGCGCTGGCCACTCTGGGCTTATGGTAGCAGCTCGACTTCAAATGCTCGGGGTCAAAACCCTCATAATCGACACACAGAAACGTGGTGGTGACATTTGGAGGAACCGATACCAGAATTTGAGTTTGCATGATACGTGTTGGATGAATAAGATGCCTTACTTTTCTTATCCTGCAAACTGGCCGGTATGATCCAGGAAGTTGTATCCTTACTAAGTGACTGAACAGTGCTGATTAATGTGTCCAGATGCTCGCTTCGAAAGATCAGGTTGCTGGATTTCTTGAAGTGAGTGAACGACCTTCTTTCCTCAGATATTGCCTTGCGGCCGATGGGCTGCACTGAGTCAGTCTGGAGATTTTTCATCTGAGCAATAGGTCAAGGTTTGGGAACTGTTTAGCTATTGTTCATCTAAGGCTTTTATACACTCAAACAGCACTAGGTTGCACTCATGGCCTACTGACCTTCCCAATAGTACTACGCAACAGCACTCGATCTAAACCTTTGGAACCAAAGCTCCATCGTCTCCTCAGTATGGGATGCAGAGGCAGCGCATTGGACTGTAGTTCTAGAAAACCGAAGTACCGGTTCCCCAGTTCGGTGTAAGTTCCTCCTCCATCTCCAAGAACCAATGAATCACTCTTACTGACAATTAACAGCAACTCACCACCCGCGCCACATAATCCAAGCGACAGGACTCAACGGTCCACCACGAATACCCAGTCTAAAAGGTGCATCTGACTTCCAAGGTGAGATCCAGCACTCATCGACATTCTCAGGCGCGACGCCGGAGTTCGCGGGTAAGAAAGTGATTGTGGTCGGCGCGGGCAATTCGGGCCATGATATTGCGCATCATGCACACCTATACGGCGCGAGCGTGACGATGGTGCAACGTTCCGAAACGTACGTTGCCGCGCATTCGACATTGATGCAGATGATCAAGCCGAGGTATAATGAGAATGTTGTGAGTAGTCTGTCCCTGAAAGCGGCTTGGATATTTCAATGAAGAAGACTACGGTGCATTGGGCTGATCGGATGCTTGCAAGCACACCGAAGACGCAGACATTCTTACCGCCGCGCTGCCCATCAGTGTTACGGCTCGAATTGGGCACGATGTGAGCCTGAAGTTTTACCACGAAGACTTAGCTCTGCTTGAATCCCTCCAGAAAGCCGGATTCAAGGTCTCCACACCTCCCGAGTACACTCCCCCTCCCTTCCTTCAAACCTCTCATCCTTTAAACTAACTGCCTCCCTCCTTTTTGCTACCAGTCTCCCATCCATTTTAATCCTCTCACAAACCCGGGGCGGCGGCTTCTACATCGATATCGGCTGCTCACCACTCATCGCCTCGGGCGATATCAAAATCCATCAAGGCCGCAACATCTCGCACCTCAGTGCCACATCTATGGTCTTTGACGACGGCAGTGAAATTGAAGCGGATAATATTATCTTGGCAACGGGTTATGTGGGCCGGAAGGTTCGTACACGGGAGATATTTGGGGATAAGGTTGCGGATAGCATCGAGACCATTTGGGGATTGGACGAGGAAGGGGAGCAGAGAGGTGTCTTCAAGAGGTATGGTCCCGCTTCGAAATTTCCAGCCCCTGCATTTCTTGCGCGGTTTGGGATTTAGAGTGACTTTTGTACCTATCTCTCTCACTTGTTGCACTACGTGCTAATTTATGGATGGGTGAATAGGACCGGACACCCAAACTTCTGGGTCGCAGCGGGCAATTTTTGGTTGAGTAGACACTTCTCGAGAGTCTTGGCCTTGCAGATCAAAGCGATTGAGCTGGATAGGGAGGGGCTTCTAATTAGACGCCCTTGAACCATTGCCCTTTGAGTTGGGTGTGGGTACTGAGTTATGGATTTGGAGAGTGCGAGATTTTCTTTGATGGATGCGGGAAGGCGTCTCGTTTTCCTTTTTAGAGAGAGTATATGGATAGAAATTGAGAGGGAGTGTAAGGCTGGAAGACTATGGCGTAGACTGGCGACGGGTAGTGATTGGGGATTCATGGGTGGCGAAGACTAGATACATGGTTAACGAGTTAGATGTACGAGGTAGGGAAATTGGTGCTTGAGGCTTATCCGTTCGACCAATGCAGCAGTGCAGAGGCTAGAATGAAAGAAGTTTGATTCAGATGTTTAATGGATATGCATAGATAGATGCACGTGAAGCAAAAGACAACGTGAATCCGACTTCAAGGCAAGCAACAAGTTCTTTTTATCCTCGCCAGACATTTGGCTTTACATATCGGATAGTGCATAGTTTCTAGGAATAGAATTGGTGGGACCTTTGAGAAGTTCAAGGTAGATATATTGTTGCTTTTTTTGATTAATTATATAGGTAAAAATATATACACTAGAATTAAAACCTCCCCAGCTTATTGGTTATATATACTCAACACATCAGTGCTATTGCTAAAATCTACCTGGCAAGTTGATCCATACTCCCCCACAATCGCTGCTCTGTCCTGCAACCAACTCCCCATCGCACCCTCAGAACAACTCTCTCCAGGACCTTCTGCACACCCAACCATCTGCTGCGGAGAATTATTAACGAGCACACGATAATAAGTGCCCTCGTCGAATCCAAAGGAGCTACACTCCATCTTCTCCACGGCAATGTTTGTTAAGAACTGCAAGATATTACTCGATTTCCAGGCTCGTCGGTGGTTAATGGTGTTTAGTGGCATGGTGGCGTTGACGTTATTCTGGGAGGGGCCTGAGTATGCCGAGTTGTTAAAAAGTCCTAATGCGACCAAGACGGTAGGCGGGAGTTCACGGTGAGTAAAGGATATGTAGAGATCTTGATCAGTCGTGGCGTTTGACTGGTTATTTTGTGTTCCCATGAGCGTGTTCATCGTTGCGTTCACCCAAGGAAATCCAATGGCTCCGCTTACAGGAGAGCCGTAGCCGGTATTGTAATGGTATTGGATATCGTTCGTATATTCGAATCCGAGCCATTCATTGGGTGTCAGGACCGAAAGGTCACAGAATGGGGATGAGCCTCGGATCACAGTTTCGTAGCCGCAAAGCAGTGACATGGCGTAGATGTCGGTGGACGTGAAATTAAATGTTGCTGCAGCAGTATTGAAACGAGCTATGATGGGTGCAGTGTAGATATCAAGGTATTTCTGAGATTTGTTAACATGTACTTTGTTGCCCGAAGTATTTTGGAATACATACCGAAGATTGGTCACTTCCTGCTGATGAGCTGTAACTAGGACAGCTCTCATACGGCGTCAAAGAATTCGCGCCCTCTTCCTCTCCTTCAGAGACCTCAACCACGTCGATATCAGACGAATCATCAGCAAGTCCAAATACTAGCGACTTCGCACTCTTGACAGTTCTTTCAGCCGTTGAGGTCCAGACCTTGTTCGGGGTTCTCAAGGATTGATATCTCTGAGCGATATCAACACCTAACTTTGTGGCCTCCAGTTTTCCAGCACGTGTCAGCATTTCTTGCTCAGCATCCGTGATAGGATTTTGCCATGTTGCTAAGAAGGACAGGACGGGGATCTTGGTCCAGTCTTCGGTTGTGTTACCAAGCTTCTGAACAAATGGCTCAATGTATGTCTCGTAGTCGAAATCATTTGCAAAGATTGCTAACTCGTTGTCAGCCCACATTCATTTATGGCCTTAATTTTTCCGTAAATATTACCTGCATGACGGACAAGGTAAGCCGCCCTAGTTACATTGCAACCTTGCGGCGGTGCTGGATCTGTTGGCGGATCAAGAGGTTCCCATGTTGGAGTAGTGCCTGCTAAGTGCTCTAATGGATCAAACTTGTAGGAATTAGGATAATGGCCGTACACATCAGTGGCGCACAGAGCACATGTGAGAAGAGAAACCAAAGAGAAAAACATGGTGAGAGACAGCAAGAGTCATTCAAAAAAAAAAAAGTGAAGAAAGAAGAGGCTACACTCCGCACTTTTGTACCTGTTCAGTCTTGCTGGGCTTGTACCTGCAGAAAGATCATCTTAACCCGGGTCGTCATAGCTCAGCTTAGGCTGGGGTAGGAATGCATGATGAGATGATGGTTCTGCATTTAGATCCATTGAAAAGCAGGGCAGCTGGCGCTGTTTTATGTCATGGCTTTGCACGATGACTATCTACCACTACCGAGAAGCTTGTCGTCAGCCAAGATATTATTTCCAAATCGCCTCGCTCCCTCGATTTTATCCGATCCGAGCCACTGATCACGTGTATACTGCCACCACCGTCCGGTTTGAGCGGGCGTACACGTGACCCCATCGAATTGCCCTTCCCCGCGTGGAGACATTTGTCTTGGCGAAGCCACCTGCATTAGAAAGCCCTGCTGTACTGCTGTGCCATGCATGCAAGGGAGTTTAAACTACCTGGTAGTTCTAGGGAATTGGCAGACTTTCTCATCCACTGTTCGCATAGGCCTTCTTCATCGGCTGTGGACTCCAGGTAGCTTGCGATTATGGCTGAGGATCAACGGCCGTCGAATGTGGCACGATCTCCGCATTCGAGCAACATCACTCGTCAGGCTTGTGATGGCTGTCGAGTCAGGAAGACAAAATGCGACATGAGCGCCTTCACAAGCTCTCCAGGCAATGATCCAGGTACTCCTTCGTCCAGAGACGGGTCGCAAAGATGTCGAAGATGCACCCGACTAGACATCTCATGCACTTTCCTTTTACCGGTTGGTGTTCGTGGTCCACGGAAGAAGTGTGTTCTGCCATAGTTTGTTGTCTGGAAAGCCGAGCTGACAGATGATCAGGGACCCGTCGAAATCTGTGATGAGATTGTCGTTCTCGTCCGCTGCTATTTCATTCAACAAGGAGCCAAATCTGGATGCTCGGTCACTTGAGAGTCCGGAAATAGACCAAGGTCGCGACCAAGATCATCTCATGTATGACGATGACACTACTATGGCCCTTCAAGAGTCTCAATCTCATCAGATGTCTGCTTCACCACAGTCTACCATGGCTGGGCAATCGCCAGTTGCCATACGGGACCGACAATACCCGACAGACGTACTGTGTTCTAGGCCGATGCTAGTGTGTATGTTGAACGACTACCTCGACCTCATATATCCACTGATTCCAGTGGTTCATCGACCATCTTTTCGACATGATTTGGCGAAACCGCGAGATCTAGAGGACCCGGATTTCCTAGGATTGATTGTAGCAATGTGTGCCACCATTAATGCTATAGTTCCCAGAAAGTTTAGAGAGTATCGATCGGCAGTCCCACCATTAAAGTATCAGACCCGTACAGAGATGGTCAATCACTGTTGTGATATCTATCTAGGACTGAGAGGCCCAGAGTATTTTGATGAGATCAATTATCAGAAATGGGCGGCGTCCTACCTGCTAGCTATCGCGTTCTTTCAGATCGGACAACCAAATAGGGCTCGTATGATCGAAGTTGAAGGAATGCAGCTTGCTCGACTACTCGAAATCCACCAAATTTCCAGTTATGACGGACTGAACTGCATTGAGACTCAATTACGGAAGAAAGCATTCTGGCTAATGTTCTATGGCTACGTGTAAATTTATATTTCGTCAACGGGTTTTCTCTGTACTGATGGTATTTAGGCACTCCCAATTGCAAAATCTAAGGAAAGAGAGGCTTACCTTCCTTGACCCAATGATTTTAAATAATATTAAGCTTGAAGAGCTTATACCTTTAGAAGTTGACGACGAAATGATCCATGAAAACGTTGTTCTACCCCAGCCAGCCTCAGAACTCTCTCTCACGACGGGCTTCAATATTTCTTCTAGGATATTCTGGGTGGCGCTTACTAACATGCCAGCACAAGATAACCCCGCTGCTACGGAGCCATGCGACTGTATGAGATCGAAGAACCCAGTACTGCAGTACAAGCATCTCGAGTCACGCCTTCAGCAATTGAAATATATGTTGGATGATGGACTTCCAATGCAGCTTCGCCAATGGTCGACCGGGAATATAGAAGATCCAGTCGAAGGCCCAGACTCCGAGCACAGAAGAGTTGTGCGCCGTCAGTTTGAAACCATGCGAGCGAATATACACGTCACTCACCTGTGGCTCCAAAGTATCATATCTGATCAGATTGAAACGATTAGACCAAGCGCAGGGCATGAAGGCCTCTCGCAAACAGCTGTTGATCAGAGACTGTTATGGGGAGCTCGGGAAGATCTTTGTCGACAACTTTTACATGTATTACATAGTATTGAAGGGGTTCATTTAGAGCCAAATGGCCATCACCTTGTAAGTCAGGCCGTTAACCCATTATGATTGAAACAAGCTCAATTATATAGACTTGCAAGGTCCGAGACGTAGCGGTCTCTCTATTAGGATGCCCATTTGAAGTTCATGAAGATGCCTCTAAAAGGGCAAGCGAATATCTTATCGAATTCACCAACATTCTTTCCCGGCTCGATAGTAGCGAGAAGATGAATACGCTGAGTTTACAAAGCTGGGTTGACACTGATAGAAACTCACGATATTCAAAGTCTAGGTGGTGAGAGGAGTGCTTCCGAAGCATTAGCATATACAAGAAACTTCTTGTTATTATCCGACAAGTAGTAGTCTAGGCCAAAATTGCGCCTCATGCTTTAATCGCCGCGTATTCGCTGCAGATACGAGGATGGTAGACAGATCATGTTCAGCGCAATGATATAAGGAAAAGCTCGCTGTTGCTGTTGATCAACCTTAACAAAACACGAGGCACGATGAAATAGGCACCCAAAGAAGTATTCATTTGCCGAGACTCAATATTAAATGGTCCACAATTCCTTCCGCCAAGAAATATTGTAGGATTACCCGTCATTTTCAAGACGCCTTCCTCATACAGTAAAGGAAACCGATTAGGCATCGAATTTTCAGTTGGAAGTCATGCATTTCTCTGGTCTTGTCATAATCTAAGTATATTTACAGCCCCAACCAAAAGCTCGTCTGCTCGACATCAAAGGTCGACTCTAAAAAGCTTCCCACACTACTGCTTCCTACCAACACCTTATAAACTCCAGCCTGGCTGCACCATTTCTCGTTATATTCATCCCAGAAACTCGTTGCCCCGGGCAGATCAAGCACAATTTCTACGAGGGCACTCTGGCCTGGCTGCAGGAAGACTTTCTCAAAGCCCTTTAACTCTTTGGCTGGTCTTCTAATCTTTGGTGCTGTGTGTGCTAGGTAGACCTGTAACACTTCAGCACCGGCTCTGGACCCGGTGTTTGTCACTTTGGTGACGACGACAACTTCTTTGGATGAGAGTTTTTGGACCTTAAGGTCACTGTGTTGGAAAGTCGTATAAGACAGACCGTGCCCGAATGGGAAGAGTGGCTTAATACCAACCTTCTCGAAGTATCGGTATCCAACGTACACGTCTTCGCCATAAAGTACCCGGCCACCCTCTGAGCGGTAGTTGAGGTATGCCGGGTTATCTTCAAGACGGCGTGGGATGGTGAGTGGTAGCCTACCGGACTATATAATACTGAATTAGTACACCTGTCAAGTTTTTGCAAGGGAAGGCGAAATAGAACTTACGGGATTCACGTCTCCGTACAAAACATCAGCAATTCCATTGCCAGTCTCGTTTCCTCCGTACCAGGCCTGAAGTACAGCTTTCGCTTTATCTGCCCAGGGCATAGTGACCGGTGTACCACTCTGGATCACGACGACAGTATTCGGGTTGGCTTCCAAGACCTTCCAGATCAACTCATCCGAGGTCTTGGGCAAGTCCATGTGTTCTCGGTCGTCGCCTTCGGTTTCATACTCGCCACTCAAACCCGCGAAAAGCACAACCTGATCCACCGTCTTGGCCAACTCGGCAGCTTTAGCAATCGCCTCCTTAGGATCCAATTGCTTGCAACCACCGAAGCGGAAACCACCGTGCCCGAAGTCGACAGTGCCAGGTCTCTTTAATTTACTTGTCTTGGCACACCCCCATTCGACGCGTATTCTGTACGGATTTCCGGCTTCTAATGCTTTGCTTCCGACTTCTTCTAGGGTTCCTGATCCCAGGAAACTTGGTCCAGAACGCTGATTGTCGACATTGGTAACGATCAATTCGTCGTCTACGTACAAGCGACCCGTACCTTGGAGACAGAGTCCGAAGTCATAGATTCCGCTCTCATCTGGTGTAAATATTCCCTCCGCGTTAGCGTACCAGATGGTATTTAGATCTGGGTGACTGTAGTCAATGAAAAACATCATGGAATCCGTGAGACGACGTTCCTCGAGGAGCGTCCTCTTGCTCGCCTCAGGTGGCTCATTGTAGACCTTGAGCAAGAATCCGTCTTGACCATCCTCTGTCTTCAGAAGCTTTCCCAACAGTGGTAAGGACTGATGTCCGTAAACACCCTGTGCGAAATCCACGCCGGCTTGTGCTTTTGCCGAAACACCCTCGAAGGGCGTAACAGTGTAATATGGGTTTAGACTCGCACTTCCACCACCACAGATCGTTGCAATTTTGGCGTTAGGCCCAATGACAGCAATTCTTTTCTCTTTTTTGAATGGCAACACCTCTTCCTCATTCTTCAGCAACACTATGGACTGCGCTGCTACCCCTCGTAATAATTGTCGATCCTGCTCGCGGTCTAATCGATGCTCGGTTGCTGCTTCTGGTACTCCGGATTTGCTTGCTGTGTTGATCAGTTTAAGGACGGCTCGTACTCGTGCATCTAATGTTGACATCTTCACTTTGTTGGATGTAACCGCATGCGTTAATGCTGCTCCACGCCATCGCGTAGGGCCAGGCATTTCAAGGTCCAGACCAGCTTTGATGGCGCCAGTTGTGCTGTATGTTCCAAACCTACGTTGAATTAGTCTCTTACTCTAGTTCTATTCCTAAGATAGTATGTGGTCTTGGGAGCAGTCTTACCAGTCGCTCATGATTAACCCATCCCATTTCCATTCATCCCGAAGAATATCTTTCAGTAGGTGCGTGTTCTCTGCTGCGTGTACACCGTTCACTTGATTGTATGCTGTCATAATAGCCCCTGCGTTTGAGAGCTTGATTGCTAGCATGAAGGGGAGGAGGTAGATCTCTCTAAGTGCACGCTCAGTGAGGATTGAGTTGACAGCCTGTAAAGAAGCCATGATTAGCATGGTAATTCCATGTCCACCAAAATATTTCACAAAAGTTAGCATAGGTAAAACTCACCATCCTCTCATGTTCCTGGTCATTGCACACAAAATGCTTCAACGTAGCTACGATTCCACCTTCTTGTACCCCCTTACAATACATACCGGCCAGCACACCCGACAGGTACGGATCCTCACTATAGCTCTCGAATCCTCTCCCACCGAGCGGTGCGCGTTGGATATTGATTGTCGGCCCCAGCAGCACATGGGCACCCTTTGCCTTAGCCTCCGCAGCGAGCAGATGCCCAATGGATAGCAGCAACGACTTGTCGAAAGTCGCACCGATTGCTGTTCCACATGGTAAACATGCTGCGGGCACGCCGTCGAAGAAGCGGGTTCCTCGAACCCCGTTGGGTCCGTCGGAGACGCGAATGGAAGGGATCTGAAGACGGGGAATAGGGACAGTGTGCCAAAAGTCCTTTCCTGTGAGGTGTTAGGGGTGAAATGGCTTTATAGGGTGTTGGGCTTGACGGACCAGCAGTGAGCGCTACTTTCTCATCGAGAGTTAATTGCTCTAGGAGCTCTTCAACATTGAAGGCTGGGAGGGCTTGAGAACCCATTCCGTGAATTTCTTGTCAAAGTTTCTTCTTCGTTGCTCACGGCCTTGCAGATTGCAACGAGAGGGATCTCTCTTATTGGTGTAACTCCAGCAGTGGCGTAAATCTAGCAAATAGAGACCTCTTGAATACCTCTGGAGATCGTAGCTAGTAGGGCAAGGGAGCGTCAAAGAGGAGAGAGGAATGCAAGGAGAAGTCAATAGAGAGAAAAGAAAAGAATCAGATACGGAACGGACGTTCTTAAAGCCTACCTGACGTCTAATCTCAGTTATGACGGGAGCTATCCCCCACTACACCGATAGCTCTTCCATGCCAATCCACACTATACGATACGATGTCGTGTCATGCCAATCCTCCCTTCAGGCGAAACGGAGTAAAGACGGAAGAGAGCCCCAGGACCTTTCCTTGCCCTGTGTCTACCAAAGTACGGAGTAATAAATTCATGGAGGTGGGGTGTTGCTTAGTGGTGGGGAAGCTTGCACCACTGGTTTCTCCTAACCACAACAGAGCGAGCTCGCCTAAATTTCCCCGTCCTTGGGCTAAGTTGCTTCCTCCGCCCTCTCGCCTATCCCTCGCGCTTGACTTGATTATCTATTTCGCCGCGGTTCCCTATGGGATTTCTCCGCTGTTTGATTATTCATTGGCCTTTTTTTTCTGGTCCTTTTTTTTTATTCTGACTTCTCCCTTTGCTTCGTTCCTATTTCTCCGCTACCCTACCAAATCTCCATCTCTGGTTTCTCTTTTTCTTTTCCACCCTTCGGCAGTATTTCGTTTTCTTTTCTTTTTATAGGCCTTGCCTGACCGATTTGCCGGGAGTGTGGAGTTTGTGGAGTAGTGAATGACTTCATGGAGTCGGCGGGTACGGCCAACTTGGGGCTGAGAACCACTTGTTATGCGTCGGAGAACTTGCCACGAGGAAGACTGTGGCCGTTCAGCCAGTAAGTATTCTCTTCTCAGCCATGCCGAACTGCTTTCTTGCCCACCATAAGTTTTTAATTCTTTTTTGGAAATACTCCGCAAATCTCCTGTCGTTGAGCATCTTGCCCGTTGCAAATGGAGTCGTGGCACGCTATCGAAAGGTTAACGAGCAAGTCTGGCCCTTTGCATCTTGGCATCGACTAGAGGGAAACAAAGAACTCTTTTTTTTTTTCTATTTTATCATGCAACATAATTCCTACAAACAGTGGAAAAGGCCACTCGAGAAGGAAATGGGTGAAGAAATATTTCCGTTGTCGGTTTATTCGGCCAAATCAATTGCCAGCTTGGCATTCGAATGCTTCCCCAGTGTGCAGTGTGTGGCTCGCAATGCACGAGCCGCTTGGCCTTTTTCGCTGGTTGGCTCGCTGCAAGCAATTTGCGATACTCGAAAGTTAGACTTAGGTGGTGTCCGCAACTGTGTCGCTTAACTTCCTCCAGCTCTAATTCAACGTTATTGGGCACCTATAAGTTTGTGACATGTTCGTGGAATCGGGCGTTGCAAAATCTTTCCACCTAAAGAGGCGAAGAGTATATGTCATGTTTTCTTGTCATTCGGTTGGGTGAATTATCGGGGATTTGTTATTTGTGTTAGTGATCTCTCGCTTGGATTTCTATGCTTAAGGGGGTACATGAAGTCACTGACAGCTTATTACTATTGGATCGGGCAGTATTACTTGGGTATACGTAACCTAGGACTAGATAAAGTTAGTAAAAGTTTACTAGCATGGTAACTCCAAGTTACCGACAGGCAAAGACTCAGACTTCTTGTGGGCTCACGTGAGTTTAAAACACATCAAATCATAAATTAGAAGTCATTTGTTCTCATTAGGAACATGGCTTAGATCAGATAAGAATATTTAAACTGATCGGAATATATAAGAGACCGCTATATAGAGCGTCTGTCTTGCAGCAATATATACACAGGTGAAGGTGAAGTTGGTAAAAATACAAATCAAAATGAATCCACATGCTCGGCATGGCTACTCAATCCCCCGCAAAACTTTTGCTTTTTGTTTAACTTAGTAGCCATGGCCTTGGTGGCCGTGGTGGCCGTGTTGGTGGTGGCGTTGAGAGCTGCCAGTGCCAGATGGCTGAGCAGCTCCGGATCCTGAGCCGGTGGAGAAGACTCCAGTGCCATTGAATCCAGCGGCAGCAGTAGGGGCAGTGAACGAGGATGCGGCAGCAACCTTTGAGACAGAGGTGACGAAGGATGTTGGGGCGACCTTGGCAACGGTGGTAGCGGATGCGGAGGCGGAGGTGGCAGCGGCTGCGACGGTTGAAGATGCAGAAGCGCTGGAACCAGATTGCATAGCTGGAATCACGATTTCTTCAATAGTCCAGGTCAATCCTCCATCGGTGGTGACCATGTCAGAGTGGGTAACCTCATCTCCAGCACCCATGGTATCGGTGAAGGTAGGATCGGCAGCGGCAAGAATGATGGTCGAGTTGGCGTAGGTTTGGGTTGCGATGGTTCCAGAGCATTCAACGTCGTTGTAGTTGTCGCACTCAAGAGCGGTGCCCCATCCGAGCATGGGACCCGAGGTCTTGTTGTAGCTTGACAATAGCACGCCAGTCTTGGCGTTGGTCATGGTCTGAGTCCAGAGGTATGTAGATGCATCAACAAGGGTGTAGTTAAAGATGATACCATCGCTGTAGTCGGTATCGGCCGTGGTCTGGTCACCGACCCATTGGTTGGGAAGTCCATTGGAAGCAAGTCCATAGACCTCAGAGGAGATACACCTACAGTTGAAATGTCAGACCACTCCATGTCTTCTTCATGCCACGTACATGCAGGATACATGACTTGGGTTTACTCACCAAGAAGTGCTCGAGTCGCCACTGCACTCGCTTGCACCGTCAGGGTACGATCCGACGATACTCTGAATGAGATCTCCGGTTCCGTTGGAAATACCCAAATAGGCGAAGAGGTAGCCACCTTGGTTAGGAATTGGCTCTCCGGGGTACATGGTTGTGGATGTGCTGATGATTTGTTGCTTAGCAGGGCCCAAACTAAAGGCTTGACCCCATGAATCACGCTTTCCAAGGTTGGAAGCGGTTGCTACAGATGCCGAAGCCAGAACGGCGGCCATAGTAGTGGATTGAAGATGCATGGTGTTGGAATGATTTTTGATCGGTTGAAGGGAAAGCGGATAATTCGAGAAGGTCCTGCCTTGGATGTCCAAAAAGAGTGTGCTGGGCAAAGTAAAGAACGTGAAATGGAGTTGCTAGAAGACTGAGAGCGCCAAGTAACGGCCATCTAGACCTCTTATATATCCCCCCCCCTAATGATATCATGATGATTGGTGGATAAAGAGCATAAGGATGTGGTGAGATGTAGGGGATGTCTATACCCCGGAGGCGCATCCGAAGTTGCTGGTTGAAAGTAGACAAGGCTGAATGGTAAAATGGTGTGAAGGGCACTATACGTGAAATGATTTGTTTCGCGTTAGTGTTTCAACAATATAAAGATCTTATGAGATGTGGATAAACGAGAATCGGCAATGCTTTGGCCCATGCTACAATAAACAAATGCGAGGGCACAAGCGAGTACGGGAGCAGCATCTTTAGGGCAATTAAGGCTTGTTCGTCAATTGGAGTTGTCTCCACGACCTCAGTGTAGGTACTTGATACCGTCGGGCATAGTGGTTACGCAAAAGAAAAGTCCAGCGCATATGTAAAAACAATATCCAATGCCGAGGTCTGTTTAAGGAGAAGTAGATCAGCGGGGAGATCGTCGCTACCATTCAGAACATAGAGACCCCAGTTAATGGCAAAGCAATCCCTGGCGGACATTTTACATCAAAGGGCTTTTGGCCCATGCCTTCGTGGATGGTTTTCACCACAGACGAGAAGACAGGGCACGGTTTGTTGATCCTAACTGTGTTCTAGATTCACCATCGCGCCGGCTGTTGAAGCACTTGCTTCATTACCGATATCTATCCGACCTTTTTTGTACTAATTTTTGGATTGCGGTGCAAGCATAGCATCCTCCTTAACATATTTTGTCGTGATCCAACCTTTCTCTTTATTACTTGTTGGATTGTAGTACAAGCATGAAATCCTCCTCAGCATCTTGTGACGTGATAGATTGACAACGTTTGCTCACTCCGCCTGGCCCCCAAAGCTTCTTGACCTTAGGCCCGCTCCTGGCACAGCGTCCTCCACTGGCTCTCCTTTCCCTTCGAGCCCTAATTACAATTTCAGCCAATAAATTCTCTCTGGAGAGGGGTTGATCCGAGAAAGGCAAGAAACCGCACCACGGCGTTGTCAGGATGGGGAATGATGTACAGTAATGTGAATATCCCGGCTTGCGCCACCAACCCAACTTCTTCCCTGAGGTGTTTTATAAGTATATTACAGCTTCTAGCCGGATCCACAATGCAACGGCGTGTCGGTCTCTAAGGTTGCGTCCCACGGCAGAATCACACCGCTTCCATATGCAGAATCAGCACCAACCTTCTACTTTTGCTGCTGCAACATGACCACGAACTACTTACTATTTCAGCGAGCAAGCAGTGAGCGTGTACCAAGTGACATTTACCAGCCGGGTTTCCTGATAGAGGTAATTCTGTGTTCTCGTACTTCTCATCGAGCTAGCTTTCCAAATCCAGCTCTGCAAAGCTCCATCCATGCCTCAAGCCAACCATTGCCTGGCGGGCACTGCTCCGCTGGAGGCGAAGAAAAAACTCTTGTTGACAGGCCAAATGCTTGAGTGATGGAACTCTATGTCTACTGTACGGGTAAGTGTGTGACGCATCTAGCAAACCGGGCGTAGTAGCTCGTTCTTGTAGGAACAAGCTCATGCGTCAATCGCATTGGAATGCTGGGGTTAGCGGCACGAACCTTTTGTTCACTGCGAGCAACCGCTTTCAGATTCGAACCAACCACCCGAACGGCCTATGGTTTTCCTATCTTATCGCAATCGACGCTTTCAGATAGCTTAAATGACGAGTGTCAGTAACCTTTCGATAAGCACCCATCATGGGAGAGAAGCTTTGGGTTGTGTGCAACATTCCTACTCAGCCTCTCCTCCGCTTTCGCTTTACCCCACACCCGCAGCATTCCTCGTGCCCCAGCTTTTGCTCGTCTGAACAGCATCTCCTCTTGACCGAGATCAAAGGTATCACTTCTGTAACTCAGCCAAGGCGAAGAATGGGAGGCTGGATGACAAGAATTAAGAGCTGGGTTATTTTGAAGATATATAAATATATCTGAGATGTCTCAGTGAGCGGTCATCAACACCGACCAGCGACAACCCTCAAGTACACAAACAATACACATTAAATCCTCGCCAGCTTATCATTTTCCAACCTACGTAACTGAATCAAATTCAATTGCATCTTTCAAGATGCCAGCTTTCACTTCTCCACCACCATCCCCAACACGCACCCCACCCAGGAAGTATCTTATCGAATGTCACCCACAATTCTCCCCTACAACCTCCAGCAACCTCGATAATGAGATTGATCGCTTTGCAGAATCTTGGAGGTTGCCATGCAGTCTCGATGACGACACCCCAGCATCACCCAGCTCACCTGGAAGTCTCTGTAGCCGAAGTTCAAGCCTGGGCACTCTTTATGAGGAGGAAGAGGATGCCGAACTAGGCATTGTGGTTCAGCCAAGGACTACCAAGACTTTTGTACGTTGGTTGACGTACGTTCCTTGTATAGGATCGATGCTGATTGCTGGTAGAAGGTTTCCAGACCTAGATCAAGAACCAGTGCTTGACTGACCATGCAACGCTATCTTTGAAAGACATAAGGCACTAAATGTGGAGCTTGAAAATGTTACCAGGAGTTTTGGGGTGTTGATTTTAATATTTTCTTCTTCTTTTCTCTCCTTTTTTTTCAAAAAAAAGGGGGGGGGGACACTTTCAGTATCCAGCCGGCTGCCAACTGGCCTTGGCTAGCTATGCAACTCAGCATTTGATGGCAGATACTGTCTCTACTAAGGCACATATGCAATTTTGGGTGATTGGAAAGGCGTTTATTTGGAGAAATTGCTGGCAACTCTGTGTTTTGGGAAAGGGTTGCGGCAAGTGGGAAAGGCGTCTGAAGGAACGGAGAATTTTCATGGAAAATACTAAAGATTTACTGGATAGATCACAATCTATACACTGTTTGATCAAATCCATGCCATATGTATCCCATATGGAATTGTCCAATGAGTGCACTGCCACACGGGATATATTTCGAAGTCCAACTCCACGCTTGCAACTTATCATACACTGCTAACAATCTACTTCAATCTGCTCTCAACAGTCTTCCAGTTAATAACATCCCAGATAGCGCTGAAATACTCGGCTTTGCGGTTTTGGTATTGCAAGTAGTAAGCATGCTCCCAAGCATCAACACCGAGCAGAGGTGTGAACTTTCCAACGACTGGGTCCTGGTTTGCATATGTTCGGATTCCGATCTGTCCAGTCTCGTTGTCCTTGACGAGCCACGCCCATCCACTGCCCTGAATACCGGCCAAAGCCGTGTTGAACTTGCCCTTGAAAGCATCGAAGGAGCCGTAGTTGGTCTCAATGGCAGACTAGAATGGGAAATAGGATCAGCAAAAGACTAGAGGTCATGAGAATTTTGATTACAAACCTTCAATGCTCCGCTTGGCTCTCCACCACCGCCGTTCTTGCTTGGAGCCAAGTTCTCCCAGAACAAGGAGTGGTTGATGTGTCCACCACCGTGGAAGTTAATCAATGGCTGCAGAGCAACAGAGGCTGCGACATCTCCCTTGGCCCCGGCCTCTGCGAGTTGCTCGCTGGCGGTGTTGAAGCTGTTCACATATGTTTGGTGGTGGTTCTTGTGGTGGAGCTCCATGATCTTGCCGGAGATAGAGGGCTCAAGCGCGCCATAGTCGTCTGGATGTGCTATTAGCCATTTCGAAAGATCCCGCTAGCTGAATTGTGCTTACATGGGAGGTCTGGGAGAGTTGCCTTGCCGCGGACGAAGGTAGTAGCTGCAGCAGAGGCAGCTCTCTTCGATGCTCCGGATCGAAGAACCGATCGAGCGGCAGTTGAGGTACGGAGGAGTGTTGCAGACATTTTGAGATTGTTGTACAGATTGAAGCTATATTACTTCTATTTTGCACGTTTTTATGTTGTTGGAGGATGATTCTGGGAGCTTAGGAATGAGTGGATGCTAATTGAGGAGAGCTCGGAAGCCAAAGCTCTTACAGCAACAAACGTCATTCGGAGCGAATCTCGGCATCTAAAATTGTTGGTCATCTAAGATCAAAACGCGTCTTCCCGAGAAACATGACCGACCGCGTCTACAACAGAGAATCAAGTTCGAACCCAGTTACGTTTCCATGCTATCACGATAACAATTACAAGGAGGGCGGGGTTAGATCTTCAGCCAATTATTCATTACAATGTCTTACTACGATGTCGATGCCATCCTGACCGATGCTCAAGTATTTACCCCTCGTACCCCTCCATCATATGCGATTATTCTTGCTGACATTTCAATTAGAAAGTTCCTTGTACTTTCGAGCTCGATGTCCCAGGTCTAGGCTTCTTAGACAACAATGCTGGCCACACGCTCCGCGAGGGCACACGCGTGGATCTTCCACTCTGGCTTTCCGAAATGCTCGCAGTCTCCTCCGCCAGCACCTCCAAGAACCTCGTCACACTTGGCCTACCGCCAGCCCTCGCACCACGCGTGATGAACGCACTGAAGGCCGATCCGAAGTCCGTAGATCTGCGAGCACTGGCACAACACTTCTACGGGCTTGGTGCGCGGATCTTGGAGTTGTTTGATGAGGAGGAGATTTGCGAGGTCTTGATGCAAACATTTAGGACTAGAGCTGCTGAGATTTCTGATCATGCCAATAATGCTGGTGTGGGCTCGAGGGGTGGTGCTGCGGTTGTTGGAGATGGTGTGGAGTTCTTGAGAGGGCTGGACGAAGATGAGCGTGCTCTGTTTAGGGCTTCTCATGATAGTTCGAAGGCGATGAAGGTGTGGATGGGAGAGATGAAGAAGAATTGAGGATATTGATACCATTACAGTTGGGTTGGCGTTACGGGACGGTTCAGGAAAGCCTCGCTTTTATGGGGATATCATAAAGGAGGACAGAAAATATGAATTCATGAAACTCAAATCAAGCATGCGGGCAATGAGATGTAACTGGACCTGATGCAAAGTAAATATCTGTAAATTTCGAAGCTACATTGTCTATTCTATGGGTCTATCGAATCTCTAGATGATAAGTATCTTGGGAGTAATGAGTTAAGTATTACTCTCTGCTCCTGGAAAGACCAATATATCAGCCACGTGAAGTCTCGTCACTGTTGAGCTCAAAAAACTGGACGGAAGAGGTTTGCCCTCAAAATAATGTTCTAGCGGCTCAAAAGAAGAGGTATAGAGTCGGTTGCAGTATGGGATTCATCAGGGTGGTCCATGTCATGTAGCGAATGGTAACATGGATGAGACGATTTTAGGAAATCCACAAAGGCCTTCATCCTCGGAATCGACCTCAAAATCGAATCTGCAAAGGTCCTCTTTGAAAGGGAAGAGATATGTGCTCGTAACGCTGTTCACATCTCAGCATAAGAACAGCTTTTACATCGTCGCTTATACGCAACATACTGGTGGTGTTCCTTGCTCGCCTGGTATTCGGCCAAGGCAGCGCGATCTCGATGGTAGCTGAGCAGAGCAAATTCGAAGCCCTTGCTTCTTTCAATAGGATCTGTAATAGACGGACCACCGACGATGAGTCGCTCATTCAAAACGCAGGGCAGTGACTTGAGCTTCTTTAACTCTCTGACGAAAATCGCTTTGTGCTCTTTTGTCACTTCGGACCGAAATCTGAAAAGAACTGTAGAACATGGTCAATTCCTATTGGTATGTGTGACTAAAGTTATTGGGAGTGAGTTGCACATACCCATGTGTACGACAGTCATCTTGGTGGTGATTATTTGAATTGCGATGCTTCCCAAGTATAGATATCGGCTTGCTTCTCACTGCCTGGATCTGTGGCAGATGTATTTGACGGATGGAAAATTCAAAATATAGCTAATTACCCCAAGTCCAAGAAACTGAAATAAGCTATTTAACTACCCAAATATCAATTGTGACTTATCTGGGAAGTAGTTCGTAGAGAGACGGAAGACTTCCGTCGAGCTAAGCCTTTATGCCTCACGCCGAATGGTTCCTAGGGTGTCCGTCCATCGGCGAGCGGGACACATCCGAGGCTTTCTTTTACACTCCCTGCTGCCCAACACAATCAGCATCTTGCGCAGACTTTCTCGTCAATGGATGTCGCGTGGAGTCAAGAAAGAGATGAAGCGTACGGTACAGATGCCGGTACTGAAGCGCCTGAAGGCAGCAGTCGTGGCAAAACTCGGCGTGCCAACCGGACGAGAGCCGCCTGCACCCGATGCCAGAGACGGAAGATCAAGTGTGATGGCTCCATGCCTTGCGCATCGTGTCGGAAAGTTGGTGTTGCCTGTGTTGAAACTGCAAAACAGCAGGAATATCCTAAAGCGTAAGTTAAATATATCACTGGGCTGGATTTTGTTAGTGTCCGGAAATGAGCTCATGTCCGTCCTGTTGGTCATTAAGTGAGCTCATATCGGTGGTTGGGTCCGAGTTTCGGTCTACCTCCGGCTCCCCCAATGGAAAGGTTACTGACTTTAGTAGCTATATATCCAGCCTCAAGGACCGTATAAATTGGCTGGAATCTATAATGAGTGTTAGATGTCCGGAGGTCGACCTGAACGAAGGGCCTCACATTGTGCGTGAAAACGCCGTTACGGCTCACAGCGAGCCTGACCAAAATGCTCCTCTGTCCGCCAGTCTTGATGCAACTAGAGGCATTGGTGCTGCGAATACTACAGTTCCTGCAGAGCCCCAGATCCAACCCCTCATCTCGGAAGCAGCACCATCTGAGCGAGTTCATGAAATAGGATTGATCTCCGTAACTGGAGGCCAAGACCTAAGATATGTTGGACCTTCCAGCGGCTTTTTCTTTGCAAAATTGGTTCTTGCATGCGCTGGCCGGCAAGGACAAAACCGTCCATCTCGTGCCAAAGACATGAATCCCACATCTACTTTGTCCAAGGAATTGTTTCAAGTACCGCCTGCAAGCCTTCCAGTTAATCTTGGCCAAGCAATCAAACTATCTAGTGCCTACTGGGATATTATACAATCACACTATCCATTTCTGCATCAACCTTCTCATCTCAAGCTTATGGAGCATATGTATTCGACGGATAATCCACGCCCAATCGCTGCTTTCCAGGTTAACATGGTTCTTGCAATTTCAACTACGATATTATCACGGCGACTAAAAGTGTCGCTATCAGCTGAAGGCTTTTGTGCTGCAGCAATGACATATTTTGGCTCTATTCCAATCGAGGGTTCTCTGGAAGGGTTACAAAGTCTTTTGCTTCTTCAGATATATGCTATGAACAACCCATCCATGGGGTTGAATGTGTGGTATCTCAATTACCAGTGCATTGCTGCGGTTCTTGACCTTGGCCTCCAAAGAGACGTAAGAGCTGGAAACAACGTCTCTCTGCTCACCCAAGAAATGCGCACAAGGATATTTTGGGTCGTGTACTCCCTGGATCGGACTCTGGCAACAATCATGGGACGACCAATTGGTTTAAGAGATGAGGCTTGTGAGCTTAGGGTAAGCTTCTACTTCGATGGGAAAGCCTTTTCACAGTGATTGGTCATTGTTCATTATTTGATAATTCGACTAACAAATATAATTAGCTACCGGCAGACAAGGAAGATTCCCAGTTATCTGATCCTAGTATCTGTCCGAGAGATACAGACACTCCGCCAACTCCAACTACTACCGCAATCCATCTCATAAAACTCGCTAAGCTAAACTCTGAAATCAAGTACGTCGCCAACAGCATTTCTCACAAGACACCTGCCCATACATATCCAAGAATTCCGAATATCTTGGAATGGCAATCGAATATACTGGATAGGTTGAAACAGTGGTTCTCTGAGATCCCCCAATTTCAAGGGCCTAGCCTCTACATGACAAAGTCCTGCGAACTCAAGTATCATGAGGTGTTGATGTTGCTTCTTCGGCCCAGCCCTGCAATCCCATACCCTTCTCAAACTTCTCTACAGTTGTGCTATCGCAGTGCCATCTCAATCATTCACATATTTGACGAACTTTACAGAGGTGATCTACTGGTATACTCTTGGGCCACAGTACATTCGGTCTTTTTGGCGACAATTACAATGCTCTACTGTATTTGGGTCGTCCCGTCGGTCACAAAAGCGACGAAACTCGATGTTTTGATTGCTGACTTGAAATCGGGCTCGAATGTTTTGAGCGCTACAGCCGAGCACTGGACAGAAGCGAAAAGGAGCAGAGATGTGCTTGACGAGCTGTCAGAAGCCACGATCCGCTGGATCATGGAGACACAGGCACGAACTACTGATAAGCAGCAGCAACAAAGTGCGACTCGAGCCCAATCAAGACCTCAAGCGTCACTCGCTGGGAGCACATCAAATGAAAATTATTTGGATGGGTCTGGAAACTACAACCATGAGGCCCGAGAGTACTCTACGCCAGCGCTACCGACTATGCATGACTATTTAAGCCCTGATGTGTTCACTTCTATCTTCGGTCAACAAGAAGATTTTGATCTTACTGGGTCTCTGGATGTCAATTCTATCATGCAAGGAGTTTTCAGCGACTATCAAATCCCGGTTAATTTTGGACATGAGTTTATGTTCGATGGACAACTTTGAAATGCCTTTAGACTTCATGCTGGTCTTGCCCGTAAGACTTCGAAGCGACTCTTCAATATATGATACAAAGGATTGTAGGCCATGGTCGCTCAATTCACTCTCATAATAGGTTGCCGATAACCTTTTGAGCAGGCATCACCCAGCCAGGGAAGGATGGCAAGCACGGATGCCCTTCTTTCAAACATCCCGCAAAAGAGGTATGAATTTCGATACAGTTCCAGAACATCACTATCCACAGAATGTCGCCTATTTTCAAAGTACTGTATTACAAAAATAATCTTGGCGACTAAAAGCTTGTCTTGAAAATCTGCGTGGCTTGCCAGCCAAAACGGGTGTGGAGAGTTCACTGGGGGAATAGGTACTGGGCAAAGGCTTGCGCGACCTTGGGGAAAGCTTGAATTCGAGACAGCTTGGCAGGGACGGCGCAACGTCGAAACCCTTTGCAACCTTTTATTGAAACGTTCAAAACGCGAATTGAAGATGAAGGAAGCAATACAAAAACAAAGTTAAAAACGACTCTGTGCTATTTTCGCCAGCTGCATTCTCAAGACCTCTCAACGAATTCAACTATAGTAGCGTTCTGGTTTCTAGCCGATGCGCCTGGTGCGGAAAGATGACCGACTTTTCACAGGCTCCACTATTGCCATTAGTGGAGGTACTTTATGGAGTATGCACGAGAGTCTTGGCCTCCACGTTCCAATCTTCTGATGTGACAAGTTGGTACGACCGCTTATCTTCTTGTGCCCAGCGTCCTGGTCATGGGTTTTGGAGAGCTCAGTGAGCGAGTCGCACCTACACGGTGACATTCATATTTGGGGAAACCTGGCTTCCAAGACCTGCCCTCCACATCCGAAGTAATTGTTTGGGGATTGATATCCGACCTTTTTTTAATCCAGTCCCCGGGGCCCGCAAATTCCCCGCGGATATTGCACGGTTCTACAACTCGCACTTGAGCACCACTACGTACATGTTGCGACTCACTAGGGTCAGAGCCTGTCTGTGACCGCTGTAAATTCCGCATTTTGTCCCCGACGCCACAAAACGTAGGCCGATCCATATAATGGCCTGTGGATTGTCACCCCCCCAATTGAATTTAACGAAACAAGCTAGGAAACACCGGCAAGGCTAGCAGCTTTCTTCAGTCTCGTCCATCCACATGAGCGACCAAGCCAAAGTGTCTAATGCTGACTAGACGTAAATTTCACCAACAGCACACCATCTTACTATTATCATTCTGGTCTATACGACGGTTCGAAATGTCTCTACACGGTCTTTATTCGTGCCAAGGGTCCGGGTAATTATTGCTACCGCTGGGGATAAATCTGCCTCCGAATCCCTCCTGGTTTCATTGGCTAAACCCCCAGATTAAAATGTCTTACGAGACATTGGAGTCCCCGCAGGTGGGATGGGGCGAGCGTTAGCTTGGATACCTCACGCGCATCTCAACCCATTGTGGAACCCACAGACCGGCCATCAAAAGACACGAAGCTGACCAGACGACTTGATGCTTGCATGTGCCAAGAGCCGGTGTAGCGTTCCTCCAGCTCTTGAGCACTCACAAATGGGGCAAGCTTAGTGGGGTACAAGGCTATAAGTACTTGAGTTTATCGTGCTATCCAACCTTTGTGTTTCGCAAGTCTTACGCTCTTCATCAACGCTCCTATACCTTTGAGAACTGAGTGCCATATTTTCTTTTCCAGACTCAGATAGGTAACCTTCAAGATGGGAGGACAACCCATCGGACCCGGAATGTTCAAGGCCGCGTTGGCCGATACACCTCGCGAAGCTCTCAACTGGAGGCTCATGTTCAGTGTGATTTGCTTCGGTCTCATGGGAGCTGCTCGTGGTCTTGATGAAGGACTTATCTCTACCACAATTGCACAAAAGAGTTTTATTGCCGGTAAAGTATCCAGCTTAAGATCAACCTGCTATTATACTAAGCTATTTTAGAATATGGCTTGAAGGAGAGCCCTACTGTCTCGGCAGCTGAACTCGCCCAGAAGAAGGGAAACATCACTGCTATGGTTCAGATCGGTAGTGTTGCTGGTGCTCTCATTGCCTTTATTGCGTGTGACAAACTTGGTAAGTTCATATGCTGTAGTTTATGGCACACCGTGCTGACGAATGGAAGGTCGTATATGGGCAACCCGTCAACTATGTACAATCTGGATTATCGGTACTATCGTCTTCATCACTGCCAATGGAAACTATGGACAAATTCTTGCTGGGAGATTTGTCATGGGCCTCGGTATTGGTCAGACGACTGTAGTCGCACCCGCCTACCTTGCTGAGATTGCACCTCGAAGCATCCGTGGTCTCTGCATCTGTATATTTTCCGGCTCCGTCTATTTAGGCATCATGCTGGGTTACTTCGCCAATTGGGGAACCTCGCTTCACATTTCCAATAAGACCGCCGATCAATGGGTCGATGCTACCGTGATGCACATCATTTTCGCTGGCATTATCATGATCATGTCTATCTTTGCTTTGGAGTCACCTAGATGGCTGGCAAAGGTTGGCAAGAATGAGCAGGCTTCTATCAACATGTCCAAGCTCCGAAAACTTCCTGCCGAACATCCATATGTTCGAGCAGAATTGATTGATATTAACGATCAACTGGAGAGAGAGCGTGAAGCCACCCTAGGAAGTGGTTTCTTTGGGCCCCTAAAGGAGATTTTCATGCTACCCAGCAACCGCTATCGTATTATGCTTGGTCTCATGTGCCAGCTTTTGGGCCGTAAGTACATGATCTCTTCCACTTTCGCAATAAATACTAATTGCTATATCCAGAATGGTCCGGAGGCAACAGCATTACTATCTATGCACCATCCTTCTTCGCCCTCCTTGGCACAACTGGCCAATCTGAGAAGTTATTTGCCACTGCAATCTTTGGTGTTGTGAAGTTTGTCTCTGCTCTTATCTGCGCCTTCTTCCTCGTGGATTTCCTTGGCCGAAAGCGTGCATTGTCTACCGGTATCATACTACAATTCATCTCTATGACTTACATCGCCATCTACCTTACGGCAGTCCCTGCTATTACTGATGGCGCAGTAAGATCCGCATCTGCAAAGCATGCTGGTGCTGGTGCAATTGTCTTCATATACTTCAGTGGTGTCGGATGGGCCCTCGGTTGGAACTCAAGTAAGTTCTTGCTTGAATTACTCTAGAGTATTTATATTAACCTCAACTCAGTTCAATACTTGATCGGTGCAGAGATCTTCCCTCTTCGCGTCAGATCACTCGGCACATCTATGATTATGACCTTCCATTTTGTTAATCAATATGGAAATTCAAAAGCTGTCCCGATTATGTTGCTTAATGACCAAATGAAGCCACAAGGGACATTCTGGTTCTTCTCCGCTGTCACTCTGCTCGGCTTGGCATTCACATACTTCTTCCTGCCTGAGACGGCTGGTAAGAGTTTGGAGGGCATGGACGAGATGTTCAACCTTCCATGGTACATGATTGGCCGCAAGGGTAAAGAATTAACTGAGGGATCTGGTAGTGTTGCAGAGGCTTTGGCAAGGGGAGATACGGAGAAGGTTGCTTATATCGAGCGGTCTGAACATGCCGAGAATGTTGAGAATGCTGAGAACAGACAAGCTAAGTGAAACAACTTGGCATCCCAATACCGCTTGGCTGAAGAGTAGACTATTTGAACGACTAGAAATGAACTTAAATAATGAAATTCGATTAACTTTTGATGTTTCTAAATTGAGCCTCAGACCATATTCTACAAAACACTCCGGCTCTAACTGCCTTATCAATCACATGAAACTAGGAATTTCCTGAAGTTTTAAAGTGAAGAGTCATATGGTCAACCATCTCAAAACCCAGATTGCACGCCTATATATTCATCACGTATGTGAGGGCACTAACGAAGATTAATTTATTTTGACCAGATTTTGTGTCAAGCTAATTGTTCCTCCATACAACCTATTTTGGTGGAGACAATTGAACCTGCTGGCTACCAACAAGATCTGCTTCCTTATTTAATGCATTAATCTCAGCCTCAACATATGGAATCCCAGTCTTCTCCCTCTCTACTTGACACAGTTGCTCAAGCTCGCCAGGAAAGTAGATCCTATCCACGCCGGCCATTTTCTCACATCCGACCACCTTCTCATAAAGATACTGCATCCGATCTTTGAACTCCCTCAAGTCCATAAACAGGTCCGGCTTGATAGCGATCAAGAAATGGCCTACACCTGCCGGCTTGGAAGGATCATAGGGATTCGTGACTCCGCCCGCAAACTCGGATCCCGAAAGCACCCCAGAGAAGACGTCCATCATAATCGATAATGCTGAACCCTTTGGCCCACCCATAGGCAACATGACACCCTTGAGAGCCTTCTCAGGATCATCTGTCCTATTCCCATCCTGATCCAGCGCCCAGTCCACGGGGATCTTCTCGCCACGCCTCAGCGCTTTATAGATCTTCCCCCGCGCAGCAACCGACGGGGCCATATCTAGAATAAACGGCATCTGCCCATCCCCTCCCGGCGCACCGCACGCAATCGGGCTAACCCCCATCAACTTCTCTTTGCCGCCCCACACGGGCAGTGCGGGCGAGGAGTTAGTAAACACCAGACTCATCATCTCGCCTTCGTCCAGCGCCTGCTGCACGACCCATGCGCTCATGCCGAAGTGATTCGAGTGCTTAACGGACACCATGCCGATGCCGAACTCCTTCGCCATCTCCACCGCGCACCGCATCCCCATGTGCGCCGCGAGGAAGCCGAAGCCATTGTGCCCGTCAACCTGTGCGACGACCGGCGTGAGTTTCTTCAGCGTCGGCTCTGCGCTGGCATCCAGCACCCCGGCCCGCACCCGGGCCAGGTAGCTTGGAAGTCGGTTGATGCCGTGGGTGTCTACCCCGCGTAGATCGGCTGATACCAGGCATTGGGCTATTATGCTTGCGTTCTCGGGCTTAACGCCGTTGTGGACCAACAGATCTTCTACGAATGCTTGGGCGTCGTGACGTTGGACATGTTGTTTTTGTATCTCGGCTGTTGCTTCAGCCATACTTGCGACCTTAGACCCAGAATACTTTTTTGGGTTTTGGGTTTTGGGGTTTGTTTCGTTGCGGAATGACTGAGTGGGTGTACTTTTGATGTGGAGAGTTGGGGATGCGGAGTAAGTGGTTGAGAAGGTTGTGAAGCGAGGGTTGAAAAGGCGACGTGAAGGTAGCTAGCTACAAGCAGGATCCTATATCTTGATCTTGGTCGAAAGACGCTTGTATGAAGTCTAGAGAGATTGGAGCTCAATTGTTCGCTCTGATAGGGAACTTTTTATTCAATTGGGTTTTCTTAACTCTCCAGTTTTGGTGTCTGCGACGGGACAATTCCCGAACTTCTTCTCCGGACGGAGTACATCCGCAACCCGCTTAATTTGTCACGCTTGAAGCTTGGAGGGCTCGAGGGTTGGGACCTGGCCCTTCGGTCTTTCTGGTATTCAATTGAACTAGAACTCAGGGCTGATACATAGTACAGAATGTAGTTTTATCAAAATATCTAGAGGCTAAGATTCACTTCAACAAAATTCAGAATCCAAGTGCGCCCAGTTGAATTAAAATCACGCGATCAGTCATGTGAATCAAGGCGGTTCAAGCAAGCGTGGGCGACTTAAAGTCTTCTAGATTCGTGATTTTCCATCAATTGACATTAATTTTCAGGTTCTCCCAGTGGATGAAGTAATACCACCATCGACAACAATCTTCTGCCCTGTAATATACCTCGCCTCATCTGAAGCCAGAAAGAGCGCAGCATGAGCAACATCCCACGCATCACCCATCCTCCCACACGGAACCTGTCTATTACGCATCTCCAAATACTGTTCCACACCCCCATCCTTCGAGTATCGCTCTACAAGCTGCTTTGTATACGGCGTATCCATGAGACCGGGAACCACCGTGTTCAACCTCACGCCCTTGTCAGCATACATGACAGCAGTCGCTTTCATGAATTGCATTACCGCCGCTTTGGTAGCTGAGTATGCTACCTGCGGCTTCCCAATATATCGCATGCCGGCAATACTCGCAATGCAGATAACGGAGCCGCTGCCCTGTGCTTCCATAATTGGAAGCACGTAATGGCACGTTAAGTAGACGCTCTTTAGATTGATATCAATCTGCGCATCCCAAGTGCTCTCCTCCATACTCGCGGGCGTGCCAGGTTCAGACCGACCTACATTGTTGAGTAGGATATCGATGCGGCCGTGCTTTTCCATGCAAGCATCAACTAGAGCTTTCACTGATGCGGACGAGGTGACGTCCGTCGCCACTATGTCGCATGTACCGCCTTCTTTTTCGATTGTTTCTTTCGTTGTTGCTGTTGATTCCAAGCTGCGATTTCCCCCAAAGATTTTGGCACCTTGGCGTGCAAAGAGAACAGCCATAGCTGCTCCTATGCCCCACCCCGTAGGCTGAGCTTGGCCCAGGCCGGTGATAAGAACGACTTTGTCCTTAAGATCGAGCATTTTTTTGGTTTCAAGCAATGGGATCTATAGCTTCCAGGCGGATGGGCGAAGAAGTGCATTTAATCAATTTAAGTACAATCACTTTAATTCCGTTCTAATGTTTAAGATCTCACTCTCTTCGAAAGTAGCGGGACAGATCCCGTCTTTACCTTGTGGTTTCCGGCGTCTAAGTCTCGCTTGTCAGATGTACGGGACGTTGCCGTCTGAGTTGCTTAGAAAAACAGAAGCCCTGTATGGTTCATTTCTACGAAGTAAGGGGACGACGCTGATTGGGCATTTTTGGCAAGCCTATTACAGCTTCATATTGCACCTTGGCAACTTCAGCCTCCCGGTTATAGTACCGTCGGCGCTCTCACCTGCATACAGCTAGTTGTGTCTTAATGCCTATCACTTCACCACCACAATAATAAGCACTAGAGTGCCAGCACAGACAAGCTGGAAACGTCTCCCCTAGATGCCCTTCTCTATCAAAGAATATCTCGTCAAGAGCTAGTTTTAGTTTCACCAAGGCTACAATTGCACTGTCTTCCTTTTGCCGCTCACAATGACGACTAGCACGACGTCTCCAAAGCCACGGGCTGACGGTCCCCTGGAATTGATCACAACTCCAATGTTCATGACCAAGAAGGTCAGTATCTCTTATTTTGTAGTATTGAAGAACTAGACTCAAGGTTCCCCTTTTAGCACGACTTATTTACGAGTGGTGCGAGCCATATGTGTATGGTACACAACTCCATCTTTCGGGGTTATAACTCGATCTATCATCAGGCTCCAAGCGTTGCAGAAGCTGATAAGGCTGACTTCGTGGGATATTGTTTGACATGGTATAAATTCTTGAAGACGCATGCCGAAAATGAAGAAACTAGTCTCTTTCTAAGGATCGAGGAGCTATTGGACGATAATACGCTCTGGGAGGAGTCAAATAAGGAACATGGTACGTCAGAACGTGTCTAGATCTGCGTATACCAGAGAGCAAAAAAATCTGACAGTCAATTCCAATCTGTAGCTGAATTCATGCCCGGCATAGAGAGGTTCCAGGAATATCTAGTGAGTCTCAAATCTCCAAGCGACTTCTCAGGAGCCAAATTGCTGGAGATCATGGCCACTTTCCAAAAACCATTCGAGGAGCACATGCGCGCCGAGGTATCGACTATTGCGCAACTGTCACAGCACCCACGGACCCCCAAGGAAGGCAGTGCCGAGGAGAAGGCAACGCAATCAGCTTTCGACATACGTGAGGGAAACAACCTCATGAAATCGGGCATGACAGATGTCTTGCCCTTCTTTCTGTTCAATTTCGACCGGGAGTATGAGGATGGTATGTGGTATAGCTGGCCACCGATTCCAGGGCCGGTACGGTGGGCGCTGATGAGCATTGCGAAGGTTTTGCATCCAGGTTGGTGGAGGTTTGCAGGTTGTGATGGGACGAAACTGAAGCCGGCCTTGTATGCTGCTCCAGTTTCAGAGGAGAAGTCTTAATCTGGGTTGGTGAACCGGAGGGTTGTGATAGCGCTAGGATTAAATATTTACTAGAGAGTATAACAGTTAAAGTCTAAGGGTAAGCTTGCTGGCTTAGCTACTCATACATCCATAACGTAAGCAAAGCTTTAAGGCGGGTCTAAAGGCGAGCAAGCAAGTTTAGAACAGGGAGTTTGAGAAAGCAATATCAATAAAATTGGAGTTAATCCGAATCAAATACCTCTCTGCGGTTTACCTATCCAATCTTGATTCCGCCTCCACTAGCACTGATAACACACCCAGTAATCCATCTTGCATCACGGCTACACAATAGACCCACGGAATCCGCAACGTCCTCTGGTTGTGCAAACTGTGGCATAGACTGTAGCGTGATGAATTCCTGTTTGAAAGTTTCCAGTGCCTCCGGGGGGCATTTCATGACCGAGTCAGTCTGGGTCAGCCCGACCGAGACGGAATTTGCAGTGGTGCCAGCCATGAAGGAGAACTAGTAGGCACATCAGCTACTGGACAGTAAAAATAAAAATAAAACTCAATAGTATCAAGGATAGACAAAGGAAACATCCATTTAAGATAGGAAAGGTCGAGGGCCGAAAGCGAAGTCAGCCAACCCACCTTCTCTTCCTTGCCCCCAAAGGCTTGCGACCAAGTACGGCACAGCGACTCGCCGGCAGACTTGCCGGCAGCATACATCAGCTGCATGGACCACGGCTGGCGCGAGCGAATGGACGAGATGTAGACGATCCTGCTCTCGGGCTGGAACATGCGTCGCTTAACGAGCTCGTCAACTATCAGCACCGGGGTTTGAATGTTGCTGATCAGGCTCTCCTGGATCTCCTCTGGCGTCAACTCCCCGAGCGCACCGGGACGCGAGTCTGCGGCGTTGTTGACGAAGATATCTACGCGGCTGGAGAAATGCTCGGCGAGGGCGTCGGCGATGGTCGATGCACATGTTGCTGAGAGGATGTTGGCGTTGATGCCTATGATTCTGGAAGTGCGGTGGAGATCCGTCGGTTTGTAGAGCGCTTCAACCTCTTGATTCACTGCTTCTATCAGTTTAATGCTCTCGGTACTTGTGCAGGTGCCTAGGATGGAACAGCCCCGTGCTGCGAGGTTCATGGCAACTGCTCGGCCGATGCCGCGCGAGGCACCGGTGATGACAGCTACCTTGCCTTTTAAATCTTGCTCGCGAAGTTTCGATGTGGCCATTGTAAAGGCAGTTCAAGGGTTTTGAGGGTCAGCTTGCAAGCAGGTGATAGATGCAGAGAGATATCCCAGCAATCATAGGTGGGGATTAAAACAATAATGATGTACTTCCCCGCACTAACTAGCTTGCCGAAAGTCTGTTCCAGCTCCAAACACAATGATCTGCATATTTGTCTTTTCGGTGTCTCGTCCTTGTGGGCTTGACCCTCTGCAAGAGGAGGTATGAGTTTGAACTGATCCTGCAAGTGCTATCATGCTCGTTCGATCGTATACGCTGCTGCAAACTACATCCTACCGCGTTGAACACACCCGGAAGATATAATATATTAGCCTAAGCGATGGCTACTATCTGTGTGAAGCAGCTTTAGAGCAGAATCGGGACATTATTACAGGCAATAATGTTATATTGAAATAAGCGAGTTGGAAGAAGTGGAATTATAATCCCTCGAGATGACAGGCGATCATCTTGCAAGCTCTTTCGGATACCTGTACTGCCAGTAAATCAGGTCTTGTACACGGACGGTTAACTTGAGCTCCTTAGTGGTTGAGAGATAACGAGTAGCGGCACGGAACCCACCCGCTTGCTTACAGAACCATCCGTTGCATGTTATCTTAGCGGGGTATATTGCACCATCCTCACCCACTCACTGATTTGCACAAAAGCCAGTCGCCCTCCAGTACACCAAGCAAAGCATACAGCATGGACAATCCTAAATCCAGTCAGCCGGACTATGATCTCACAAAGCCCATTACAGCACGATCTGGACTCAAACAAGGTCTCGCCAACTATGGCGACCCGCACTTCTCACTGTTCCTCCGCAAAGTATTCATCAAAGCACTAGGCTACAGCGAAGAAGCACTTTCACGACCTATTATTGGGATTATAAACACTTACTCGGCTTTCAACCCTTGCCATGCAAATGTTCCGCAGCTTATCGAAGCCGCCAAACGCGGCGTGCAACTCAATGGCGGACTGGCGATTGAGTTCCCCACCATCAGCATTCACGAGAGCTTCTCCTCGCCTACGAGTATGTACCTGAGGAATTTGATGAGCATGGACACCGAGGAGATGATCAAGGCACAGCCTTTGGATGCTTGTATTATGATTGGAGGTCGGTGCTCTCAGACCTCAAGTAGATAGAGAAACTGACAGAGCCCAAGGTTGTGATAAGACGGTACCAGCTCAGATCATGGGCGGTATATCGGCAAATAAACCCGTCCTGCCCTTAATCACAGGCCCAATGATGCCAGGAAGTTATCGAGGCAAGCGTCTTGGTGCTTGCACAGACTGCCGAAACAACTGGGCAGCTTTCCGCGCCGGTGAGATAGATATCGAGGATATCTCATCGCTGAACGAGGAACTAGCTCCAACAGTAAGCCCCTTTACTTTTTTTGATAAGACTGTAGCTTTGACTAACGGTAGAAAAGGCCGGCACATGTGGCGTCATGGGCACGGCAAGTACAATGGCATGTATCACCGCAGCTTTAGGCATGATGCCACTTGCCGGTGCAACAGCAGCAGCGGTATCCTCAGCACGGCTCCGAATAGCCGAGCAAACAGGAGCAAATGCCGTATCAGTAGCAGCAGCCCAGCGCACACCACAACAGATCCTGACCCTAGAATCCTTCCACAATGCCATCGTAGTCCTCCAAGCCATCGGCGGTTCTACCAATGCCGTTGTGCATCTCATGGCCATCGTGAATCGCCATCCAGACGTCGCGGGAAAGGTGAATCTTCAGACCTTCGATGAAATCGGTCGTAATGTTCCACTCCTTGTTGATCTCAAACCCAGCGGTGATAACTACATGACGGATTTCCACAACGCTGGTGGTATGCTCGCGTTATTGCACACCTTACGGCCACTTCTCAAAACCTCCGCAATGACCATCACGGGCCAAACCCTCGCCGAAGTATTAGACACCACGCCATTCCGGCCTTTTGATTTCTCAACCCAGATCATCCGGCCCTTGACAAATCCACTGCACCCCTCGTCATCTCTCGTAGTACTATACGGCAACCTCGCTCCCAAAGGCGCGGTTATGAAAGCTTCAGCATCAAAATACAAGCATCTCCTCACTCACCGAGGGCCAGCGGTGGTTTTCGAAAACTCGGCAGACCTAGCTGCGCGGATTGACTCACCATCGTTGAAAGTGACAGCCGATTCTGTGCTCGTCCTCAAGGGCATAGGCCCCATTGGCAACCCGGGGATGCCAGAAGCGGGCTTGATCCCCATCCCGCGGAAGCTGGCGGAGCAAGGCGTCAAGGACATGCTCCGAATCAGCGACGGGCGGATGAGTGGCACGGCGGGTGGGAGTATTGTGCTGCATATCTCGCCAGAGAGTGTGGTCCCGGGTAGTGTGTTTGGAATTGTGAGGGATGGGGATGTGGTTGTGTGCGATGTTGAGAAGAGGGTGCTGGAGATTAAACTTAGCGAGGAGGAGATTGAGGCGAGGTTGAGGGAGGCGAAGGATTCTGTGGTTATTATTGATCGGATAAGAAAGAGAGGCTATCGGGGCTTGTATGAGCGAGAGGTTAACCAGGCGGAAGAAGGAGCGGATTTTGGGTTCTTGACTGCAATGGGTCCTTCCTGAGTTGGTTTTGGGACTACAAACCCTTTGTGCTGTTGCATTTTCAATGCTTTGAGCCCCCAAACAGAGTCCTGAGAAGAACTAGATTCTCTCTTTTCGCACGAGAAATCTTATCCCTCCTTGACGCCTTCAAAGCACCTTCAACCCGTAGAAAGTAAGTACCCTCCTGGTTACGTAAACACATTATTCCAAAGCTGCATTTCTTTTGAAGCCGAGCCAATGATATGTTACACATGTATTCTCAATTAGCTCGTGTAATGGTTACCCCCAGGTTTGACCTGCAAGCTAGAGACTTGAGTTTAACTATGCAGCCAAGGTAATAAATATACTTTCCAGAAAAGCTGATGCTCGCTTAAGCCCCTTAATCCACGAAATCTAAGTACCAACCATTTAAGCCTCACCCAGAACTCTCTGTTTCCCTTCCTCTCCATTTTCGATAGTCTTTTCGTCATCTTCTTCATATTCAATAACAACCCAATCCTTGACCACTACCTTTCCCTCCTCAACCTTCTTCCATTGCTCCGGCGTACAACTGGATGGAAACTTCACATAACAAACGCTCTCGGGCCACTCGGGGACTTCGTTCTTGATATGCCACGTCGAAGCTGGTCCAACGCTCGTGAAGTCATCAAAAACAGGTATTAATCCCGTTCCAATGTCCTTGTTAAACATAGCGCGCATAAAGACGGCGTAAGCGAGCGAAGGCTGGTATGATGGAACTTTTTGTTTGTCAGTTAGCTTAGATTCTCTTCTGGGTCGGGGACAAGGAGTAGAAAGTGCGAAAAAAAAAAGACAAACCCTCATGACCAGCCTGGAAAATCCTAGCGAAGCTAAAATTGCCATACTGCTTTACCATACCACCAATACCGTCCTGCTCCGTAAAAACGGGCATATAACCGGCATTCCTAAACCCCCCAGACCCTTCATACTCCACAGCATGCAAGGCCCGCTCGCCTTCAACCCAGTTACAAGCGAAATCACGATCCCCATACATCGTATGCACCTTGATGCCGTTGTCGAGAAGGTAGCCGAGTGCGGAGATGCGCGAGCCACGTGCATAGTCACCGGTTGACTTAAAAGCGGATGCGACCGATTCAGAGGACATTGTGTGGTTTACGGAGACCCCAAGAGCAGACTGAACCCAGTGCTGGTTGAGATAACCGGCGAAATCTTGGAGATTGATATTAGTTACGGTCTAATGGAGTGTGGTTGAGACTACGTACATGGCTCTGGGAATGGATCTGCTGCTGGATGAGCGATATCAAAGCGGGATCTTGGTTTCTGCTGTGGTCAGCGAGGATCCTCTCCAGTTGTCTGTTCGCAAGAAAATGAAACCTGGAAAAATAGTAAGCTTACATCTGGGTATTTCTCATAAGGCCCATTCATAGATTGGCAATTCTGGCGTGCTTCGATGCAGATCTTGGTAACATGTTCCAAGGACCCTATATCAAGAGGATCCATTTCCTCCTCTACTGCCTTGCATTTTAAAATACCATCTCGGCAGCCCCCTTCTTTCCAAAAAGATTCTATAGCTTCGTCATATTGAGATTCATTGATAGCTTTGATCCCATACGTCTATTCTCGTCAGCAATCAATACGTATTAGAGTCGTATAGCATAATACGGGAAAGACAGAAAGCCAAGCTTACATTGTTCCATGCGAAGTCTGCATATGCTAACATTTGCATCTCACAATCAAGACACCCATTGATGATACCCAAGGTATCCAGTTTGAGTAGATGAGTCCCTGGACCTGCAATGCTGCCGTTCAGGATCCGCTCATTCTGCGCCTGCCAGAACCGAAAGAAACCCGGACCGTATCTCCCGCCATAACTCTCCGTCCACAAACTAATCTTCTCATCCTTTGGCTTATAAGCTGGAAATTCTTCGAACCACGTCTGCGCAAAATGCCAAATGGCGTGTGCAGCGTGCTCGGTGGTGTTGGCTGTTGCATTCAGATTTTGTGATGCGAAGGTGCCAAGGTAGAACGTATTATTTTGTTCCGGGAGGGCCTCTGAGGATGAGAAGCTTGTGGGTGTGATAGTTCCATTCCAGGGATCATATGTGCCATTTGTGAGTACATCGTAGGAGAACCCTACTTGTGTGGGTTGGTCTATATACAACATATTTACCTCGTTGTTCCAGGACCATGGATTTAGGTACGTGGAATTAGAATCACTACCCACAAAACAAGGTCCATTTTCTTGTAGGAGACCCATGAGACTGGTTGCTCCGGGTCCGCCATTGAGCCTGTGATGTTTCTTAGTATAGGCTCTAGACAGCTGCAGAGTTAGTGCAAAGTAGAGGATCCTCAATCGATCATACCAGACCCATTTGCACCTCACATCCATGCAGCATAAATTGCAAACTTACCAAAGGGACAATGGAGCATTCTCAGGATCCTTCCTAGCTTCAAAGAACCAAAAGAATCTATGCATGAGATGATCAGCTTTCACATGTTAAGCCTTCACCCAAATCCTCCACATGCAGAAAACCAAAAATAAAGGGTAAGCGTAACATACGTATTGATAGGATACAGCTGATCCTCGCCCACGATATCACTCAAAAGGCCAACAGGAAGGTGTACATAACCGCTGAAACTCCGGATGCCAGGCGTAGTTTCGCATATACCTGGCTATATCCGGGCAGCACCACCAATCAGTATTTTCCTCACCCTGGTGCCAACTCTCTCGATATAAGTGGGACGAGGAATTGAAATACCTCTTTGAATGAAATCTCAACTCCATCATGGAATTTTGATTTCAAAACCGTGAGGCCAGGGATATCAGAAGCTCGGGGTGGGAATTGTGCACGCGTGAATGTGAGGCAGCTCAGCGCTGATAAGAGTGCCAGTGGGCGCAGAGGGGGTAGATACATGATGCTTCGTTACTTTGGCTCTCTCCTCCTGGCTCTTCTCTTATCCAGGGAAGGTGATTGAATGAGCAGAGATAGCTAAAGCCTCGAACTATATGAGGAGGTAAATGTTTAGCAGAGTTCCACTCCGAGATAGGTACCTTGGGATTATCACCGGACCCCGCCGCCGACTGTGGTTGCAGTGCTGAGTCGCAAGGCAAGCCAGTCTTTAGCATGGGACGACTGGGTCTGTATGAATCGCAAGTCTGCCTTCCTTATTTGCTCTAGTCTTGTCTAGGCTGTTTTCCAGGGAAGAAAGGTGGGATGAGGATATAATATAGTCACGTGCTGTATAAGTAAATCACTTTGAGTTATCACCATTGTTATGGTCCCATAAACTTGTCTTCTGGTATTTTCTGAGAGTCTAGGCTGTTTAAGATTCTATAGATATAGATGTCACCGGTTGCTACTCACATGGCAAATCACTGCATAGCGGCCTAATCAAAATGCAGAAAACGATAAGCAGAAGAGAAGTCTATATCATTGGCCTAAGATAAAAGTCTCCTCTAACAGACCAAGCACTACTAGTAATACTCCTATACTAGCTAAAAAGCCATTCTCTTGTTATCAGCCATCCTCCAAGCTCGAAAACAAATAACAATAACAATTCCTTCGTACTTTTCAGGAAAGGAACGCAGAAAGAAAACCAAAAGCCAAGTTTACGCAAAGAGTACATGCATCCATTGCGTACAAGGACAGAATAATTAGGTTTGTTCGATGGTGAAAGCTGTAAAACGGCGCAGAAGTGTTGCTTAATGCTCGAGAGTTCGCAATGATGGTAAGCCGGCACAATAACATAACATAATTCCGAGAGAAACAAAGGAGATTTGTCTTTTGTATGATCGTGGAGGAAGAGATTGAGTCGTGAGCGGTCCAAAACCATAAATCATCCCTTCTTTATCCTTTCAGTCTGCCCTATCTCATCTGATGATCTCCGAGCGTTATTCCTCTTCCAAACAAAACGAAAATGAAGTTGTCCTAGCTGAAGAGTGGTGAGGGGTATCTTGAAAGTATCGAATCCAAACATCCGTATTTGTGGGTCCAACCCTCACACACTTAGTTGTTCAACTTCTCGTTGGCAACTTCTTTTACTTCCGTCTTCTTCTTGCTCAAGAATGAGGAAATCCAGCTCAAAGTGTCGGAGCTAACCACAAGGCCGGTCGCCAAAGCAGCCTTTCCGTAGCCGACGATGCCCTCGGCACCGACATTCTTCTTCTCGGCGTTGAAGGTCTTGAAGACATAGTCCTTTCCATCCATACTTAGCTTGAGGGGTAGGAAGACAAATCCCTTGCCCTCCTCATAAAGCTCTTCGGTTGGCTTCTTGATGGTTGGGAACTTAGAATCAATGGTGGAGAGGGTGTTGTCTCCAATGCTGTCGGCCTTCTTGGCATATGGAATGATGTACGGCGAGAATTTGCTGTAGTAAACTCTGAGATATGGAATGACTGGCTTTCCAAACTTGTCAAAACTGGTTGCGCTGATGTTCAAGGTCTTTTTTCCAATTGGGTGCGACTTGAAGGTAGTGATGGAGTCGGAGATGACGGGATAGGAAGTGAGATGCTAGAGGAAGAATTAGCTCATGCTGAATCTTCATTACATGCGCAGCTTACGCTGATGAAAGCCGAGGAAGGCGTCTCGCCATTGACTTGAGCCATGTTGTTGGTGGTAGTGATGATCGGGGTTTCAGAAGCTTCGGAATGGGGCATATAGGTGTCTATGGAATCGGTAGAGTCAGTAACGTGCCAATACCTTGGTCGTCGTGCTGCCATGCGACGATGGATAAGACAAGAAGACTTTTTTTCCGGTGACAGACTACGTCGAGAGCCACGACGGTGCCTTGCATTAAGTGACCGGATCAAAGGGGAACAGAGCCATGTCTGACTGACTTACTTGGTGACAGTGTGATGGTGTGGGGTGAGACTTGATTGAGTTGGTCTGGTGACAGTGTTGGTAGACGTGCGTCTTTATGTGTTTGTGAGAAGAGGTGAAAAAGAGCTGGTAGCAAGAGAGAGGTAAGAAGGCAGGACGTGGTGGGCTTGAGTTTGGGTTTATGGGAATTCCATAGCTCGAGGGAGGGACTCTTAGGCGGCGACTATTGGATGGCAGAGCTAGCTCGACCTTGTTCATCATTCATGCGCCACACCACACTTCCCTTAAGCACCAACGTTTCCACAACCCAGCTACATTACCTTGCCTTGCTTTCTGGTCGACGGGTCTAATGGTCCTGCGGGGCAAGCAGGCGCCAGGTCTCTCCTCTCTGCTCGCCTCTTGCATGTGCTCCCTAATATAGGGAGGGAGTCCTGTCAATCTGCGCTCTCTGCGGCAAGATGCCGCCGATGCAGACGCAGCTTTCTATGTGGGACTGGAAATGCACAGCGTCATGTCCGGTCGAATCATGCTTGCGCGATGCTTCCTGCAAGGTGTTTCTCCATTGCCCATGCATTGCTCACACACCGTATGAATGCAATGCGTGTGGGGGACATAGTTACAATTCTGTGGAAATAATGATCGCAGCACTGTTGGGGACGAGGAGGGGGAGCAGACAGACACGTCGCGCCCGGTCAAGCCACAGCCAGACTTCAACGCGCAGGGGCAGGGGTGCTTGTATGACGATGCGCCAGCTGTTGTATTTGCATGTGAAAGTTGGCGCAAAGACTGCGACGCGTTGAGAGATAAGGATGACACTCGCTATGTATTGCAGTACCGTTCAAGTCCACGATGCCGCAGTAAAATGCAGAGGTCTTTTATTCTGTATCAGTAGGGTGTCAATTTCATTTGTACATTACAATCCATCTCGCGTTCACGATTGTTGGACGGTGAGTTCTTAGGATAGCATTCTGACATTCCTCACAGAAACAGACAATGAAATGGCGTTATTTCGCACTGTGGGATCATTTATCATCCACTGCAGCCATGCCGTTACTTTCCCCATCCAGTCCAGTCCAGTCCAGTCCAGTCCAGTCAGGGGAGACAGAGGGATGTGGTACGGAACCTTCAGGTTACGACTGATGACACATTCCTTTTGTCCCCTATTACTTGACGATCCACGTTGTACGGACGTACAAGATTCATGTGGTATCATTGTGATACATTTAGTTATCATTTCCCGCCTCCTCTATCACCTTTTTTTCAGCCTTATCTCTGAAGCAGAACTGTTACTTTGCCCCCTCGGAGTCCGACTATCAAGACGAATCCTCCCAAATTGGGAGATCGGCTCCAGGATTCAACAGTCCGACGTCGTAATGAATCTAGCGCCCATCTTCGGTAGCGCCAGCCTCCTTCGCCTGCTTGACGGCTTCGCATCGCAACCAGATAGTTGCAGACAGAACAGAGTCTAGTATATCAAAATGGAGTCACCGAGGCACGAGCAAGGTCAAGCAGTCAAGCAACCAGACCACCGACTGTCTCGTGCAAATATAGAAGCGTCATGGTCCATTCGACTGGCGGCAACAGTCTTCCTTCCGTCCTATGGCAGCTGTCTTCTCATGCAATTTTCATGCAATTGTAACATTTTCTCATCAATAGAAGCTTTCACAACGGTCATGCCGCATAGCATGTGTTTATCGAGCATCAAGTGCGACCTCGTTTGCACATGCTTCTTGCATTCTTTCAAACTTCCCAATCGTATCCACATCGAGAAAAACGAACGACATGGACCGGGGCCCTGGAAGCAAAATAATGGGTCCCCCGATAAATGCTCCAGCCACACTTATGTCATCGCCGTTCTCTTTGACATGTGAAAGTAGATTACACTACACTTTCACTGCGCTACTTCTCAACAACAATCCCGCACTCACATCTCCTCATCAATAAGGCATTACATATACCCCATCTCCCCATTATCTTTCCTCTCCAAACATTTGCCATCCAATTCGTTGAGCCTTTGCACATTTCAATTACGTTTAGCATCTTCGCCATCGCCTCTGCGTTCTGTTGCCTGCTTGGTACGGGGAAAACATGTTGGGCTTCCTTCCATCCCAAAGCTTCATGGCTGACTGCTGGACTGGCTCATGATTATCATGCCAAGAGAATTCAGGGGCATACATTAGCTCTATGTGCGAGTGGCCTGGCACAGTATGGTGTGGTTCGCCGGCACGGTATTCCGGGTAGTATTTTAATTATATCCCGTTGTCTTCCTTCTTCCGCCTGAGGTCAGTTAAAGATGCCCATAGCTGAGAACATCGCAAACGCTTGGCTGCATTACTAGTGCTTTTTGTATTGCAATCCATTGTTTTCTAACGTTTTGCTCGTTAAGAATCGTTTTCCCGGTGAATATAGTCCGGGTTGGTTGAGATGCCGGCTGACACGGTCCGGTCCGGATTGGGTGCTTATTACTTCCGCTTGCCTGAGCTTCATTGGCGTCCGGGTACGAGGCCCATTTATGGTGAGGAGACAAACATTTGAGAGAAGTATGTCGGTAGCTACAGTACAATCCTCCGAGGATAATTAAACCTTGACTGGTCTTTCGCCTCAGGGGCTGTGGACGAATAACTTATAGAGAATCGCCATAGGCGAGGGCACAGGGCAGGGGCTTATTTATCCTCGGAGTATTATATGCGTTTGTCTTATTGTAGGGGTCTGCCTCTGCTTCTATGTTCTAGGCTGTAGTCCCAGGCCAATCATCAAAAGACAGAAAAACAAAAGTACATTGATATATCAACTCAAGTTCTCTACTATAAAGATGCTAGATCCTGGATCAAAGAAATAGAGAATTTGTAGAAAATATCTGTCTTCGGCAAGTACTTGAAATTCAGCTACGAAAGTAGAAAGCAGTACTTTATAGATATGTGAAGTAATGATAACAGAAGATTGTGCCTCAAAGACTACCACCTATTTCATACTACTTAACCCAGGGTGTCTTAACTATAACCTTTCCTGGAGCTATCAGTATTTAAGAAGTAAGTTAAAGCCGATTAATATAGTTGCTAGCCTATTTAACTTGTGCACATTCCATTACCTCAAGGTACTGATAACCTTAATTTGCTGTACCTTAGGTAACGATTTGGCTTATATCTTATCAACTACCATAACTTAGAATATGATTAGCGTACCTCACAGACGACTATTGAACACTACTCTCTATAAGCCTCCACCTTTTTATTCAGAAAAGCAATGGAGGAATATTACCACAAAAGCAGTGGTTTTTGACAGATATGGTCATTTTTGCCAAGGTAGTTGAGGTATTTTGCTCATAAAAAAACCCCTCACGGTCTATATCAGGTATGCGAAATAAGCACCTTAATTTACGAATACGGTATGCCTGGGGCATAATATCCTCCCGAGAAACCTCCTGCACGCTTTGTGCAGCGAAATTAACGGGACAATCCCGTGGGGATATGACGGCTCGATTATGCAAGGTATGCGACGGGATGGTTGCCGAGATGAATAACGGGAGTCTAAAGAGTGTTAAAGATCGCGCGGTTCGAATGAGTGTTTCCTATGAAAGTCTTGTCAAATTCCAATAAGTCCGTAGTTCAAGGCTGCCAGCTCTACCAGTTGGGGTATAAAAAGCTGAAAGACCGAATTGAAGAAGAGATTGGCCGGATCACGGACATAAGAGGGCGTATAAGCATAACTGCCTATCCTGATTATGACGGAGATACCGGTGAATTCTTCGTCAGTCCGGAGCGTCCAGACCGTGATGCTTTGGATGGTAATCCAGCTGCTAGTGTGCAGCTGTTGATGGTTAGGACGAAGGAACTTCAGGACAAGATACCACAAAGCAAGATTATTCCTCTACGGGGCGACTCCAAGGAGTCTTTTGGCCTGAATAAACAATGGCTGGCACTCTGTAATATTTCACATGAGCTGTGCCGAGCTTTCCTCAATGCTATTCCAACTACGAGTCCCACTCGTCTTGTGGATGTGGGCGGGCCTGGCTCTTCCTCCATCTCCTTGTGTGCTTCGAAAATACCTGCACCGGTGAGATATGCAACGCTCAGTCATTGCTGGGGTAAAATCCCAATGGCGAAACTCCTGACATCAAACCTCAATGAGTTCCGAGAAAAAATACTTACGCAACATTTGTCGAGGATGTTCGTGGGTGCTATACATCTTATACGTATGTTGGGCCTGCGTTACCTATGGATAGATGCGTTATGCATCATTCAAGACGATGTTGAAGACTAGGGGAGGGAAGCATCTCGAATGACATCCATCTACCAAAACTCCTACCTCAATATCGCTGCTGCTGCTGCTGCGCCAGATGGGAATTCTGGACTGTTCTTCGACCGAAACGCCGAATTCTTCAATGATCCCCCAATCATTCTGAGCACCGAGCCACAAGAGCAGCTGGAATCACCACCCACGCAGCCTACACCAGTTGGCTCTGCTCACAATGTAGCAGAGAAAATCAAGAACCCAAAATTTGGCAATCAGGGCACAGGCAGGCTGACTTGCATTGACCATTGTTTCCTATGGCATGAACGGCGATTTTGTCCTTTGTCAGAACGAGCATGGGACTTTCAAGAAAGACACCTAGCGCCACGGACGGTTCTCTTTTCTAGACGACAGATATATTGGCAATGTAGATGCCAAAGCTATTGCGAGATATTGCCCGAGCGGATGTCAAAGCCTCACACCGCACTAGACTTCAAATGATTGGTTGATGAACTCGAAAATCCAAACGCTAGATGGACCGACATTGTTGTTAGCTATAGTAGCCACCTGTTGATGAATGAAGATGATCGACTTGTGACCCTCTCAGGCGTGGCTCGATTGCTAGGTGACAGATGGAGGACTGATTATCTAGCGGGCCTCTGGCGTGACAATCTTCTGCCTCCGCTGCTGTGGCATGGTTACGATTTTAGCCCAAGGCCTTCGGCCTACCTAAGTCCATCGTGGTCGTGGGTTTCGATTGGTGGGAAAATCGTATTCATAGGTGCAACATCTATTTTTAAGAGTATGAAGCCGGTCAGCTTAGTAGAAGTCGTTCAGTATGACGCCCTCGCCACGGGAGATATTTATGGTCAAGTTGTTGATGGACGACTCGTCTTGAAATGCGCGGCACTGTTGAAAACGGGATATTGGCTCAACGAGCATGGTGATAAACATAACAATAATGGGGCTGTTTCTTTAAGTTTTGCTCAGAAGAGCGGTCCAGATCTGCCATTTGCTTCGTCTGAGGTGTATTGGGACCCACCCTCGACCGAATTCAATGGCCTTGTATACTGCATGCTTTTTTATGAGAGATCATGCTCTGGAAAAGCTAAAACCACTGAGGGCTTCTTCTCGTTGAAAAGATGGGAGGCAAGCGTGGCGAATTCATCCGTGTGGGCAAATTCGATGGTTTTCCTGAGGACGAAACCAGTTTTCCGAATATCTCAACTTGGGTTGATGAATCGATATACATTGAAAAAGTGGGCATAAGACATTATGGGCGTGAAACTTACATTGTACACATAGTCTAACGAAGTTTTCCGAGTACCAAGAAAAGAGATATAGTATCTTTTGACGAGCTTGCTAGAAATATAATTTCCTCTTGGGCAGAAAGTTTACTACAAAACCAATATTACCTGTTGGCTGGCACAATGCAAAGCATAGTGTGGTAGATGTACCTTGGTAACAACGATTTAAACGCTATGGTTCTTTATATACTTTCACAGTCCTGCAGTCCTATTTTCTGCACGCCGATGATACATCCGTACTTTTCATATTCCAATTATTAATTGCTCTTTGCATTGAATTGTCTCCCATATTTAGTGTTAAGTGTTGATGTTTGAGATAATCCCTTCTCTTGCATGTAGTCTTCATGTTCAGCAGGGAACGTATCTTTCTATCCCAGTGATCTTGGTCCTCATCGTAGGTGTAGGTAGAGTGAGTGAGTTGCATTCAGTCCAGAAACCCCAAGAAGGAGAGTTCAAAGTTTGTATATATAGCGCGATTGTGTGTAATGTGAGGTGGAAGAATGCTCTGAAATCCACGAGCTAAAGGGTAATGGGAACAAGGCTATGCAGAGCGGCCTGAGAGCCAGAACAAGAAAAGCATCTGTATAGAAATGGTGTTGAATAACCAACAAGAAACACATCTCAGTATTTTGAGAGCAAATTCGAGAGAGACCGTTAAGACACTAGCCAGTTGTGCCATTCTCAACTACTATTGTCCTTAGACCTTATTACAATTCCATTGCAGTGTGAGAGCCAGAGTATGATAGAAGGATCGCAAACACCATCGCCGCTCAAGGAACTAGACCATGGGAACAGCGAGAGAGCATTTTGTGGAATCATAGAACTTTCATTACTTTACTACAACTACCATTAAGCCTTGGGTCCGAAAGTATAACGAGGAACGGAAAGAAAAACATCAAGAACGACCGAGGGTATCCGACCAAAACAAAACAAAAACGTAAACTTCCCCAAACGACCCCGCCTGGTTGATCTGGAATTCACCGATGCCATCAAACCCTTGGCCTGAATTTGAAAAGCAAGTAGAAAAACACATTAGCAGGATATTAGAAATACAATCCACAATCTGTCCCAGTCATCGTCCAATTCCAAGCCATACTTGACTCCCGAGATCGAGTTTGTGTGGTTTCAAACTAGTCCGTAACCATGGTGTAGGCCGTTTCATTGGGAGCTGTATTTTCATCACGAGACCAAGAGTCAGCTTGTGATATACTCATGTTTAGATATTCTCGACGACATGAGCATTTATAGCTCTTTGAAAGTTAGAATCCTGACCTCCAAAGTCACTATCAAACTTCTGTGAGGCTGAGGGGCCGCTGCTATGCTCGGTACCCTCGCCGAATGCGTTGGCCATTTGCGATCCAATATTTGGTGCTCCTGGAAGGAAGATGACCTTTGAGTTGGCGGACTTGGCCATGGCTTGCATTGCCTCGAGGTATCTGATTTGCATAGCTGGTGCAGAGGATAGAATATCGGCTGCTTGTCGCATGAGTTTGGCGGACTCGACTTCGGCACGTGCTGCGATGACCTTAGACTCTCCGATACGCTTGGATTGTGCGGCCATGGAGAGCGAGTCTTGGAGCTCATTGGAGAAAATGATATCCTTGATGAGCATGCTCTCAACTTGAACTCCCCATCCGGAAGCGACATCCTCAATGATTTCACCGATGGATTGAGCAAGCCTGAATATTGTTAGTGGAAGATATGAACAGAGATCGGAAGACATACTCTTCTCTGCGCTCAATGACATCTTGTAGAACACGGGCACCAACAACATGTCGAAGTGTTGTCTGAGTGCGCTCAATGAGGGCCTGACGAACGTTGGAAATACCAAAGGCAGCCTTGTGTGGAGAAATGATGTGGTAGTAGATGACGGATGTCAGGTGAAGAGTAACATTGTCCTTAGTCATGCAGACTTGCTTTGGAACCTCTATAAAAACCATCAGTACTGTACCAATAAAACCCACATGTGAAATACATACCAACAATCTGGATCTTGACGTCGACTTGAATCAGGCGCTCGCTGAGAGGGTTGATCTTAACAAGACCAGGGTCCACGGCGCGGTAAAACCGACCGAATTTCGTGACCAGACCGACGTTACCTTGGGAGACGGGCTTGTATGGGTTGGGGCAGATAACGCAGCAAGGAATGGCACCAAGAGTACCAATGCAAGCACCGAGGCCGTTGACTAGCAAATGTTAGTTTTTGGGCCTTCTGCACTGCGGCATGCAGAACATCAATCGCAAACCTCAGTTTGAGGCACCGGAGGGTCCAACTTACTCATGCTTCCATACCAGCCATGGGCACCAGCGTCATCACCCTGGAGAGTCTGCGCATAACTGGGCTGCAAATCCTCGCGGCGCGGGGGCTGCACATTCACGAGAGGGTTATCACTGCGACCTGGTGTATTTCCCGAAGGACGGAATCCCCCATTGACGCCTGAAGCAGTGCCTTTAGCATCGTCAGACTTTCTCAGAGCAGTGGCGCTATCAGTAGATGCCATGGTCGCTGTGTTGTAGGGTGCGAGAGTAGATGATCTAGATAGCGGGGCAGATTAGTATAGGCCGCGAGGAGTAACCGTACGGGAGGGAAGAGGGTAAGCATACCAAAAGAAAGCGGTGGTACGAAAATGAGATTAATGGGAGAGCTTGAGGACTTTAAGTAAGGTGAGGTAAGGTAAGGTAGGGTAGGGTAGGGATGGGCTAAGAGTGGTGTTTGCGGGGGAATGTGAGAGCTCCTGCGTTGGTCTAAGCGCAAATGTGGTGTGATGGGACGAAATGTACCAGGTGTGCAACTGGAAATGTATCACCGTCCGACACAGGAGACGCACCCTTATATACCATCCCCGCTGTTCTCTGCTGCCTTCGTGATTGTGCACTGCTGGACTCATTCAAAGCGCGCAGCTTACTTTCCTTACCTCAGAAAAGACTCAAACCGGGAATAATTGACAGCAGCATTGCCTCAATGATCGATGCCTACCCGCCGACAACCTCCCAGCCAACACCCGAAGGAATCCAACGGGACACATCCGCAGCAGCAAGCACTGGAAGGCGTGCTCCAATCACAGGCCCGGCCTTGCGCTATTTGTTCTCCGCAAAAGCTTGATTGTTGAGCTAAAGCTGAGAGTGGTGGCCTTCCATCCCTGTGACATCGCTAATCGACCAAAGAGTACAACGCTCTGGTGATCATTGACATCATGATTGGGGCACTATCCCCACGGCCGCTTATCAACACAGCCTCGTAGCTGGATATCACGGCTGCTGTTTTCGACCATCTCACGATGACCAAATGCTAACCCTACGATGCCGTGAGGAGAATTCCCTCATAGCTTTTGATGCGAAGCGCAGGAGAGCGATGGGCGTGAGTGTGTGGGTGTGTGGGCGGCCACAGCTCCCATTCGATAAGCGATGAGACCTCGAATTCGGCCTATTGCGATTCCGAGAATGAGCCTGAGCTTATAGCTTTCTGCCTTCTGCGGCCTCTTCTTTTTCTGTCTTCCCTCCATTGACCATTGACCATTGACTATTGATCAGTGATCGCCTGATCATCGCCATGCCGTTGTATCCAGCCACTGCAGGAGACAAGCATGGGCTTTGGCGCGATGCTGGATCCGGCAGGCTTCGAGAAGGATTCCATCACCCGACCGACTCTCCACCGCATTTCCCTTTCCTCGGCCCGTTCTCCTACAGGCCCAACTCTGACCTAAAGACTCCCTAGCACCGATGCGCCAATTCTGCCTTATGCACCTGAGTTATCCTCCATTCCAGATTCGATCGCTTTCCTCTCGAGCGTTGCTAGTCAGCCGGATGCTCAGCCCTGTCCCGAGCCATATCATTCCATGCTGATCCTCTCTTTCATCGCTTTCCTTGTTGCCACCAAGATCGTGTCGGCACCTTGAAGCGATTAGACCAGCTCCAGCTTCCAGTTTGAGGTTAGGGACGTCGCCAATGTCATATCTTAATCTACCTAGATTTGGTGATGTACCGCGCCCGTACAGAAAGGCAGTCCTTGATCCACCATCGCGAAGCTTCGGTTCTTTTGGTGGAGGCGCAGTATCTGCATCTCGGATCACATTGCACCAAGTTGATCTATCCATTTGCGCATATACCCCCCATCGCGATCCGAAAATTTTGGGTCGCTTGCAGAAAGCGGGTAGAAGTTTCACCCTCCAAGACTTCACACATTGGATTCTCCAGCACAGTCGGGCGACCATTGTTATCTATTGCTTGCTCGACTATCCTTCTAAGGCCATCAGAGCCCTGGAATCTCGTCTGCCTGCAGCCAACCCTGGGAAGTCCAGGGCGTTGGCAGTAGTCTGCCTCTCGCTCCCTGTTGCTGATATTCCTCGTTTCATTTTCGTGGTGGCCATGCCATTAGCCAACTGTGCCGGAAATGTTTCAAACATGTTTATCACGTGCCTATCCAACCAACGGTATTCGGCCTCGAATTTTCACGTAAGAACATACGAGCGTGATCGCCAGAGCCTTGTTGACAAGGCTTAGCATTAGCTAAGTAAGGCACGGATGGATATACGGGCTTACTTTGGTATGGCTTGGCTCATGTCAGGAGCGTTTGAGTCAAGAAGTTGTGTTGCACTGACGATAACGTCTACTTTAGCGTCAGACTAGAGTGGCTATGTTTCTTGACGACATAACGTCCTTGGCTCGTCCCTTCCTTCTACGCTTCTTCTCGAATCTATCAGCAAAATTTTGCTCAGCATTGGAGTCAAAGCTGGCCTCTTGGACTACTGATTTCCTTGCCAACATGTAAGATTAAGGAGCCAGGCCTTTTTTCTACTGGCATTGCCATTTTTCTCACTGCAGCAGTTGAGGCACACTCCACACTCCTGTCCTTTCATTAAAATGAGTGGCTGAGGTTCAGAAACATCTAAGGAAGTCTGCCTGCTTGGTGGCTGGTTTCCATGGCATGGCACAATCACTCAGAATCCCTTGTCATCTCTTACTTTATCTCATTACTGAATTGCACGGCTCAAGCCTTTACTTGAAAAACGTTGATGTCAATCCAATGCTAAATATGGTCGTCTTCAGAGCATGTCTTAAATCGACACACTCTCTATCAATTCCTCACAAATACAGAGCTCAATAGAGCAGTGATGCTTTTCGGGCTTTTCCCAGTCCCATGATTACGTCTATGTCCAAATATACGTGCCCTGCAACCATACTAGTAAAGCCACTCGATCAGCTCCAAGATAACAATATCATATTGAATATAGACAGACATATCTCGACCTAGCAGTTCTATAGTACTGTTTCTTTCCTACCCTACGCTATAACTTCAGTACGGTCAATATCCTGTGGATGCAGTTGAATTGGATAGTAAAGTATCTAGAGTACGAGCAATCCATTCCACCTCGCAGTCTCATGATTTTCTAGATACAAAAATCTCAAAATTAACAGCAATAGAAAAAAGACACAGTGTGCATCTTATTCTTAAGAGAAAAGCATGACACGGTCGATCTCAGAAAAAGCAAGTATGGATTGCTTAGCCGTTATAGCATACTATTTGGATAGATAGATAGATGGCCAAAAACATGTTGGGAATGAAATATACATATATGTACGTAAGATAACTAGTTAGATAATTGGTCTTGCTTCAATGTGTTGGCAGTTTCCTCATTGATGAGAAGTCGGCGTTCTCATTATTCCAAGCTTAAAGGCGCCTTACTTTCTTGTAAGAGCAGGACTAATTGTAAACAGAAGGATTCCACAAACCTCCTCACCCCCCCCCCCAAAGCACAAAACACATATTAAAAAAAACCAACACAAGAAAGACGATCGACGATCGAATGAGAAAATCGGAGTTCTAATGCGTTGTACAGATAGAATTGCTTCTGTCGCCCAAAGGGGGGCTTAAAGAGCTATATGTCAGGCTCTCGTATCCTGACCCAAAACTCCAACCTACCTTGCTTTTTTCTTTCTCCCACTGTCCATATAATTCATCTCCCTTCTACCACTACGTTCCACCGCATTTATATCCCGCATTCCACCATGTACAGCACAGCACCAAACCCAACCCGTTGCCAGATCCTAAAAATATCAGCAGGCCATAGAAATGGTGAATCTCTTAGCGTGAGGAGAACGAAAGCGGGGGTTTTGAGGCAGTTTCCAGTGCAGTAATCGGTCAGAGGGAGGGTATATGAGAGGATTTTAAGTAGGAGGGCGTTGAGGGGATGCATAGTATCTGTTTTTATAAGATCTGAGTACCCAGTAAGGTCTTCTGGTGGATATCATGATGGCAAGAGAGGGTAATTCCATATAAGATGATAGAAGCGAAGGTGCATCAATCAATGATAAAGCATGAAGAATTCTGATACTTCAAAACCCTTAGTCCAACAACAAAACTTAAGCAAGCTGTCGATTCTCAGATTGTCCTTCCGCTCTGAAGCCAAAACAATCGCGGAATTGTGAGCGGATGCCACAGGTTCAGGATAGACTGAAGTCCTCAACATTCACCTCCGATGCGCTGCTAAACCGGCTTTCCAAGTTGCGCGTGCATGCTCTTTAAGGACGAGCTGATGACACGAATTTCCACGGTCACAAAAAGCAGTTCATGCCGTAAAAAGTCTCTGCGAGTGCGAATCCGAATGCGATTGGGGATTAGATCATTGCGTCTGTTCATACTCGTCAGTAACGTTTTTCCTAGTGCATTGTGAAGACCAGAGTGAAGGTGAACGGGAGATGGAAATGGAGAGGGGATTGATACCAAGGTTACCCAGGAGTAGAGGATCGAGATTCGCAAGATCGTTGATAACATGGAATCTGATATGTTTCCGCCAGAAGGGGCAGGAATTGGAAAAGGCATTAGGATACTCACCGCTATTTGCCTGCGATATCTCGTCTCAGGTCTATTCCTAGGGATGGAAACTCACGCATCACCAATCGCAGATGCATCTTCTGCTGCTAGAGCACGATGTCCAATACGAAAACAGAATACTTCTCCAAATCACAATGAATTGTCTCAATGGTCATTATCCAGACCCTGTAATCCTTCGGAGCCGGCACAGCGACATACTGTGCTTATGAATGTTGTAAGGTTAGTGCTTTCCGTGAAGCTACACGATTTTGAAAACCCGGGGTGGGTTGTAGATTATGATACATTTCGTATCACATGTAACTTCGCATGCTCGACTGGTTGAGGTTATTCGAAACTCTCGACAGAGCGGTGTGCTTCTCGTTGACAACACTAAAGGCAGTTCTGAAAACTTGCCAAGGACCCTGGTCGGCTCGTCGATCTGTCCTCCTCGCTTCTCCATACCTCCGGACTTCCTGCCTTTCATGGGAAACTGAATTTCTGCATACACGTACTCGAGTCAGTTTCGTCACGTGGAATCACACCTCACTCTTGCCACGTTTGGACCGATTTCAGAAACAATGCGATACAATGCAACACCGTGTCAGACAAATTTTCGATATTTAAAAAAAGCTTCTGGAAATCTGTTTGTTCCGTCCGAGCAATGGTGTGACAGGTTGGACGGGAAATTGGAACCGTTGATGGAAGTGTGTACTCGTGTTACCTGAAAAGTACCTGACTAGTGAGTAGCCATTGATGTCAAAACAAGAAACACCCTTCTTGCTATGTAAGACATGGGAAGAAACAAATCTTGAAAAATGGCCAGAAATAGCACGGCATAATTATTGCTTTCCTCTCGGAGGAATATCACAATTTCCTTTAGCTCTTCCCCCAATTTACTTGAGCTAGACTTACGCGACCGCGCTCTAGGAACTAGAGCTGGTTCCTACATTTCCTACAATAGCTTCTGACAACAATAATGACTATCAAATCATGCGTAATGATTCCCCCAGAGATCCAGTAACATGTCCGCTGTGCATCCCAGATCCACTGAATCTCGGTGGCAAATCTACTTGTGACTCGCCATACCCCGATGTTCCCGAGGGCAAATGGCCCCATGGGAAGGGTTCTGTACAGTATGGATGGGCTAACTATGGAAATGCTTCTAAATTCGAACAATGGAATTGTTGGTGTGCCACGCTGGTGGTAGAACCGATGGGTTCAAATCTGATCCATACGTAGTCCGCAGGATTGGGCCGCAGTCACCATCAGTTGAAGAAGATCAGCTGGAAGTCTTGCACTTCAACGGGTAAGGTGCGAGTAGGGACCAGACTACCGGTAGAGCATCACAGACTTTCCTTCTCCTTACGAGTTAAGAGCTTCGTGCCGTTTGAACAGAGCAGTTGAGGCCACAACGGTTCCAACCCCAGGAAATACAGAAGCCAACAGCGAGCATGATTCGACGTGAGAAAGGTGCCGCTGATGGGTCAGAAACGCGAAGGAACTCTCCATCCGTGCTTGCATTGGGCAAAATGCATCAAGGCTTCTGTTCGTCTGCATCTGGTGTTGGGCAGAGAGACTCGACCTGACCTGGCCTGAGGGAGGAGCACCTGGCCCCGGAGCCAGCGAACCATAGCAGCAAACGTGGTTGAGGAGTCACCACTCGTCGCCCAGGTGTCGAGGGTATTAACGGCACGGTTGGCGAGGGTATCCCGCAGCGAGCAGCAGCGCAGGACAAATCAACAAAACAGGGCGGACGGGTCTTGTTTGCCTCACTTTGCGCTGGCTCCAGTCGGAGCGACCCGGACGCTTCGCCAAGAGCGCCGCCGGGTGGCTGATTCGTCGCTTCACTTCTCGCTGTGGTGAAGGTCGGGTCGGCGTGCATGGAGCACCCATGACCAGCATCGCCCGAAGAGCTTTGGGGCAGGTCGGTGAGATGGGTGAGATTGGTGGGCGAACACCGCCTGTAGGACACTAGGACACCCTGTAGCACTAGCCGGCACGTGCTGAAGACGCTGAGAACTATAGTGACGGGCACGCTGGAACACCGCTGGAAATGGTCTGAAGTCGCTGAGGACGGCCTGGGTGAAGCATAGCGTGCGAGGTGGTAGGCATGCTGGCATGCGAGTAGGCACCGCATACCCTGCACTCAGCCCTCCTCGTCCACTCACAGCGCGACAAGCATCACCCGAAGCCTTCGATTGCATGGGAATTGGTGTTTGAGGCCCGCTGGAATCAACCTACTCCGTCAATCTTTGCCCATTCGGACCCCCAAGCTTTCTATATTCGATCGCTCGACCAGGGAACACAGTCTGACTTTCCCTCCTTACCATCTCTGCCATCATCACACCGTTGCTCGTCTGTCGTTTTTCTCCGACTTGCTTCCTGTGCGCACCTCGTTTCCCCTCCATCCCACCGCAAAGTTCAGACTTTCCATCCCTCGCATGTTTATGCAAGCCACACTTCGAAACCTTCGCCGTCATTCCTCCAACCTTCATCCTTCCTCCCATGCTCCCACCACCAGAGTGTCCGTCATCTCGTCGATCCACCCTACCACACCATCCTTTATACCCTGCAGAGCCTCTCATCTCGCAGACCCGCTCTGTCCAGATACATAGCTAACTTTGTCGCGCTTCATGTCCATCGATTTCTTCTCCATATCTCGCCTTACTTTTATGCCAAACGCTGCTCCTCTCCCTCGTCCCTGATCAACACTGCGAACCATCGTAAAGTAAAGCCTTTTCCTGGTTCTGACTGCGAGTTCGAACCACGAAAAGCATCCACCATTGCCTGCTACCAAAGCGAGGCTGCCGAGCGTTCTTGCTTCACTCTCCTCACCACAGTCTCGAGACTCTCTAATCCACTTTAGCCCGCGATGTCGAATATCACCGACATCGAAAGGAAACGGCAGTTGCTGCTGGCTCAACTCGCCGAACTGGAAGCGATTCAACCTACAACTCCATCAAATCCATCAAATCCATCAAATCCATCTCAATATTTCCGATCTCCTCTACATAGGCATCAACATGTCCCGCGAAGCATGTCGAGCAGCGGGACTACCATGGCCAGACATCCATCAGTAGGAGCTCATTTGGTCTCTCACTCCCACCAGCTTCTAACCAATTCAATAGCACCGAATCGATAAAACTCAACGACAGCGAGCACTATCACAACATACAGCTCCTGGTGTATCTATGGCCCGGACCAACTCGAGAGGAACAGCTTCAGCTCGAGCTGGCAACCTCCCTTTCACCAACTCTGGATCTGTACCCACCCCGGTTTTCGAAACACGCCGCGAACATCCTGATGTTGATGCTTGGGTAGAGCAACCTTTCAACACTTACACCTTCAACCACCAACAACAAGCCAACCTAGAAAACGTTCCCGAGCACCACAGTAACGTTCTCGAGGACCCGGCCGACTTCCTCAATCGACTCGGAACGCCAGCTCTATCCTTCACCCCATCACCCATGTCGATGCCATCAGAGGTGATGAATCACCGACATTCATTCAGCTCGCATCATGCTTTCGGTATACAGACCCCAACAACGCCCGCCGAGTCACTGACGACTGCTACAACGCTCGCAAGCGAGATGAGTAGACAGAACAGTCTTTGCAACGAACCCTTCCTTCAAAGTGTTGAGATGATGAAGTTCAACTCGAACAGTTCTTACCATCCAGAAAACGTGGTTGACGAAAGTCAACCATTCCCCTCCCAATACATCTCGTATGCTAGTCGTCGTTCATCGAAAGAAGCTCAGTCTCATATTATTTTCGGAGCTGGCGCTAGTCATGAATCTTCATTTTCACATTCCTTTTCTTCCCCTGAGACGGTGGCTCAGTTTCCTTCTTCTGAATGCTTGGTGGATAATATGGAGAGGTCGTTTTCGAATGAAAGTGCTTCATCGACCTCGTCAACTGCTTCGCGAAACAAGGCTCGATTACAAGCTCAGAATCAGCATGCTGCAAAGCGAGTACTAGCACCGAAAGGTGGTAATGACGAGACGCCTATGTCGAGAGAGAGCTCGACACAGTCAGTCACTCCCAAGAACGGCTCACAAGACAAGGTTGCGATATCGAAACCAAGTTACGTCCGCCCAAAGCATGATCGTGTTCAGTGCCATCAATGTGATGAGCATCCTGATGGATTTCGTGGAGAGCACGAGCTAAGAAGACATCAAGATCGTGTTCATAAAGCTATGGTGAAGAAGTGGATCTGTGTAGAGCCGACAGGTCAGGGTCATCCCAAACCTGTCTTGCCTTTATCTCGATGCAAGACATGCACTCATGCAAAGAAGAAGTATGGAGCATATTACAATGCTGCAGCCCATCTTCGCCGCGCGCACTTCAAGCCCAAGGCTAAGGGCCGCAGCAAGACGAGCAAGAATGAGAAAGAATCTGAGAAGAGAGGTGGCAAGGCCGGTGGTGACTGGCCACCAATGAGTGAGTTGAAGCATTGGATGATCGAGGTGGACGAACCTGCAACAGAGTTCGCACAGCAGCAACAGCAAGACGAAGAAGAAGACGAAGAGGTCGCTGAAGACGCGCAGAAGAACTTCATCGACAACAACTTCGACTTCGCTAATTCTTCTATCGCTACCGCCTACCCAAACATGCACGCTCAACAGATTTATGCTAGTCAGGGCATGCAGCTTGATCATTCACAACAAAACATTGACATGTCAATGCAATTTCCATCCTCGACTCAAAACCCAGGTTTTGAGTCTTTTCCTCCAACCCTTCTATCGAATGACGCATCAGCACCATTCATGTTCGACAATTCCTCCTTCATTGACCAGTCTGTTGGTCTTGATTTTGTACAGCATCTCAACTCCAATTTCTCTTATCAATGATTGTTGTTCACTATCAACTCATATTTCGTCCTTTCTCTTATATCTCTCGTCAGCATTCTATGGTAGTATGGTTATGAGTAAGACTTTTCCTATCTTTCTATTCATGACTCTTGGTCTGGTCTGTCTTATATATCAACAATTCATGGAGATGAATTGCTGGGTGGCGGTTCTTTTTTTTTCTCTTTTGCGAGGGGTTCTCTGGAGTTCTCTGGGCTTTGTGAGAGATGGTGCATCCTTTTGATGCATCATTTTAATTTCCAATTTTCTTTACCTGTAATTCATTTTATGATGTTATGATTATACGCTTTCTCTTCTTTTCTCATGTGGGGAATAGGATACTGGGCGCTTTTGGTCAACGTCATGAAATGGTCATGGACAGCAGCTTTAAGCTGATTGGGAACTTGGTTAATTTCCTCGGTCTTGGGCGAGCGATGTGTTATTACTTTTTCTTCTTTAATGTCAGAGTAGCTGGATCTATTTCATACATAAAGAACACGATTTTATCGCGCTGAACTTCTACTACTGCTATCCTAAGAGATGAAAACCTGCATTTGGGTTCTAAGTGAGCGATTTGATTGACCTATGGAGCCGAATCACTTAATAATAGAATCCCAACCTTAACTTCATACACTTCTGGAATAACTATTCTTAAAATAAATATCACGAAGCACTTCCCCTCTTCCTTTTGAATCCGTCGAACATGGATCTCAGCGATAGCTGAGTGGATAAACTATTTCCCGATTCCGGCGGGGCATTTCCCAAGCTCTCGAAAACCACGCTGCGGGGTCTGTTCTTCACTCTTCATCAACCTCTCTTGCTTTGCTCACACATCCTTGAAGCAATTCAAACCCCATAACCCAGGCGCCTAATCAATTGTGTATTCCTTAGTCATATTTTCGGGCCTCGAATCACCGTATTGGTGGCTGAAATAGCTCGAAAAGCCGCAAGTGTGAAAGAAGAGAGATATTTCCGGATACGACGGAGAGCTGAAACAAAGAAAGAAGGAAAATGTTGATTAAGGAAGATCACAGAGATGTACCTACCAAGGCGGATGGGAAGGATGGGAGTATGAGTATGTCTCTCCCAAATTGCCATCATTTCTCCCGGGAGGGGTGCCTCGAGTATTTCGGTGTGGAGGATGGCTGGATTTAGAATGCGCGATAGGGCGGATGGGAAATTGAGTTGAACGACTGGAAACTGATCTGGGTTATTTTTAGGGGTCTTTTTGTTCCATCCTACGATTCCTGGATATCCTAATGCGTAGGTTTTTCTGTTTGCTATGCTGGGATTGTATTTTTGTGTAACATGACCAGAATGCATGAATTCGCATAGCAAAATTGGCTGATCTGTATTTTACTTGCAGACGATTCCCTGGTGTTGTTCTCTTCAGTGAAATCTATCAAGGTATGTTATGACCGAACCCACGTGAGGTGGAATCTCAAAAGGCTAAAAGATTTTGCATAGTCACCGGACCCGTTGCTCGGTTTGCTCGCCAGATCGCAGGTCAGGGCTATATCGTCGCCGCTCCATCGTCTTATCATGAGTTCACCGGTCCAGAACCGCTAGCATATGATGTGAAGGGCACAGATGATGGAAATGAATGGAAAGTCAAGAAAGTAAGTGTCCTCAACAAAGTCATACATAATCGTCCCTGACATGCCCAATAGACCGTAAAGGCCTATGACGAAGACGCTACCCTCTCAATCGACGTCCTCCTCTCCCTCCCAACATGCACTGGCCGCATCGGCACGACAGGCATGTGTCTCGGCGGGCACCTTGCCTACCGCTGCGCTCTTGATCCACGTGTTTCTGCCGCTGTCACTTACTTTGCAACGGACCTGCACAGTGGCACGCTCGGTGCCGGAGGTGATGACTCGCTCGCACGCGCGGGTGATATCAAAGGCGAGTTGGCGCTCATTCATGGTACTTTGGATAATCACGTTCCTCCTGAGGGCCGTGATCTGATCCGCAAGACACTGAGGGAGAAGGGTGTGGTGTTTAGTTGGTATGAACCTGCTGGTGCTCAACGTAAGTGGCTTTCTTTTCTTTCTCTGGCTTCTCGGGTTTCTCTCCCGAATATGACATAGGTATGAATTGCTAATTCGTGGACCGTTAGATGCCTTCATCCGTGACGAGCTCTCCAAAGGCCGCTATGATCCTGCCATCACCAAGGTCTGCTTTGAGATCTTGCTTGAGCTGTTTGGACGTACGCTGAAATTGGATTTGGGCGCTCATGATGGTGGTGTGCAGGAGATTGAGAACATTTGTTGATTAACTCATTAGGGGTAAGGCAACGGAATATTTATTGTCGTCATCCTGACCATTATTTTATCCTCGTTGCCTCAAAAGGGTTTGGCTGTGAAGATTTGTCTCAGGAAATGAAAGTATCGTAGAACGTTGTGCCTATTGAAGCTTGAAGCCTCTATGAATAACAAGAGTTTACTGTCTTCAAAGTCATTCCTCCTGCCAGTTTACATATCTTAGTATATCACTGATTTCGGGATATGTATACCTGTATGAACACTGAAAGATGCCCAGACTGATTTCAAACATTTAAGGGGTATAGCTGTATAAATTATATCCTTTCGCAGTTGAAGCACTTCGTTTTCTTCAACTTCAAAACTACCTTGTAATATTATATATACCTTATCATTCCTAACTAGTATATTAGGGATAAATACACAAATTGACAGCCATATCTTCCGTCTTAAATTCTGCCTGTTCACATTAGACATGCTCCGTAAGGGCAAGAGCACTTGTATGAATTGCACTGTGTCTTTCACGCCGACAGCGAAGAAACACTCCCCATAAGACCCCCCCCCCCAGGCCCACGAACAATGAATGCAAATAGCATAAACAGTCTGACTCGGACAATGGTAATGCCTTTTTCCCTTGATTTAATTGCTACTGGCACTTCAGCTGCCCGAAATGACATCAATAGTATAGAGTTGTAGCCATATTTTGAGAGGGGGGATGGTCTTTTTCCAACGCATCCAGGGAACAACTCAAAGGCCCAGAAATGACAAAGTCTGCACGAAGTACAGGTACAGTATTGGGGCCCTGCATAATCAAGATAATGCAGCCTGCTTACATAGATAGCTCTAGATTCGGTAAACCCCCATTCTTCAACATTCCGTTCCATGAAGCCGATAAGCGACCAGAACAAAACTTCATTAAGCGAGCATGGTGGCCTTGTAGAAATGTTTTGACTCGTCTCTAATGCAAAATTTCCCTGCCTGGATGGGTGTTGGCTATATGGGAAGCTTATGATAGAGAAAAAGAGAATAGTTTAAGACTCAATTACTGGCGCGACATAATTGCTGGTTGGATTCGTGCCGAAGGATATTGATGAATCTAAAGCAATTAGTACTGCCCTAAGTGAGAGCTGCTCTGATGGCTACTACTTGCTTATGTTATGAGGTTCATTCTAGCTGGCTGTGTTGAAATTAAGAGGTGTGTCAAATACAGCGCCGCTTGTGTCTAGGAGCTACTACTTAACATTCTTAATGCTATAAAATGGCTTCGCGCCACTGGCAGAAGCTTCTCTTTGTCTTTGAATTATCTCTTTCGGAAGAACTCTTGCCGTTTGATACTCTTCAAAGACTTTCGGTTTATCGATGCTATCGACTTTCTTTTCTGTAACACAATTGATCATATAAGGCATCAGATCTTTTGCCCTTTGCAAACTTTGGCTGGACTATTTTTCAATTCGGACTATAAATTGTGGCAGATTCCAGACAAAAGTGTTAAAAGTCGTATGCGGAATCTGCAACCAACATTGGTAGTAGTTGCTCTTTGCGATGTTCTTAGTACAGACACCCGAGGATCATATACTTAGAAGTCAGATGCTCGTGCAGATTTCATAAATGAGCAAACTTACTATTAGGATAGTACGGATTTTGTTTTTGTTTTGATCACAGTCCATGTTCATTTCATAGGCCCTTTAGTGTTCCAAACTAATTTGAACTAAAGATTCCGTCGCTTCTGGCTTTTGAGACCGAGGTTCTCTAGTTAAGAAAGTCTAATATAAGGTGTTTCTGACACTCTTTGGTCCATTTTAAGGGGAAGATGAGCATGAGACATTCACAGTAGGATTTGAGGGTGTATATGTTTCCGACTATAAGCACTTTTTTATACACTTATCGTGCCGTAACTACTATGAAGTATCCATTTCAAAGTCATGTTACGAAGTGAAGCCATTCCCAAGCCAAACATAACGCCAATGAACAAGACCAAACTCCCCCAGACCAAAATCAAAACCTAAAAGAAAAATACAATAGAGAAGTAAATCAGAAGACTAGATTAGAGCAGAACAGCTCATGCCTGCATAATTCTCAATAATCTCTTCAACAGCTTTGTCCCACCCGTAGCTTGACATGCACCGGTACAGGTCCAAGGATCGACAGGGGGCACGATGTGCTTGATATCAGCATGATGGTTGTCACCATTCAGGCCCATATTATGGGCGAAAATGTTCTGATGTTTTCTCTTGCAGCCCCACCAGGCCTTCACCTCACACAAGCCATTGTCGGCACCCCGACCAGACTCGCCCTGGTACTGACCGCTGCCCCAACCGTAGGCCCAGGGCATATCGCAACTGATGACTTCGTATTTGTAGCACCAGCAATGGAAGTGCCATTCCTTCGTGTGCGTCTCGTTGTATCGCTGCCTGGTGGGGAAGCCAGGGCATGGTTCGTATCGATCGGGTGACACGTTGAGGGTGGGAAAGTCGGTGCGTGGGGAGAGCTTGCTGTCATTGTGGTGGTGGTGATTGTTGCGAGTGGGGTTCATAGGATGAAGCTGGTGGTGTGTCATATTCAGTGATAAGTTGATCTTGAAGTGGGGAATTGCCATGACGTTCATGGCGTATGCGACGAGAAGGATGAAGAGAGGGAGAGCACGCATTTTGCCCTGTCGACCGCAAGAACAAAAGATGGCGGACGAAGCCGAGTCAAGAAAAGGTTGGGCCAAGGTAGCGGAGGACAAATTGGTGTTGGAAGGTGCTTTTCTTGGTAAAGAGATTGAAGATAAAAGTCGTGCTGGGAAAAAGGTTCTTGGGCTCTTCCACTGTTATATAATATAAAGGACTGATTACTTCTGCTGAAAGACGCTTTTGTGCCTAAGCCTCCAGATAATGGAACCGCGCCGGTGTGTTCTGGTGTAGCTTCATCGCCTGTTTGACAAGGAAGATGGAAGATACCATAGTTCCGGAATTAGTATGAAAGCTAAGCCGAAAGACAGAACATGAGGAAGCTTTCTGGTCGTAGGAATGGGGTTCCTGAATCACTATGTTCTTGAAGCACAATCTACTTCAACTGAAAATAGTAAAACGCCAAATGGATGCGCATAGGGCGCAGGCACAAGTGCAGACAAGTCTGAGTGAGCTAAATCCTTGGCGCAAAACAATTATTTCTTCTTATTCATAGCTCATCTTTGTATATCTCTTCACTGCCTTCTTCACTTTCCTCCTCTTTGTCCTCCGAGGGTTTCTCGGGTTTCTTCGGAGCTCTGTCTTCAGCCGCCTTTTCTTCTTTGTGATCCTTTTTTTCATCCATTTCAAAGCCTGGTTTCGCCTTTTCAGCTTTCGCCTTTTCGACGCCCTTCAGGACTGGTTTCCCCGTGTTCTCTCCACCCAATTGCCCCGCATCATCCATATCATCCACATCATCGTCATCAGTATTATCAGGCTCGACAATGCCTAGGATTTCCCGAACTTGACCTGGCGCGTCGACAACTTCAATCTTCCATCCCTTCTCCTTGGCCATCTTAGCAACTTGTTTCTTGACATCCTCAATCATCTCAGGATCCAGATCCAACTTTTGAAGTTCTTCATCAGTAGCACTCTCGACCTTTCCACCATCAGCCTTACTCTTCGCTTTTGCAATCACCTCAATGATTTTGCCAGAATTGAAGTCTGCAAAATCACGCGGGACCGGCATACGCTGGCCATCCGAAGAATGGAATTTGCCGCCACCAAGTAGCACACCTCCAATCACAATCTGAGGTTCTTCTGAACTCTGAGTGGCTGCTAGTTTGGCCTCTAATTCTTTTTGCTCTGTGGCTTCCGAAACTTCACTCTCGGGAATAATTGGGCGGCAACTGATTTGGTGGGCTTTGCTCTCTTTTGGTGGCATGAATGCTACATCGCTACACAATCGGGGTGTGTAGATAACCAACAGATATGAGCAAGTTGTTATCTCTTTGATGTACCCAATCCGATCTGTAACATGCGGGTTGCAGTGATATTGAACCTCAACCCTTCTTGGCTTTCCGGTTAAATCACAGGTCGTTCCATCCTCCATTCTCTGTACCAGATACCTGCTGTCGCCTTTCACCTGAAGCTCTGTAATGGGTGGGTCTGCATGTTTTGGTTTACGCACATCAATGGCGTGGCCCCATTCATCCTCTTCTGACTGCTTTTTCTCCTTCGTTGTTGACTTAGCCTTTCCTAGAACGAATTCCTTCGTGTTCGGATCTCGTTGAGGCACTGGAGGTTTGCCAGGAGATGGTGGTAGAGCGTGGAACTGTGTAACCTCTGCATTGTAACAGAATGCATATGACCACCATCCCGAGACGAAATAAAGGCAATTTCCTTCCAGTTCCTGTAATAGTTCCCATCCACGATCTGTGGCTCGAGCAAGCTCTTTCTGTTCGGCTGCTTTGGCTTCTGCTTCCGAGGTCTCATTCTTTGTAGGCGAGGCAACTATTGGTATCGTACAAAGGTATTGCTCGTCTGCCAGCCGCATTAACTCGTAGGTGTGAGTAGAAGGGTCAAAGGCATTGTCGTCGGCAGAGCTTCCAGCTGGCCATTGATCTTTACTGGGAGATTCTATGCTAGTGCTCGAAGTATGTGGATCTTGAGTTGAAGGGAAGGCATGATCGATGATGAGACTAGCTTCAGTGTCTGAAATGAATGAATCCGAGAAGGTCACCTCATACTATGCAGTGTTAGTCGGTGCATATATACATAAACGAGGTTCGCGATCTCTTACTTGAGGGAATGCGAGCAGATCATCGTGAACGCTAAAAACAGTTTGGCTTGCTAAAGCTGTGGAAGCTGAAGCCAGTACAGCTGAAATCAATCGTCGCATTGTGCCATATGGCAATGGCGCAAGTTCTATTTGGAATTCAAGGCATTACAATTCCGCCGCAAAGGAGGAGGTAAGCTGTCATTAACCAGGCTGATTATCTCGGAAGACGGAAGAATAGAATGACCGCGCGGCCTCTTCGGCGCTTCAGCTTGGTGTCCCCTTACACGATAAGGAACTTTACCTTTGTTTCTCACCTTCCTTTTTGCACTTTATCTCATTGAATAGCCCTTCTCCCGCCCTTTCCTCCTTTACTGCAGCTTCTACTCTCTTATGTGGAACCCCGAACTCCTCGTGCGACCCCTCTACGATTAAAGTTGTGCTCATACAGATTTAACGACACGCGACACGCGACATCAAGGACAGCGCAAACAGGAGACTGCGACCAGAGATATGTCCAGTGTGAGAACACGCAGGCAGGCAGCGGCAGTGTCGACTCCATCTACTCCTACTCCCACTCCAATGGCCGAACCCGATCAGAAAATCTTGAAAGGAAACGGTTCAGCCAAGGTGGCCGATGAGGTCTACAACAAGGAGAATATCTTTCTCTTCTGGCCTAATGTTATCGGTAATTGAGGCTTGATTGTTTCTCGCAGCAAGATGCTAACAGTCTACAGGCTATTTCCGTATCGTGTTGGCCTTTGGAGCCCTCTACTATATGCCCCTTCATCCGCGAACATGCTCCTTGCTCTATAGCATTTCCTGCCTTCTAGATGCGCTCGATGGCTATGCGGCTCGATACTTTGAACAGTCGACGAGATTCGGTGCCGTCCTTGATATGGTGACGGATCGCTGCACCACTGCTTGTCTTCTGGTCTTCCTCGCCTCAGCCTGGCCTCGATGGGCGCTTTTGTTCCAGGGCCTCATCTCTTTAGATCTTGCTAGCCACTACATCCACATGTATGCTACTTTGGTTATGGGCACTTCGGATCAGAGCCACAAGAAGGTGGACAAGTCTAGAAGCTATATCCTGTATTTGTACTACACAAACAAGGTATGTATCTTCCCCAGATGCGCCGTCGATCTGCTAACAAAATGACAGACTGTCCTGTTCTTGTTCTGTGCGCTTAACGAAGTCTGCTTTATCGCGCTCTACCTTCTGTCGTTCTCCTCGCCTCTACTTTCGCCTTCATTGTTACAGACTGGTACCCCCGGTAGCACTCCCCAACCCGGCAGCCCGGCGACTGCCCCAATGTCGTCGTTGTTCGCGAATCCATACAGTGCCGGTGCATTGGAATTGGCCCGAGCCAACAAGATGGACTCCTTCTGGCCTTGGGTAATCTTTGGAGTCAGCTTCCCAGTGATGGCCGGTAAACAGATCATCAATGTGGTACAATTGGTCAAGGCTTGCAACTGGTTGGCAGAAGGCGATATCGAAGCGAGGAAAGCAGCGGGTCTACCGAGGAAGATTAAGCAGAAGTGAGTGTTACACACGACTTGACACTAGGCTTGAGACGGGTACGAACGAAGGGTCCTCGGTTTTATTATGGTAATGCCATGTGGGAATTTGGACGACCAAGAGGTGTTGCATAAGGATCTTGTTACATACGGTAGCTTATGCCGACACGTCTGTGTCGACTATCGAGTTTTGATTCTTGCAAGTGTATTCACAGCATCATGTGCTTTGATTGTATTCGCATTTCACATTTTCATTGGGTACAGCAGTCATTCAAAAGATATAGATGGAAGGCGTTTGGAGGGAGGCACGCGTGCGTGCGTGCGAGTGTGCGTGCATGCAAGTGAAGCTTATTGCGCAGGTTGGAGGGATCATCACCCAGGGCAGCTTAGTTAATACTTAATAATGGAAAGGTGGGCGAGTATTACCCAGTGCTGCAAAAGAGGAGTGCGACATGAATGCGGGTGTTTGTACAACGACCACAATGGTTTGACGCTACGTGCCTCGAGACGAGCAAGTCGTCATGGAGAGAGTGCTTTCTGTAACGGTCACGACGGTGTTCCAAAAGTCAGCGGAAATAGTGGGGGTTCACCCGTGGACAGCATGGTCGCTTCCAGGGCAGTCCTGGTACGGGAGTGATCTCATACTTTGGCAGTATGCAGGAATGATGAATGATGAACGAATCCTTCCACGATAAAAGTCCATGATGTTATAATTACGAGTTAGGGGACCAACAGAAGCCCGTGTTGGAAGGCTGAAGACCGAGGCCTAAGTACACTACTACATCAATCGTACGCAATGCCAATCTCGTTCCCCTCTTCCAGCCGTCGCTTTCCTACATCACGACCCTACTCTCCCCGCAGCCAGCGCCACTACAATAGAGCCAACAGCAGCCAACTCATGCCTTGACCGTCAGCTGCTTTCAACTTACATGTGTTGCGGGCAAGGACGGGGTTTCCAGAGCACACTCGTACAGAAAGTCGCCCACCCACCCACACCAAAACCTCCCGACCTAGAACCGACAACCTAGAAGGCCAGGACCTAGAAGCTGCATTCGGGTTCAACGTCAACTGTCTCATCCAATAACCATCATCGGGACAGCGCCAACGACGCCTGCCGGCCGAAGTCGCCAAAAAGTCCCCTCCCCTCGCCAGGACAGCCAGCCATTGACAGGCCGCACGATTCAACAGCTCTGCAGTATTCACGTACGGCTTGGGCATTGGCTGCTGACCTGACCTTACCTTGCCTTGCCTTAACTCACCTCTTACTATACCTACCTGGGATTTGTCCGGATTGGATTGGATTCGACTCGACTTGGCTGGACTTGGATTTCAGGCCTGCGTGCATGAAGCTGCGCTTTCTCTCCTCCCGTCTCCTGCGTCCCTTGTCACGATACCTTCCATACCATCCATTCTCTAACCATTACTTTCTCTGCCCTCCATACTACTTTTACTTTGCGGAACGGCTCTGTTGCCCGCCACCTCCTTCCAATCAGTCCACGCTTCTCCTTGAACCATCCCCCATCCAGACGGACTGACTGACATACGAACGAGCAACATTATCCCTCTACCCCATAGCTGTCCACCGCTATTTCCACCTCCTGCTGTCTGCTCGCTGGGAATGCCTTGAGCTTTCGACACTATAGGGATTGATTATTCGCATCCCACCAATTCCTCGTCATGGCAGAAACATCCCCCCCACCCCGCCGGCGCTTCGAAGTGCAACCCGTCGAAACCACGGTGAAGAAGAGTCGGAGGTTCGCCGTTGAACCCGTCGAGACCACCACGCGCAGCAACAAGAAGACTGAGGTCCGGCCAGTGGAGGAAACGCCGGTGAAGAAGGATACAGCGCCCCCTAAACGACGCTTTGTTCCGGAACCTGTCGAAACGTCATACAAGAGCAGCAAACGAGATGTCAATCCTTTACCTACTCCTGAGCTCACGCCGGTCCCAAAAAGCCCTCCGCCAACAGATGCCCCCAAACCAAGGAGAAGATTCACGCCCGAATTGATTGAAACATCGAAGCGGTCAAAGAAAGCTGGGGATAGAGCTCCAGCGACTCTGCCTACCGATAAGACTGACATTACCCCTGGGACCAACCATATCTATGCGGAGAGGAAAAAGAAGGCGAGGCCTCTTGTGTCCCCGACGCCTCCTACCAATACGCCAAATGCCGAACTCAGCTTGGCAGATCTTAGCAGATTACCGCTCATGCCTCCGCGACGGCAGGGTTCTATGCGACCTCATCCTAATACGCGACGAAGTACTCGCCAGCTCTCCTTCCAACCGGAACTCGAACCCATAGTTTCAGAAACCAGTTCTGCGAGCTCCACTAATTCGGATGACGAGGAAGACGAAGAGGAGAGTGATGAGGACTATACACCATCCCTTTCAGGTTCTTTGGGCTCGTCCGAAGACTCTCTACAGAGGTTACAGCTTGCACGAACAAGAGAGAGTTGTGATGATAGATTTTCTGGTTACCTACTTGCTCTGGCAGCAAAGGCGGCAGAAAAGCAATTGCGCGAACAAGCTCTTGCTGCGTTTCCGAATAGTGACTTTCATGAGATTGTGGAGCATTTTTATAACCATGAACCAGAAAATGGTTCTGATGAGGAGGGGGTGGAAGGTGTAGGCATGCTTGCCGATCCTGAACGGCAAGCCACAGAGGTTGGTTGGGCGGCGAAGGAAATGCAAGCTCATCAAGACAAGCTCAATCAATTACGAGAAGACGAGACGCACAAGAGAGTAGCAGCTGAAGCTACAGCACCATCATTCAGAGATCCATTTTGGACCAATGGCATGACAGAAAAGAATGCTGCATTTGCCAGAGCTGGCATGAACCCAATGGACAAGCAGAAAGAAGCAGAACTTGAGCGCATGCGCAACGCAGCTAGTCCACCGATGTTAGGAGGAGACCTTAAATTCAGAATGTGTCCGTCGCCGAAGGCCACCAAGTTTGAGTCAGATCAAAGACACGATATCCATCCCAATCGAACAGATGACGGTGGTGGCCTGTGGGGTGGATATTGTGTTGCTGAGGAAGATGGCGAGTATCTCTCACCGGCCCTGCATCAAGCACCCTCAATGATTCAGACCCCAAATTGCGAGCGAGATGATCCCTTCGCAACAGCCTTCGCCGATGAAGCCCCTCATCCACGGTCGATTTCCAAAAACAGTAAAGGCATGCATATGGTCCCAGGTATTGAGGAGCGCCTACAATCGGAAATTACCAGGACCAAGATTGAAGAAGCGCTGCAGCGCGAGTTCGATGAGATGTTTGTGACGCAAGTATACAACTACCTCTCGCTCGGCTACCCAGCACTCGCCCGTCCCTATGACGCAGAACTCTCCAAGATTTCAGGTATCTCAGAAGAAGAACTGAGGAAGGATGACCATAATAAGAATGCAAAAGGCCATATCGGTGCTCCTGATAAGGCGAAGGTCGAGGGCAAAGATGATTATTGTTCCCGCTGGAAGGCTCTCAGGCTTTATATCCTTGAGTGGGCAAGACAACATCCCGGCTTCGGTAATAGTGCTGTAGGACCTAGTGCTTGGGGTGTTCGAGCTAGGAGAGGTAGTTGGGCAATCTAAACCCTTGTTGCCTCTTCCATCTCTAACCCCTTCAGAATGGGAAACCGTTGTACTTCTTTTTATTCCTCCTTATAAGCATATCGTAAGGCGTTAGGTGTTTAAATATTGTTTGTTATGGAAAGAAGGCATGCGTCTGAGGACAGACATTAAGGTTGGGCACAAAGATCCGTAGGGGAATTTGCATGGTATATATAAGGGTTCGGTATGGTCTGGCTCTGTGGGATTGTTCTTCGTCAATTTTGTTCCTGCACTTGACGAGAGGATCGAGACAATTTTATGGTAGCTGTCCGCGTCTCGCTTTATTATTATCACTATTTTTTATCATGGACATGATTTGACATGTCACGTATATGCTTGGTGTTTTGTGATTATAGATGAGCCTGCGCGCATGTTTATACACAGTTGCAAGTAAGGGGTGAGAATAAGAATAACTTCAGTGGTGATAGATTGATAGATTGTTAGATTTCTAGATTGCTAGCTTGCTTCACAGGCGATAAGTCTATCCCCTCAGTATAACATAAGATAGGAGAAAATGTAATGAAGGTACATGACATTCACCTGATGTCCTCCATGAAAAAGGGGGCTCGTGTCCAAGTCGATAGACAACAACCAGCCTTGCCTCCAATCATTTCAACTGAGCGCGTAAGCCCAACAACTCCGGCGGCCTGACATTCTTGCTTATTCCTATCAATCAATCATAATACCCAAGTGACCCAAGGCCCATTCCCCAAAGTCCCAGCTCGCGGAATCCCAGAAATGATGGCCTCAACATATTTCGACTGAAGCTGGTGGGCTGGGCTAACTTCAACAGGATGAGATTCAACAGCCCTCCTCCTGCTCCTGCTCCTCCTCCTCCTCCTTCTTCTTCTTCTCCTCCTCCTGCTCTAATCTACCTCTTGCCTTATCTCTGAAACCCTAGATACGCCTAAGTCCGTGGGACTGCATCCGCCAAACCCGGGGACGGGTGACGGGCATGGGGGACGGGTGCGGGGGAGTGGGGAAAAGGCTGTATGCCGGCGGCAGTGGCTTGCGAGATTTTCGATGTTTGCTGCTTATGGGTTCACGTAGGTGCTCGCAAGAGATCTTGACGAGAGTGGTTGGGTGTCACTTTTGTTCTTCCTGTTTTGAGTGTTCCTGCATTAGCTGGAACATGTGGTGACTCTCTCGTTCTGCTGTCGCATGCTCTTCGCCGTTAGACTATACCGTGCTAGGTAGGGCAACGGAGGGATATTGAGACTTGTGTTTGACAATCGCGGATTATGCTACCTACTTTTCATCCATGATTAAAATTTTACTACAGGATACTTGCGACTTATATCAAAATCGAAGTAGAAACGAAGGAGAGAAGTACAGAGGAGAAATAGATATCGAGCAAGAGAGAGAAATCCCATCGATTCCTATTTCCATGCTACACTAAGCCCGGGGGCAGTGATTAAATCATCCCAACATCATCCATTTTTGACATAGACTAGAGTAAGAAGATAGATTTGAGTCTTGTGCACTTCTATTTGGTGCACAATTACATCTATCAGCTTATCCTTATTCAACCAACACATTGCTGAATGCATCTGAGATTTCTCTCCTAGTAGGTGCTTCGAAGACCTCTGGTGCGGTTGAGACGCCGACGGCAAGTCTTTCTTCCATGAGTTTGATCAGGATTGGCGGCACGCTTTCGTCCGTGGCTCTGATCGTGAGACGGACCATCTGGGTAAGAGAAGTTAATATCGCATATTACATCAGCGATTTGGTAGACATACCTGTGTTCCATAGTTTGGTTCTAGTCGCATGAGACATCCGAATTTTCCTCCTTCCCCGGTGTGTAGCACACTCGCACCCACGAAATTCTTCCTGTTCGGATCAACACCGTCTAAAATGCCCCATCGGAAACCATCAACGGTCCTTCGAATGAAGCTATCATTGAATTCACGGTCTCCTTCTTTGCCCTTGATTCCAAATACTCGTTGAGCCTCGCGTGGAGCAGATCCGATCTGCTTCCACCTCTTGAAGAAATCATCTGCAGTAAGCTCTGCCGGATCCATGAACTTATGTATCGTGACAGGGAGTTTGAGTGTTAGTGCTTGGAGAGCGCCGGCAAGGTAGCTGATTCTTATAGTTGGACTTTTGTCGAAGACCTTTTTAGCTTCAAACATAATCATCTGCTGACTTTGTGAACCTTCGCTGATGGTACTCTCTGGCAAACCTTTCAGCTCCCACCCCAAGTTCTCTTTTTCTGCTGTATCCAAATCTAAGGTTGTTGTAAATGAGCTGACTGAGGTAGGAGCCTTATTTGAGAAGTATAAAATGACACATGCCATTTGACCTCTATATTCTGACCGCACGCCAATTTGGATCTGGCCATCCTCGTACAAAACTCCTTCGGCTTTGAGAAGGAGCTTATTATAGCCGATTTCCCAGTCGGGGGACAAGTGGGCTGCACTGGCCATGTTGGGTGCTAGAGACTTGGGCTCTGTTGGTCCAGCATTTATGTCAAGGCCAGCAAGATCGCTACTGCCATTGGAATGACCATTGGTTCCATTGGTAGCAGATCCATTTGCTCCATTGCTACTCTTCACTTGACCGTTGTTGTTACTGAATGCTCGTTTAAGTCCTCCATTGGCCAACGCAAACTCCTTTTGATCAGCGTTGGCATCCTTTCCACCAACTACCCAAGTTCGCTTGTCGCTAGTGCCGGCGTGCTTCTGATGGAGACGCGACAACAGAGCTGATTCCCTCTCTGGGAATGGAGGCATCTCATCGCAGACTGTGCGTAGGAGATCGTCCGTCGGTAGTCTTGCCAGAGCGAGATACTCGCATGCTCGTTGCTGAAGCTCGGAATCCAGTGTGTGGCTATAAGCATCGAATACATACAGTAGTCGTGGTTTGATTTCGGGAAAGAGGTTGACGAATTTGATGAAGCATGATAGGATAATTGCGCGCGTGCTTGAAGAGCAACCTTGTAACTTTCCTTGAAGTGCCATGAACTGTTCGATTGGACTGCAACCTTTGTCTTCTGCAACAAGATGACCAAATTCTCCCAGAATATAGCCGCCAATTTTAACCAAAGTTTCGTGGCAATGATCAGCTTTGACATATTGAAGGATATTTTGCGCTGCATAAACTTGTAGTTCTTCATTATTGGTGACGATTTGGATGACTCGGTGCCAAACCTCATCGCTAACATGGTCTCCTGCCATTGCAATAAGACGCAGAGATATGTCCACGTACCATTGGATATCGGTAGCATATTTCTCAGTCAAAATTGCAATCTTCAACACCATTTCTTCTCGAATGGCAAAGTCGGCATTTTGAAGATATTGGAGTAGTTCGCCAACAATTGGCTGAGCATTGGTTTGGTCACACATGCTATAAAGTAGATCGAGACCTTTGCGGCGGACACTGATATCTCTATCCTTCAAGGAGCCAATAATGATTCCTTGGTGTTGTTTGATTGGATCCAAAGTCTCGGCTCTTGCTGCTAAATGGGTCATCGCTTCCAATCCGAGGTACCGAACATTGGTCTCGCGTGACTGAATGAACTTTCCAAGTCTTGAAGAAATCTGCTTCATGAGCGCTTGTTCTGTGTCGAGGTGGATGATAAGGTTGATTGCCTCGAAAAGTACAGCATTTTGCGCGTTATTTTGTTGCACATTCTTGGGCATTTCCAAGGCAAGGTTCAAAATCTTCTGTAATGATTCTCGAATCAAGTCACGAACATGGATATCCTCTGTTCCTTATTAGCTTGGAACAGCAGCAGGTATAGCTCAACAAACCTGATGGAGGGAAGTATTGAAGCAAGCGCAGCAGTTTTACTTGAATCCATGGACATGGGACTTTGTAGTAGAGATAATCAGGCGCATAGTCTTGATCGACCAATATTCTCTTCATCCGCGAGGCCGCCTTCACATAACAACCTTTGTATTGGTCGGGATTATCTTGAGCCAACGCCATTACCAGCGAGGTCACCGACAAAGCAACACCCATGTCTACATCATCCATCAGAGAGATGATGCGCTCGGCCCATTGTGGCTGGACGATATCAGGGTGCTTGCGGTATAATCGGAGTAGTGTAAGCGCAGCTTTCTTCTTTACAAACGCTTTCGAGGTCCTTTAAACAGTCAGCCTCTGGCCGCAAACTTTCCTGCTGCATACTGACGGAGATATCAACAACCTATGTACCTCTCCAGAAAGTGCTTCACCCATCTCTCTACCTCCCACATTTGCAATTGCATGTAGTGCTAGACAGTTGAAGAGCTCGTTATGATCGGTCAAGTCTTTGCGTATACTGTTCACCACCAAATGCAAAAGTTCATGCTGTTCGTGTAAGAAAAGTGTCATCGCAAGATATCCAATCTGTTTCTCAGAGTACTTGTTCGCGGAGATAAGGTTTACGGCTTCGAGATGCCCAAAGTCGACATTCCAACCGAGTATATATATGTACAGCAACTAAAAATAGTGAGCATAAGTAGACACAAATCGAGGAACCGTAGTCCTACCTTGCAGACGTATTTCTTTTTGTGGTATCCATTGAGATTTCCATCTGTAGTTCTGTTAGCAACTCCAACTCCAACTCCAGATATTTGCATCTCATCAGTGTATACCCTTGAATTTCTGCCTGTAAGCATGTCAGCCCGTTGATCCGTATCCAGAAACACAACTTTTGCTCAGTACATACCGTATGTTTGCCAACTCCTTGTTGATACGCTTCTCCTCCAATTCTCTAGCCCTAGCATTTCTTAGATCTGCAATAAACTGGACCAGACCACGCATGTTGGAATTGTTCCCCGAATTCCCCCGCCCCAGAAATCCAGACGCTGCGGACGCCATGGTGGAGATGTCGTCGGTGTACGCCTTGGAAAGCGATCACAACACTTGTCTCGTCGGGAGTGATTTCTTCCGTCGAGGAAAGCTGGTCGAGCCAAAGCTTATAAACCAAGCTGTCGATATCCGGATACGGCGCTATTCGTTTGACAAGAGCTTCGCGAGGCTCTGCTCAGACGCGGTTGCAACGGAATTGTCGTGTCAATCTTGCGCATTATCATACAGCCGCCAGCACATGCTAGGCAATTGCCAATCTGTCAGCGATCGGTCTCTCGTTATCTTCCGGAATAAGCGTCAGGGATGGATTTCGAAAGTTGTGTGTTGTCTGATGTCCCCTCGTCTCCTATCCACCCTCTAGCCTGGCATCGTCTGAGCACGGTATTAGTAAGCGAGGCTCCGTGCCGAGCCCTCGAAGTTTCCGAGGCTTAAAGTCTTCACGTCACTTACAGCCTCATCAATGAATGCAATTCAGACCAGGTCGGTTGCTTGGGTTCAGGGGACGAAGATGAACCCAATGACTTTGCGACCATTCATTCCAAGGTCAGTATTTAGGAGGAGAACATGGATGACACGATCATATGCCGTCCAGTCCCCAGGATCGCCTACCCTACAAGTCTTCAATAGACGGACAAAATACCTACAAAAAGAACGAGCTGCTGCAGATGTGGAGAGAAGCAGGCAGGCAGATTACTTGAAGGACGAGGTTGCTATACGACTGACTGAGAGATTGTTGGTAGAGTACAATTCTGGTCCATTTGAAAATCATAGACTTATCTGATGTAGGATATCAATCGACACTTTCCTCACGTCCTCGACCTTGGCGCGAATGCCTGTAATATAGCACGCGCCCTTACACGACCAAATCCAGATCCAGACCCTTCGAAAACGACTTCGCCGCCTCTCTCTACACGACTTACACAACTCACGGCAGCAGAATCATCTCGAGCTCTACTCTACAGAGATGCGGATCTGCCCTTCAACAAGGAACTCGATCTTACACGAGAAGTACTCGAGGATGAAGAAACTCTACCTTATGCTGCAAACACGTTTGACGCAGTCTTGAGCTCATTAAGCATGCATTGGGTCAATGACTTGCCGTCTCTACTATCGCAGATAAACAATGTACTCAAGCCAGACGCACCGTTCATCGGAGCTATGTTTGGAGGAGACACACTATACGAGTTGAGAGGTTCTCTTCAGCTGGCAGACCAAGAGAGAAGAGGAGGTGTATCACCACACGTCTCGCCACTCGCGGATGTGAAAGACATGGGAGGGCTTCTCCAGAAAGCTGGCTTCAAGATGTTGACAGTGGATGTCGATGACATTATTGTTGACTACCCAGACACGTTTGCACTAATGCAAGACTTGCAAGCTATGGGAGAAAACAACGCGATTTTAGGCAGGGAGATGGCCGGAATTAGGCGAGAAGTCTTGCTCGCTAATGAGGCCATCTACAAGGAGTTTTATGGCAATGAAGATGGCTCAATACCAGCGACTTTCAGGATGATATATATGATAGGTTGGAAAGAAGGTCCCAACCAATCTCAGCCCTTACCAAGAGGCAGTGGACAAGTAAATCTCACAGATATACTTGGTGGTGGAGATGTCAAATAGGACGTCTTTACGATTGAGCGGGCTTGTAAAACAATGTATATCTACGATCCATGCAAGAATACCTTGGCAACGGGAATATGCCAATTATTAGACTTTTGTGAATCACACCTGATATAGTTTCATGATATGATTGGCTGATCAAGTAAGGATCGTTATAACTCAAGATTGAGTATATCTATCTGCAAAATACAAAGCATGTCTTAGAATACGACAATATATCAATCAAAACCCAACATGCTCCTTCAACGCCTTCAGTATATCTTCCATCGACCCTTGCCTCTCCAAAAGAGCCAAAATATGCTGGTCTGGTCTAACCAAGACGGCCCCACCACTGCTTAACCCAAATCCCTTGATCCACTCATCAGCATACTTACCATCTAGCAGCTCGAAATCTTCGTTCAGGACAAGCAAATTAGTCTTGAGTTGAGAAGGTAGCGCGTTTTTCGCACTCGACCAAACCTCTTTCCATCTAGCATCTTTACAAATCAGCGTAAACGCATCAAAAGCGCACAGGTCCAATGTTGAGTACTCCTTCGCGCGCACCTCATCCAGACTGATTTCCGTAACATATGACGAGTCAATCGGTGGCATCCACTCTGGGATACATGCCGGTCTTGCCTTAAGCCAAACATGGGGAACTCTTGCACCGATGATATACTTCCTGTAATACGGGCTGGCGCACTCAGGGATGGCCGTGTCACCATACACATAACCAATATGAAGGCCATGGTTGTCAAAGTGTTCGCGCTGGCCCTCGATGCCCCTCTTGATCTCGTCTTCCCAAGCTGGATCTTTGACACGTGCGTATAAATTCTTCTTGGCTTCTTCTGTTGTAGCAGCGTTACCAATGCCGAGTTTCTTGAGGAGCCCGAAGATCTGGATCCCGTTCTTGACGGATTGTTGGGCATTTATTAGAGCAACTGTCTTTCGATCGTGCTGATAGGTTGAGAGGAGGCTGGAAGATTTTGGTGAGAGGCAAAGGTGGTTTTTGAGCGCGATCTTGTAGGCTAGGTTATGTACGTCGCCTAAACCGGTGTTGAGTCCTAACCCTCCTGTTGGTGGGAAGGAGTGTGCTGCATCACCAGCCCTAGGATTTATCGAATGAGCCATTCTTCTAATCTTGATGGCATCATGTTGAACTTACAGGAACACATTACCTAGGCTATAGCTCTTTGCTACTTTTCGGCTGAATATCCATGGTCGGTTGCTTAGGACTTGGAAAGGAGTTTCTGTTCCTATCGCCGCGGTGACTGTCTTCCTACACAGTTCCTCATCCCAGCTTTCTACTGGATGTTTTTTCGCCTGGATAGTATCAATATTCTGACATGTCATTTAGGCGTTAGAAGACTTACATCAAAATTACAGATCAGAACTTGGTTGTCTCCAAGATCATAACCAATAATAAAACCGGAGACTTCAGGGTCCATAATCCAATGAAGCATTCCGAGTTTCTCTCCAACCACTGGTCGTAAATTGGCATTGAAGTGAATGGTCATCATTGTCTCTTCTATTCGTTGAAGAGGTAAGTCTCATGAATATGATGTGTAGCCGGGTTGCTTACGAGTAATGTCTCCCTCGCAATTGATTCCAAGTGATTCTCGGACTTTACTTTTAGCACCATCGCAGGCAATTACCTGTCTAGAGCGAATCTGATACTGTGTCTTTGCAGTTCTATCTTCAACAGTTGTAACGACCATATCTTCGAACTAAATACCGATTAGATGCAAGTAATTCGGTGGCTGAAAAATACTCACTTGTTGACAACTGACGAACGAATGATTCTTCCTGACTTCTACGCCGTCTTTGATAAGATACTTAGCGACAAGTTCCTCAAATGTTGGCTGAGGAATATTATGAATCATCTGAACTCAAGGTCAGTCTTATTTACGGGAATCAAATACCGGAACTCACCAAAGGCGTATCCTCCAACACTTCCTTGTCCATCCGCTCATAAGGCAAGACACCAACATGCACGCCAGTCAAACTGGTAACAAAGTTGACCCAAAAAGCATCTTTTCTCTTGGTGCCCAAAGCACGAATCTCATTAGCATCGATGCCAAACTGACGGCAGATCTCAAAAGTGCGTGGTGAGATGGCATGTGCCTTTGGAGCATCCAGACGAGTCAAGTAACGCTCTATGACTAAACACTTGACTCCGAGTTTGGACAAGAGATGGGCCTGCAAGAGTCCAGCTGGACCTCCTCCAATGATTAGCACCGGAATATCGACAGGTGTATCATAGTTTGGAAGTGATGATGGTGATGACTGGCTGGAGTGATCTGAGTGAGGCGCCATGATTATAGCAGAGTTGAGTGAAAGAGCCACGATCGGTATTCAAAATACGGTCTTAGTCTATACTTATCTATCTCAAAAATAATTCCCGACTGATTGAAAGGTAGCAGCGTGGACCAGAGGACTGCTTCAATATTGGCCGGGTCAGACTGGCGATAGATATACTGATTGATCTAGAAGGATATCGCTTGACAACCCTTTAAACAAAACCTCGGCTTTTGTCCTGTGGCACCTCTCTCAAACACCGCAATACCCGCACATCCGTCTTATTGAATCAGCACTAATGAGGGACAAATATGGTGAGGAAGTAGAGGCATTGACTTGCCACCTCGAGGGTTTTGTCTAAGATATCCCCACATACCTTCCCCACGAATATTCCCCACCACTTTCGCTGTCCCCATTGCACGTATCTTTTGCCGGAGAAGCTGAAAGCATTAGGCATTACTTCAGTGTTGATTGGACCGGTTAAATAATTCCGTTCTCACTACAATATCCTTGATCTGTCGGTGAAGTGCATGCTTATGCAGTAAGACGGTGCTCGATAGATTGGCGTGCACCTTGAATCTCGACTTTGCTGCCCTCAATATCCTGCTTGCTGAAGCGATTTAGATTCCAGGATTAAGAATTGAACGGCGGTGAACATAAGATTATGTTGTAAGAGATGTCACATTGGTGTACAAGTGATATAGTGATATCGAAAACACTGATGTCTCCAGCTGGTATATCCTAGCCAATACAATAAGAATTTCCATTACCACAATTCCAGCATTCCGCCATCAGTTAAGCCCTGCCCTTCCCATCAAGTCTGCCTTGACAATCCACTGTCTGAAGGCCTTGCCTCGCATATAAAGCAGTATCGTGCTCGCATACAGTGCCACATTGATAGCTGCAATGCTCATGAAGACCGTCAACATACCGTCGCGTATAATCCAGTCATTAATGACCCAGGTCCAGATCCAGGCGATAAGACTTTTTAGACAGCTGATAGTCACCATCAACTCTCCGCTAAGCTGTTTATGACAGTCTAGACTGTATGCCATAGCAAGCGTTGCACCCATCTGTGCACCCGCACTCAAAATCCCAAAGCCAATAATGGGTCCTGACCAGTGAGTCTTTGCATTGTAGCTCAAACCAGCGACTAGTGTACCGAAAAAGGTCAGGAAGATAGCGATAGCACATGCTGGGAGACGCATCTCTGGTTCTCGAATTCCATGGTTACGCTTTGTATAATATGTGGCAATTCTGTCGGCCATAGGGCCACACAAGTACGTACCAACGAGGGATCCAATAAATGGCGAGAGGAATATAAGTCCCTGTGCTCCAGATTTGAAGTTATATGGTCTATAGATATCAGCTGCAATACTTGGTCATGAGGCAGGCAGACTTACGGAGGAGCAAATAATTGCGCGACACTTACTCCTAGAATGACATTCCAGCCTAGCGCAAGACCATAAATGATGCTTGACCAGAGAACGGTGGGATATGTGACGAGTATGAATGGTCGCAGGAAGGTTTTCACCAGATTGACGTTGGGGTCACTTCCGGACCACGGCTTGAGACTTTGGAAGTACGTTGTCTTTGCAATTGGCTGGTTTGAATCCATTGAAGCCGGGGTGTCTAACTGATTGCTAGCAAGATCAGCAACTTCGCCGTCTTTGATAATTTCACTAGCTAGCTTCTCTTTCTCTTCCGGTGCAAGACCAGGTGGCAAGATCTGTGGTCTTGTTCCGGTATATTTTGTCTCTGGCATAGCAAAGACAAGTGTGATCTGGTTAAAAAATACTGAAATGGCAATAACAAAGAATGCCCATCTCACACTCAGTGACTGGATGATGTACGCAGATATCAGAGGACCAATCTCGTTGCCACCAAGGACACCAAGTCCATAAATTGATATCTTCTCTCCTCTTTCGTGAAGGAAGAATGTATCGGTGACTGTACTTGGTACGATAGCTTCAATCGGAGCTTGCCAAAGACCTAGAAATGCACGGCCGATGATGAATGGAGTATAAGTCTTCTCGGCGCAGATAGCAAGCCAAATACAAGCAATTCCCATCAGGAAATTTGAAGTAAGATAGACAGGTCGCCGGCCAAATTTTACAGCAAGAGGCCTAGTACTCGATCAGTCGTTTGAGACTCTTCACGTACATTTATAATACTTACATCCAGAAGATGTTTCCCAAACCTTGACATATTAATGTGGCACCATTGGCGTGCGACATTGCTGCCAGCGAGACGTCGAAAAAGGCAACAAGTTGAAGCATACCTGAAATTATTAGCTTCTATAATTAAAGGCCTACAAATGCATACCGCCAGCCATCATAGGCCCGGTGATGGCGCCATTGAAAGCGTAATAAACACCGTTCATTAAAACCATCCACTTCTTCCTGGTTGACCATTTCAAAGGATCATTAGGGTCTGTTAGTGATGGCTGTGGAACGAGCAAGATGTGGCCGTCACCAATCTTAGCATGCTGAAGGCTTTTTAGGCGACTTTCTGTTGATCCAAGGCCATCTTCATCCATCATTATTTCTGTACCTGGGGCAGCGACAAAGACTCGATCGATAGCATCGCCATTGGTTTTGATCGAGACAATTGGGTCGATCTTTGTCGGCGATGAGCCAATGGTCAGAGTGGTCGCAGACTCAGGATTATGTTTTTCGTGGTCAGGCATCTTTGATGATTTTAGGATCCAAGGACTCCTGAAGTCGGAACCTAAAGTTGGGAGTTATGGCTTATCAATGAATAGAGAAAGTGCAGCGCGGTCTCAATTATTTCAATCTCATGCTGAATGGTGTCAACTTCTTTCTTATGGTCTTTCCCTCCCATATATAGGCTAGATTCGTAAGCCGGCATGTAGCATCACTGTACCGCCCCCTGGAAAGCTGCAGGTATGATTAGGGTCTGATAGTATTCTGTGCCATGAGTCGCTGGCCATGCTTGCATGTCCCGAAAGCTCTTCCCCGCATTTTGTCTTGGTCCAACACACCTTCCCCATTCTACATGTGGGACCCGCACATATCCCGACAATATCTCCACAACCTTATCCCCATTCCAGGCCAAGAAATGGTAAGCTTCTAATTACTCTGAGTGGGGAATCCCCAGATTGTACGCTTCCAGATTAGATGCTAAACATCCACGATGCCGGCAAATGCTCGACCTTCTCCATGCAGGCAGGGTATAATCAAACGTGGAGAGTACTCGACCAATTGATCTCTCGAAATCCAAAGGGGCGTAGTGTTTTGCTTGCATACTATATTAATCATATACCCCTCGAAGCCTCATTGGCTATGCCAATCCACCGATTTAGTATGTCGTCCATGGCATGGGACACCCCCCACCTCAGCGACATAGAACTCAGCGTAATCTGCAAGGAATTCAAATCGTACATGAGATTCCGCTTCAGTGACTCGCCAGGGATGTTGTCGGAAGTAGAATGTAGGAAAGCATCCATTTCGCTACTGCTGTGCGTGCGTATATTGGGATCCGTGATATCTACCGTCCATACATCTTCCCATAGAATTGATTTGGGAACTTGTATTGTTGGCAAGGCTGCAATGCAACGTGCACTATATATAGTCGCCACGGCAAAAATAGCTGCTGGGAGATGAATGGCATGAGATCGACCAAGAGGCAATCTGTCGACAAGATCCTGGATCGCCATTGCGTGTAGCAAAGCCCGCCGACCATCAACTGATTGTGACCAAGCACGAAGATCGAAATCACCAGATGGTAGTCTGATTTCTCGATGTAGTCTCTGTTCAACTCCATAGTAGGTGCATATCCGCTGACAAAGTATCGTTACTGGGCACGCTAGATTGAGACAGATGGCGTGCCATCTGACTAGCAGTTCCATATTTTCTACACTTTTCTGGTTCGAAATTCCCAAATGCTCTCTATACAGTCGTACAAGAGCCCATGCTATTGTAGATTTGGATGGAGTCCCCACCGCAGGTCCATCTCCTTCTTGCACGTCTGATACCAGCGATTGCATCCCTTCAAGTATCACTCGGACGGAGAAAATTGAGAGGGGATATTCCATGATCGTGGTATGCGGTGAGAATAAGGAGACATACAGCTCACGGAAAGAACGAGCTCGTGTCCCGTGCTTTCCCATCTCTAATATCCAATCATCAGTTGTCGGAGCGAAAAAGGCTGCTTCAGAAGAAGGTGTGAATAATGGGTTGATGACATGACGAGCAGAAGGTGCATTTCCAGAGAATTGGCTAATCTGACCATCCAAAACGTAGTGACCGAGAATTGCCCGATTCTGTACTTCTCTTGCTGCCCAAACTCTCCAAGCTTCCAGTTTCTGTTGCTCAGGAGCCTCTAAGCTTGGGACATTGGCTAGGTCGTAGCTCTCTCTGTTGTTGTACCAGCCACATTGCCTAGCCCAGGCGAATCCAAGACCATGAAATACTTGACTTGTCATGCGCAGACTTTCGTTTTTGGATAGAAGGGCATATGTCTGACCTGTTAAGGCTGTCAAAAGTAGTTGAACACCATCACAATCATCCCTCGGCCCACGGGTCGAAATCAATGCTTGCCACGACGTACATACAGCTGTGTGCGCAAGTCTCCAAAGCGCCTCTCCTTTTGGAACGGCGTCCTTTGCGCCTACAAATAAAGATCCCAATGCTATAATATTGAGAAGTAATGGGTGACTCGATTCCCGCACTTGAAAAGTGGCTTTGTGTATTATCGGAAAAGAGGTGTGAAATCTTTCAAAGAAAACGTGCATGCAGGTATCCAGAAAACCAGACGTGATGCCAGTTGATTCAATTTCGGCGGTCAAACCGGAAGAGATGTCAGAAATCAGCTTGCTCAGCTGGTGCATAGCATGATGACCCGGACCAGGAACACCATTTTGCTGGTTGTTTGGAACTGGGGAAGTGGCAGATTCAAGATCTGGTTGGACAGCGGATGACTGGAACTGCATGACGGGTAATGTTACAGGCCAATTGTGAAAATCTGAGAGTAGAAACTCCAACATATCTCCACCTCCTTGAGACCAAGGCTGTAAAGTATCCATTGGAGCTTGAGGTTCGAGTTGAGGGTCTGTCGGGCCAATAGCATTGTAAGGCTGTGAATATGAAGTTGACGGAGAAGGATCATAAGTATTTGAAGATTGAATATTGTTATTCTGTGAGGCCCATCCTGTCTGAATAGCTCCGGGTAGAGATTGAACCGAAGACTGAGAGGTGGTTGGAGGTTGAGGTGTTGATGGTAGTTTGGATGGGGTTGTTGATTGGTTATCATGGACCCTTTTATGTCTTGCTAAAACATCCTGACGTCCGAAGCATTTTTGACATATTGGACATTGAAAGGGCTTCTCCTTGAGATCTGGTTTCAATTCAGCAAAATTTCACTAACTTATGATCTTTCTAGGAATAGACAGGATCTTGAATAATTCAGATTCTTTCGGGTCTTCCAATGATCAATCTCTGAGCGGTTGGTATGTTTCAAACATGTTTGATAACAGGTTTCTATTAAGAGAGAGGAAGAAAAATTATCTTACGGCTTCGTGAATGTCTCTACGAATTGATGTTAGCCTATTCGGAGTACAATATAAACAATGGCTTACAGCTAAGTGCTCGGATTTTGTGAATCCCCTCTCGCATATTGTACATCGAAATTTCTTGGGCGCGGTACCGGTGTTCCGAGAACCAGACACGATAGGCCTGTCATCTGGAGCCACATTCCCCACAGGATTGCTCATGATCAAAAGAAAGAAAACCAAGCAGTGCAAAGCTTGTTTCTGGACACTGATGGTTGATGATCTATCCGATCGAAACTGAGGTGGGAAGGTTGTGGAGAAGAGATGGGGAAGAGGGGAAGGTGGGAACGCTATGCGAAATAGAACATGCTTACATAATCGGAATCCATCAGACATCCTATTGTCTTTCCAGCTCAGGTTGACTTATCGTTGGCTCATCACGTAGCTCAGATATACTTTCCAGGCCCTGGTTTCGTCCTATTTTCCACGATTTCATTTAATCTGACAGATTCCTCTTTCGCCTTGCATAGGATGGATCCTAGATTATTTTACTGCAGGTAAATCATTGAGGATTATGATTAGAGGCTACCATAACAATCAAACTATAATCAACCGACAAAAGGACGTTTTCAATGGCAATCAGTTTACTTTCACTTACCTATTAGCATGATACCGTATCATCCCACACTCTGCTTTCTCGGCTGCTACAGAAATCAATTGTTCCATCTTCTTTACATGTGAATTTGAAGGGAGTAAGTGCATAACCTTTCGCAAGAATAGATAAAATGCAAGCTCTAGAATTACAATAAAAATCATCTGATGTTTATATTTATCAAGTAATATTATCTCTATATCAATATCTCTAATAGTTCGATCCCAAAAATCAACACCTATGCTCCTGCCCAACTTAAAGCAGTTCATTATCACATTCTCGGCGCAGTCTTCTCACCCATGACTTCCTTCTCCCTAATCTCTCTAGCATCTAATTGTGTTTGGTCCAGACTTGCGACTTCCAAGTCCGTCGGACCCACGGCCTCGATCAAGCCTGAATCCATCGTCTCCATGATGCCCAAGCCTGGTGGGCGTGAGATTTTGCAGCATATCCAATATAAGCCGCCACCGACAATGTACCCGAAGAAATAGGTGATTTGATACATTCGTGTGAGCCCAGTGCTGATGTGCATTCCATTGATAGAGGAAATGAGCCCTGCTATATGATTGTTAGTTCTGGCTCATTTTTAAAGAGATGGGGGACGAACGCATTGATGGTGCCCATGCTATACAGAAACAGGCGAATGCTCGCCAATTGAGGCCCCAGTTATACCAGTATATGCCTTTCTCGGAGTATAGATCGGGAATGATCCATTTCCTTCGGCGCACGATCCAGTACTATAGATTACGAAAGTTAGTGTATGCTAGGTTGTTGAGCTTAGGACAGTTCTTCAATGACGGTTATACTCACATCAGTGACTAAAATCCCAGTCATTGGAGCCACAAACACCCCAAAGGATCCAATGACTGAAAGGAAAACAGTCGCCTGTGAGAGGAATCTCCATGGCTGGATGATAACGCCAATAACTACAACCATCAAACCACCTCGTCTAAGCGAGATGAAGCGAGGAAAGACACCCGCGAAATCCATGCCAGAAGAAACGCAATTCTGCGTCATGTTCACGAATATCTGACTAATAAAGAATCCCAGGCCAGCAAAGAAGGTTCCTGCTCTGCATGCAGGTGTGTACTGTACGGTTTGAACATGTTGAAGCATGAGCAGTGGATTCCATTCCAGGATCCCGTACATCTGGTTTGTGGCACTGGTTACAATGACACCGACAAGTGCACCGATCGTCATGCCGATTGGCATCGCTGTCGCCATACCTGGTTTTGGTGCAAATGGAGTTGAAGTGAATCTTGTCCAGTCAGATATTCGGACCGAGCCTCCCGTATATGCGCCAGCGACTTGGCAGATTCCTTGAACCATGGCATAACGACCCTGCATGGCTGTGATGGATATAGCAGGCTTAACCAAGTTTCCAGGCCCGTGGTTGGCGTGGACAGCCCAGCCCAATACTCCAGCGAAGGTTACACAGGTGCAGAAGAATACCGGCCAGAGGAATCGGTTCAACTTGTGCGGAGGCACGAAGACAATCGGGATGAAGACTGCAATGTAAACCAGGAAGCCGATTAGAGCTTGTGTAGTGATTGCGGCATCTTCGGGAAGAGTGTTCTTCATCGTCATGAAGGAATGGGAGAGAGAGCTGAGGATTATCACTACTGCTTCGCCACCATAGTATGATTGAATACCGAACTATTCTATGTTAGCCTTGTTCGCAACTTGAGGCTTTGTTTCGATATAACGTACGTAGATGAGTGATTGGATGCAACTCAATGCTATGCACAGATATGAGCCATATAACCCCCAAGTAGCACGACCCATCATTGTATATCTAGACATACATCAGCAACTGACCAGAAGGAATGACACAGGACATACCCCAGAAAATGCTGTCTCCCAGCCTCACCACACAAGAAAGCATTCAAACTGGCCAGACAACCACCGACAAGCACAGCACCACAAGCCTGACCAGCAGTCAAACCAATAGCGATGAGCGAACTCCCCAGCGTCCAACTCGTGAGGCAGATACCAGCCACGAACCAATACGAGTAAAAATCATACCAGGTATACGTCCTTTCGGCTTTGATGATGGGAAAGATATCGCGGTTTCCCCATCGTGAAGGTGGGTAGGCAGAATAGGCTTCGCCTTTCTGCTTCACCTCGACGGCCTTGATAACTTTGCCCAGCGCATCCATTTTGCTTCTACCTGACCACGGGGGGAAATGTAGCTTGCAGAATAAGTAAGATGTCGACGTAACTAGGGAGGTTGCTAAAGTAGAGAAACTAGAAATTTATTAGCACGCGCAACGCGGTAGTCTTATATCACCCAGTCCATCTTATCCTCGACGTCGGGAAGCTTCCGAATCCATTTTCTGCAGGTGAAGACACAGCATGCTTCACACATACGCAGTATCGCTATCGGTACCAAGATTAAGGAAACAGCGATAGAAAGAACAGCGATAAGGGCAGTTAAAGTTCAAGCGCCTTTATCTCTATATGCCGCAGTTCTGTTTTGGGGTGCTGGTCTCCAAAGATGGGGCTTGCTCGGTATCTGCCTTCCTAACATACTCCAGCCAAGGGGGGGGGGGGAGGTTGGATGCTATGCGATGGATATGCCACCCCAACAAATAAAACCTATCAATCACTCCACAAATCATTCTTACAACGTACTAGCGTTTTATGGGCAACATAAGGCAATGGAGTTATTGGGCATTTGAAAGGGAGCTGGATGGATCTCCTAAAGTACGTTTGCGAGATCGAAAAAGCCCCTACGCCAAAATTTGCAGGACACTGATAAGCAGGACAAACGACAAGATTTCTTTCGGGACGTGAGCTTGTCTTCCGATTCCCCGACTCTTGACCAGTGTACTAAACTTGGGGTAAAGATTCATGACCTGTGCATGAAGTTGTGTAGGGGCATCCCCAGAATCTATTTGCTTTTCGAACCCTTTTCAGGCCTAGGGATTGTTGATTCGTTACATGTGGGAATCACGGACGAGAAATTATTGAACTGCGCCTGAAAATGGACGAATTAATCATTACAGTATTATATATTGGACCATTATGTTCTTGACTGTCAAAACTGGTCTGAAGAGTAAGTTCATTCAGCACTTCATCCATCTGGATGTATACCATTTACATGCATACGTAACCAAATCCACCATAGTAGTACATCTAGAGTCCTCGCTCGCATCGCTCAAAACGCCATAAAATGCTTCCACTACCCGCTTGCTGTCGTGTCTCCCGAGTGCACGCCAGAAATATCATATAAACTGCATTCTAAGTGCAATGGAGGTCCAATTACAGCTGGAACCTACTGCATCACACTCCGTCTCCAGCGCTCGACCATATCAATCTGACCATCATTGAGAGGCTGCATCCCGTTTCCCATTCCTATATGCATCATATTCGCCATCGGGTTGGCGTGCAAATTTGGCGAGTACCCCATGTGCATCGCGTTCGTTGTATATCCCATAGCATACGGATTGGCGAACGGAGCCACCATCTGGTTCTGATACATGCTGAAGTTCATAGATGGTTGTACATATTGTGGTTGGACCATGGCATGTTGGTTGTAAAGCGGCTGATAGGGCTGCGTAGGAGCGAACGTACCTCTGCCATCGTTAAACATACCACCTTTAAATTGCTGAGGTTTTGAATTCTCGAGGTTCAGCAAAGTGCTAGATCGACGAGCACTCTTTTTCTGTTGCTCGTGCATACCAAGAAGTCCATTTACTGGTTTTGAGAGACCATAAGTGGCAGCATCATTGGCTCCAGTTACAGGGTGTGCTTGAAGGATACCCGCCATGCTAAGTCTTTTGTTGACGGGTGGTCGCTCAGCTTCAGCCTCGGTGGCATCTGAGACCCCCTTCGCCTGAGTTTCGCGTGCCGCTTGGAGACGTTTCTTCCTCTGCCCGAGTGTCTCCTCTTCCTCATCTGGAGAGGGACTGGCTCCAATCTCATGACCGCTAGTTTTGACGTCCCCACCAAATGAGCTCATCATTTCTGTTGCAAAATCTCCACTAACTGGTCTGGTCGCTGGAAGTCCAGTTGCAGTGCCACCTTGTGCCTTCAGACGTTGGATTCGTTGTGCCAGTGGCTCATCTTCATCCTCAGGCGCAGCGACAGGAAGACTCTGCATGGTTGTTGATCGTGGCATGCCAGGTCGCCTGCCTTGTAAACGATCTCGTCGAGCGCTTAGTGGTTCGTTGTCATCTCTCTCCTTCTTCTCCATCAAGCCGAGAGGTCTGTTACGATCTTGAACTACTTTATTGGCGTAAAGCATTGCCAAAGGCACATCCTCATCGTCATTTGCATCTCCATCTGGAGAGGCACCTTCCCAAGCAAGATTAACTCGTTTTTGCTTCCGGGACTGCTGTTCAATTTGCGCAACTGCATCGAGTTGCAACAGAGTAGAATGCATACCGTTAGGATAAGCAGTTGCCACGGGACGTGTACGATATTTCTGTTGCTGCTTCCGCATTTGAAGTTCCGCGAGAAGAGTTGTTGGTTGGCCATGATAAAGGCGATTTGCATCATCTTTTTCTTCACCTTCCTCCTCATTTTCGAGGCCATCTTCATGCTCTCGAAAGTCCTCAATATCTGAGCCACCGAGGTGAGTTGCATCTTGAGCACGCTCCGCTTCTTCTTCATCTCTAGCAAGTAAGCTAGGCATTGTTGAGCTTCTTTTGACGTTGGACAGTAAATCAACACTGCTACCGCGGTTTCCTTTGAACATGCTGAAAGTACTAAGTCGTTTCTTTGGCTCTTCGCTGTCAGGGCTCAATAATTGCGTACTACTCCTGCTCTTTTTCAATTTCATTGGCTCCTTTCCGTAAACCTCTTCACCTAAATGACCTGCAAAAGCATGATCTGTGAAAGCGGTTACTGGCGCACTTGCTGAAGCATCAAGGATGCTGTCTAAGGTTTCCACCGCAGAATGGCTCTTGAGCTCGACAGAGGGTGACATGCCTGGCTGCTCAAAGAAAGCGTTGGCTCGTAGTTGAGGTGGCATGTGTGCGAGATCTTGCGTGAGCCGTCGACCACCCATACTTATCCGTTGATGTTGTGACATATACTCATGATCCTGAATTGCAGGATCTTGTGTAGTAGCATCACCCTCGCCTTCCACAACGTCAGATAGCCATACTGCAGATTGACGGGCTGCTAAAGGAACGCCACTAAGGATCTGGGATCTCCTCTTGTTCCTGGCCATTGAGGAGGGTAGCTTGGACAATCGCTGCGGTAAGTTCAGCATCATAGGCACTGGTGCTGGATAATAAACCATCTGCTGTCCGGTATCTGGGTCTGCATAAGTCTGCGGCCTTGCCGTTGATAGTCGGTTGCCGGCTGACAATCTCCGCCTTGAAGTATCTTCCTCTACAGGTAAGGACTCGGCGTTTTGTTGCTCTAATAGAGTGGTCTCCGTAAACAATTGTGACACCGTTCGTTCCGCGAACAGCTGAGACGGCGTTTTCCTCCCGCTCTCTTCCCTCTCTTCCTGGCCATCTTGTGTAGTATGAACCCCATCGAAATCCTCAAACATCTTCTGTGCCTGATCGAATGTGCTAGTTGATGGAGCTGGGGACTTTGGTCGTTTTTGACCCCCTATTACATCTGGTGAATGTGCCTCCTCCGTTGCAGGTAAGGCTATTGTGCTGGGCCCCTCATTAACCTCTGCAATAGAGGCGGAGCGAGACATGACAGGCGATGTTGTCGCTTGAGAATATTTTGATGTTGTAACAAACGACTCGAGCGGCCTGCCTTCAAGTTCTGGTTCAGGACGACTACCGTATTTCGAAGTTTTTGATGCAAGAGATCCTCTAGGAGATCTAACAAAACCACTGGGAGAAAACCCATTTCCCCCACTCCTACTGATCTTGTTCATTTCGAGGATGGAGCTGTTTGAGATCTTGCGCGTGAAGGCTGGGGTTTCGTGTGAGATTGAGGGCGGGGAGCCAGAGAGAACGGACGACCGACGACTGTCGGACCGCTTCTGCTCCTCATGGAGCTCCCTAATGGCATCGTCAATCGAGGAGGTCATACTCAATTGTTCTGCAGTTGCTTCTAAGTTGCGGATGTTCCCTACATAAGCCCCTTGCAGTATTTGCAGATCAGGAGTCGGGTGCCGAAGAAGTACACTTCTCCCTGAAGCCGTCCGCAGTGGTATGCCTTCTGACGGCAATGATGGTAACGGGTGAGGCCTCTTTGAGAAATCTTGGTTGGCCGGGCTCTGAGTGGCTTGAGCGTGTACCGCAACTATTGGTCGTGGCTTGGGAATATGCAGTGGTACAAAACCTTGAGTCGGGTCGTGCTTCGAGGTCGAGGTCGAGATTGGCGTTGGCGTTGGCGACAATGGGATGTCGTTCTTTACAGATTCCGTAGGATGTTGAAATTCTTCATAATCATCGTCCTCGACTGGCTGGTAGTTTCCACTGCTCTTCGTACTCCGGGCGGTGATCGAGCTGATCATCTGGTTGAGGTCGGTGGCATCGCTCGTATTTTCCAAAAATAGACCATCCTTGGTCGAAAGCACTGTTGCAGACGAAGCGAGCTGAGAGTAGCTAGGAGGATTTGAGGGACGAGGGGAGGCTGAAGACGACCTTGCTGAGAGCGCGTCGAGATCATCATGATCAGTCTGTTGAACGGCGTTGTAGGCCATCGCAGCAGAAAGAGGTGATGGTGGAGGGGGATTTTTGAAACGAGCAGAGTCGTGATAAACAAACAAACCTAGGGTAAGATTGAGTCGTTTGAAGTCGGTGTCGATACGAGGGTCCAGGTCCTTGGGATAGTACGTGCCAGTACAGCCGGCCTACACGCACTTTGCGCAACGGTAAAACCTCTCAGCAAGTGAAGAAAGGTATTGCGGCAGGAACGGTCGGATCGGGTAGGATAGAGGCAGAGATGACGGCGTCGTACTTTCCTCTAGTCCTTCTACTCAACTCGACTTCATTTGACCTCTATACACACGTCCTCTTCTTCGTCACTGCTGTTCCTTCGTGAGGGCTCACGCGACTTAAGACTCCAGGCCCTGCTTATCACCTTTCCTGTTCCTGCTGTTCATCCAAACATAGGCATAGTTATTATTGGCTGGCGGATGCTCTCTGGCCTGGTGGCTGCGATTATGGAGATTGGATGCCGTCTCTTCGCTATCGCAACCCTGTCCCGCTGTACAGTATGATGAATTTCATACGACTTCACTGCAAGAAGGGTCCACTTTGCGCCAATCAAGAAAAGAATGTCGAGTTCAAAGATGGTTGTGTATCTATTTTCTCCATCAAAGACTGCCGAGTTTTAAGGCACGCCCCAACTTGCATTGCATGCACACATCGGTGCGGTCACCACTATAGTAGATAAGGATGAAGATTCTCAATTGTGGATAATGTGATCACGACGGTTGTGGTGGTTCGAATAGCAAAGTCTTGTTGCTGCCATAAAGCCTGCGCTTCAAACTTTTGCGGTGCGAGATAAGGTACCCTCTAGTCCTCTAATCACTCAGTCGATCGGCTTGGCAGTGTTGCATGCCCAACGAGGCAGGATCAAAAATCGATATTTCCTGATAAGAGCTCCCAGGGGGTTGCAGATGAGTTGCATGGGAATGGCAACACCTCGTGCATTTCAAGATACCAACGTCTCAACTTCACGATAGGCAAATTCTATATTTGTTGGCTTACTGACGGGAGTTACAGATCCCACTTTGTGTCCAATGCGCGTTCTGACTGCGTGTCTTTAGAGTCTGAGCCTCAAATAGTTGGTCATGCCGTTCATTTAGAAAGGCTTCGTGACGTTGGTGTCTTCGTAGGACTCTTACGAACAAGCAGGCCGCTGCAATTCAATGTTCTCCACCATCATAACAGCTCTCTTAATTTTCCCTGGCTTGTTACGATGATATCGCATCATTTTTCCGTTTGACCTCTTACCACTCTCCAAGCTGCTCGTGCCTAATGATGCTGGCTACGAGGGTAGTGAGCTGCAAGACAGAGTTTGGAGTTTGTAAGAAAAAGAAATTTCTGAGCAGTCTCACGCATCCTTCCAACTCAATTTCAGCTTCGCCACCCTAGCAGCATCTACCAACAATGGGTATAGGTGGGTTAATAACTGGCAGCGACAAAATTCCCGTCTGCTTTAATCTCAAGCACGTTGCACTTTCAACGGCTCTGCGTGAAGCAATGAATTTCTATGAGCATGAGAAAGGTACAGTACTTCTGGACCTTCCCAAAACCTCGTCTGTCAATTTTGAGTTCATATCCGTGGTCGTTCCTATTTCTGGGGCTTCCGGAAAATCCGAGGAAAAGGCTCATTCACGGCCCCTGGGCCAGAAGGGTTGTATCCCACCGACGGAATTTGGCCTTTAAAGCTGGGGATATCCTCGACTTGGATGCGTGCTGAGACTGTGATCAACACTCGGCATGGCTATTGTCAAAGCCGGAGTTCCAAGAACCAAGGCACTGCTGAGAAAGACCATATTCCTTGACGCGACACACCAAGCAAGCCAGTTCCAACACACCTATAACGAGTAATACTTCAACAGTAATTCGATTGTCAGTCATCTGCATGCCCCAAACTGTTCCGTCCGCCCCGAGCACATTTTGTTGGTTCGGGCCGGTTCGTCTGTTAATTGTGAGGCAGGAATAGTTCCCACACTACCGTTGCATAAGGTCCAAACTTCCTCAGCAGCGTTTGAGGTCTTGAATCTAATTAGCCAACCAAAATCCAAATTCGTTCTTGTTTGCATTGCACTCGCTATGTGGCTATCCGGTGCGTAAGCTCGTCCTGCCTGAAAGCTCAGTCTGGGCTTTCGGGAGCTTTGGTGTTTTCGATACCAACCAGATACACCATATCGCAAGCTTGCGGGTAGATGCGCCTAAGCCACATGTATCTGCAAAGCAATTGAGGGTTCCTTTCAGCATGAAGAAAGAAAGTCGTCTTGGGCGAGATCCAGCGAGCATCAACCAAGGACCAGACCCCTTGCTGAGATTAGGTAGAGCCTCAAAGCAGGGCTACTAAGCGCTTCTCATGATCCATATCCACGTGATAGCTAAAAGAGATATTCCAAATCCACCCCCTCAAAAATCTCAATATGGTTATATACCTTAGCATAAGAATAGCTTCATTATTACGGCCCGGTGCGTCCGCGAATAGTGACGAGGGTAAGAAGATGTAATGTGAGCGATCGTAATGTGATAGGAGAAGGTTCAGGCGAACAGGAAGAAAGAATGGAAGTTAGTCGACGAGTCATGGGTCACACTCCCACATCTACGATCTCGCCTTTTGACAGGTCATATATATGCAGCTCGATGAAGTTCTGAGATAAAATAGCCGTTCTGCAGATGGTCCGGGTACTTTGATGAGCTGAGGAAGCGATTCTGGTCTGGTTTTTGGTGACGCGGAGACTTTGATCAATCCACCTCCTGCATAGATCTCCCATTCCACATCACCCATATCGCAATGGAAGAGGCCTGTTCCTTGCCTTCAGCATCCCATCAGTCTGGTAGCTCGCGACGGTAGAGACACGCTTGCCAGCAAGGCGGGAAATTAAGCCCAACTTATTTCTACAGTATCATCATCGATTGATCGATCATAAATGAGGAAAGGGATCTGTCTCCCAATTCTCGGAAATCCCTCCATCGACTACCACCTCATCTCAGAACACCCTGGCATGTACAGAAGAAGCTCAACAAAGAAATTCTTTGAGGCGGGCAAGCGATGCAGAGACGTTGCTCCCCTAATTGAAATGACTGGGGTTCACATGCTCTCTTCAGATGAAACAGACGCCCATGCCATTCCAGTTCAGTTCCAATTTTGTTGAACCCTCGTGCTGGTAGGAAGACGAAGTGGGCACAGTGGGCACTGTGGGCATCTGGCAAGGCCAATTTCCTTCTAGAAGCCCTCGGGAGAAGGCGTGGAAGGTGACTTGGATGGGGCCACGGGTGCCCATGATTGTCTGAGCCATGACCCTGACCGGACAAGAAAAGAACGAAGACGGATGGGGTACCCTGAGCCCTGTCGTGCTTGTTCCTTGTACAATAAAGTCCAAGCTGGGCTATTTCAGTGCTCGTCGACCGGGTTAGTAGGATAAGTGAGTTACGGAAGAATTATTAGGAGGGGGGCATTCCAGATGTAATGAGTCTCGTAGATTGCGCAGGACGGGAGGCATTTTGGTCACTTCTAGATGCGGAGGCGAAAAAGCGCGCAGGACTTAGGATGGAGTGATGATTGATGATCATGTTCCATCCACTGCTGCGTACCAAATTCCCACCGCTCGATTCCCAGGGTCGTGGTGTCGTATCGCTCTGTAACTTGACCTGGCAGCTCCATCAGGGACGGTCCACAGGCGCGGATCGCTGTCCCTGTTGCCGCAGCATACCCGGCTGGGAGCGTCTGCGTTTTCGCTGTTAATGTTGTTGTGCTCTAACGGTCCCAAGCGCTGTACTGAAGCGCTGTCATTGCGGGCGTTTACGTTGTTGGTGTTCTCTGACGAATATCAGCTTCAACCTATCGGATCAGATCAATGTTGCCTGTTCTCGGGATGGGATGCTTGCTTATACTTGAGAATGGAATCTTTTGCCAGCCTTCCAAGAAAGTCGGGCTTCCACGCGAGCTTGTAGGGATCGAGCGTTGTGCCTGCAAGATCAGCTTTTTGCTTTTCCCGTTGCTAAGTCCTTGGGCCCCTGTCTTTCACTTTCGGGGATGAGGGTTATCACATCTCTATTCCGCTGTGCTGGGATTCCGGGAGACTTGAGTTGAGTGAAGCCGCCCTCCTTCCCCGGTGAGATTGGGACCTCGCAAGCAGCATGATAGACTTTACTCCACGGTGAAATCGTACGACGCCTCTCGTTGACAGAGAGATATCTAAAGACTACAAGACATCTACTGATAGACTTTCAATGGGGGATTCCGGACCAGAGACATGCCTTACTGTGGATCTCGAGTTTACGAGATCCCCAATACCAAGACGTGAAAGAGGAGAAACAAGGTTCAATACTTCGATGCTGTCTCGAAGATTCGGAACTCGTCATGACTCAACTCTGAGAGACGGGATCCTGGGCCACGATTAAGCAGCAATGGCCAAGGAAGAGAGGGAAGGGAAGGCCCGAGGAGCAGAGTTTCTTTTCTGGTCGAGTATCGAATATTACTGCACTATCGTTCTTTGAAAGGTTGAAAGGGGAATGATTATTTGATACATCGTTGTTTGTTTGCTTTACCTGCTCTTTGGTGACATGGAACCCGATGCCAGAGTAGTCTGCGTTACCTCATTTGGGCTGAGCGCGATTACAAGGGCGTAGCTACAGTAGTGAGGCTCTCTGATCGCCTCTGATTCGTCTTAATTCAGATACCCATAGACAATAATGCAAGAGAGGAACCTGAGATCACCTGTTGTATTATCGATGTCACACAGCTGTGCCTCCATCCTCCTCTGGAAGGATCCTCGGTTTTGGCTCAGATTCCTATGCGATATCACAACGGCTGCAGCTGAGCATCAACCGTGGCGTGACGGCAGCTACACATTACTGCATATGCAGCCAACAGTCCAGCATATCTTACGTTGCAGTAGGAACAAAATCGATTCTCTACCGTACCGCCCTCACCTGTTCCCGACAAGCCAGTTACCGCTGTCAGGCTGTCACATAAGATCATCGTACAGCTCCCAAAAAAGCGAATGCCGGCGTCGTCAAACGACGCTAGAGAGCGTCTTCATGTCAGGTACGAACGAACAGCCGGGATTCTACAATCTGCAATGCACCGGCTTGGTCGTGGTATGGGGCCGGCAAGAAGAAAGATCAAAGATGTTCGTTGCAGACAGGGATTGGCAAACCGAAGCGGTTTGCTTTGGGAGAGTGGACTTCAACGTGGCTCTCGGGACGGATGGGGCTGCAGTTTCCTCTGGTTTGGGTTATTATGTTCGTTTTTTGTTGTCCTCCTAATTCTGCTGGGCTATTCTGGATCAGCTCTCCCTGTTCCCCGGTGCCAGCTAGGCGCCTATGCCATGACGGTCTGAAGTCTTGAGTGACCCTGAGCATAATATGAGGATGGACGAGCGAGAAGCAAAGTTGACAAAATACGGATGGGCCTCTTTTTCGTGGAATTATTATTACTCCGTAATGCTAAGCACGAGCCTGCCAGCATTCATCTTCGTTGCCCTCGTCCACCAGTCCACCCGCGAATCAGCCAGGACCGGTCGCAAACAATGATTCATCACCAGCAGCGATGCATGTCTATCAAATCGCTCGGGCGATCAATCAAGTCGAGGAAATTGACATCGCTGGGAAGAGAGAAAAGCACACGCCAGATGGTGGAAAAGAGAACGGAAAAATGATCTCTCAGCCCATGATTTGGCACTGAATCTGAGACCAATTCATCGAACTGCGCCTACCTTTTGGACTCGTTACTTCTCAGATTCCTCCGTACACAGTATCGAGACCGAGCTCGTTGCAACCTGCCCCGGATATTCAGACACAGCACAGGCCGAACGAGCGCTACTCATACGGGTTGCTCGAGCTCTGCCGAGCTGCAGCAAACAAATGCGACGTTCAATGCAACTCGATCTTGCTAACAGGAGCGGGCTTGCGAAAATTGGTGAGAGGTTCTAGGCTCTAGATCTTTCAGTAGCAGACCGACTATAGATGCTGCAGTTGTGGGAACTCCTAATTCTATTCTTGTTCGCTCCATGAAGAAGCCACCGTGACAGCCACAGGCGCAGGTCGTCCCTCACTCTCTCTAGCACTACCGTGGTGGCGCGTCTGTTCCTTTGGCGCGGTGTCCCTAAAGCAGAAATATGGTCTTTCAAAGTGAAACAGCAATGAGTCGGTTCTACGATGGGTGATTGATGGAAGCCGCAAAGAAGAAAAAGAAAAAAGACGGAAGCCATCCCGAAGAAGCAAAAAGATATGGGGTCGCTGCCGAGGCCGCCTATTCAGGAGACTTGACCGATGGGATCAAAGCATCGCAGCAGTTAAAATGGTTTTGCTTGCGATAAGTTGCGTGACCCTGTGGCTGGACGGAAGGGCGGGAAGAGAACAAACAAGTTCCAGAGTTAAGGGTAGTAGTCATCGAACGCTGCATAGAAGATGGGGCACGGCAACTGTCACTTCTTGACTAGCAGTAACTAGCAGGAGCAGCGATGCGGTGCTGTAAGTAGTAAGCCACCGGTGGCATCTTGCATCCTGGCTGATTTAGGTTTCTTCGGAGCGTTCTTTGGGAACTTCCACTTCCACTCATTGCCCCTGACTAGGAAGGGATGCGATGCAGTGATGTATCCGAACTGCTGGGATCGCTTAAGTGGCCGCGAAAGGGAGCTGCCTCGTCCAGCCACGGCTGCGAAGCAGGAGATGAGGCAGGTCCTGGTCAGAAAAGGAGAAAAGGAGAGGAGGTCACGTCAGGTCGGAATGCTGATGATGCGAAGGTCGATCTGTCTTTGGACTGATCGCGCTGAAGAGAGTTTGACGAATGTTCACTAACGGACTGGTCCGCCGTCTACCGTACCTTAAGGTATGCCTCAGACGCTTGGGGGAGCAACGACAGCTGCAACGGCGATCGACCCAACCATCTAAACGATGGCAGGGGGTGCAGGCGGCGCGCGCTCAGTAGGGATAGTAAGGATAGTAGGCATAGTAGGGATGCGGATGAAAGTGGAAGGGATCTGAGCAGAGGATGAGGATAGGGATAGGGATAAGGGGTAATCTGGATACTCCGTACGTCGTCTATGGCCTTGCCTTAACCCATCATCACCTAGCTGTCACATCAGGGTTGTGTCATGGCTATAGTACAGCATAATTTCTAATGATCCTGAATACCCGTCCTTTGCTTTCATTTCGTTCGCTGGCTCGTTCGTTCGCACACCAACAGCTACAGGAACAGCAACACCTTTCACTCTCCTCCCCTTTCCTTTTGGATCGTCAGTAGTGTCCGTCGGTCGTGACCTTCCTGTTCGACACCGTGCCATTGCTTACTTTGCTGCTCCAGCATGCCACCCTGCCCTCCTCCATCCATCCCATAGCCATAGCCGCCGTGACCAGCATACCTTACGTGAACCGTTCGCATGTATGAAGGCTAATTAAAATTTCTGTAATTTTTTGCTTCCTTCCTTTCCTTTTGATGATGTCTGATGTCTCTCGCACCCAACTTTTAGTCTGTCCGCTGAACGCTCCAAGGGATGGGCAAAGGGCTCATTTCAATTTTGTCTTTTCTTCCGTCTTCCCCTAGGCCAGGTCCCTGGTCCCGCGCAGGCCTCCAGCATCATCGTCCCAGTCAGTCCGCTGTCCCAGTTTCCCAGCGTGCAGGACCAGGGGCCAGGGCCAGGAGAGATCATCTCCCTTGTTCTGGTCTGGCATTTCTTTTGTTGGTCCAGCAAAGTACGGAAGGGAAGGTATGGGAATGAAAATGGAAAATGAAAACGAAAATGAGCTTCGTATAAGATGGATGGCCCCTTCGCGCAAATAAAAAAAAAGCTCCTGACCTCTTCCTTCCTTTTAAACCATCCTCTCCGGGCGTTGCTCTTGTCGTCGTTGTCGTTCCTCATTCGCGCCCTATCTTACTCTCCTTTGCCTTGACCTGACTTGACTTGACGCTGCATTGCTGCCCGTCTTGTTACATCTCGATACCACGCGCTCCACTGCACTCCTTGCGATTCACTCGACTCGACGACCATCACAGAGTTTCTCTCGTGCCAACGCATACCAGCTCTTACACAACTTCCTTGCTCAGCTCAGCTCCAGCTCCAAACTTCTCCATCCGGGACAGATTTCAGCAAGCGCGCGAGCTTCGACGAACGGACAAGCAACATCCCACCTCTCATAGGGCGTCGGCTACACACTCTCCCAGCGAACCATTCGTAGCTGCATTGAAGATATCAGCAGCTCTACCAGCACAGGGTCTCGTCTGCATTTCAGAAATTACTCAAAGCCACAGCCAGAACGTCCGAACGGCCGGCTTGCGCATCGTTGCAGGACTTAATCCTCGTTTACTACCAGACCAGACCACGGTCGTGTCGTGTCGCATATTCTCAGACCTCCTGGCCCGTTGTCAAAGCAGAAAAAGCATCCTTCTTCCGCCCAAATAAACTTCCCCTGGCTGTTTCCGAATCCTGACAATCTTCCATACATACAATCACGACGTTCCTTTAGAAGATTCCGCGACAAGTCTACTGAACCCTACTCACTCTCATATATCATCCCCAGCCTCCGCCATCCTTTTTGGTTTACTTTTCGGATCTTCCGTAGCTATTGGAACTTGACGACTTTTGGACTTTCGAATATACTCCCTTTTCTTGTGGAGTCAACTCTAGAATCTGGACACATTGTGAGTTTACCCCTGCGTGTTTCACGGCGCAAACCGACCGTTACAAAGAAGACATGCAACGCCGAGAACAGTGGCAAAGGGTTTTGGGAGTCTTGCCATTGAAAGCTATTCTTCGTTAATATTAAAGACATCTGCAACTTTGGACACTGACAATGCCTCCAATAGATCACACCACACCACACACCACAACTGCAAGATGATTACCAGAACTGTTCCTTCGCCGAATATGGGCCGTGGCGCATACGACACAACTGGTGTCCCGAAACCACCTCCAAAGCCCAAGCCAAGATAATATGGTCTCTTGCGAATAAGATTCCAAATCAATTAGGAGTGAACTCCTGTGTTGTCTCTGCGAGGAACGATCGATGGCGAGACCTACGAGACCTCCCTTCGCGGGTCACTACTTACCCCTTTCGCGAAAACCTACACCTTTGCCTTGCTTCGACCGAGTTCTTTTCGACGAAGACGACAACACCATAACCATGTCCGCTACGAATACTACAACTACTACCTTCTAACCAACCATAAATACGTTTATTCGCCAAACATATGACCATTTAATACCCCGGGGGCCAATCAGCTCACCGCTGCGCAATTCAACCTGTACAAACAAAGCAACAACTATTCACGAGCGACGAATTTTCATTCCTATCATCATTCCTGTCATATTTTCAACAACCTTTCTCGACCCGATCTCCCAGAAAAAGTTTAATAATCCACGAACCGACTTTTCTTATCATCTTCACCCCTTGCTTCCACCTCTAGCGATATTTCCATCATGCGGTCTCGAATCTCGATCAACAGTACAGACTCATACCGCCTCACAAAAGTCTTTTCTGCCCCTTTCTTTCTCATTACAAAAATTTCGTCTGGGTCTTCGGGAACAAAAAGGAGTTGCATCTAGATGGGAGCACATTCGTCGCATATCTTCACAGAACTTGGGAAATATCATCGCGCGCGTCAAATTTTTTTTTAATATTTCTTTTGTCGTTTCTTATCTTGGGGGGATTCTCTTGTACCAACATCTTTTTTCTGGTCTACACAAAAACTTGGGGCATTTCATCATTTCTGGTTGGGAAAAAGAACAATGGTTTCTGACATATCATTGTTTTGTTGCGGGATTGCTTATAGACTTGGGATTTGCTTTTTGTTTTCGGACTGGATTATTGGGGATACTACTACTACACTTTTAAAGTCTTCTGAAGAGCTTTCGGGACGGTCCTCACGGATTCTATTAGCTTGTACAGAATACTTTCTTTTTATCAAGGGTGTCATCTTTGTGTACCATTCCATCACCATCTATTTTGCGCATGGGATCTTGTTTCCTCCTTGCTGTAGTATTTTCCTTTTGCTTGTACTATTGCTTTGAAGGGTCTGGGGTTTTCGTTTGCCTTCTTGGGAAGGAATAGTCTCAGTTTTAATAGAGAAAGAGGCTAGGTTTCCGCGTCTCTTTCTGTCTTGCCTTTGGGCTGGATCCCATGACTTTGGAAAAGCGGCAATAATAGGGCAGGACTGAGACAAATTTGTAGGATTGAAGGGAAGCAGAGAGACTAGAGAGATTTATACCCCAACCATAGACTTTTATTTATCAAATCAGATCAGATTAGCTTCAAATGTCAGATGCAACTATGACAGTTGACTACTTTGGCTTTCATTTGGGGGTGCCTTGACAACTAACTCATCGATCTCACTTAGTCTACTCTCTGAGTCAACTGGACTATTGATTTCCTACATTCTTTGATCTCACTCTTTCATTGGAGTCGAGCTAGTAATGCGCAGCCAAAGATGGCTTATAGATCCTGTTTGAAAAGCTCCTTACTTACAGTCGGCAGGAAACTCCCGTGTTATTCAAATCTTTCGGAATTCTCATCCAAGTCTGCCGAGGAAGAGCAGGGCAAACGGTAGCCCTATACCCAGCGTTCTGGATTTCCCTTTGCAGTTGGGAATCCAGAGTCGGTGTAGGGACGCAAGGAAGGCGGTCTTAGGTAAGGTCTGAAAGGGGATATGAAGTGAGTTGTTTTTGTGTTTGCGGGTGAGGGCTTGGATTGGGTCGCTGCAATGAGCAACTCCAGAATCTCATTGCTGGAAGAATGGTGGATGAGTAGTGGATGGAAGGATGGATGCGAATTGAGTACTGTAGGTAAGGCGACAACAAAATGGGGGAAGCTTATTAGAGTATATTTCCAGTATTCCAGTATTGCAGTGAAACTAGGGAGCGTTGCTTTGAGGATTTGATTTCCTCATCGCCAAACTTACTCACTCAAACTCGTCTATACTGACTCTTGCGGAGTACATGCCAACTTACTCACCTCCTTCTCGTCAATACTGACTTTTCTTTACAGATTACATACCAACTTACTCGTCTCCTCCTTCTCTCCTCATCTCCAAGGCATGACTAATCCCCTCGGGGTAACCAACCCCAGCTCTCCTACATAGCCTGTACAGAAATATACTTTGCCCCAAGGAGATCCCAAACACCAGACTAATGCGCCGAGACCGTTCAGAACCAAGGTAAGCAGTGGGCAAAAGGGAAGGTCCGTCCGTCTGTTCGTTCACTCATCCGTTTCGTTTCGATGGCTTTGAGTTTCGTTTCGTTTCATTTCCTTCTAGAAGGCTTGGGTATGCGGATAAGTAGCGAGAGATGCGAATGGCCATCCATGCAATGGCAAGAAAGCCATGCGGCTGCCTCTCATGCGTATCGTATGTATGTGTGCCTTTTATGTATGCGCGAGGTGCTGTATCAGCATGTGTAAGTGGTCGGCCTTATGCACAACGACATGCGCCGGTGTGCTGGTACCGGGCGCTGGTGTGTTTCGAGTTCTGTTCACTGGCTCACCTGCAGCTGAGCTTCTTTGCATGATGTGGAAGGCGGCGAGTCGTGGGTGAGCTGTGGCTGGAGGGTAGATGGAGGCAAGTGGATGGTGAAGAGCCGTTGTTTGCATAAGTTCATTTTGTGGTTTATGCAACGGTATATTAGTTGTGCACATATTGTGAGCGGGAACGTCTGACTGATTATCTTGGCTTCGTGGATGGGGATTGGCTAAGCGAGCGATGATGCGGCTGTTGTGGTGGGTTGACGAAGCCGAAGCCTCAAGGCTGTACCCTACCTTATCCAGAGCTTCATCCAATCTTCAACGAAGCTCAAGCCGACGATTCCAAGGTGCGAGAAGGGGAGACACATACCTGCGAGCTACTACCAGCACGAGAAGCAACTTACGACTGCCTCTAAACCACAGGGCATACACAACCTCCGCAGCCCCACCACATACCACCTACCTACCTCCAGCAACCAACCCCTTCTTTCTACAGGGACAGTACAACCAGTCGCAAACATGTCTATCATCCAGCAACTCTCCAATGCCACGCTGAATGACAACTGGCGCACCATCAACATCGATCTCCTCGATCCCGAATCCTCCTCCAACTTTGACCGCTCAACCCTACACCCAGCACTTGCACCAGTCTCCGAGGGCGAGATCAAGAGCCTTGGAGGGCAGGTCAGGCAATTACTTAGAGGCGGTGATGCTGAGGGTGCGCTGAGAGGTGCATTGGAAGGTGCGCCGTATGGTGGGGATGATGCCGTTAAGGTCCGTAAATGTAGATGGGCTGGAGACTGGAAGCTCTAGGATCACAGATGCTGGAGATTTCAGGCCTTTTGGTACTGGGCTGACAATATGGTTGATATAGGAATTGCACCTGCAAACCGTGACAGAAGTCTTACAGTCCATCAAAGCTTCAGAGATGACGCCTATGCTACAACGGATTCACCAGTCTGAGGGAGGAAACGAAGCGCTGGATGCCCTGATGAAGTATCTGTATGTCTGCACTTTGAAGAATCGGTCAAAATGCAGAAGCGGCATAAACTGATAACGGTGTAATAGGTACAAGGGCATGGCCTTATCAACTCGGTCCTCATCACGCGCTTCAGCAGTGAGTCCTCAAGCCACTGGCTTCTCACAATTCGGAGGACGACCAGCAGCTGCCAATGAGAGCAGTGGAGCTGCTATGAGTGTCTTTCTGTCATGGCACGAAAAGGTGGTGGAGGTTGCGGGGATGGGCTGCATTGGAAGAACCATGACGGATTGGAGAAAAGTCTAGAATCTGCAGGCAACAACAGAATCGGCTATGCCGGACGGACATCACAGCACCAATCCCCAGTGGAGTGGATGCCAGTCGACGTTGAATACATATAAACCTATGCACCTACCTTTCTCTCTAATCTGGTACACGAATCTGGCGGTAAGTGATCTCTGACTTGCCTCGTATATGCGTTGTAAGTGCAGCGAAGAAACTGATGGCCAAGAGCCTTTGCCCGGACATCTTGATGGCATGGGCTCTTGCATATTTCCTTGTAGTCCAAACATTGAGGAACGGCCCCGACTGCCGTGCTGCACTCCACAATTGTCCAAAGCATTTTAAGTTTTAGTAAACCTCTTCCGAGCCGGTCTCGGCAAGCAGAAGGGCCATCCGCAACGCTTGCATGTGTTTTCCGTTATGCTTGAAGACGGGCTCAAGTGCATTATGAATCAAGCGTAAAGGTGGCGTGCTTAGTAGACGTGCATCTGAAGAGCAGCTATTTCCCACAGAGTCGGACAAGACTTCAGCCGCGGATAAGCCAATCTGAACCGCCTAACCGAGCAAAACCTGTCAAGCAGTATTCAGCACACCATACCCACAATTTCTTTGTATGTGGGGGACAGGAACTTTTACATCAGACCCGGCATCCAAAGCACTTGGCTGTGAAATGTTCAGGATCTACTGTTCTTTGGGCCTAGGCTCCGGTCTTCGCATTTTAGGCATAATGACAGCTTCTCCTCTAAGGTGGGATCAGCCTCAAGTAGGCGCCGATGGTGTGGAAGTAGATTGTGCGCGGTCTGCAATCGTTACAGCGTCTTTTTGCGAACAAGCTCCTTGTTTCGTGTTTCCCGGTCCTATCTATATGACAATTCCCCCCCATGCAAAGGGTCGAGTATCTGCCATTACCTCTCCTATCTCTTTGCGACCGCAACCATGGGACTTACCAGAGCACCAGAAGACCGTCCCACGCCGCCGGAAGTCTACAACATCCGTGTCTATCTCCTGGCCATCATCTGCTGTGTTGGATCATGGATGTTTGGCTTTCCAGTTGGAAGCATTGGTGGTGTCGTTGTTCTCCCATCTTTTCAAGACGATTTCCATTTGCCGACGGTTGGCTCGCACGCCTATAACAATATTACTTCTAATATTATATCGTTATTCCAAATTGGTGGGCTAGTAGGTAGTATGGCTATGTTTCCCGGGATAAAAATCTTGGGAAGGAAGTTTGCTTTGGCCGCGTCTGCTGCTGTGGCTGTCCTTGGTGCTATTCTGCAGGTCAGTGTGGAATGCTTGTGTTGGTGGTCATTAGCTGATCAATCTAGACATTCTCTTATGGTAGACTGGGTATGATGTACGCCGGTCGCTTAATTGCTGGCATTGGTGCTGGATGCGTCACTGTTGTGGTTCCTCTGGTCTGTCACTACCTGTCTATTACCATACTTCATTGCTGACAACCAACCTAGTATCTAGCCGAGCTCAGTCCACCAGCCGTACGAGGCTCCATTGTGGGAATTTACGAGATTAACAACCAACTCTCCTCCCTACTAGGGTACTGGTGTAATTATATAGTGAACCTCTATATTCCCGCAACAGAAACCCGTCAATGGCAAATTCCCCTCGCCGTGCAACTCATTCCCTCCTCGCTCATCCTCCTAGCAGCTCTCTTTATAATCCCCGAGTCTCCCCGCTTCCTTGTCAGCAAGAACAAGCAAGCGGAAGCTCGTAAAGTTCTCTCCTTCGTGCGTCATCTCCCGCAGGATCATGAATACATCAACAGTGAGATTGCGGACTTTGAAACTGCGCACCAGACTCAGCTGCAAGCTAAGGCTTCTTCAAAGGGACACTTTGGTCTCTTGAGAGAGCTGGCTTGGAAGGGCAATCGGAACCGGATCTTGATTGGAATCGGTCTCATGGTCTTCCAGAATCTGACGGGCATCAATGGTGTGAATTTCTACACCGCCACCATATTCCGGAGTATTGGCTTTCAAGGCACGAATACTATCCTGCTCGCTTCCGGTATGGTTCTATCCCCTTGGCTTGTGCAAGTTCTGTGGGTATGATCTGACTCTTGAGAAAAAAGGCATGTTCGCTGCGGTCAAGACAATCGCTACCCTCGGCTCTCTTATCCTCTTGATCGACCGTGCTGGTCGTCGGAAACTGCTTCTCATTAGCGCAGCTGGCGTCTCGCTCAGTCTGTGGTATATCGGCGGTTACATCACTGCAGCACATGTTGTTCTGGGCGAGACACAAAGTAGGACTGCTGGAGGGTGGGTGGCCATCGTAGCAGTATATACTTATGCCGTAAGTCATCCATAACTTTATCCAATCTGTTCGAGGAAAAAAAGAAAGGAAGAAGAAGTAAAACATGCACTTTGCTAATACCCCATTCAAGGCCTCTTTCTCAATTGCCTGGAACGGCGTAGTCTGGGTCTACGCCTCGGAGATCTTCTCGGGACGCATCAAGGAACTCGCGGTCTGCCTCACCACCTTTACGCAGTGGCTAGCTGCCTTCACCATCGCGCGCGCTTCTCCCTACATGCTGTCGTCGCTGCGCGGTGGCTTCTTTTTCTTCTTCGCCGCGTGCATGGTCGTAGCAGCGGTGTTTGTCTTCTTCTGCGTCCCCGAGACGAAAGGGAGGAGCCTGGAGCGCATGGACGAGATCTTCGGCACCCCGTACTCTGGAGAGCTTGGGGCAAGGCTCGGAGTGCTGGAAGAGGGCATGAATGATTTGGAGAAGGGGGACGGGAAAGGGGCGGGTGGGGAGGGGGGAAGTATCGAGCGGGTTAGGAGTGTGGACGTGGATCAGGTTGGCATTTCGGCTATGGGGCAGGTTGTCTAAGACTTGGTCTGGGGCAAAAATCGTGAGTTTCAAAGCGGCAAATACTGGGGGTGTCTTATCTAGAAGACCAAAAAAATAAAAGTAATTGAAAAAGGATTGGAACATGCAAGGCGGTAATTCCTTCCGATGAAGCCATGCCACTCTATTAGTGATGTCACCGTTCTTCAAGTAACATCTTACAGCTGAGCACACTTCAGATGGCTGTCTCCGAAGGTGATCCAAGACTTGGAGTTGATGCATAGAATACCTCTTTGGTGGGGTCGGAGGTATTTGAGATTGTCAGGGCTGCAATGAAGATGGTTCGCCACCGGCAAATCTGGACGTGTTGAGCCCCAGGAGGGTGGTGTCAGGTAGCCAAAGCAAAGGAGAAAGTCAAGCGACCGACGTAAGCGACCATGCGTCGTCGCCAATGAAAAAGAAGGAAAAAAAAAAAAAAAAAAACATGAATCAGATTGTAGACGAAGACACCAACCCATTTTTCCAGGGGCAAGCAAACTAGTGACAGAAGAGGAAACAAAATGTTAAAAATAGAAGGGTTTCGTATCAACCTATTTGAGAAAGACTTTGTCGGATGTTTTCAGTAGAGGGGGGAGCATGTCAGCAGAGAGTTGAGGGAGAGCAAAACCATCTCTGGAACAGGTGACTTGGTAAGCCCGTCCGTCGCTTGACTCATGACTGAGATAACACCACACTCGCAAGCAAGCCAGCCGCCATAAGAAAAATAGAGATCCATTTGCAAGATTCATTGTAAATGCCATATATCTGCGAACCAAAACCCCCAGGCCAGGCCAGACCAGCCCCCACCTCCCTCCAGAGAACCTCCGGCTTAACATCCTCTCAGGACCACCTATCCTCCGCACAACACACGCAGCACCAGCACCCAAAGCGGGCTCCTGTCACGTATGATCTGCGGCCAGTTCTTTTGCGCGGCGCTACCTTCTTCTCTGCAGTCTCTACGACATATATATATATATATATATACACATGACGAGTGGCCGAAGCCGGCCCAGCGATTTGGAGGCTAGACGAAAAGAAGCTGCACGGAAGCGCGGGTTGGTTCAGGGTGGAGAGGTAAGCAGCTATACGACGGTGAGCGGTGTCGGGATAGCTTGCCTCTTTTCCTTCTCTACGCTACCTCAAGGAGGGGTGTTGTCAATTTGCTTTTGGAAGATACATCTTCTCGAGGGACGACGGAACGCTTGGGTTCATTGCATCCTCGCCCTCGCCTCACCCACCCCCCCTTCGCACCCCTCCCCAATCTAGGATCTTGTCGGATTTGTTTTTAGTCATCATGACCTTGTGATTTTTTTGGAGCCATCATGGGATTTCTAATTGTCAATGTTTTATTTATCCGCGCTCTTAGCTAATTTACCCTTCCTCCCTCCCCTACCCTAGACAATGATGATGACCATGCGTCGTAGGCAGAGACGGAGAATGAACGGGGATCAGGTGGAGCTAGAGGGAGGAGAGGTCGCCGCTATTGATGTGACTGCTGATGAGATCAATGTCGTGTTCGCTGAACAGAGAGCGAGTTGGAGATTAGCAAGATATCATGAGTTTCGATATGGGTTTGGTCACTTGGCGCATTCAGCACAGCGCATCGCAAGATATTCCCTTTTGTAACAGGATAAGATTATATATACATAATAACTATAGTGATATCACCGCTTAAACATATATAGACCGTACATTCCGCCTACTTCGGTTCTTGCAACAGGACACTTTCGCATTCCCCAGGAAGTTGCGCCCCACTTCCATTCGCGCTCTCCGGTGTCCCTCCTCTCTGCCCTCGATTCACCGGCCGCAGGGGCAGCTCGATCTCTCACCAGCCATCCTCGTCTTCCAGCATCGGTGATGCACCATTGCACACGCTTCAAGGCTGCTGGTGCGCCTTTCTCGAGTTTGATGTAGACGGAGTTCTGAACTTCGATGACTTCGAGTGGCTGCGTGAAAGATTTGAGAATTGGGCAGGAGGAAGAGAAAAGAGTAGAGAGATCGAGCTCGGTGGGCGAGAGGTCCGAGACATCAAGGTATCGGAGTGTGTGGGGGATCCAGGCAAGTTGTTCGGCTAGTGAAGCGTCTTCGGAAGGAAGCAATAAGGCTATGAGGGAGTTGAGATTGAGATGGCGGCCGAGGCCGAGCTCTTCAAGATGTTTGGTGAGAGGGAGCAGCTGTGGGATGTGCTCGTCGGACATTTTGCTTCCTTTTAGATTTAGAGATTTTAAGGTTGAGGGTAAGATGGGGATCAATCTTGTGAGGTCTTCAGCCGAAAACATCTCGTGCGATTTGGGATCCATCATCAGGTTTAGGTAGACAAGATTCTTCGCTGCTGGGTGTGTGGCGAGGAAATCAACAACTGCGCTTCCATTCAGGTAGCTACATTTCGAGATATTGAGATGAGTGAGTCGGGCGCTGCGTGGTAGTGAAGCGAGTGCCGTGTCGGTGAGCCGTGTATGTGCAACATCTAGATGCGTTAAGAATGGGAGTCGAGGGATCAGAGTCTCGAAGACCGTGGAGGGGAGATTGGCGCATTCATGCAGGGAAACTCGAGTAAGTGACAGCACGTCGGGGAATGGTGCAGCGAAAACATTTGTGAATGCACTGCGGAACGAGGTCGATGAACAAGCACAGAAATCAACCGCCTGCAACTTTGGCAGGCCGAAGAGTACCTTTTGCAGGACGTTGACATCTAGCTCATCATCGATGTGTTCCTGGGCCAGGAATTCACGGAGATTTGGGGTTAGGTTGAGGCATTGAAGAAGTGTGCTAGGCGTCAGATTCTGGGTCTGGGCTCGCTCACGCGCCGAGAGACCAATGCCAGTTGGGTTGAAGTGGGAGAAGTCCATACGCCGTACAATCGTGCCGAGAGCTTGGTGCTCTGATACGTGATTGAGGAACTTGCGGAAAATACGTGAGTGCGGTATGGTGATGTTGGAGTAAAGGGTTGCAAGTGTGGCGATATGGATCCCACGTGATGTGAGCAGGAGGGACATTAAGTCAACGTTTCGTGCTGTGAATCCGTTTGGTGGTATGTCCATTGCGAGTCTGTCGATGATCGATCCTGTGGAAATTAGCGAGGTTCGTCAAAAGTGTTTGGAGTAAGAAGTACAACGAGTCCATAAAGCTCAGGTATACTTGTTCAGAGGCATCCAAAATTCTTCAGGCAAAATCCACGTACCAAGCAATTCCATCGGTAGCCTCTCGAAAGGTGAATTTCCAGGTCGGGAACCTGAATCCTCCTCGTCCTTGACTACCGGAATCTCCTCCTGAAAGACCTCCTCCTGAAAGACCTCTTTTCTGGCCTCCCACTCCCAACTTCCAGCCAGGGCTCTCAGGTCACCTGAACTCTTGCTCACCGTCTTGCCTAGAACCCGGATTTGCTTCCAGCCCCGGAAACCTTCACACGGACAGACAAATCCAGCCAAGGCACTGTGAGGATTGGTGAGAGGTAGCATGACGGCCGCGTCGTCACGAGGCGTGGAGCAACCGGAAGAAGGAGGACTGTCCTCAACGGCATCCTCGGAGCCTCGACGAAGGTACGACGAGGTCTTGGAATCAGTAAAGGTTTGGGCCACACCGGACTTGTTCTCCTTGACGCTGGAGAAACTGGAACGATCACCACGGTCGACGGTTGGAAAAGAGATACGGCATCGGTGTAGCTGTGGCTTCTCGCGAAGTGGCTGCGGAGCAGAAACGCGAATGCTGCTGGACAATGTCGAGGTCGAAGTTACCACGGCCATGATTTTTTTGCTGTGGTTGGAAGGAATTCCTCTGGTTAAATCAAGTGTGGAGAAGCGTGTCTGATGGCCTTGAACTCCAGGAGCAGGACACGCACACCCGACTAGAGCGGCAGGTGCTTGTTTATAGGTAGGATCTCTAACTTGTTTCCGCCAGACCAGTCAGACGGACACAGCAGACCAGGCTGCACGAGACAAATGGCAATCAACCCGGACAAGATGGTGGTCAGGTAATGGGAATAGGAAGCTGTAATATGCGATAGAGCAGGGAAGCTAGAAAGGCGAGCTGTCGTACACAAAGCACGTAGTAGTAGTGAGTGCAGCAATGAGAGCAAGCTGTCGAAACCATATACCGAAACGGGCGTTCCTCTTAGTCAAAGACGCAGGCGATTTAGTCAAGGAAACCGGCTCGCGACTCCAGACAGTTCACTTCACCAGCGCACGCAGGCTTTTTTGGCTTTTTCTCCAGAATGCGGGGAAAAGGCGCAAGGTGAAGTTTGGTGCAGGAGGGATGAAGCGGTCTTGGGGGGGTTTCAATGCGCGCGTTGTGACTGGCGTAATGAGAAAGGGGAGCTGTGCGAGGGAAGGGATGGAGGAGGGAAGAAGGCTGCTGGAAGTGAAATGCGAATGCAAAGACAGATGCAAAACACGAGACGAGAGGAGGCGAAAGAGAAGAACGCTTGAACCACGTGGTACCTTAGGACCTTCGGACCCTTTTCCTTACCGTAACTAGGAAGGGCATCCTTTATATATTGAGTCGTGGATGTGCGTTTTGCTTGAGTAATGGAATGAAATGGAGGAGGGAGATGTCAGCAGAGAATCGCAGCCTGAGCTTTTTTTTCCCCTTCCTCGCTCCGAGTCCGGTCACTTGATCTGAGAGTTGGCAGCAGTTTTGGAGCCCGGGTCATGGCGGAAGCGAGCTGGCCATGCCTTTGAGAGTCCGAGTGTGTGCTGGACAACAACACGCTCGATAGATGGACCATGCTCGCAGGTTTTATGCTATCTATGGAAGAGGGGAAGGAGAGAGGATGCCAGCGAGAGAGACGGAGAGCAAGAGGATGTAAGAGATTCCGATAAGAAGTGTCAGACGAGTTGACGATGGCATCGCATCATCTCCCCCCCCAAACAAACTCCGTAGGGAAAGTAGACAATGCGAGACTAGCAATGCCACCGGTCCATCGCTCTGAAGCCTAAGAAAGCCCGTCAAGGCCGTCGAGCCAGTGACCAGAGCCAGGTCCGGTTCAAGACGACCAGCGCTCGCTTCCGTCGCCTTCGCCTTCGCCTCCTTCGCCTCGCTCGTCATCTGTCAGCAGAATAGGATAAAGTCGTACTTTCCGTACCTGCAATACAAACCTATGTACTCCGTACCGTACATACATGTCATATGCAAACCGCCTTACATGCTTGCGAACCACGCCCAGGCACCCTCCATCGAGCCAACTCCGCGGAACCTCACCACCACCCTCCGACCATCCATCCATCCATCAATCCAACTCCCAGGACCGTAATGGAGGGCGCGCATCATCCTGAGCACCGTCCCGTTCACTGCAATTTCCCTGGGACTCCATCACAGGAAAATCCCTTCTTTTCTACTTGAGCAGCTGCCCGGCTCATTTTCTTGACCCGTGAGTTTCGCGATGTCAGGACTTAGGTAATGCAAAGCTGGTACTGGATATCTCGCCTTCGCCCCCCCTCTTCCCGTCCCGGACGAGTCATCAGAAACGGGCAATGAGAACCTTTACTCCTCTCACCAGCTTTGAGCCTCATAGCCTCCTGCCTCGAGAAAGAATCGGAAGCTCATGGTGGGTTTGCAGGAAAAATAATGGAGTAGGTATCCAAAGCAGCTCATCTTTCCTGACGCTGGAAAGTCTCAGAAGGAAGAAAAAAAAGTTCTCTGGGTGAGAAGCGGTGTGATCTATTACCTATTACGCCGAGAGATGTCGAACGACACCTAGGTTATGCTATCTCCAGCGACACGCAACCCGCCCTCCTTAATACCGACAAAACACCTTGAGAGCACAGGAAGGAAGGAGAAAGGCCGTGACGCTGCTCGCCCGATTTTCGTCAAGTGGAGGCCACGAAAAGCAAAAGGTCCCAAGGCCACCGACATCGCATCGGCATCTCATCCCCATCCATCGCTCGCTCGCTCGCTCGCTCGATCGCCTCCTCGCTTAATCTTCGTTTCTGATGTCAATGCCAATGCCCATCCCGTCTGCCCGTCTGCCCATCGCTGCCCATCCTCGGCTCTCTTCCCCGCCGTTGATAAGCGCTGCTTTCCTTGGGCGCTTCCTTCGCCGGTCACTTGACGTGTCCGGTGGTGGTTTCGTACAGTCATAAATTCGAGCTTACCTTGGATGCTGGCTGCACTGGAGGCCAAGCTATGACTGATCGCGAATCCGCCATGGTGCGGTACCCTGAAAAGGATCATCATGCGTGCACTTTCTGGTGGCTGGACCCTGTCGTGTGTTCACTCACTACGGTACCGAACGTACCTTGGGGTAGCTGGCGCAGTCATTTGTTCGTCGAAAGGTTGGGGAAGTGGGTAGCTAGGTAGGTTGAGGAAGGAGCTTGGCCAATGGCTTTGCCGATGAGTCGACTACCATGCATAACCTTCAAGCAAGACCCTTCACCCCAATGCGGTCCCCAGAGACCAGTACAGCTCTAGAACGAACTCGAATTGGATCTATACACAATCATAATTTCTGGGGGAGTCCCTTTCCCCATCGCCTATACGCAAAGCCAGCCAATTCAGAGGGGCCCAAAATGGATCCATCCCGTTTGTATGTCCTGTATCTGCCACACCATACTCTATCAAAAAAGACCTTAATTGTCTACAAGCTACCCCAACGCCGAGTCGTTACAGAGATGCTCTGGCTCTGAAGAAAGCAGGGAAAGAAGACGAAAGCGAGGAAGAAAGGGCCCATATCAGCCAGCCACCAACTCTTGCGCCGGGTATATAGAAGCGCTACCTTAAAGACATCGTCTGAAAAACGCCTATCCTGCCCAATGCCTTGCTCATCGTCCATTAAACCGTCTGGACTTCTGCCTGGCGGTACAATCGTTACAGAACCATTTTGCTGAATAGAATGTTAGCTAACGTCATCTTGAGCAGCCGACGTAGATATAACTTACCATTCCCTTTTGGCGCCACCTTTAAGCCCGCACAGTCGAGATGGAACCATTCCTTCTCGCAACCATCGCCGTCGCAAGCAACCATCTCACCATAACTGACTCCATTACAATAACAATAGGTAGGCTCGTTGGCGTCGATCTCCCCATCATCGTCGTCGCCTTGTAGACTGCTCTCGGCATCATCAATCTCGGCTGTTTGCTGAGCCATGAGTTGTTGCGCCGCTGCCCCAGCTCCTTTCTTATGACTCCTCTTATTACTCGACGCCGCCTCCAATGCATTTCGGCCGGAACGTGATCGAACTGGCTCAGGGAATGAGGACATTGCAGGTGTCGCTGGTTTGCTTGCTCTGCCACTCTTAGTAGTAGTGATAGTTGTTGTTTGAATGTCTTGCATTGCATCCCCATTTGTCTCCGTCTCTTCGTGCTTCATCGTGCTACCACGTCGGCTGCCACCAACGACAATTCCTCCAATCATCTCTGGTTCTTGCTGGTTGGAATCTTCGAGGAGATGCTCGCCCTTCGAGTTCGAGCCCGATTCTTTCATCGTGGCCTTCACTTCAGGTACAGTCCTACCAACAATTGTTCCGGTCGTACTTAGATCCGGTGTACTGATTCCATTCAAAGCTGGCTTGTTGGAGGACTCGGAAGCCGGGCGCTTGCTCGTAGTCTCCAGCACAGAATGTGTTGAATTCTGCCGCCCCCTCGAGGGCACCGGTCTGCCATTTGTCGGTCCTGGAGACCCTCTTGTTGGAAGCTTTGGTTCGGGGAAGGTACTTCGAATTGGAGAGGATGCGATCGAGGGTGACATGGCGAGAGAATTTACAGTGCCGTTCCTGTGAATCCTATCAGTATATACAATCAGCAACACAAGCAGCTCAACATACCTCTTCCGTGTCTGTCCGTTTGTAGCGGCTTGTCCTCTTGCCTTCTTTTTCACACCTTCTGGCTGTGGAGTCTCCCTTGGACTGTTATTAGCTTTACCCTTTGTCGCCGTACCATTATTTCCAAAAACACCACTAAGAGACCGTTCCATAGGTGATGCGCCAGCTGCTCCTTTATCGACCTTGCGACGTTTCTGTGGATTGCCGTTAGTTCCCGCTCCATTTGCAATCCCCAGTCCTACTGCAGACGCATCGGCCGCCTTCCGAACTTTGCTATTGCCATGCAGTTTCTTCTCCTTTTGCTTCTCAGCATGGTCGTCGAAATCCGAGTCGACGTGCTGATTTCTTGACCTCTTCGCGGCCAATGCTTGTTTTCTCATGTCGCTCCTCTGCGCAGCTTCGTCCACCAACTGTTGCGCCGCCGCGGAAAGGTGATTAACAGACGCGACATCTTTGCGCGACTGGTTATTGACTTTCGCGACCCGATTCTCTGGATATGCCCAATGTGTAGTGCTGCCGTATCTTGCCTCTTCGCTGATTTCGTTCTCAATGTTGGCGAAACAGTCCTCAACTCGCGCGAGATGTTTACTTAGAGCTTCCCCAGCAGTCGAAATGACATGATTCTTTTCGTCGAGTGATATAAGCATATTTTGCATCGTGAGTGCGCAGTGCTGGAAGAGCTGTCGTCGTCGTAAATTGGCCGGGTCGTAAACCGCGGCAGAATGGTTTTGAGCCTGGTATCCCTCCGCGACAGAGGTAGCAGATGTAGTATTTCCATTAGCCGTCGATCCATTCATGCTATTCTGCGTGCTCATTGGTACAGACTTTGTCCCAGCATCGTGTTGTGGCTCGGGTGGTTGTGTTCGCTCAGGAAGAGGGGCGTTCAGCGCAGCATCAACAAGATTGCCCAGCTCTTCTTCAGGCGTGAATATTTTCGCATCGACCTCCTTGAGGAGGGTAAAGTGTCGGACGAGCTCTTTTGGCAGAGCTGTTATGGCATCTGCAAAGTGTGTAATCGCAGGAAAGATTTCTACGGGTTGGTCGATGCTGGGAACGTCCTGATTGTCGCCAACGGAAGCTCTTGAACCAAAGGGGCGAGATATTGAAGATCGAGGAGGATTGTTTCGAGTCTGTCGCAAGGGCTGAGCTCTGCGACTCGAGGACGAGTCGACGATGGGTTGTTTTGCTGTCTTCATTGTGTGCGGAGGTGTTCTTGCCAACCTGCCGAGGAGTTCGGGGGTGCAGTGGAGGGACACGCGCAGAATGGTACTAGAGCTTCAGAGAGCGATTTTAACTGTCGGACTCCATTGAATAAAGGTACAGTGTGAGGTCAAGAATTGTGCTCGAAGCGCAGAGTTGGTCAGCTCTGGGTGAAAGACTGCACCAGACGAACCGGCTCATCATGGAGCAGACTAACCTTCATTCTGCCGAATGGCGGTGACTGCTTTTGGAAAACAGTATAAGGCTGCAATTCTCCTAATTGTTTTTTTCGGCTGCTCTAATAGATTTCAGGGGAATTTTTCCCAGAAAGAAAGCATGGGACGAGAATTGGTGGGCGGTACCAAACCAATGATTCTCTCAGACTTCCCAGCCTCATTGTTAGGAAGCCCTTTCCCAGCTGTTGTTCAATCGAGCCATGGAGCAAAGCTTAAGAGGTTGAGGGGCTTGCTATGAGGCGAGTCAGAGTTATGGGGAGATCCGATATGCAAGGCTCCGGTTGTTCATGTGTACATCAGCAAGTAACTCAAGACATATGTCGCAACATTGTTATAAAGTGAATCACAAAACATTTGATTGTCTTGTTCTGACACTATTCAATCACGAGGAACAGCTACTTATCACCGTGTATCAATCGTGTCTATTTACGTAGGATTGCGTACAACTAGGTCTGAATGTAGCCTCAATTGCATTTAATCTCATAGGCCTTCGCTACTAGAATAAGGGAATAAACGCCATACAACAGGATATCATAGATAACAGAAAACCAACTTTCTTAACGGACCTTCAAAGTCTTCGTGCTCTTCACGGCACCAACCTTACTCACACTCTTGTCCTCAAGATACTTCTGTTGCCACTGCCATTCCACAAGGACAGGCAAGAATTGCCACAGATCAAAGTCCGGCCACAGACAGTCCAAGAAGACCATCTTGGTATTCTCATGGCACTGCCAAAGCATGAAATCGCTTAATCGATTTACGCCACTCGTCCTAACAAGTAAGTCGAGCGGAGGATCCCCAGCGGTGAACATATGCTGATCAAGTGTTTCCGAGGTGATCGTTTCGGGGTCCTGGTATACTGCGTTGTTTTGGGAACGAGCATCAGTAGGAGGTGAGTCTGGGTGGAGTGTAGTTGATGAGGAGACAGATTCGTCGAGATCTGATGTGCTTGACGGAGCAGGAGAGCTCGCCCTCAGCGGAGAAGAGGCCAATGGAGATGTAGCTAGATTTCGGGATCGAATCTTTTGCGTGATTCGAGTCTGAGAGAAAGGTCGTGCTTGGGAATGTAGAGGGGTTGAGTAATCTTCAACAGTTTTCTTAATGGCAGTAGCAATTTCATCTCGTGACGTGTATGGAAAACAAATGTTAAGAACAGCGCTGCGACCATTAGTATCAAAACAAAACTTATGACCAAATCTGCACTTACTCTCCATTATTCTGCGTCATCTCAACAGCTTTATCAATAGCAGCCAGGACATCCGGCTTCAGCATCGCCCTCGAGCCCAAGACCCGCACACTAGCGCCGTACCTATCCAGCAATTCTCCATGCTGTGAGAGCTGTTGTAGCTTGACCTTTGCCATCTCCATCAGCGCATCGACCTCGTATTTCGAGCGATTGAAATTCTCTATGCTAAAAGCATAGACCGTAACTGTCTTGACTCCAGATTTATAGCAGACTTCCAGTATCTGTTCCAACCCCATTAGCGTTGCTTCCAAAAGGAGGCCTGCAACTGGAAGACTATACGTACTCTGGCAAGTGCCTCAAACCCAAGATTATGTCCCTCTACAGTTTCCATCTTATGTGTCCGAGCAAAGCGCCTGTTTCCATCCATCACGAAGGCTACATGTTGCGGTATAGGTCCTTGTCGCAACGCACCTATGAGTAGTTCTCGCAGCTGGTTCACAGCCCACTCAACAGGCGGAGAAGACAAAAAGAAATTCCGAACGGACATAGACATGGTGAAAGATGTCTCGAGACCCCTAGAAACGTGCCAACCACTTCGATGTACCCGCGAATCGAACCAGATTTCAGTGCCGTGATAGTGGTTTGTTCGAAGAATCAGAGCCAGGGAATGTATGGACTTGTCGCGCAATGAAGGAGTCCACGTTATCGAAATGGAGGGTAGAAGGTTTTTAGATAGGTGGTGAGGAAAACTTCGTCCAGAGGTAGGACTGTTACATCAGAGGTTGGCACCTACATACAGCCCAAGAATTTGGCAGGAGGCGAAGCCTCGGGAAATACGTGGACAGCCTCGCGACCGCAGCCACCGAACCATCATTGGTCGGAAGAGGAGTCCTGTACCTTACGTTTTGCCGACGAACGAAGCTCACGTCGCCTGTCGGCTCAAGAAAACAACTGGCATCATCAACGTCGTTCCTCCCGTGAGCTGGGCCGAGCTGAGCGAAGCAAACCGGCGACGATTTAACTCACCCCGGATCCAATGCCTGTCTAAACCCCCGTCACTCTCCTGCTAGAAGCTCCTTATAAATTAGCAAGGCGACGACATTGAGATCATGCTTTCCTCAGGATTTACTGACACGCCTGTAACACGCAGCCTTGCGTATGGCCTCGTGCTCGCATCTATCCTCGCAAGTATTACAGACAGCAAACACCTTTTCTATATCCAGATCGAGCCACATCTCTGGCGGTATCACCAAGTATGGCGACTGCTCAGCTATCAGTTTTGCTACACCAATTCCACCGAGGTGTTGTTCGCAGCTATGACATTGTACAACATGCGAGTGATTGAGCGGCTGTGGGGAAGCAGGAAGTTTGCGGTATGTTCTGCTATCGAAGCATTACTATACCTTCCCGAATAGACAGAGAGTTATTTGAGGAATTTAGAACTGATATAATGCACAGAGCTTCCTTGTACTGTCATACGCAATCACCTCACTCCTCCCACCCATGATCTTAGCCCTGTTCCTCCGTCCTCTCTCCTTCAACAACCTCAACTACCTCCCAGCAGGTCCAACACCCCTTCTCTTCGCCCTGCTCGCTCAGTACCATGCCATAATCCCACACATCTACAAATACCGCCTCGCAGCCAACAGTGCCCCCGAAACCCAAACCGGAGCCAATACGCCATTCGTTGGGCTGACCTTTTCCGACAAATCCTACATCTACCTTCCAGCAGTCCAGCTATCACTCTCACAGTTCCCGGGAAGTTTGCTCTGTGCGGCGGTTGGATGGGTGGTTGGGTATAGTTGGCGAAATGAGGTTTTGCCCATGCGCTTACTGGCGTGGAGGGTCCCGGGCTGGATGGTTGGTGCGCGGGAGGTGAAGCGGGCAGAGGATTTTGAAGGACTGCGGAGGAGATTGGAAGGTGAGAGCGGAGCAGTGGCGACTGGTAGTGATGGTAGATTGGGTGTTGAAGGTGGTAGGAGGAGGACGCTGGGAAGACAGCTAATGGACCAGTTCCGGGGCGCTTTTTGATGCAGGTTATGAAGACTCACTCGGAATGCAGAGGGAAGACTTGTGACCAAGATATAAAAAAAAATAAACAATAGAACAGATCTGTAGAAAGGCATGTAAAAGCCTCTACTTTACTAGAGGACAATGTCTTACCATCGCATCGAGCACTACCACAACTTTTAATCCATGGTAGACGAGCGATATGCAACAAGAAAACAGTAAAAGCCATCAAACCTATCTTCACAGAATAGACAGAGAGAATCAACCAGGGGTCAGACACCATGCAAGCTCTCACGGCAACATTACCAAACTCACAAATCAGTGGTAGAGGAGCGATATGCAACAGATGAAACACAAGAGCATAGCAAAATGTATCAAACCCATCTTCATGGAAGAGAACGAAAGAGCCAAGCGGGAGATCAGATAGCCATGCACGTTCTCGTCGTAGCATTACCAAACCCACAAACCAGTGGTAGAGGTGCGATATGCAACAGGCCAAGAGCGAGAGTACAGCGCAAAAGCCATCAAAACCATGTTGACAGAAGAGGGCGGAGAGAGAGGAGAGAACCAGGCCAGCCCCGAGGTCAGATAGTCATGGATGCTCTTATCGCAGTATTACCAAACCTATAAATCAGCGGCAGAGGAGCGACATGCAACAGATCAAAACACAATACAACAAATGCTATCAAAGCCATGCGCATAGAACAAAGGGGAAGAACCGAAGCCCGAGACCAGATATCCTCTCATCAGCATTACCAAACCCATAAATCCATGGTAGAGGAGCGACATGCAACAGTTCAAACATAATATAACAAAGGTCATCAAAGCCATGGTCATAGAACAAAGGAAAAGAACCAAAGTTCAAGACCAGATATGATCTCTTGGGAAGGTTACCACACCCATAAAATTTGTGGTAGAGGAGCGATATGCAACAGATCAAACACAATACTATAAAGGCCATGAAAGCCATGGCCACAGAACATAGGAAAAGAACTAATGTTCGAGATCAGATATGATCTCTTCGGAACATTACCAAACCCATAAGATTTGTGGTAGAGGAGCGGTATGCAACAGATCAAAACCCAATACAGCAAAGAGCATGATTATAGACAAAGGAGGAAGAAGTGAGCCCGAGGTCAGATAGTCATGCATGCTCTCATCACCGCATTACCAAACCTATAGAACCAGCGGTAGAGGAGCGATATGCAACAGACCAAGAATAATATAACAAAGGCTATCAAAGCGATAGCCATAGTACAAAGTAAAAGAACTAAAGCCTGAGATCAGGTATGCTCTCATCGGCATTACCAAACCTATAAAATTCGTGGTAGAGGAGCGATATGCAACAGGTCAAATATAATATGACAAAGGCCATCAAAGCCATAGTCATAGAACAAAGTAAAAGAACCCAAGTCCGAGACCAGGTATGCTCTCCTCGACATTACCAAACTCATAAAACCAGCGGTAGAGGAGCGATATGCAACAGAGATCAAAACACAATATAACACCGGCGATCAACGCCATGGCCCTAGAACAAAGAGCAAAGAACCCAAGCCCGAGATCAGACATACTCTCCCCAGAACATTACCAAACTCATAAAATCCACGGTAGAGGAGCGACATGCAACAGACTAAAAGCAAAAGCACAGCTAAGGCTGTCAAAGACCATCAAAGCCATGGGTACAGCATAAAAAAGAACACAGTAGAAGCTCAAAGCCCCAGCCATAGAACAGGGACAGGAGAACCAACCCCCAAATCAGATAGTCATGCATGTTTTCATTGCAACATTACCAAACCCGCAAAACCAGCGGTAGAGGAGCGACATGCAACAGACCAAAAGCAAGAGCACAGCTAAGGCCCATCAAAGCCACAGTCACAGAACAAAGAGAGAGAAGTCAGGCCGAGACCAGATAGTCATGCATATTCGTTCTCATTGCAACACTACCAAACCCGCAAAACCAGCGGTAGAGGAGCGACATGCAACAGACGAAAAGCAAGAGCACAGCTAAGGCCGTCAAAGACCATCAAAGTCATGGGTACAGAATAAAAGAGCAGAGAAGTAAGCCCCGAGATCAGATAGTCATGCACGCTCTCATCACAGTATTACCAAACCTATAAAACCAGCGGTAGAGGAGCGACATGCAACAGACGAAAAGCAAGAGCACAGCTAAGGCCGTCAAAGACCATCAAAGTCATGGGTACAGAATAAAAGAGCA